>CM054059.1:113121391-113721391 GCA_028641055.1 Alopecurus myosuroides | reverse complement strand
AAGCAGTATAAGGTGCCACGTGTCGCTCTCATAATGTTCCACGTATACGCTAATTCCGATGAATTTCTAACATTGACCGACGGTGCGACGTTTTAGTTCGTCGTAAGACGTCGCGCATCATGAGCCAACACGTGTACCAACACAGCATGTCCACGTCGAAAAGTTTCCGTGACGTGTTTATTTCGTCGCGATTTGCATCTAATAAGGTGCCGCCTCATGGACCTACCATATAGTACCATGTGTCCTCGTATTCATAAGCATGAAAAATACTATACTAGTTTTCACAGCAAAGCAAACACAACAAATACATAAATTCCGAATAAGGTCACAACATAGCTCACCAGCAAAGGCAGTCTAATACAGTTCAACAGACAACAAGCGGTTTCACAAAGGGCTACTCAGTTCCATATCTCGAATGAACTTGAGCCAACATGCCACCAATAAGGGTTTTGTACATTTCTTGAGTCTTCTGCATACCTTTGTGTTCCTCCGTCATACGCAACAATTCTTGTCGATGCTTCATCCTATCTGCATCAGCTTGTTCCTTGGCCTGCTTCAACTCATCAACGACAGACTGCAGGTCCTGCCTCTGTTTTCTCTCAGAATCAAGTTGAAGGTGAAGCTGAGACTTTGTTGCTCTTGCACTGGTTGTGACCCCACCTATGGTATTCAGGAACGAAGATTTTAGACGGTTCTTGGTTAGCACGGCAGCGACAGCTTTGGTGGCAGAAAGAGGTTCCTTGACAGCTCCATCTACTGAAGTACGTTCTAGCATATGATATTGCATTTCTTCCTATAAAGCATGTAAAAGCTCTAGATGAAATAGAAGCTGAACTAGCTTGTAAGGAACATTGATATCATGACAGGCTTGTACATAACAAAGATGCAAATAGCAGATGACAAGCAATTAAGCACGCATGACAAGCTTGTAAGGAACATAAATGAAAAACATCACATGACAGGCATGTAAGTAAACATGGCTGAAAATAGCAGACGACAAGCATGTACAGAACATAGATGAAAATAGCAACTCACAAGGATAGATGAACTAGCAGATGAAAAGCAAGCAGCATGCATGTGCATGAACTATGAGATGACAAGCATAGGTGAAATAGCAGGAGTTTGCATCAGAATTCACAAAGGGAAGCATCAATACGTATCTAGAAGAATCTATTGAGGTAATTGTTGATCCCAGAGATAAACAGTATTCTGAGGGACTTACAATTGCTCTTTTCACGGGCGAAGAGAATCCACGTGTCTTGTTGTTGTTCGTAGCTTTGAACAATTCAAAGGCATCTTCCCCCATGTCGCAGCAAACCTCGTAGCTACGAGAACCTGTGGCGCTATGGAACTGGACGGCCTGTCTGCTTTGCCTGGCTTTCATACAAGCCATGTACATAAACGAAGTATGAACTGATTAGACACAGTCCAGGTTATGGAATAGAAACAGTGGCAAGGTAGAGTGAACAAACATAGTACATGTTTCCTGACTGAGGACCAGTTATCGACTAGCCTGCACCATTCTACTTCGCTCATGTGCCCAACTACATCAGGAGGCATTCATACAACTCTACTCTTGTCTATAACGCTGTCAAAAAAAAAATTGCTTCAGAATATGGCGTCTTTGTCTTGTACAGTTCTTGAGATGCATCAGAAGAGATTGACGAATAACAGGGTCTCTGGGGTTCAGATGAAACTTTGACTAAAACAAAAGAAAGAGCACTTTTCAGTTATATGAACAGCAATGGAATGAACTAGAAGGTTGGGTTACAAAACTTACAGACACATGGCCGTGGTAGGAGGAATATATATCTTCCCTTCCCTTGTACTCTTTCCAATGGGGGAAGGTAGGGACATTGTGCTTCACAGCTAATGAACACGCAGTAGCATACATGGCAACAACCTTTGGGTCCACTGGCCTTGTCTTTCCTAGAGGAATAAAAAATTTGATCCTGTTTCCTTTGGACATGTTTCTTCTCCTCCCAGCCGCACCACTCGAAACAATGTCTTCACATGGGTAATCTACAGAAATTGTGGCATTGCTAGATTTAATATTCTGCATTTTGGATTTCCCTCCACACATGGCCCCTCGTAGAGCATGCAATCTCTGTGATATGTCATCTTGCTCTTCGTTGCAGGCACCTTGCTCCTAGACTTGGGAACCTGGCCCCTCGCCTAGGAATGGTGGAAGCTCGCCTTGCACACCTGGCAGCTCACCGTAGGGAGGTACCCGCTCGCATTGGGCGGCTACCTCGTCAGCCTCCTCCTTCTGTTGGGCAGCTTCCAGCTGGCCATGGGCAAGTGCCTGCTTGCCTTGGGCACCTTCCTGCTGGCCTTGGGGATCCGCCTCCTCGTCTTGGACCACTGGTATCTTGAGTTCATCATCTGCATACGGATGGACATGGGCAACTGCATGCTCGCGATGGGCCTTGACGCGCTTGCGTTTACAACCATGTCCACCAGGAGGCATCTTTGTCCTACCAGATGTACTCTTGACTTTAATGTTCCTAAGCTGCACGGTTCATATGTACCAATACATGGCAGAACAGTAATTAAGCCAGCAGTTCCACACAACATAAGTACATTTATTGTTGAGCTATCATGAAAGGCATGCCTTATCTAGATAGTGGACATGGTATAAATGGAAATAAATAGCTTACAATATAAGTCTAGAATTGATGATTCATGCGAATAAATGAAAATAAATAGCGCATACATATTCTTTACAAATAGCCTTATCTTTCATTGGGATGTGACAACATAGAGTTAGAAAATCTTAGTGATGCAATTCACTGTTTGACCATATCATATCAGTAATCTAATTTGTGGACCTAAGTATGATAGGATCGCAGGAGAAGTGATCTTAAGCTTTATACAAGCTCGAAAATAAGCAAACTCTGACCAAAGGAACTTGACGGCTACCAGGAAGGCGAGGTGGCAGATATTGAGGACGACCTGGACGTCGAGGTGGCAGATCTTGACGGCGACCTTGACGGCGAGGTGGAAGCCCGGGAAGGCGAGCTGAGCGGTGGGGTGGACGACCGGGGACGGCAAGGTGGAAGCCCGGGAAGGCAAGCTGCACGACGAGGTAGAAGACCGGGGACAGCCAGGTGGAAGCCCGGGAAGGCGAGCTACATGGGGAGGTGGAAGGCCGGGGCGGAATAGATGGGGTTTAGGAGGAAAGGGGGATTTCCGACAATAAGAGGATGGGAAATTTCGGCGAGGGGGCAGATAAGAGGGAGAGGTACGAAATTTAGGGCGGGCGGCAAAGTTTTTGGTCGATAATTTGGGTGGGAGGCGCGAAATTTTCTACGCCCGCCAGATTTTGGTACATTGGCTGGAGAACATTGCTGGCCGTTGGATACATGATGGATGGCCTAAAAAGATAACCATTATTGAAATATGTTATTTAAGGATAATGGAAAGACATCTATAAATTACTGACATAAACTATTACGAATAACAAATAAATTACCCTACCATTGTCTTGGGTGTTCCTTGAGCCTAACCTAAAACAACCAAACAAATGACATAAACTATTACGAATAACAAATAAATTACCCTACCATTGTCTTGGGTGTTCCTTGAGCCTAACCTAACACAACCAAACAAATGGCTCCGCTTTTCTACCCCTTTTCCGGCTCATGTAGAGGGGCCAAAATGCCAGTTCCATCTTTTTTCCCAGCGGGGCTATGGTTTCTCCGGAGAGGGGGCTCTGGAACGTCTGAATGCCACCACAACACATGGTATGCCATAACATGTGTGTTAGAGTGTGGCATGGGTCTTGTATGCCCAATATTCCCTCTCTCTTTTTGTTAGGGTTTCACCAGCGTCGAATTCTCACTCGCGGGTTCCAAGACTGCTTAATGAGAGCCCGAAACTCCCGTATCTAACGGAACTGGGGGAATCTTGACAAGAGGTGGGCCCTACCGTCCTGGGTATTCCTTGATCCTAACATAACACGACCAAGCAATTGGTTACACTTTGGTACCCCCTTTCGGCTCACGTAGAGGGGACAGAACGATAGTTTCGTCTTTTCCCCCAGCGGGGCTATGGTTTCTCCGAAGTGGGGGGGCTCCGGATCGTCTGAATGCCACCAAATCCCATGGAATTCCATACCATATGTGTTATATTTTGGAATATAATGGGTCTTGGATGCCCAAGATTCCCTCGCTCTCTGTGTTAGGGCTTCACCGTCGTCGGATTCTCTCTAGCGGGTTCCAAAACTACTTAGAGCCCGAAACTCCCGGATTTGACGGAACTAGGGGGAATATTGCCAAGAGGTGTGGACCCTAACATTTTCTTTGGTGTTCCTTGGGACTAACCTAACACAACCAAACAATTGGTTCCACTTTTCTACCCCCTTCCGGCTCACGTAGAGGGGCCAGAAAGGTTGTTCCGCCTTTTTCCCCATCGGGGCTATGGTTTCTCTGGAGGGGGCTCCGGATCGTATGAATGCCACCAAATCCCATCGTATGACATAGCATGTGTTTTAGAGTGTGTCATGGTCTTGGATCCCCGATATTACCTCACTCTCTTTGTTAGGGCTTCACCGGCATCGGATTCTCTCTGGCGTGTTCCATGACTACTTACAGCCCGAAACTCCCGGATCTGACGGAACTGGGGGAATCTTGACAATAGGTGGGCCCTGCCATTTTCTTAGGTGTTCCTTGGGCCTAACCTAACACAGAAAAGCAGTTAGTTCAATTTTCCTACCCCCTTCCGGCTCACGTAGATGGGGCAGAACGACAGTTCCGTATTTTCCCCCTTCGGGGCTATGGTTTATCCAGAGAGGAGGCTCCCGATCATCTGAATGCCACCAAATCCCATTCCATGTCGTACCATGTAATATAGAGTGTGGCATGGGTCTTGGATACCCAAGATTCCCTCGCTCTCTGTGTTAGGGTTTCACCGGTTTCGGATTCTCTCTCGCGGGTTCCAGGACTAATTAATGAGAACCCGAAACTCCCGGGTGTGACAGTAGAAGGGGAATCTTGCCAAGAGGTGGGCCCTACCATCCTCTTGGGTGTTCCTTGGGCCTAACCTAACACAACCAAACAGTTAGTTCCACTTTTCTACCCCCTTCCGGCTCACCTAGATGGGCCAGAACGACAGCCCCGTCTTTTTCCCCGGCGGGGCTATGGTTTCTCCGGGGAGGTGGCTCCAGATCGTCTGAATGCCACCAAATCCCATTGCAAGCCATACCATGTGTGATAGAGTATGGAATTTTTATTTTATGTCCAAGATTCCCTCTCTCTCCGTGCTAGGGTTTCACCAGCGTCGGATTCTCTCTCGCGGGTTCCAGGTTTAATTAATGAGAGCCCAAAACTCCCGGGTGTGACGGAACTGGGGGAATTTTGCGAAGAGGTGGGACCTACCATTATCTTGGGTGTTCCTTAGGCCTAACCTAACACAACCAAGCAGTTAGTTCCACTTTGCTACCCCCTTCCGGCTCATGTAGATGGGGCAGAACGACAATTCGTCTTTTTCCCAGCGGGGCTATGGTTTATCCGGAGAGGGGGCTCCGGATCGTCTGAATGCCACCAAATCCCATTACACGCCACACCACGTGTGATAGAGTGCTGCATGGTTCTTGGATGCCCAAGATTCACTCGCTCTCTATGTTAGGGTTTCACCGGTGTCGGATTCTCTCTCGCGGGTTCCGGGACTAATTAATGAGAGCCCGAAACTCCCGGGTGTGACAGAACTGCGGGAATCTTGCCAAGAGGTGTGCCCTAACAATTTCTTGCGTGTTCCTTGGTCCTAACCTAACACAACCAAATAATTATTTGCACTTTGCTATCCCCTTCCCGCACACGTAGATGGGGCAGAACGACAGTTTCGTCTTTTTCCCCAGCGGGGCTAGGGTTTCTCCGGAGAGGTGGCTCCAGATCGTCTGAATGCCACCAAATCCCATGGTATACCATAACATGTGTGTTAGAGTGTGTCATGGGTCTTGGATGCCCAAGAGTCCCTCGCTCTCTGTGTAAGGGCTTCACTGGCGTCGGATTCTCTCTAGCGGTTTACAGGACTACTTAGAGCCCGAAACTCCCGGATTGGACGGAACTAGGGAAATCTTGCCAATTGGTGGACCCAAACATTTTCTTTGGTGTTCCTTGGGCCTAACCTAACACAACCAAACAGTTGGTTCCACTTTGCTACCCCCTTTCGGCTCACGTAGAGGGGCCAAAACGGCAGTTCCGCCTTTTTCCCCCAACAATGTTATGGTTTCTCCGGAGCGGGGCTCCGGATCGTCTGAATGCCACCAAATCCCATGGTATACCATACCATGTGTGTTAGAGTGTGTCATGGGTCTCTGATACCCAATAATTCCTCGCTCTCTGTGTTAGGGCTTCACCGGCGTCGGATTCTTTCTAGCGGGTTCCAGGACTACTTAGAGCCCGAAACTCCCGGATTTGACGGAACTAGGGGAATCTTTCCAAGAGGTGGACCCTATCATTTTCTTTGGTGTTTATGGGTCCTAACCTAACACAAAAAAAACATTTGGTTCCACTTTGCTACCCCCTTTCGGCTCACATAGAGGGGCGAGAACGGCAGTTCCGCCTTTTCCCCCAACGGGGCTATGGTTTCTCCGGAGGGGGCTCTGGATCATATGAATGCCACCAAATCCCATGGTATGACATACCATGTGTGTTAGAGTGTGCCATGGTACTGGATACCTGAGATTACCTCGCTCTTTGTGTTAGGGTTTAACCGGTGTTGGATTTCTCTCTCGCAGGTTCCAGGACTAATTAATGAGAGCCCAAAACTCCCGGGTGTGACGGAACTGGGGGAATCTTTCCAGGTGTGCCCTACCATTCTCATGGGTGTTCCTTGGGCCTAAACTAACACAACCAAATGACTATTTCCACTTTGCTACCCCTTCCGGCTCACGTAGATGGGGCAGAACGACAGTTCCGTCATTTTCCCCAACAGGGCTATGGTTTCTCTGGAGAGGTGGCTCCAGATTGTCTGGATGCCACCAAATACCATGGTATACCATACCATGTGTTTTAGAGTGTGTCATGGGTCTTGGATACCCAAGAGTCCCTCCCTCTCTTTGTAAGGGCTTCACCGGCGTTGGATTCTCTCTAGCGGGTTCCAAGACTACTTATTAGAGCCTGAAACTCCCGGATTGGACGGAACTAGGCGAATATTGCCAAGAGGTGGGCCCTAACATTTTCTTTGGTGTTACTTGGTCCTAACATAACACAACCAAACAGTTGGTTCCACTTTTCAACCCCCTTTCGGCTCACGTAGAGGGGCCAGAACGGCAGTTCCGCCTTTTTCCCCAGCGGGGCTATGCATGGTTTCTCCGGAGGGGGGCTCCGGATCGTATGAATGCGACCAAATCCCATGGTATGACATATAACATGTATTTTAGAGTGTGTCATGGTATTGGATACCCGATATTACCTCGCTCTCTGTGTTAGGGTTTCACCGGTGTTAGATTCTCTCGCGCGGGTTCCAGGACTAATTAGTGAGAGCCCGAAACTCCTGGGTGTGACGGAACTTGGGGAATATTTGCAAGAGGTGTGCCCTACCATTATCTTGGGTGTTCCTTGGTCATAACTAACAGAACCAAACAGTCAGGTCCATTTTGCTACCCCCTTCCGGCTCACGTAGATGGGGCAGAACGACAGTTCCGTCTTTTCCCCGGCGGGGCTATGGTTTCTCCAGAGAGGTGGCTCCAGATCATTTGAATGCCACAAAATACCATTTGCACGCCATACCATGTGTGCTAGAGTGTGGCATGGGTATTGAATGCCCAATATTCCATCGCTCTCCGTGTTAGGGTTTCACCGGCGTCAGATTCTCTCTAGCGGGTTCCAATACTACTTAGAGCCCAAAACTCCCGGATTGGACGGAACTAGGGGAATCTTGCCAAGAGGTGGACCCTGACATTTTCTATGGTTTTCCTTGTGCCTAACCTAACACAACCAAACAGTTGGTTCCACTTTGCTACCCCCTTCCGGCTTACGTAGAGGGGCCAGAATGGCAGTTCCGCCTTTTTTCCCAACGGGGCTATGGTTTTTCCGGAGGGGGATCCGGATCGTATGAATGCCACTAAATCCCATGGTATGACATACCATGTGAGTTAGAGTGTGTCATGCTCTTTTATCCCGATATTACCTCTCTCTGTGTGTGTTAGGGCTTCACCGGCGTCGGATTCTCTCTCGTGTGTTCCAGGACTACTTAGAGCCCCAAACTCCCGGATCTGACGGAGCTGGGGGAATCTTTCCAAGAGGTGGGCCCTACCATTGTATTCGGTGTTCCTTCGGCCTAACCTAACACAACCAAGAAATTGGTTCCACTTTGCTACCCCCTTCCGGCTCATGTAGATGGGGCAGAACGACAATTCCATCTTTTTCCCAATGGGGCTATGGTTTATCCGGAGAGGGGGCTCCGGATCGTCTGAATGACACCAAATCCCATTACACGCCACACCACGTGTGATAGAGTGTTCCATGGGTGGATTCCCAAGATTCACTCGCTCTCTGTGTTAGGGTTTCACCGGTGTCGGATTCTCTCTGGCGTGTTCCAGGACTACATAGAGCCCGAAACTCCCGGATCTGACGGAGCTGGGGAAATTTTTCCAAGAGGTGGGTCCTACCATTGTATTGGGTGTTCCTTTGGCCTAATCTAACATATACAAAAAATTGGTTCCACTTTGCTACCCCTTCCGGCTCATGTAGCTTGGGCAGAACGACAATTCCGTCTTTTTCCCAGCGGGGCTATGGTTTATCCGGAGAGAGTGCTCCGGATCATCTGAATGCCACCAAATCCCATTACACGCCACACCACATGTCATAGAGTGTGCAATGGTCTTGGATACCCGATATTACCTTGCTCTCTGTGTTACGGTTTCATCGGTGTCGGATTCTCTCTCGCGGGTTCCAGGACTAATTAATGAGAGCCCGAAACTCCCCGGTGTGACGGAACTGGGGGAATATTGACAAGAGGTGTGCCCTAACATTCTCTTGGGTGTTCCTTGGGCCTAACCTAACACAACCAAACAGTTATTTCCACTTTGCTACCCCCTTCGGTTCACGTAGATGGGGCAGAACGACAGTTGCGTCTTTTTCCCCAGCGGGGCTATGGTTTCTCCGGAGAGGTGGCTCCAGATCGTCTGAATGCCACAAAATCCCATGTATACCATACCATGTGTGTTAGATTGTGTCATGGGTCTTGGATGCCCAAGAATCCCTCGCTCTCTGTGTAAGGGCTTCACCGGCGTCGGATTCTCTCTAGCGGGTTCCATGACTACTTAGAGCCCAAAACTCCCGGATTTGACGGAACTGGGGGAATCTTGCCAAAAGGTGGACCCTAACATTTTATTTTGTGTTCCTTGTGCCTAACCTAACATAGGCAAAAAGTTGGTTCCACTTTGCTAACCCCTTCCGGCTGACGTAGAGGGGCCAGAACGGCAGTTTCGCCTTTTTCCCCAGCGGGGGGCTATGGTTTCTCCGGAGGGGGGCTCCGGATCGTATGAATGCCACCAAATACCATGGTATTACATACCATGTGTGTTATAGTTTCATGGTCTTGGATACCCGAGATTACCTCGATCTCTGTGTTAGGGTTTCACCGGTGTCGGATTCTCTCTCGCGGGTTCCAGGACTAATTAATGAGAGCCCGAAACTCCTGGGTGTGACGGAACTGGGAGAATCTTGCCAAGAGGTGGGCCCAACAGTTCTCTTGGGTGTTCCTTGGGCCTAACCTAACACAACCAAGAAGTTAGTTCCACTTTTCTACCCCCTTCCGACTCTCGTAGATGGGGCAGAATGACAGTTCCGTCTTTTTCCCCAGCGGGACTATGGTTTCTCCGAAGGGGGCCCCGGATCGTCTGAATGCCACCAAATCCCATGGTACGTATACCATACCATGTGTGTTAGAGTGTGTCATGGGTCCGGGATTCCCAAGAGTCCCTCTCTCTCTGTGTTAGGGCATCACCGGCGTCAGATTCTCTCTAGCGGGTTCCAGGACTACTTAGAGCCCGAAACTCCCAGATTTGATGAAACTAGGGGAATCTTGCCAAGAGGTGGACCCTAACATATTATTTGGTGTTACTTGTGCCTAACCTAACACAACCAAACAGTTCTTTCCACTTTGCTACCCCCTTCCGACTCACGTAGAGGGGCTAGGACGGCAGTTCCGCCTTTTCCCCTGCGGGGCTATGGTTTCTCCGGAGGGGGGCTTCGGATCGTATGAATGCCACTAAATCCCATGTTATGACATACCATGTGTGTTAGAGTGTGGAATGGTCTTGTATACCCTAGATTACCTCTCTCTCTGTGTGTTAGGGCTTCACCGACGTCGGATTCTCTCTGGCATGTTCCAGGACTACTTAGAGCCCGAAACTCCCGGATCTGTCGGAACTGGGGAAATATTTCCAAGATGTGGGACCTACCATTGTATTTGGTGTTCCTTCGTCCTAACTTTACACAACCAAGAAATTGGTTCCACTTTGCTACCCCCTTTCGGCTCATGTAGATGGGGGAGAACAACAATTCCATCTTTTTCCCAATGGGGCTATGGTTTATCCGGAGAGGGGGCTCCGGGTCGTCTGAATGCCACCAAATCCCATTACACGTCACACCACGTGTGATAGAGTGTGGCATGGGTGGATTCCCAAGATTCACTTGCTCTCTTTGTTAGGGTTTCAGCGGCGTCGGATTCTCTCTGGCGTGTTCCAGGACTACTTAGAGCCCGAAACTCCCGGATCTGACGGAGCTAGGGGAATCTTTCCAAGAGGTGGGCCCTACCATTGTATTGGGTGTTCCTTTGGCCTAACCTAACACAGCCAAAAAATTGGTTCCACTTTGCTACCCCCTTCCGGCTCATGTAGATGGGGCAGAACGACATTTCCGTCTTTTTCCCAGCGGGGCTATGGTTTATCCGGAGAGGGTGCTCCGGATCGTCTGATTGCTACAAAATCCCATTACATGCCACACCACATGTGATAGAGTGTGCAATGGTCTTGGATACCCGAGATTACCTTGCTCTCTGTGTTAGGGTTTCACCGGTGTCGGATTCTCTCTCGCGGGTTCCAGGACTAATTAATGAGAGCCCGAAACTCCTGGGTGTGACGGAACTGGGGGAATCTTACCAAGAGGTGGGCCCTACAGTTATCTTGGGTGTTCCTTGGGCCTAACCTAAGACAACCAAGCATTTAGTT
The DNA here is from genome assembly GCA_028641055.1 of Alopecurus myosuroides. Lineage (NCBI taxonomy): Eukaryota > Viridiplantae > Streptophyta > Magnoliopsida > Poales > Poaceae > Alopecurus > Alopecurus myosuroides. Next base: position 113,710,212 of record CM054059.1, on the reverse strand, counting down.
CCATTTTGCTACCCCCTTCCGACTCTCGTAGATGGGGCAGAATAACAGTTCCGTCTTTTTCCCCAGCGGGACTATGGTTTCTCCAGAGGGGGCTCCGGATCGTCTGAATGCCACCAAATCCCATGGTATGTATACCATACCATGTGTGTTAGAGTGTGTCATGGGTCTGGGATTCCCAAGAGTCCCTCGCTCTCTGTGTTAGGGCTTCACCGGCGTCAGATTCTCTCTAGCGGGTTCCAGGACTACTTAGAGCCCAAAACTCCCGGATTTGACGGAACTAGGGGAATCTTGCCAAGAGGTGGACCCTAACATTTTATTTTGTGTTCCTTGTGCATAACCTAACACAACCAAACAGTTGGTTCCACTTTGCTACCCCCTTCTGACTCACGTAGAGGGGCCAGAACGGCAGTTCCACCTTTTTCCCCAGCGGGCTATGGTTTCTCCGGAGGGGGCTCTGGATCGTATGAATGCCACTAAATCCCATGTTATGATATACCATGTGTGTTAGAGTGTGGCATGGTCTTGTATACCCGATATTACCTCTCCCTCTCCGTGTGTTAGGGCTTCACCTGCGTCGGATTCTCTCTGGCGTGTTCGAGGACTACTTAGAGCCCGAAATTCCCGGATCTGACGGAACTGGGGGAATATTTCAAAGACGTGTGCCCTACTATTGTATTGGGTGTTCCTTCAGCCTAACTTAACACAACCAAGAAATTGGTTCCACTTTGCTACCCCCTTTCGGCTCATGTAGATGGGGCAGAACGACAATTCCGTCTTTTTCCCAGCGGGGATATGGTTTATCCAGACAGGGGGCTCCAGATCGTCTGAATGCCACCAAATCCCATTACACGCCACACCACGTGTGACAGAGTGTGGCATGGGTATTGGATGCCCAAGATTCACTCGCTCTCTGTGTTAGGCTTTCACCGATGTCGGATTCTCTTTGGCGTGTTCCATGACTACCTAGAGCCCGAAACTCTGGGATCTGACGGAGCTGGGGAAATCTTTCCAAGAGGTGGGACCTACCATTGTATTGGGTGTTCCTTTGGCCTAACCTAACACGACCAATAAATTGGTTCCACTTTGCTACCCCCTTTCGGCTCATGTAGATGGGGCAGAACGACAATTCCGTCTTTTTCCCAGCGGGGCTATGGTTTATATGGAGAGGTGGCTCCGGATCGTCTGAATGCCACCAAATCCCATTACACGCCACACCACGTGTGATAGAGTGTTCCATGGTCTTGGATACCCGAGATTACCTCGCTCTCTGTGTTAGGGTTTCACAAGTGTCGTATTCTCTCTCGCGGGTTCCAGGACTAATTAATGAGAGCCTGGAACTCCCGGTTGTGACGGAACTGGGGGAATATTGGGAAGAGATGTGCCCTACCATTCTATTGGGTGTTCCTTGGGCCTAACCTAACACAACCAAACATTTATTTCCACTTTGCTACCCCCTTCCGGCTCACGTAGATGGGACAGAACGACAATTCCGTCTTTTCCCCCATTGGGGCTATGGTTTCTCCGGAGGGGCCTCCGGATCGTCTTAATGCCACAAAATCCCACGGTATACCATACCATGTGTGTTAGAGTGTGTCATGGGTCTGGGATGCCCAAGAGTCCCTCGCTCTCTGTGTTAGGGCTTCACCGGCGTCAGATTCTCTCTAGCGGGTTCCAGGACTACTTAGAGCCTGAAACTCCCGGATTTGATGGAACTAGGGGAATCTTGCCAAGAGGTGGACCCTAACATTTTCTTTGGTGTTCCTTGTGCCTAACCTAACACAACCAAACAATTGGTTCCACTTTTCTACCCCCTTCCTTCTCACGTAGAGGGACCAGAACGACAGTTCCGTCTTTTTCCCAGCGGGGCTATGGTTTATCCGGAGAGGCGGCTCCGGATCGTCTGAATGCCACAAAATCGCATTACACGCCACACCACGTGTAATGAAGTGTGGAATGGTTCTTGGATGCCCAAGATTCACTCGCTCTCTATGTTAGGATTTCAACGATGTCGGATTCTTTCTGGCATGTTCCAGGACTACCTAGAGCCCGAAACTCCCGGATCTGACGGAGCAGGTGGAATCTTTCCAAGAGGTGGGCTCTACCATTGTATTGGGTGGTACTTTGGCCTAACCTAACACAACCAAGAAATTGGTTCCACTTTGCTACCCCTTCCGGCTCATGCAGATGGGGCATAACGACAATTCCGTCTTTTTCCCAGTGGGGCGATGGTTTATCCGGAGAGGGGGCTCCGGATCGTCTGAATGCCACCAAATCCCATTACACGCCACAACACGTGTGATAGAGTGTGGAATGGGTCTTGGATTCCCAAAATTAACTCGCTCTCTATGTTAGGGTTTCATCGGTGTCGGATTCTCTCTCGCAGGTTCCAAGACTAATTAATGAGAGCCCGAAACTCCTGGGTGTGACGGAACTTGGGGAATCTTGCCAAGAGGTGTGCCGTACCATTCTATTGGGTCTTCCTTGGGCCTAAACTAACACAAACAAACAGTTAGTTCCACTTTGCTACCCCCTTCCGGCTCACGTAGATGGGGCAGAATGTCAGTTCCGTCCTTTTCCCCAGCGGGGCTATGGTTTCTCTGGAGAGGTGGCTCCAGATCGTTTGAATGCCACCAAATCCCATTGCACGCCATACCATGTGTGCTAGAGTGTGGCATGGGTGTGGGATGTCAAGATTCCCTCGCTCTCTAAGGGCTTCACCGGCGTCGGATTCTCTCTAGCGGGTTCCAGGACTACTTAGAGCCCGAAACTCCCGGATTTGACGGAACAAGGGGAATCTTGCCAAGAGGTGGACCTCTAACATTTTCTTGGGTGTTCCTTGGGCCTAACCTAACACAACCAAACAATTGGTTCCACTTTTCTAACCCCTTTCGGCTCACGGAGAGGGCCAGAACGGCAGTTCCGCCTTTTTCCCCAGCGAGGCTAGCTATGCACGGTTTTTCCGGAGGGGGGCTCCGGATCGTATGAATGCACCAAATCCGATGGTATGACATACCATGTGTGTTAGAGTGTGTAGTGTGTGTTAGGGCTCTACCAGCATCATATTCTCTCTAGCGGGTTCTAGGACTACTCAGAGCCCGACTTCTTTCTCTGTGTGTTTCTCTCTCGAATTTACATGCCCTATTGGCCCGAAACTCCTGGAACGGAGAAACGGGAGGGAATCTTGTGAAGAGTTGGGTCATACCATTGTCTTGGGACTTTCTAGTGTCCACCCTAACACATCCAAGCAAGTAGATAATCATTTATAAAAAAAGGCACGATATCACTAAATAATCAACACAATTCTGATAAGCTTTGTTTTCAAAAAATTGAATCTGCATTTTGTCTTTCAAAAAAATCGGGCAAATTGTTTTTATTCTGTCAGATCAAACGAATGGAGTATTTTGTGGTTAAGTTATTATTATTCTGTATTAATTGTTTTTCTTTCCATTTCAAATTATTTTTCTTCTCTTTTGTGAAATGTTTTGGGCAACTGGCGCCAGGCCGGCCCTTTATTGCGCGGGAGATGCAGCGTCAACCCCTTCGGGAAGGCGCACCCTTTAATTGTGCTCACCTCCCCCTCTATCTCTTCTAGTCATATCACTCGCTCTATCTCTCTCACCGCCTTCCTGAGCTTCCCCTCTCTCCGTCGGCGGGTTTTCTTCTGCCGGGACATCGACAGCATCGCGGCGACCATCCTCGGCGGGAAACGAAGGCCATGCCTCCTCTTCTTCCCTTGGCAGGCAGGATCTTCATCGGCTTTTTTTCAGATCACCGCGTGCGTCGTCCCGTCCTCTTAGAGGGCTTTGGCAATGGCGGTAAGATGATATCTAACCCACATATCCCTTGTGTGTATCGTAGATCTGTAGATTAAGCTCGATTTTTCTGCATAGCATGACATGCACGGTAGATCTACATGTTTTTACCGTTCATTCCGCGTCTCTGCTTCGTATTTTCTCCCGTAGACGTGGTTTTGTTCTATGGCTTAAGTTTGGGATATCCGGCACGCTTAGTTCATCTATTTCCACCATGATTTCGATAGGTTATGGTTTAATTCCGTACCCGATTTGGGTGCTTCAGTTAGATTAGGCTTAGATTTGGTTTTTTTTTGGGTTCACGGCTTAGATTTGGTATTTTTGCAAGGTTATTTCAATTTTGGCCAATTATTAACAGTTTGTATAATGATTTACCGAGGCCACGTGCTAGTAGTGACTATACTTGTTGTACCTAGAAATTCTGAGGTAAGATTCATTTTTCTGTACATTTTCCATTGTTTCACCTGTTTTTCTTTTGTGTATCCTAATTTATCAACATGATGAATGTCCTCCTAGTTATATGCCAATGATTAAACTAGGCCATGGTAAAGGCCGAGAGAGTGTCTATAATACCTTGTAGTGTATACAATTTGAGTATTTGTATTCGTATATGCTATTATAGGCTCCCGCTTGGCCTTGGTTTGCATGGCAATGATATCTTAGGCTCGTATTACATTTGTTTCTATTGTTCCACATTTCTTTGCCTTGAATGTCCTCCTTGTTATATGCCGATGATTTAAACTAGGCCATGGTAAAGGGAAAGAGAGTGTCTATAATACCTTGTAGTGTATACAATTTGAGTATTTGTATTCGTGCATGCTATTATAAACACTCATTTTTCCCTTGGTTTGCATGTCAATGATATATGAGGCTCGTATTACACTTATTTCCATTGTTCCACTTTTGTTTGCCTTGAATGTCCTCCTTGTTATATGCCGATGATTAAACTAGGCCATTGTAAAGGCAGAGAGAGTGTCTAAAATACCTTGTAGTGTATACAATTTGAGTATTTGTATTCGTATATGCTATTTTAGACACTCTCTCGGCCTTTGGTTTGCATGGCAATGATATATGAGGCTTGTATTACATTTGTTTCCATTGTTCCACTTTTTCTTTCCCTTGAATGTCCTCGTTATATGCCGATGATTTAAGCTAGGCCATGGTAAAGGCAAAGAGAGTGTCTATAATACCTTGTAGTGTATACAATATGTGTATTTGTATTCGTATATGCTATTATAGGCACTCGCTCGGCCTTTGGTTTGCACGGCAATGATATATGAGGCTCGTATTACATTTGTTTCCATTGTTCCACTTTACTTTGCCTTGAATGCCCTCCTTGTTATATGCCGATGATTAAACTTGGCCATGGTAAAGGGACAGAGATTGTCTATAATACCTTGTAGTGTATACAATTTAAGTATCTATATTCGTACATGATATTATTGCCACTTCTTTTTCCCTTGGTTTGCATGGCAATGATATATGAGGCTCGTCTTACATTTGTTTCTATTGTTCCACTTTTCTTTGCGTTGAATGTCCTCCTTGTTATATGTCGATGATTTAAACTAGGCCATGGTAAAGGCAAAGAGAGTGTTTACAATACCTTGTAGTGTATACAATTTGAGTATTTGTATTCGTACATGCTATTGTAATTACTTCTTTTTGCCTTGGTTTGCATGGCAATGATATATGGGGCTCGTTTTACATTAGTTTCCATTGTTCCACTTTTCTTTGCCTTGAATGTCCTCCTTATTATATGCCGATGATTAAACTAGGCCATGGTAAAGGGAAAGAGAGTGTCTATAATACCTTGTAGTGTATACAATTTTAGTATTTGTATTCGTACATGCTATTATAGGCACTTTTTTTGCCCTTGGTTTGCATGGCAATGATTTATGAGGCTCGTACTACATTTGTTTCCATTGTTCCACTTTTCTTTGCCTTGAATGTCCTCCTTGTTATATGTCGATGATTTAAACTAGGCCATGGTAAAGGGAAACATAGTGTCTATAATACCTTGTAGTGTATACAATTTGAATATTTGTATTCGTACATGCTATTATACGCACTCTTTTATCCCTTGGTTTGCATGGCAATGATATATGAGGCTCGTATTACATTTGTTTCCATTGTTCCACTTTTCTTTGCCTTGAATGTCCTCCTTGTTATATGTCAATGATTTAAACTATACCATGGTAAAGGGAAAGAGAGTGTCTATAATACCTTGTAGTGTATACAATTTGAGTATCTGTATTCGTACATGCTATTATAAGCACTCCTTTTGCCCTTGGTTTGCATGGCAATGATATATGAGGCGCGTATTACATTTGTTTCCATTGTTCCATTTTTCTTTGCCTTGAATGTCCTCGTTATATGCCGATGATTTAAACTAGGCCATGGTAAAGGCAAAAAGAGTGTCTATAGTACCTTGTAGTGTATACAATTTGCGTATTTGTATTCGTACATGCTATTACAAGCACTCTTTTTTCCCTTGGTTTGCATGCCATGATAAATGCTAGGAGATCAGATCCAATACGTGGCAGTGATACAAGGCCACGTCTTGTATTACTTCCTGGTATCGGGCTCGTTCTTCTAGCAAGTGTTGGCAATGTGTTTATGAGGCTTGTTTTACATTTTTTTTTGCATTGTTCCATATGTGTTTATTCTGACTGCATGTTACAATGAATTCTAGGGATGCCCTTTAGTGCATGATCACCTATGTGTTTATGAGGCTTGTTATCACTCTGCACAATTTATGAGCTGATTTGGTCAATGATGATGACTTTGACACATGTATATTTGGCTAATGCCTCACTGTCTCCACCAGATGGCCAGCAAAAGTAAGAACCAGACACAAATAGATGTGCCATGTCTTTGCTTTTGCTGGCCCACCTGGTGTAGCAAAGTTGTGTATGCTTGCTTTGTCTCTATGTTCCCTGAGGCCAATTAGTACAGAGATGTGACTATAGATGTTGTTTTGAATGTGCATGATCCCTTTAAGTCGATGATTAAAATGTGTCACCATACCATTGCAATGAGGGTTCCATACTATCTTGTGCAATGTACAAGCACATTCATTGTGCATTGCTCTTGGTAGTGTAGAATTACTTCTTGGATAAACATGGTTGTGCTTTTATTATGAGGCATTACCAGTTGTTCGTAGTTTGGCCCCAGTTTTACATAAATGTCTTCATGAAAGAATTGTTCCTTTTTAGAACCAATCTGCTTATATGCACATTTTGTAATTTCTGCTTCTTTTTTGCTTGATTAACAACGTATTCCATGCCCTGTATGCAAGAATAATTTCCCAAATGTTGATCCTTCTGCATCCAAGTTCGGTGTTGCTGTACAAGAGTGTCACCTCAAGTTAGTGGTAAGAAAACAATTCTTCTTCTTACACTTGTATTATGTATTGTGTTTTTATTACAACATCTAATTTCCACGTTTCTTTTTGCACAGGTTGTACCGTGCACTGCTCAGATAGCATTCAACAAGTTAGTAGGCGAGCGTGTGCTGTTTAGTTCCCATGGCAGGAAGTACACCTTTCGTGTGTCAAAATAACAGAGCAAGACCCGTTTTCACGGGATACAATGGGACTGGTTCATCGAGGAAAAGAACATCTCCGTGGGAGACATACTAGTGTTTTCCATGAAACCAAGGCCCACTATCTACGTTGCTATTATTGGTGACGCCCAAGATGACTCACTTTGCATTTCAAGCGAAGATGACTCAGTTTCAAGCGAAGATGACTCAGTTTGCAGCGTAGATGGCAGTTCTGATGATGAGATGCATGATGAGTATTCTAGCAATTCTGATTATGAGATGCATGATGAGGATTCTAGCAATTCTGATGATGAGGTCCATGATGAGGATTCTGACAATTCTGCTGATGAGAGGCATGATGATGCCAACATCGTATATGCCCAAAGAGCCAATCTCGACAATCATGAGAAGAACCGCCTGGCCCGGCTTCTACCCCTTGGACCCTATGTTGGGCTTACTTTTGTGACTCGTTTCACCATCACAAACTTGCAGCACTATACTATGGTATGTATCTATAAGATGCCCTCCTCTTTTTGCAAGTAAATTTCCAAGAACCATGAGAAGGTCTGCTAATATGGTATGTTATCTTTCATGCTTAGAAACTACCGAAGTTGATAGGGGAACACGCTGGCCTGAGGAATCATGGCAGGGTTGGCCTACGACTTAGAGCATAAGAGCATGTCACCACCATTTCTTACAACAAGAAAACCGACGGCCGCATTATCCTCGACAAGCTGGTGTGGCTGGTTTTCGTCCAAGGCAATAATTTTCATAATCAACAACCTGTTTTGATCATTGTGAGGGAGACCGATGACCCTAGGTTGGAGGCGGTCATTGAGATGGGGGTGATATAGAACCGGAGCAAAGGATATGCATTGTTGGTGAAGAGACAAGGCTGCTGCTGAGCTAGGCCTATGAACTTCTTATTTTGTCTGGCTAGATTGTAATTTCGTTTGTTTCCTGGACTTGTTAAGGTTTAGTTTGTTTCGTAAACTTCTAAGGTATATTATCGCTGGTAGATCCCTCGTGCTAAATCCCGAGTAAAGATCAAATCGCTAATAGCTGTTAAAACCTCGAGTTTAGATCAAATCCCTCGTGCTAGTAGATCGTGCAACTCATCACTGCAGAACTCAACAAAAGCCTGGCAAGCCAATGGTCACTAAACTTCTTGACGTCCTTGCTATCGCATAAATACGACTGAGCATGGAGCACGCAACCCACCTTCTACGCCACCGCCACAGCCCCCCGACGTCCCCCCTCGCTCTCGGCGCTGATTACTGCACGCCGCCACAGCCCCCCGATCTCCCCCTCACTCTCGTCACTGATCCACCCGATGGCGCTGCGCGTGAGAAGCAGCACCGGCTTCCGAGGTGTGCAGTTGCGGCCGTCCGGGCGCTGGTCCGCGGAGATCACACACAACGGCGTGCGGTGGTGGATGGGCACCTTCGACACGCCAGAGCTCACCGCCCGCGCGTTCGACGTGGCGGTGTGGCGGTTCGGCCGCCCGCGCGCTGAGCTCAACTTCCGGGACGTCGAGAGCAGGGAAGTTGCCGAGTTCCTCGCCCCGGATCTGAGAATTGTGACCCACAAGGAGGAGCAGGAGAACCGCCACGCATTCGTGCAGCTGCGCATCCGCCGGGATGACGAGGCCACTATGGAGAGGTTCCGCCGTGATCACCTAGATCTGGTACAGGCGCAGTTGCGGCTCGACGCTCAGAGGGACGCGAAGATGCGAGCACGTACATCCCGGGGGGATGCTGGCCCCTCCACCATCGTCGTCTCATCGTCGGATGAGGAGATGGACGAAGCATTCTGGGAGAGCCTTATGCAGGACTCTGATGACGACGAACTAGACGACGCATTCTGGGATGATGTATAGTGTTTTACAGTGTGGAAGATGTCAAAATTTCGACGTTTTATATGTTTGTTGAAGTTTCAACATTTCTTCCTTCTTATTTTGGGCTGCAACTGTAGTAGGATAATTATAGGCTACGGAGTGCTATAAGGCCCAATAGAAAGGGTCCGACAGGAGAGGGCCCAAGAAAGTGCCATCATGGCCCAAGTCTGGAAACAACCACTCTTCCACTCACCGCAGTAACCCTGGCATGTAGCACGCCACGCGTTCGTCACGATATTGTGAATGTGAAATGTGTCGCTTTAGTTCCGGCGGCCAGTTATTGCTCCGTCGCGCATACGGCTCCTCCGTTCCACTCCCCCTCCCGGTGTATAAATAGACGCACTCTTAAGTTCATCCTCTATCTGCCTCACCGCCTCCCCTCAAGCGAAAACCCTTTGACGTAGTAGCTGCTCGATCGTTCCTCCAGGCGGCCATGGCTCCACCGGCAAAGCGGTCTGCTGCCCTCTTCTAGGTTCCATTTCCAATCACGTACTTCTGATCCATTTCTGGATTCCTCATGATTTCGTCTTTCTTAGATCCTTTTCAGAATTCCTCATGCTTTCATCTTTCTTAGATCCGTTTCTGAATTCCTCGTGATTTCATCTTTCTTAAATCCATTTTTCCTTTGGGATTAACATCAACTTCCTATCATGCAACTATCTACAGAGCACATGAAGCCTAGGAGAGGCTCATCTTAGCCGCTCTGGCGAAGAGGGTTGACATCCTAGAAGTTGATCTTGAGAAGGCCTTGAAGCTCGCCTACGCCAATCTCAAGAAGGCACGTGTGAAGCATGTAAAATGCATAGATGAATTTTGCATATTTTCACATGGTTTTCTATTACATATTGCATCATATAAGGGTATAATTCAATGTTTTATAGTATTTTGGGGTTGAATTACAAAGTCCCCCAACTTTTATGGAATTAACCCTGCCTGTCAGAAACCCCGTTTTCTATATTTTTGACGTTTCAGGGGGCAAATTTCTGTGAAATCACCTGAAAATCTGCTAGGGTCATTTTCTTGGAAGGAGAAGACTTGCGGGCGAAGGATCCACGAGAATTGGGCAAGGAGGCCCAAAAGAGGACCCTCCACGTGGCCAGATTCCTTGGCCGCGTGAGAGGCCCCCTTTTGGCCCTCGTGGCCCCAATTCCTTCCATCTTCGACTTACCGACTCTGTCTTGACCTAAAACCGACTATAAAAAGGGTCCCCCGTACCCTTACGGAGAAGAGCGCCGCCGAAACACTGAAACACCGAAACAGATACCAGAAGTTCCAGATTGGAGGGGGAAAACTCCGGCGGGGCGCCGCCGATGTGATCTCCTACCCCTCCAACGTCATCTCCATCGACATCTCCATGAAGAGGGAGTAGTCCACCCCAGGGCTATGGGTTTGTGGAAGTAGCACTTGTATCTCTCTCTCTATGTGCTTCACTAATTAGATCCGTATGAGCTGCCTCACATGATTACGGGCATCGTTGTAATTCCTATGTGGTGGATCTTTTCTATGAGTTATTGAATCTGAGATTGCAATTGTTTCTCTTGAGTTATTTGAGTAGATGTATCTTATGTACCCCGTTCATATTTGCTAGCTTTGATCAATCTAGTTCTTGAGAGCGTGTGTGGGGTGATGGGTGCATTAGTTGGAGTAACGGGGGTGGCTAGTGCTGTGAAAGTGACAGAAGTTCAACGATCCACTTAGGTTTTGTTAAACCTTTCTTAGTTACGTTGCTAGGGATAAAAAGGAGTACCTTGTTACCGGGGATTTGAAGTGACACTAATCAATCTCCATGACTAGATCTAGCAAGTTCTTACTTCAACTTCATGTCACATTGCTTAAAGTTGTACTCTGGTTTTTCCTTAATTATCGAGGTGTTATGATTTATTTCGCATCTTGGTGGAGTATAAGAGGGATCAATATGACCGTAGAGATCTCTATGCTAGGACGTGATGCCCATATGAAAGTACTCAATGTTAAACATGTTATTGTAATCTCACATGTAATTCTTTATGTCCACCGTCTACCACTTTATTTGAGAGAATGCAAGTGTGAAACCATGAACCCCGGTCCTATTTTAATTATAAGAAAACACTCTAGTTACTTTGCTGCAATTTACTTTACTTGCACTTTACTTTACTTGCATCTCCAATTCGAATTTACATTATCTCCATCACCACTTGCATCACAAAAATACAAAAACAATCCATTGCATATTTATTTTCTCATTTGCATTTAGTAGTAGATTTAATTATTGCACATTTACTTTCAGGTTTGCATTGCAATTTAGAAGTCTCACACCTTGTGCTTGACAACCACTTGGTGAGGTTGAGGGCACAAAATTCTCTACTTGTTTGCAGGATCCTGGAGGAAGCTTGGAAGACAACTGCTGAAATACTGGCTGCCCAAGAGTTCGATATAAACCATCGAGTCACCCTCGTGGGGAAGAAGGCTTGCCACTAGCTACACACTCTGCACTTGGAGTCTCAACCTAGCCATCAAGCGTTTTTATGGTGCCGTTGTCGGGGAGCCATAGGTGAAGGAGTTGTCCAAGGGAGCTCACAAGAAGTCTTCATCACCAACAAGGTGTGCAAACACCTAAGCTTGGGGAGGTTGCACCTACGTGAGTACCGTCCTTTCTATCTCCACCTTCTTTCAAGTAGATTGTTTTGTTTCTTGTCTTGTTTTTATTTTGTTTTTGTTCTTGTTTTTATTTTGTCTTGCATATTTTATTTTAGTTTGCATTTCAGTTTTGCATTTAGTTATCTAGTTTATTTTAGTATTTCGAATTTGCCTAGTTACTTTACTTTTGTTTTGCATAAAAAATTAAAAACTACAAAAAAACTGCTAAATGTAGCCTTCATAACTTTCGAATTTGCCTCTATGCATCTTCATGATTTCATGGAAATATGTGATATGCAAAAAAATTAAAAATGTGGAAAGTAGTGTTTTAAAACTGAAATTATTTCCTTTTTCACTTAGAGGAAAGGCTAAAGAATGGTTACTTTCACTACCTACAGCTAGTATAAAGTCTTGGGATGATTTAAAAGAAGCTTTCATTAAGAAATATTATCCTCCCGTTAAAATTTTGCAAAATAGGAATAATATCCTCTCATTTAGGCAAAATGATAATGAACATGTAGCCATGGCATGGGATAGAATTAAATTAATGCTTAGAACATGCCCATCACATGGAGTAAATGAATGGACCATACTACACTCTTTTTATAATGGTCTAAACTACATGTCTAGAAATATACTTGATTCTGCTACTGGAGGTGCCTTTATGAGTAAAATTGTAGGTGAGGCTAAGAGCATATTAGAAAGCATATTGCAAAATTATAGTCCATGGAGTACTGAAAGAGCACCCAATCCCACTAAGAAAATAAACTCAATTGAAGAAACCAATGATTTGTCTTCTAAAATGGACACTATTCTTGCTTTTATTAATAAACAAAATATGGAGAATGTGCCTTTGCAGGAGCTAGTTGGTAGTAATTCTGAAAGTGTGGATGTTAATTTTGTTAGGAATTATGGTAGCAATGGTTTTGGTAATTCTTACAATTCATATAGTAAACCTCCTTATGTGCCAAATAAACCTTTTGTTCCATATCCTAATGCTAATGAAAATAAGTGGAAGCCTTCTAGTGAAATTTCTGAATCTAATAAATTGCTTATGGAACAAGTTTCTAGTCACAATGCTATGATACATGAGTTAAATAAGTCTATTGCATCCATTAGTAGTGATATTAAAGGATTGCAACTTCAATCTTCGAATTTAGATAAAGCATTGTCAAAATTAGCTGATAATCAAGCAACTCTATTAAGCATGTCAGCAGGAAAGCCACAAGCACAACCTAGTGTAGGAATGAATTCTATTACTACTGCTGCTCCTATTATTGAAAATATTGATCATATTGCTGAGAATACAAGTGAGCATGTCTGACGAAGATATGGACCCTGGACCCTGCGGGTAAGGACACCCCCTCTCAGGCCCAAGGCCAAGGCCCAAGAAGAGGCGCCCTTGGAGTACTCCAGAAGGCCCACGTGAAGCCCACCCGCACTAACTTGCGGGTTAAGCTAGGGAACTTGTAAACCGACCTAGCTAGGGTTCGAGTCCTCTCCGGGTAGAACTCGAGACCTGGCCATCTATATAAGGCCAGGAGAGCCCCCTAGGAGAGGACCAAGCAATACCGCACGACCAAAAAAAGCCTTGAAACTCGAGATCTACTCTCGATTCGAGCAATCTGTAACCGATCTAATCATCTAATACAGATCGACAGCAGGCAGGAGTAAGGGTTTTACCTCTTACTCCTAATGTCCCTACTAGCTTAGAAGAAACTTTGAATGAAATAGTGAAGTAACCTGAATATTTACTTCCATATATGTCTTATCTTGCTAGCAAAGATGAAATTAGTCCTCATGAATCAAGCATGTTAGCTAAATTAGAGAGTAAAGTAGAGGAAATTATGATGCTTACTTAAATTAAGGATCCATTGCTTGATTTAGAAAAAAGTAGCTTGCAAGAACTTATTGCTACTCTACAAAAATTTGCTAGTGACCCCACTATAAATGTTAATCAACCTGTCTTTTGATCTTATATTGCTAATCATGTCTTGCAAGAAAAAATTGCTAGGTACAAGAATGAGGCCATGATACCTCCTAAGCTTGGGGATGCATGGATCCCCAAGGTGCTAGTTTCAAATGGAAAAGAAATTCACCATGCTATGTTAGATCTAGGTTCTAGTGTATCGGTACTCTCTAAAGAATTATATGAATTGCTAGAACTAGAAAATTTAGAAAAGTGCTCAAGTGAATTTGTCCTTGCTGATAACTCTACTAAACATGCTGTATGACAAGTAAAAGATGTTATGATTGAATTGCACATGACTTTCGTACCCGTTGATTTCATTATTATGGATATGGGGGATAAATCCCCTAGTCCTATTATTTTGGGTAGACCTTTTCTTCGTACTACAGGTGCAATCATAGACTCCAAGGAAGGGAATGTCAAGTTTCAGTTCCATCACAAGAAAAGCATGGATCACTTCCCAAGGAATAGGGGCACGCTGAAGAACACGCTCCCTCATGAGCTTTATCCCTCTTGATTATCAAGTAAGTAACGCCTAGCTATATGGCTATAAAGAAACCGCTTTACGGGAGGCAACCCAATTGTTTTTGTTTGGATTTTCCTAGTGTCCTCTTGCTGTCTCAAGAGATTAGTTTTTTTTGTTTTAATTCTGGAGTTTTCAATAAAGAGTCAAGTCAAACCCATTTGGACTTATAAGTTGCTATCCTAGTGCATGAAATTTCTGTTTCAGCATGAGTCTTTTCACCGTATGATTTTACGTTTTTTATTGGTATGTCGGATTGAGCTAATTTTTTAGTATGTTCTCCAACTGTTCGTCCTCTGTAAGCACAAAAATTGGCTTAATTTTTTGACGAGTCTATCTTAGGGGAAAATGTTCGTTTTGCTGCTTCTGCTTTTCTGGACAGATTCCGCCTTCTTTTGTTTTATGCACTCTTTGGGCTTGGGAATCGAATTCCATGATTCTTTCAAGCAAGATAGTGAACATACAACATAATGAACCTTATTGTCTATCTACTGGATCATTTGATTTGGAATTTTGCACAGCAAGCATGTGATTTGATTGTCCTTGCTAATCTCACCCCACAGAAAAAGAATGGGAGAAACATGTTTTGTGAAGTTTTTTCACAGGGAATAGAGGAGCTGCGCCTCAAGTATTCCAAGAATGGTGAAAGCCATAAGCTTGGGGATGTGATTAACACCCCACTGGAGCTACACTCTTTTGGTTATCACACGTCTACTTTCTGTTTTTCTAAGCAAAGCATTTATCGTAGAGACTTGAAGCGTCTAGTTTTTGTTTTTATTTTTGTTTTGATAAGACCACCATCATTTTATATGAGATTGAGATACTGGAGTTTGGGGTTGGAATGTATTGGATGCTAGTATTATGACTTGGAATAGGGATGTCATGGTTGATTTGAAGAGCTACATATGTTTGCATGATTTATAGACTTTTTATGTGTAGAAATTTGCAATAATGTTGTCTTGAGCTATCTCTTATTCATGTCCTTGATGTTAATTGCTGGTTTATTTAGTTTGTCATGAAATGAGTAGTTCTATGGACATATGCATGCATAGTAGCTGGTCAACTATCTCCCTCTTGCTATCCCAAAAATTTAAAAATTCCAACAAGTAAAAACTTGTTTCCAACACTCCTTAGCCAAGTATTTCCAGTGAGTCCACCATATCTTCCCATTAGCTTCATTGCTATTCCGAGTATGTTCACCATGTTATTGTGTTATTTATGTTCTAAATTAAGATATTCACTTTATTAATTGTCATGGGTTGAACTTGGGATAGGACTCTAACGAACTTTTGAAGGCACACTTTACTCTTTATGCATCTAATAAACATGACCCAATAATGGGAGCCACAAGTTTTGCGTTTGACTAGTGTGTGGTTGGGAGCTAGCTATAAACGTGTATCACCGGAAAGCTTTCAACATTGCACAAAAATTTTACATTTGGTTGATATCATGTACTTTTGTTTTTGGACTCCTGCCATGCCGAAATGAAATAGAGGAATAGTAAGTTTTGATGAGTAAGTATCTATATGACTAGAGAAACGCATTGGGCCGATAACCCAAGCCATGCTTTATCATGGTGGAAATTTACTTACAGCTTGAGTGACTCTACAACACATCCTATAATAAAATAAGAAGCTATGCATAATAGTGAATGAAAATAAAAAGGATGATGAGTCTACTCCGTTTGTTCATATTGTCATTGTAACATGGGATTGTTTGCATGTCATGGGGCAAGAGGTACCTCTTTGCGGTTCTCTATGATGTCATTAATACTTATTATGATTGTACAAAGCTTATTAGGAATCTTAAGTTGAGTAATCATGGAGTAGGTTTTCACACTCACGGGGCATGAGGCTTTCAACCACCTTGTCATTCTCATTACTTCAATACTCACAATTTTAAGATGCTAGTGATAAAGGGGCAATGAGAGTCCTAGATCAATGGATACCACATTTCAATTAGTAATTTTAGTTGAATAATTTAGAGGATAAATAAGACTTGATCATGTTTTACCTCTACTCAATTTTCTCCAAAGTGTCCACCATATTTTCTATTATCCATTATGCTATTCTTTGACCAATATAGGATTTTATTTTTCATTTTGTGTATGCATTTGGTCCATAGTGATTTTATTTCATTATACACTTTGTGAACTTTCATGAAGCATCTTTGCTTGCATATTTGATATTTCTTACAACATGAATTGTATATTGCTATTCATTTCTAGTTTTAATCATTTGATTATATGTAGCATGAATAATCCTCCTTGATATCCCATGATTGTTTCAATATGCAAAACCCATCTTAGTTTTATCACCTTCATACTCGAGGACGAGCATGGGTTAAGCTTGGGGATGTTGATGCATGTAAAATGCATAGATGAATTTTTCATATTTTCACATGGTTTTCTATTACATATTGCATCATATAAGGGTATAATTCAATGTTTTATAGTATTTTGGGGTTAAATTACAAAGTCCCCCAACTTTTATGGAATTAACCCTGCCTGTCAGAAACCCCGTTTTCTATATTTTTGACGTTTCAGGGGGGCAAACTTCCGTGAAATCACCTGAAAATCTGCGGGGTCATTTTCTTGGAAGGAGAAGACTTACGGGCGAAGGATCCACGAGAATTGGGCAAGGAGGCCCAAAAGAGGACCCTCCACGCGGCCAGATTCCTTGGCCGCGTGAGAGGCCCCCTTTTGGCCCCTGTGGCCCCAATTCCTTCCATCTTCGACTTACCGACTCCGTCTTGACCTAAAACCGACTATAAAAAGGGCCCCCCGTACCCTTACGGAGAAGTGCGCCGCCGAAACACCAAAACAGAGACCAGAAGTTCCAGATTGGAGGGGGAAAACTCCGGCGGGGCGCCGCCGGTGTGATCTCCTACCCCTCCAACGTCATCTCCATCGACATCTCCATGAAGAGGGAGTAGTCCACCCCAGGGCTATGGGTTTGTGTAAGTAGCACTTGTTGTCGTGGGATAATCACGGCAGATGTTACCTGGGGTAACTGATCTTGGGGCAAGTCGACACAGGTATTTGGGAGAGGGTTTAGCTCGAAGGAAGACATGGCAAAAAGCGATCTAAGAACCGGAAAGCAACTCGCCGGATCTCGAATATGAACTATACTGGATACTCGATAATTGATGATACAACTATGACTTGAATCTTCTCAAACTAAGCCTAGGGGACGGTTTATAAAGCACCCGTATCCCCCCTGGCTTGCCCCCCAAGGCGCAGCTCGAATCCTATCCGAACTCTGCTTACAAACCCTAGCTTTCCTTACCACAACCCACAATCCGGGTTACGAGGCCTACAAACTTTGGGCCTTCCAGAAGTTTCTTTATCCTTAGCCGAATCCTGTGTAGCACACCTTGGGCCGGGTTACACCTAGAGGTTGGCCTACCGGGTTACTATCCCCCCATCAGTAGTCCCCAGAATAGCGTGGGTTTCACGGATTCCTCCTTGAAGCGCTTGCTATTCCCTGAAAGAAAACATGAAACATACGAGTTCATGGAAGCCGGGTCAGGTTGCCTTGATAAGCAGCCAAGCACAGCTCCATGGCGACCATACAGTAACCCGACCTTTCTCCGGGTATCTAGCTTGTTTTTCCAAATCTGAATCCCGAAACGTTAAGATCCTACACTCGATACTGATCCCTGACACCTCGGGGTAAATTGTACTTCCTCTATCAACCGAATACTTTACTCCGCATTTGGCGCACACGTCACGAATTTTACGTGGATAACTGCTACTCCACAATTTCCGGCTTCCGGCCGTTACGATAGATTCACCCTCTTCTTATAAATAGTGGGCGGTGGGTAACCCTAGGCCCTTTACTTTGCCTCAGCATTCCCTTTCTCCCCTTGCTCCTTACTTCCTTGCAGCACCGCCGCCAGAGACTCGTGCACCCCATCAAAAGTGAGAGCGCCGCCGGCCGCGCTCGACCTCGAGCCATCCTGCGCCGCCATCGAGCGTCATCGTCGCATCTTCACCTCCTTCGTCAAGGACCGTGAAGGGGCATTCAAGCCACACCACACGACACCTTCGTTCCAGACTTCAACCCCTTCAGTAAGCCTATCACAACTGTCCAATTTAGCCTCGCAATTTCTTCAATTTAACCAGGATCGGATCTAGGTCCACCCGTAAATTATTTTTCCGATAGCATCAAATTGGATCAATTCGACACTTCCCACCTCTTTTAAGTATCTGATATACAGTCACAACTCATCCCCTTATCATTATTAACCATCAAATCTTCTGTAAGAACACTCGCAAATTTTCCCATCTAGATCCGTTCCTCCTCGATTTTCCGCTTATCACATTAACACCTGGAAAATCTTCCCTTTCCAGCTATTTTACTTGCAATAGAAGCATGGGCAACCATCCGTGCTCACCCAACTCACCTCAATACGTAAGTAACTAGTGATTTCCTCAACCACATTTAACACCCGGATAATTCACAACCTTTTGCTCCGTAAGGCGTTACCCGGATATTTTTCAGTCTTCGTACCGCCTTAATGCTCCAAACTCGGATAATCCGATATTCCGAGTCTTACTCCTTATACCTCTTGTATTCTGCAGGTCAACCCTATGGCTCCAAAAAGACAAGGGAAACAGCCGGCCCCGGCAAAGGCTACCCAAGCCATATCCGCAAATTGGGGTCGGTCCACAGCAACAAAGGCCAAGTTGGATGGGATGACCGAGCTAGGAATCCTTCCTACTCAAAAGGATATTCACTGGAGGGCACCAGGCGATGAGACCCGGCCCACCCCTGCCGGAAATGAGGTAATCTGCTTCACCGAGCACGTGACCCGGGGATTCCGTCCTCCGGGTCACCCTTTCTTCCGGGAAATCTTGAGCCACTACGGCCTCCGGGTGTTCGACATAGGGCCTAACTCTATGTTGAACATTACCCACTTCATAGTTTTATCGGAGTCTTACTTGTGCACCTCGCCAAGTCTGGCTCTTTTTATCGAATTATTCCAGTGCAAACCATGCCGCGAGAGCGGTGATGGAGCGCTTCTTACTTGCGGCGGGGTATCTATCCAGCGCCGCAAGCATTCACCGATGCCAACCCTCAACCTGAACTCCCACGTCAAAAACTGGCAACTTTCTTTCTTTTATTGCCTTGACACTTCCCCGGATGGTGAGAGGAAATTGCCGGGTTATTCGGAGAGTCCCCTTGAGCCATCCGAGTCTTTCAGCGCCTTTGCCCCTGACTCGGGCAGGGAGGCGATCCAACCTTTGCTAGCTAAATTAGCTGCTCTCTCGGCTCAGGGCCTTCTTGGGCTTAACCTAGTGAAAACCTGGGTAGATTTCCGGGTGCAGCCCAACTCCATCCGCTCCAAATTGCTACATGAATACTCGGGGCACATCACGGACTCTCTCCGATACTCCACCAAGAGCTTCGCCGCCGGTGACACCAACAAGACCATCAAAGGTTTCCTGACGGAGAAGCTAGAGGTGATAAGGAACATTGCCGGGTTACCTCCATTTACTCGGGAGAACCCTGCTCCAGCGGTGAGACCTGATTCTTTTTGCTTGTTTCAGCACTTTTACCTGTTATAGTTTCTAATGCTTGCTTTCATCTCTTTGTTCACAGGCTGACGATCCCTTCTGGAGGATTGAAACCTCTCCCCCTTCCCAAGACCCCGAAGAGGAAGACGAGCCGGTTGATAACGATGAAGGTATTTTTCCTTGATCTTATATCCACCTGCTACCTACACTATCTTTCTTATCACCCATCTTTCCTTGTCTGATGCATACTTGACTTTCAGGGTTAGAAGACGAGGAGGAAAAAGAAGAAGATGACCCGGAAGCCACCGAATCCGACCAAGAACCCACAGTCGGAGCCAAGAGGAAGGCTAGAGGGGTAGTCGCAAAGGTTCCCTTCTCCTCCATGTCTTCTGCGCCTTACTCCTTTGACACTATGCATAAACTTAATGAGCGATTATCACATTCACCATTCTTGAAGGATCCCCTCCCAGCTAAGCGCAGGGTGACCCGGAGTTCTCCGGGGGATGATCCCCTTAACCCGGGCATTTCCACTTCGCCTGCTCGCCGAGTTAGCACTCCTCCACCTCAACCTCCCCAATCTCCTCAACGTCATCCATCTCCTAGTCATCCACTTGCCGGGAAATTCCGGGTACCGCAGCCGGTACCTTTGCCAACATCATCCGCCTCCAGCTGCGAGCTCCCCCCGGACTATGCCGTGAACACCGGGTAAGCGACCTTTACTCGATATTCTTTCACGCTTACTAACCCCCTTTTCTTTTATATATCCGCAGTACTAACCATTATCTCCTTCTTTCTCTTCAGGGTCCAAGTCACCACTAGCGACCCGGATATTCCTGAAGCGGAGAAGCAAGGGGAGGAGGAGCCGAATAATAATATGGATGTTACTGCTGATGACGAGGCTGAGGATGAAAAGGAACAAGACCCCTTTAAGGACCCAACTCCACCGGGAACCGCATCGCCCAAATCTTCTGAAGAAGTGGACGAAGATATCATCTTGGAGACCAAACCGGGTTCCCCTAACCCGGACACTCAAACGGTCCGGGTTTCGACCCCAAAATCCGGAAAAGTCCTTCAACAGGAAGGCCAATCTCCCGGCCCTTCAAGACTTCGCCCTGAAGACATGACGTTTGCTCAGATGCTAGATGCCCTCTACACTTTGAGGGCCGATGAAGAAAACATACTAGACGCCTTGATAACCAAACACAAGGTAAACCCGAGTAATATCAACTATTTCCACACATAGTCCCCAAGTTCCAAGTGAATTACTAAGTAACTTGCTTGGAATTTTGCACAACGTTTCTAACTGATCCCTCTTCATACTTCTTTATAGGACTACGTTGCGCAATCCGAGAAAAAGCTAGCCAAAGCCACCAAACGTATCGAAAAAGAGACGGCCCTTCGCGAAGCAGCCGAAACTGAAACTCGTAGGAGCCAAAAAATCATGAGGAAGTACCGGAAAAGGGCTCACGCGGCTGAAGATAGGCTGACGACTCTTTCAGTGCAAATTGCTGATATCCATCGTGTTGCAACTGGTATGATTTTTGAATTTTAGCACTTATGACCCTGATTCTCTCTAGATGGACAACCGTATCCCTTTACTTATTACTTTTTCTTTGTCTTTTTAACAGGCCCGTGTGACGTAGCCCCTGAAGAAGATGACACTATCAAGTTGAAGCTTATCAAGGACACTATCTGGCAGCTTAGTGCCGGAATTGGTTGGATTCTTGACGAGTTGCGACTGCCGGGTATCAGGCCAAGCAACATGAAGAAATTGCTAGAATTCTGCTCCACTATCCCTGAGTGGATTTGGCACTGGAAGCGTTCATCTTGCCGATTTGGTGTGACCCGAGGACTCGCGCTGGCTAAAGCTTATTTCCCTAAGCTAGAGCCGGCCAAGCTGATGGGCGGGTTTCCGGAGTTCAACCCGGATGGATCCAAGTTCTCGCCTAAGGACTTCAAGTCTATTCAAAAAGAAATCCGTCACCCGGCTAGCATTATTGCCGATGGTTTGGAGATTGATACCATTCTTCCTGCATATGATGTTAACGACAAAATCATCAAGGCGGACCGCCCCAAGCCATCCGACATGCTTGCCCGGTGGAAGGAGGAAGCGGCCAAGATAAGGGAAGAAGCTGCCAAGAAGAAGGCCGAAGCCGACTCTGTGCCTGCTACTTCTACTCCTGTCGTCCCTCCACCTGCGCGAGTCGGCATTGCCACTGACCCGAGTGGTGCTGCTACCACAAGCGACAGCAAGGGCAAAGCCAAGATGGACCCTGCGGCTTAGAGTATTGAGTGTCGCCTATTACTTCATATGCATCAGTCGGCGAAGCGTCATTGAAACAACTTATTTTTTGAATGGAGCGCCTGTGCTCCTTTGATACTTTAGTGAGGCTTTGTAATACATTCTGAACTCCCGATGCACTTTGCGCCTCTTTGGGCTTTTGATTTATATGCTTTTGCACCCACTTGTTCTTGATATCCTACTTTCCTTATTCCTGATACCCGCAATTCTTTATTCTTCCTTTTGTGAGACCCGGCTTCCGGGTTTCATGGGTGTTTGGCGAACGGACTTATTACAAAGTCCCCAAGCCCCCAAGACCCGGATGATATTTGGTTCCTTGGAATTTTAACGGCTGAATGACACTTTTTCTCTTTCAAAACTCATAAGTCCCCCAGGTCCGGATTTCCGCGCCCAGAACACATGATTTTTAAAAGAGAATGAATTGCCTGCCGCTAGATTCTCAAGTATCCCAGGACACTTATGGAATTGAAGTTATGCTTAATAATCGTTGAGTTTCCGGCTGTCAGCCTTATACTCTGCATAACTTGTGGTTTAGATGACCCTTTCGATTATCTTGTACTGTAAGCCGGCTTTCGCGTGGATATCATGTTGTTACATCAATACGAAAACGAGGTCAGGCAAGTCCCATTGGGCTTCATGTCTGACAGTAATCGTAAGCGAACAAATCATGCCACTTTGTTGCGAGTCACATCGAGCTTAAGTAAGAATAGCCGAGAAATTTGGACTTCTTTGTCCGGTTATAAGATTGTAGCCGTACTCGTTTTCGAGTAACCAGCCCCTATAACTCATTGGCATCGAGGCCGGGTCTTTTTGAGTTTGCAGCCGTGCTTATATGAGCGACCAGCCCTCAAGACCTAGAGATACACACTGTACAAATGATAATTGCCTCTTTTCTTGATAACCACCTCTTTATTTGATATGAGAAAATTAGGTCAGCAGGCCGCCTCATTAAAAACCCGTCCAGTCCCCAAGGGTACCCTGGATAGGAAAAGAGTACGTTTGAAACCTGCTGCCTGTTACATTGTTTAATTCCCCGTGCCAACATAGTCTTTTGCTAAGTATAATACGGGCGTAGCTGAGCCACGTTCCATGGTCTGTCTCTTTCTTGCATAGGTGCAGTGGTATTAGCAGTGTCGTTAACTGTGGCCGATTCTTCCCTTGCGTCTATCAAGTAGTATGACCCATTATGCAGATTCCGGCTCACGATGAAAGGTCCTTCCCATGGTGGTGATAGCTTGTGTTTTCCCTCGTTTGTTTGAACCAAACGCAGGACCAGGTCTCCTTCCTGGAAGACCCGGGTTTTCACACGCCGGCTATGGTACCTCCGTAAATCTTGCTGATATATGGCGGATTTTTCCAAGGCTTGTTCTCTTTGCTCTTCTAACATATCCACGGCATCTTGCCAGGTCTTTTCGTTCTCTACTTCAACATAAGCTGCCACCCTTGGTGAATCATGAATAATATCGCTTGGTAATACCGCTTCTGCCCCATAGACCATGAAGAAGGGCGTCATCTGAGTAGATCTGTTGGGTGTAGTGTTGATACCCCAGACCACTGAAGGAAGTTCTTCGACCCAAGCTCCAGCGGCCCTGACGCAAGGAACTCGCAATCGCGGCTTTAATCCACGAAGCAACTCTTGGTTTTCTCTCTCTACTTGCCCATTGGCCTGTGGATGAGCCACTGACGCTACATCGAGCCGGATTCCGTTGTTGCCACAGAATTTTTCCATCTCTCCAAGGGACATGTTGGTTCCATTATCGGTAATTATGCTGTGAGGGTACCCGAACCGGTAGATAATTCTTTTCAGGAACTTGACTGCTGTAGCTGCTTCGCAATTAGTAACTGGCATAACCTCGACCCACTTGGTAAACTTATCAATGGCCACTAAAAGATGTGTCTTCTTGCAAGGTGACATATGGAAGGGGCCAACCATGTCCATACCCCATACAGCAAATGGCCAAGTTAACGGAATGGTTCGTAATTCCATAGCCGGCACATGGGTTTGGCGAGCGTACCTTTGACATCCGTCGCACCTTGCTAGAGCCGTGAGCCAGAAAAATCCATGTCGATAGGCTTTGGCCACCAGGGATCTTGTGGATGCGTGATGCCCGCAATCACCTTCATGGATTTCCTTAAGAATCTGTCGGCCTTCCTCTGGTGCTACGCAGCGCAAAAAGACTCCTGCTGCACTTCTCTTGTATAACTCCTCATTGATAATAGAGTATCCTTTTGCTCGCCTCAGAATTTGTCTTGCTAATACCTCCTGTTCTGGTAACTCGCCCCGTGATAGGTAGGCCAGGTATGGCTCTGTCCACTCGGGAACGGCACGTACTGTGGCCACGAGTTCCAAATCCGGGTCTTGATTTGCCAGCTCTTCCTCAGACTCAGTTTTAACTGACGGTCGCCATAACTCGTCCAGGAAAACATTAGGTGGGACCGGCTCTCTGCGCGAGCCGAGTCTGGCGAGTGCGTCTGCTGCCTCGTTTTTTCTTCTGTCTATGTGCTCCACCTCATACCCGGAAAAACACCCGGCAACCCTATCAACCTCCCTGCGGTACGCTGCCATAGTTGCGTCCTTTCTATCCCAAGTTCCTGATACCTGTTGTACCACAAGATCCGAATCTCCAAAGCATCGTATCCTTCTAATGTTCATCTCATTGGCTACCTTCAAGCCATGCAATAGGGCCTCATACTCGGCCACGTTGTTTGAACAATCAAAGTGAATCTGCAGTACGTAACTCAATTTGTCTCCCTTGGGCGATGTCAGCACCACTCCAGCTCCTGATCCCTCGTATTGCTTTGATCCATCGAAGTGCATGGTCCATGATTCGGAATTTGGAACTATGGTAGCCATTCCAGTGTGCGTCCAATCGTTAACGAAATCGACCAAAGCCTGGGACTTGATTGCTGACCTAGGCTCGTAGCTGATATGATAATCCCCCATCTCTATTGCCCACTTGGCTATTCTTCCCGTCGCATCCGAGTTTCTGATAATATCCGACATTGGTATTGAACTAACCACTGTTATGGGATGTTCTTGGAAATATGGCTTCAACTTCCGGCTGGCCATAAAGACCCCGAATACCAACTTTTGCCAATGTGGATAGCGCTGCTTTGCTTCTGATAATACCTCGCTGACGTAATAAACCGGCCTCTGAACCGGGTAACCTTTCCCATCCTCTTTGCGTTCCACGACAACTACTGCGCTAACGGCTCGGGGGCCAGCTGCCATGTATAGTAACATAGGCTCTTTAGGACCCGGCGCCGCTAGTACTGGTGCTTCAGATAACTGCTTCTTTAGTGCCTCAAACGCCTCATCTGCTTCTTGATCCCACACGAATTTATCTGATTTCCGCAAGAGCCGGTACAAAGGTATTGCCTTTTCTCCAAGTCTGGATATGAATCGGCTCAAGGCTGCTACACAGCCCGTGAGCTTTTGAACATGCTTCAAATTTTCCGGTTTTTTCAGATTCTGGATGGCCTTGATTTTATCCGGGTTTGCCTCGATTCCTCTCTCGGAGACTATAAAGCCGAGTAATTTCCCAGCCGGAACTCCGAACACGCACTTGGTTGGGTTAAGCTTCATCTGGTATCTCCTCAAGTTTTTGAACGTCTCCTTTAGATCATCGATAAATGTCTCTGTCTTCCGGGTCTTAATAACCACATCATCCACATAAGCATGCACATTGCGCCCAATTTGATCTTCGAAGCACTTCTGAATACACCGCTGGTAAGTTGCACCCGCGTTCTTCAATCCAAATGTCATGGTTTTGTAGCAGAAGGCCCCAAAAGGGTTTATAAACGACGTTTTCTCCCAATCCTCCCTTTTCAGTTTAATCTGGTGATATCCCGAATATGCGTCCAGGAAACACAGCAAGTCACTCCCGGCTACCGCGTCTATGATTTGGTCTATCCTTGGTAGCGCGAACGGATCCTTTGGGCAATGCTTATTGAGACTTGTGAAATCGATGCACATCCTCCACTCGTTTGTCTTTTTCATCACAAGAACCGGATTTGCTAGCCAGTCCGGGTGAAATACTTCCATGATAAAACCTGCAGTTAATAGCCGCGTGATTTCCTCGCCTATGGCTCTTCCTCTTTCCTCATTCATTTTTCTCAAACCCTGCTTCACAGGCCTAGCCTTGGGATCCACATGCAAACTGTGCTCTGCTAACTCAGTGGGGATACCCGGCATGTCGCTGGGCGTCCAAGCAAATACGTCCGCATTTGAACGAATGAACTCCACAAGAGCCTTTTCTTGCTCGCTTTTCAAGTTGGACCCTATAGTGAACTGCTTGGTGGGATCTCCCTCCACGAAATCTACTTTCTTGGTGTCCTGTGCTGCTTTAAACTTCACTCTTTCGTCCTCGGAGTCCGGTCTTCTCAATGCTGTGCCATCATCCGGATCTACCTGAGACCGGTAATATTTGAGTTCTTCCTTTCTGCAAGCTTGCTCAGCCATCACTGAATCCCCTTCATCGCACTCAGCTGCTATGTCCCGGCTCCCATGGATGGTGATGGTCCGCTTGGGGCCCGGAATCTTTAGCTGCAAATATACATAGCACGGCCTAGCCATGAACTTGGCGTAAGCCGGCCTTCCGAACAGCGCATGATAAGGACTACGCAACTTGACCACTTCAAACGTGAGCCACTCCACGCGATAATTATCCACCGACTCTCCGAAAGCGACCTCCAATGTGATTTTTCCTTCGGGGCGCGCCGAATGACCCGGCACGATTCCATGAAAAACTGTCGAAGTTTTCTGTAGCTGTGATTCTTTGAGGTTCATGTGCAAGAAGGTCTCCCAATACAGGATGTTGATGCTGCTCCCTCCATCCATCAAGACTTTTTTCAATTCATAACCATTGACATGCGGAGCGACCACCAATGCCAAGATTCCGGGGCGCTCTATTCCTCCCGGGTGATCCCTTCTGCTCCACGTTACCTCTTGCTCCGCCCATCTTAGGTATCTCGGACCGGCCGCAGGAGTTGAATTCGCCGTTTGATTTAATGTTCCTTTGTCCCTGCTAGAAGTCCCTGTAACATGCACGTGATATTGTCCTCTTAAATCAAGCGTACGTACCATACCGATGAAGATGTTGATTTGGCCGATCGCCACAGTAGATCCGGATTCGAGATGACCCGGCTCTAGCTCCCAGCCGGAATTGTCCACTATCTTTTCTCCTTCGTCATTGGTGTAGATCTCGCCGACGATGAAGTTCTCCATGCTCTTCCGAGCTTCTCCCGTGATGTAAACACCTTTGGACGCAGGCCCCACGGTGGGCGCCAACTGTCGTGGGATAATCACGGCAGATGTTACCTGGGGTAACTGATCTTGGGGCAAGTCGACACAGGTATTTGGGAGAGGGTTTAGCTCGAAGGAAGACATGGCAAAAAGCGATCTAAGAACCGGAAAGCAACTCGCCGGATCTCGAATATGAACTATACTGGATACTCGATAATTGATGATACAACTATGACTTGAATCTTCTCAAACTAAGCCTAGGGGACGGTTTATAAAGCACCCGTATCCCCCCTGGCTTGCCCCCCAAGGCGCAGCTCGAATCCTATCCGAACTCTGCTTACAAACCCTAGCTTTCCTTACCACAACCCACAATCCGGGTTACGAGGCCTACAAACTTTGGGCCTTCCAGAAGTTTCTTTATCCTTAGCCGAATCCTGTGTAGCACACCTTGGGCCGGGTTACACCTTGAGGTTGGCCTACCGGGTTACTACCCCCCCATCACTTGTATCTCTCTCTCTATGTGCTTCACTAATTAGATCCGTGTGAGCTGCCTCACATGATTACGGGCACCGTTGTAATTCCTATATGGTGGATTTTTTCTATGAGTTATTGAATCTGAGATTGCAATTGTTTCTCTTGAGGTATTTGAGTAGATGTATCTTATGTACCCCGTTCTTATTTTCTAGCTTTGATCAATCTAGTTCTTGAGAGCGTGTGTGGGGTGATGGGTGCATTAGTTGGAGTAACGGGGGGTGGCTAGTGCTGTGAAAGTGACAGAAGTTCAGCGATCCACTTAGGTTTTGTTAAACCTTTCTTAGTTACCTCACTAGGGATAAAAAGGAGTACCTTGTTACCGGGGATTTGAAGTGACACTAATCAATCTCCATTACTAGATCTAGCAAGTTCTTCCTTCAACTTCATGTCACATTGCTTAAAGCTATACTATGGTTTTTCCTTAATTATCGAGGTGTTATGATTTATTTCGCATCTTGGTGGAGTATAAGAGGGATCAATATGACCGTAGATATCTCTATGCTAGGACGTGATGCCCATATTAAAGTACTCAATGTTAAACATATTATTGTAATCTCACATGTAATTCTTTATGTCCACCGTCTACCACTTTATTTTAGAGAATGCAAGTGTGAAACCATGAACCCCGGTCCTATTTTAATTATAAGAAAACACTATAGTTACTTTGCTGCAATTTACTTTACTTGCACTTTGCTTTACTTGCATCTCCAATTCGAATTTACATTATCTCCATCACCACTTGCATCACAAAAATACAAAAACAATCCATTGCATATTTATTTTCTCATTTGCATTTAGTAGTAGATTTAATTATTACACATTTACTTTCAGTTTTGCATTGCAATTTAGAAGTCTCACGCCTTGTGGTTGACAACCCCTTGGTGAGGTTGAGGGCACAAAATTCTCTACTTGTTTGCAGGATCCTGGAGGAAGCTTGGAAGACAACTGCTGAAATACTGGCTCCCCAAGAGTTCGATATAAACCCTCGAGTCACCCTCATGGGGAAGAAGGCTTGCCACTAGCTACACACTCTACACTTGGAGTCTCAACCTAGCCATCGACGTGATGCTAGGTTGGAGCAGGTGGCTCAGGGCGAAGCTCCCCTCGTAGCGTATCGGAAGTTGATGGATGATATATCCAAGTTGATGGCCACCAACGTTGAACTGACCTCGCATGTTGGGGAACTGAATATCGGTTTAGCCCTGGCAGAGAAGAAAACTCTGATCGCTCTCCTCGCAGCTGTGAGTCCCCAGGCAAGGGAGGATCCAGTGTCAAGGGAGGATCCAGTGCCGTCGGAGGATCCAGTGCCGTCGGAGGATCCAGTGCCATCGGAGGATCGAGTGCCATCGGAGGAGCTGTCGGCCCCCTACTGATGCTCTTTTAGCCCCCTACTGCTGCCCCCGTGCTTCTGATGTTTTGTTTAGATCGACAATCTCGTTGGTTGTATTGGGTGGTTTCTATTAATATGTAGTCTATGTTTATTTTCTTAAGATAGATATAATTCGAGTTCACAATATGGAGAAATAGATGACAGAAGTTTCGATGGATCTAAGTGACAGAAGTTAAAAGGGTTACATTAGACTAATACCGATTCATAAACATATACCAAACAGATAATTCGATTTCACAATATGGACAAATAAATGACATAAATGAAAAGGGATATATTCGACCAATCTGCGATGTTCTCGTGGAACGAAACTCGCCTCCAACTGGGCCAACTAGGCCGGGAACAAAAATCCGCGACGGAACATATAAGAAACGTCGAGATGGACCACGTTCTTCGAGAGAAAATTCTACTTTGCAGCCATCCGCGACGGAAACAACACGACATTATCGAAACGTGCCGCTCAAAACGTTCCGGATCGCGCGGAATTTGGTAGTGTGCTTCACTTGAAAATACTTGAGTTGCTTTATATTCTATAAAGTAAACTAATTTTTTTGTGTTTTTGATATAAAGAAGCAAAACAAGACAAAAATAAAAAAAAAGACAATAAACAAAATAAAGAGGTCGGGAGTGAGAGGCTCCCCTTGCCAGAAGACTTCTTTCTCCCAGGGAACGGCGCCAGAATATTCCTTGATGGTGCGTGTTGGGATACCCCAATAGGAGGGTGTGATGAGCACAGCGGTAGGAAATTCCCCTTAGTTAAGAACCAATGTTATCAATCCAGTAGGAGGAATAGGATCTTTGGAAGGTTGATGCCACTGACGGTGGTACTGGCGCTTCACCGGTGTCAGCAGCAACATGGAACCTGCACACAACACAACAAAAATACTTTGTCCCAAAGGTTCAGTGAGGTTATCAATCTCCCCGATCTTGCTGAAAACAAAGATTAGACGTATAGTGTGGAAAATAATGTATGCTTGCAGTAAGTAAAGAAAGCAGGAAATTGTGGTGGTTTGTTTTAACAGTATAGGAAAATGGACCGGGGTTCATAGGTTCACTAGTGGTGTCTCTCCATAAAAGATAACATGCTGGGTGAACAAATTACAGCTGGGCAATTGACAAATAAAGGTTGCACCGTAGTGCACATTCGTGACATGATGACTACTATGATATTTAGTGTGGGCATTACAACAATATACGTAGACCGTAATCCAACTGCATCTATGACTAATAATCCACCCTCAGGTTATCATCCGAACGGCCTTAGGTATTAAGTTGCAAGCAACCGATAACTGCATTAAACAAAGTGTGTAATGTAAGAAATGATTGTACACGCGGGCACTCACACCGCTGTTTTCTCCCTAGTGGCAACAGCACATCCTCCCCCTTCACGTTTCTGTCACTCAAGCAAGACGAAAAGGAGGCATGAACCCACTATCGAGCATAAATACTCCCACTTGGAGTCACTAGCAACTACTTGGCCAGAGCAACCACAAGCAACGGAAAGAATGCAAGATCACAAATAACATATGCAATAAAGACTATAGTCAACTTGGCATAAGTTTAATATTCATCGGATCCCAGCAAACACAACACATAGAGTTACATAAGATCAATCTCGATCATGTTAGGCAGCTCACGAGATCTAAACATGGAGGCATATGAGGAGGAGACAACCATCTAGCTACTGCTATGGACCCGTAGTCCAAGGATGAACTACTCACACATCACTCCAGAGGCAGGCATGGTGATGTAGAGGCCTCCGGTGATTATTTCCTCTATGGCAGGGTGCCGGAGACAGCTTCAGAACCCCCCTGATCTATGGTTGACGGTGGCAGCGGCTGCGGAACTTTTCGGGGGATATTTGACCAGGTGTTTAGGTTTCTCCATCCGGGGGGAATAAATAGGCGAAAGAGCAGAGGCGGTGGAGCCCTGGGTGAAGGGGTCGTTGCATAGAAAACAAAAAAATTTCCTACGCAAGAGACACCCGAAAGGCCAAGATCAAACTTAGGAGACGAAGTGCAACGGGCAACGAGAGGGTTAAGGAGAACACATACCCTCGAAGACACAAAGAGTTACGAGATCAAATCTCGTTGTTGGCGTAGCCGTACTCACACCGATCCCGATAGTGAGAAGATGTGCACCGCAATCCAGCGGTGCCTCCGTGATCGGTCACACAGACGGTTGATGACGACCTCCGTTCCCTCGATCCAGCGGGGCGCGGACGTAGAGGATCCCTCGGAACTCCAGCAGCACTACGGCATGGTGGTGGTGAAGAATCCCACGGTCAGGGCTTCGCCAAGCCGGAGACCATGGAATGGAGCAGCGGGTGGACAGTAAGTGAAGATGACACCAAGTGTGTGGGGAGAGGGAGGTCCAACCCCTCTTTATATAGGAGGGGGAGGCAGCCACGAAATTTTGGTGCCTCCACCTCTCCCCTGATCATGTGGGTGGAGTCTCCACTCAACCCACTCATTCTCCCATCAATTCCCACTAAAATTTCCAAGGGTTTTCTTTAATAAATAAATAAAACAATTTCATTTATTTATTTTAATATTTGTTAATCCTATTAACAAACATTAACACTTACCCCCTTGAAATATTTGTTAATCAAACATTAACATATACCACCTTTAACTATTTCAATATTCCCCGAAACAATTTCGGTGACTATTTCAATATTCCCCGAAACAGTTTCCGTGCTGCCCAAAATATTCTTCGTTATTCCGTATCCTCTCAAACGCGTCATCGAACCTTAAGTGTGTCACCCTACGGTTCGTGAATAAGATAGACATGATCGAGACTCCTCTCCGATCAATAATCAACAGCGGGATCTGGAGATCCGTGATGACTCCTATTTATTCAACAATGACTCTCGTGATCGTGTGAACGATCAACGTCGTGAACTATTCCCTTTGTCTCGCGATATTTTATTTGTCCGAGATTCGATCATTGGTATCAACCATACCTTGTTCAATCTCGTTACCGACAAGTACTCTTTTCTCGTTCCCATGATATAACATCCTTGTGATCATATCACGTGCTTGCAAGCGGTGTCGATGTGATATCACCGAGAGGGCCCATAGTATATCTCTCCGTCATTTTGGATGGACAAATCCCACTCTTGATCCATGATCCTCAACTAATACTTTCCGAATACCTAACGACACCTTTATAGTCACCCTGTTACGGTGTGACGTTTGATGACATCAAAGCACCCTTCCGGTATGAGTGATTGACATGATCTCATGGTCTAAGGAACAAGTTACTTCGTATGTTTGATATAACAATGTAAACTTAATGACTTGATCGCATTGCTATATTCACTTTGGGTATATGTTCATCAAATCATTCTTCTAATGACATGACCCCGTTATTAACAACATCCAATGTTCATGATCAGGAAACCTTGATCATCTATTAATCAACGAGCTAGTTAAAAGAGAGGCTTTACTATGAACCATTGTTTGTTTATTAAACACACATGTATCAACGTTTCCGGTTAATACAATTCTAGCATGAGAAATAAACATTCATCATAAACAAGGAATAAGATAATAACCATTTTATTATTTCCTCTCGGGCATATTTGTCGCACCCTGACTTCTAGGGGATACTCACCGTACGAACTGGATAGCAGATGCTTGGATTATGGGGCATAACTGCTCCCACGTCCCAGCTTCCTGGTAGGCCTGCGCTTATGCGCGACAACACAAGCCCTGCTATTCCATCGTCGATGTAAACTATCCACTAGAGATCAAAGGCACTTCCGTCGACGTACTTCAAACCATACACACATGGTACGTCAACGGCGTTTAACAAGTGATATCACAACAGATCTCTACGACACAAAAGATTGAAATAACTTGCAAATGGCTCTCATTAGAGCAGAGATAGCAAATACAATCATTCAGAGGGCACATGCCCCAACAATACATCATTACAATACAGCGGAAGCATTCAACATGTCTGAGTACAGACAAGAACCAAATAGGCCTAAGGGGCCGGAAACAAACAGACGGAGCCCATCCACGAAGTCTCGGATCCTGCCCGGGTCCGCTATCTACTCGTCCGCAGTCTCGTCAAACTTCACGTAGTAGCCACCATGTAGATCCTCGGAATCGTCGTCTGCGTAAACCACAGCCCCAAAGGGGTCAGTACATAAACGTACTGGCAAGCAAGACTCACAGTTCACCAAAGTGTAACCCGTCAACACCAAGCACAGATGCCTTGGGTT
Source organism: Alopecurus myosuroides (assembly GCA_028641055.1). Taxonomy (NCBI): domain Eukaryota; kingdom Viridiplantae; phylum Streptophyta; class Magnoliopsida; order Poales; family Poaceae; genus Alopecurus; species Alopecurus myosuroides. The sequence goes on along the minus strand of CM054059.1, from coordinate 113,676,626 downwards.
CAACGGAAGAGAGGGGATATAAAAGATGCTGCAACTGGCTGCGCTAACCAACTACAGAGATTCTACCACTTCCGGCTAACAGAAAGGAGATAAGATCGAGGATTGTAACCAACTGAAAGATAACTTCAAACAAACCCATCATGGATCTCGCCCCTTATCCAAAGAAGCAATCCGAGGATAACTCACACTGTTGTATTAACGGTGGATCAAATTATTGTGTCATCAACCTATTACTAGTCAAGTTATTAATCATAGGGTGTAACATGTTGGATCATTATGTTTAAGTTGTTCTGAGTACTTGTTAGCCAGTACTTTCACCAAGTAATCCATAACCGCGGAAAACACGGCTTCTCGAGAAGATTATCCCTGCAGGGTTGCACCAATTCGGCCGTACACGCAAGAATAACCCGCCAGATGGAAATGCACTTCCACCAAGCGGGGTACTCTACACAACCAACCATTCTTCGCATCAAGCCCAAAGCACCTTGGGCGCACGGCTAATCGAGCCCAGAAGAAAATGGACCCTCATAGCACTCTAAGAACGTGTCCCCCTATATGCCGACTACGAAAGTTCCACCCTGGCCTGGGCTCGCAAAAACATGCATGCGGCAAATGGAAAACACGAACTAAATGAGGCGATTTGGACGAGATGCGAATCAGGTCAAGTTGAGGGGGGCGCCCATACTCGCTTCCCACATGCGGTTAGTGCGCTCATCATGGATCAGTAGACAAGACCCTTTTCCTATTAGGGTCGACACTAGCAGGCTTCAAAACCTCTCATGGGCCTCCTGCCGGTGCCTTATCATCAAATTTATTATTTAACAATAACATTAGCATGATTGATTGATTAAACATCGAGCCCCCAGAACATAATAAGAATATAGTAACTGAAAGTAAGGGTAACAGACTCGAGCAAAAGCAACCTAAGCATGCTAGTAGGACACTGGCTCAACCAAGGGGGTGATAGGAGTGGGGGTGAGGCAATATCAAGGTTAAGGGATTCATGTGATGGGTTCGTAACAGAAACAACTACTACTAAGGCTAGCAGAAAAGAACAACGGAAAGTATCGGTAACCAATGTTGAAAGGAACACAGTGGTTCATGTGAGTGATAACTTGCCTGCAAAACCCAGTAGCCTGGTACTGAGCTAAATCCTTAGAAGGGGTGTCGTAAGTATCGTCGGTCTCAACGTCGTCGTATATCCGAGAAGAAGCAAACAGACAATGCAGAAAAGGTAGACAATCAATATCATGGCATAGGTGCACAAACATGGGATGATGCATGTCATGTTAATAGATGCATCAAAATAAACTACTTGACAAGATAACACAATTTAATTAGACCCATATGTAATGTGAATTGCATATGGATGCAAATGGTTAAGGTGGAAGCAATGATCTACATTTGATTAACAGGTGTAAGTAGTTAAACATGATGCATGCATGATGAAAACAATAAGATAACAATAAATAACAATGATAGATGCAAGTGGAAAAGGATTGGAACAAGTTTGGAAATCATTTAGTAAGTTTTGGAAAGTTTGGTTACTAAACATGTCACACAAGTAATTGTTGTTTTCAACAAGTTAAAGTGTTCAAAACAGATAACAAAGTTTATATTTGAAAAGGTTATGCTTTTATGGTTTGAAAACATATTTTATATGTCCCAAAAGAATTTGTTTTGATCAAGTGATAAATTTAACAATATTAAATGAATTAAATAAGGTTTAAATTATTTAACCACTTTTAATTATTCAAAACATGAAACAAATTTTATATTTGAAAAGGTGGTTTAATTTTGCATGGAAAACATATTTCATTTGTGGAAATTGGATTTAAAATGAGCAAGTTATTATTTTGGCAATTTTAAATGCAATAAATAAGAAACAGTTGTTTTCAGCAATTTAAATTATTCAAAACAGCAAACAAAATTTATATTTGGAAAGTACATGAAAAATTGATTGGAAAACATATTTGGTTTGTGAAATTTGGAATTTTTATGCTCAAGTTATGAATTTTGCAATTTTAAGTGAATTTGACAAGTTTTCAAATATTGCACCAATTTAAAATATTCAAAACAGTAAACAAATTTATATTTGGATAGATCATTTAATTTGGTATTGAAAACATATCAAAAATGTTGGATTTGGAGTTAAAATGAATTATTTATGCAATTTCCAATTTTAGGGTGCAATCTGCCATTTTTATCACATATAGGGACTTAGAAAAGTTAAACAGGGATCTAGAAAGAATGTACAGGGACTTATTGGTGATTCTGTGGTTTGTGCAGTACCAAAACAATGCAAGAAAATAAAAGGGGGTTTATTGGTGGGAGGTGGGATTCGACCCTGGGACCTCCCACTGCGTGCAAGGGACAGGAACCAAATGGGCTGATGGCTTCTTTGTGTTAGGGAGGGGCCTCAAGGGGGTATGTGCTTTGGTTTGCGGCCTAACTGAATTTGTTCAGTTCGCTAACTGAACCCGATCGGTCTCTGTACTCGACAGTGAACGGGGCAGCAGCGCTCGCCGGCCGCTGCGGGAGGCGCCGGGCTGCCGCGGTGCGAGGGGGCGGTTGGTGCGAGGGGAGAGGGAGGAGGTCGAGCGGAGGAAGGCGGACGGGAGCTTCACCTTGGCGATCTGGGGGCGATCGGGGCAGGTTGGTCGCTGGTGGAGCAGGTGCAAACGGCGGCGAAACTCGGACGGTGGCGGCGCAGTAGGGCTCCTCGGCGCCCACCGAGTAGACGAGGAGGAAGAAGGATCCACGGCGTCTCCATTCCCGCCGTGGGGAGCTCCCGGGACAGCCTCCATCGACCACGCCAACCTCCTCAACATTCGGCCATGGTGGGGGGTTTCAGGTTCAGTGAATATACACAGCAGAGAGAGATCGGTTAGAGGAAGAGGAGGGCGCCGCGGCGCTAGGGTTAGGGAGAGGGGAGAGGTGCGGCCTAGGGTTACAGAGGGGGAAGGTGAGCTATATGGGGGGAGAGGCATGGGTACGGCATGGCATCGAGCGGGGTCGAGGATGATCGTGCGGTGGGGTGCCTGTTCGTACAGAAAATGACATCAGCGGGAGGGAGACGACAGCGACAGGGATGGAAGGGGTATCGGGCCAGGTGGAAGTGGGCTGGGCTGGGGGGCTTAGCTGCTGCTCCTCTCTCTCCTTTGGTATTTTTTTGTTTGTTTTATTATTATTATTTTGTAGCAAAAGCAAAAGGAGGCATTGGATAGGGTTTTAGTTTTTTAAAAATTTAGAGAAAAATCATGGGTAAATATTAGCTCAAAATCTATCAGTTGGTAAATTGGATTTTTGGAATTTCAAATTTGTACTAGCTGTTTGGAAAATAACCCAAATTAGATGATTTTGAATAGTTAAGATGATTATTAAAACCAACACTTTAATAGATTGATCCAAATGTTTTTAATTGGAAACAAGAGGGTAGAAAATGGTTTTGGTTGTCATTTTTATAATTTCAAATTGGGTTATGTTTGAATGTTTTGGTTTGAATTTAAGTAACTTGCAACTTAATTGAGTAATAAAGAAAACAACAAAGATAATAGGGTGAACCCTATTATTAAAGTGATTAAAATTGTTAGAATAGTTTGTTAGTTTTCAGGACTTGGAAGTTGGTGCTGTTTGAACTTGGATTATGTGATTGAATTTTATTATTAAAGGGTTATTGACAATATTGTTTTAGTAATAGGGTGATCAAAGCATTTAGTTGGAAACAAAGAGCACAAAAAGGTTTGGATTTTTATAATTTCAAAAGAGGTGATGTTTAGTGAGTTGGTTTGAATTTGAAAGCAATTTGGGAAGTAATTGATTAATATTGAAAACAAAGGTCTTAATAGGGTGAACCCTATGTTAAATTTGATTAAAGTAGTTGATTTGATTAGATGATGTTCACAAGTTCAAAGTTGTTATGTTTGATGCATTTGATTTGAAATTGAAGGTGATTTGGGATTTAATTGATTGAATAAAACCAACAATTTAATAGATGAACATTATGGAAGAAAAAGAAAACAATTTGGTTGTTTTTATTTGAAATAACATTTTGGAAATTGTAACATCACAAGGATGAAACAAAGGGTTTGAATTTTGGTTTGAAATTCAAATAGAAAACAAAGGAAAACAAATGAAAACAGTTGGAAAACAAATGAAAAACAAACAAAACAATTGCAATCAATATGGTGCCATGATGCAAAACATAAAATAACAGGGAGCAAACATTCTAATGGCTATTTTTCAGACTTGGGATGTTACAAAACGCCCCCCCTTGAAGGAATCGCGCCCCGAGATTCCTACTGAGAAAAGAAAAGGTCCGGATACTTCTTGGGAAGATCCACTTGAGCTGTGACACGTGAAACACATCGTGCACATTGGATAGACGTCAGGGAATTTGCAACCCACCAGAACATTTTGAAGTAAAGGGAGAGGTTTTGTATGGAAGGTGTATAATTGAACAGAATTTGATTCATTTGGAGAATAGACTATCTGTAATAAAGGTGGAACAGAGTTATTGACATCAATCCAACACCAAGAATGAGATCAATGTCAGAATCAGCAATATGAGAGTAACGAGGAATATGTGGCCTCCCATTAGAATTGGATTGTTCTTACTTATGTTGGAATTCAACAGTTGAGATTCCCGGAGAGTGAACAGAAATTTGATTGCTTAGTGGAACCAGAATTGGGTTGTATGTTGTGGAAAAGATTGTTGACACAAAGGAATGTGATTCTCCGGTATGAAATAACACTTTAGTTGGACAAGAGTTTACGAGGAAGTTTTGATTAGACGCCGGTAGAAGATTTGAAGTGGAAAACAACAACAAGATTTCAACGGACGAAAAGGATGTTGAGAAGAACAGGATATCAACATTGGGAAAACGAGAACAAAACTCCTGAGGTACTAGGGAAAACCCATCCGGGCTTCTAAAAGATCAATATCTACTGCTTAAGGAATAGAGGATCTGCTTCCGGGGCTTACACGCCTCCGTTCTCAATCGTGAGTAGGCAACATGATAAATCATGTCACAACCACCTCCATTCCTATGGTCTAGTAGATATAACTATCCCAGAGAAACCAGGATTCGTGAAATCCTAACTTGAAAGTTTTAGGTGAGAAGGGAAAACAACGTTACACTTCCTTACCAGAAAAGGGAGGGTGGGTGGGGAAAGAAGAAAAAGAACAGAATTCCTACTCTCACGTTTTGTTTTGCCTATATAGCTACAAAATAGTTTCTAGACTCAACTGCGACCAGTAAAAAGGGATCCTACAGGCAGACAGGCTCTGATACCATTTGTCGCACCCTGACTTCTAGGGGATACTCACCGTACGAACTGGATAGCAGATGCTTGGATTATGGGGCATAACTGCTCCCACGTCCCAGCTTCCTGGTAGGCCTGCGCTTATGCGCGACAACACAAGCCCTGCTATTCCATCGTCGATGTAAACTATCCACTAGAGATCAAAGGCACTTCCGTCGACGTACTTCAAACCATACACACATGGTACGTCAACGGCGTTTAACAAGTGATATCACAACAGATCTCTACGACACAAAAGATTGAAATAACTTGCAAATGGCTCTCATTAGAGCAGAGATAGCAAATACAATCATTCAGAGGGCACATGCCCCAACAATACATCATTACAATACAGCGGAAGCATTCAACATGTCTGAGTACAGACAAGAACCAAATAGGCCTAAGGGGCCGGAAACAAACAGACGGAGCCCATCCACGAAGTCTCGGATCCTGCCCGGGTCCGCTATCTACTCGTCCGCAGTCTCGTCAAACTTCACGTAGTAGCCACCATGTAGATCCTCGGAATCGTCGTCTGCGTAAACCACAGCCCCAAAGGGGTCAGTACATAAACGTACTGGCAAGCAAGACTCACAGTTCACCAAAGTGTAACCCGTCAACACCAAGCACAGATGCCTTGGGTTCAACGGAAGAGAGGGGATATAAAAGATGCTGCAACTGGCTGCGCTAACCAACTACAGAGATTCTACCACTTCCGGCTAACAGAAAGGAGATAAGATCGAGGATTGTAACCAACTGAAAGATAACTTCAAACAAACCCATCCTGGATCTCGCCCCTTATCCAAAGAAGCAATCCGAGGATAACTCACACTGTTGTATTAACGGTGGATCAAATTATTGTGTCATCAACCTATTACTAGTCAAGTTATTAATCATAGGGTGTAACATGTTGGATCATTATGTTTAAGTTGTTCTGAGTACTTGTTAGCCAGTACTTTCACCAAGTAATCCATAACCGCGGAAAACACGGCTTCTCGAGAAGATTATCCCTGCAGGGTTGCACCAATTTGGCCGTACACGCAAGAATAACCCGCCAGATGGAAATGCACTTCCACCAAGCGGGGTACTCTACACAACCAACCATTCTTCGCATCAAGCCCAAAGCACCTTGGGCGCACGGCTAATCGAGCCCAGAAGAAAATGGACCCTCATAGCACTCTAAGAACGTGTCCCCCTATATGCCGACTACGAAAGTTCCACCCTGGCCTGGGCTCGCAAAAACATGCATGCGGCAAATGGAAAACACGAACTAAATGAGGCGATTTGGACGAGATGCGAATCAGGTCAAGTTGAGGGGGGCGCCCATACTCGCTTCCCACATGCGGTTAGTGCGCTCATCATGGATCAGTAGACAAGACCCTTTTCCTATTAGGGTCGACACTAGCAGGCTTCAAAACCTCTCATGGGCCTCCTGCCGGTGCCTTATCATCAAATTTATTATTTAACAATAACATTAGCATGATTGATTGATTAAACATCGAGCCCCCAGAACATAATAAGAATATAGTAACTGAAAGTAAGGGTAACAGACTCGAGCAAAAGCAACCTAAGCATGCTAGTAGGACACTGGCTCAACCAAGGGGGTGATAGGAGTGGGGGTGAGGCAATATCAAGGTTAAGGGATTCATGTGATGGGTTCGTAACAGAAACAACTACTACTAAGGCTAGCAGAAAAGAACAACGGAAAGTATCGGTAACCAATGTTGAAAGGAACACAGTGGTTCATGTGAGTGATAACTTGCCTGCAAAACCCAGTAGCCTGGTACTGAGCTAAATCCTTAGAAGGGGTGTCGTAAGTATCGTCGGTCTCAACGTCGTCGTATATCCGAGAAGAAGCAAACAGACAATGCAGAAAAGGTAGACAATCAATATCATGGCATAGGTGCACAAACATGGGATGATGCATGTCATGTTAATAGATGCATCAAAATAAACTACTTGACAAGATAACACAATTTAATTAGACCCATATGTAATGTGAATTGCATATGGATGCAAATGGTTAAGGTGGAAGCAATGATCTACATTTGATTAACAGGTGTAAGTAGTTAAACATGATGCATGCATGATGAAAACAATAAGATAACAATAAATAACAATGATAGATGCAAGTGGAAAAGGATTGGAACAAGTTTGGAAATCATTTAGTAAGTTTTGGAAAGTTTGGTTACTAAACATGTCACACAAGTAATTGTTGTTTTCAACAAGTTAAAGTGTTCAAAACATATAACAAAGTTTATATTTGAAAAGGTTATGCTTTTATGGTTTGAAAACATATTTTATATGTCCCAAAAGAATTTGTTTTGATCAAGTGATAAATTTAACAATATTAAATGAATTAAATAAGATTTAAATTATTTAACCACTTTTAATTATTCAAAACATGAAACAAATTTTATATTTGAAAAGGTGGTTTAATTGTGCATGGAAAACATATTTCATTTGTGGAAATTGGATTTAAAATGAGCAAGTTATTATTTTGGCAATTTTAAATGCAATAAATAAGAAACAGTTGTTTTCAGCAATTTAAATTATTCAAAACAGCAAACAAAATTTATATTTGGAAAGTACATGAAAAATTGATTGGAAAACATATTTGGTTTGTGAAATTTGGAATTTTTATGCTCAAGTTATGAATTTTGCAATTTTAAGTGAATTTGACAAGTTTTCAAATATTGCACCAATTTAAAATATTCAAAACAGTAAACAAATTTTATATTTGGATAGATCATTTAATTTGGTATTGAAAACATATCAAAAATGTTGGATTTGGAGTTAAAATGAATTATTTATGCAATTTCCAATTTTAGGGTGCAATCTGCCATTTTTTATCACATATAGGGACTTAGAAAAATTAAACAGGGATCTAGCAAGAATGTACAGGGACTTATTGGTGATTCTGTGGTTTGTGCAGTACCAAAACAATGCAAGAAAATAAAAGGGGGTTTATTGGTGGGAGGTGGGATTCGACCCTGGGACCTCCCACTGCGTGCAAGGGACAGGAACCAAATGGGCTGATGGCTTCTTTGTGTTAGGGAGGGGCCTCAAGGGGGTATGTGCTTTGGTTTGCGGCCTAACTGAATTTGTTCAGTTCGCTAACTGAACCCGATCGGTCTCTGTACTCGACAGTGAACGGGGCAGCAGCGCTCGCCGGCCGCTGCGGGAGGCGCCGGGCTGCCGCGGTGCGAGGGGGCGGTTGGTGCGAGGGGAGAGGGAGGAGGTCGAGCGGAGGAAGGCGGACGGGAGCTTCACCTTGGCGATCTGGGGGCGATCGGGGCAGGTTGGTCGCTGGTGGAGCAGGTGCAAACGGCGGCGAAACTCGGACGGTGGCGGCGCAGTAGGGCTCCTCGGCGCCCACCGAGTAGACGAGGAGGAAGAAGGATCCACGGCGTCTCCATTCCCGCCGTGGGGAGCTCCCGGGACAGCCTCCATCGACCACGCCAACCTCCTCAACATTCGGCCATGGTGGGGGGTTTCAGGTTCAGTGAATATACACAGCAGAGAGAGATCGGTTAGAGGAAGAGGAGGGCGCCGCGGCGCTAGGGTTAGGGAGAGGGGAGAGGTGCGGCCTAGGGTTACAGAGGGGGAAGGTGAGCTATATGGGGGGAGAGGCATGGGTACGGCATGGCATCGAGCGGGGTCGAGGATGATCGTGCGGTGGGGTGCCTGTTCGTACAGAAAATGACATCAGCGGGAGGGAGACGACAGCGACAGGGATGGAAGGGGTATCGGGCCAGGTGGAAGTGGGCTGGGCTGGGGGGCTTAGCTGCTGCTCCTCTCTCTCCTTTGGTATTTTTTTGTTTGTTTTTTTTTGTAGCAAAAGCAAAAGGAGGCATTGGATAGGGTTTTAGTTTTTTAAAAATTTAGAGAAAAATCATGGGTAAATATTAGCTCAAAATCTATCAGTTGGTAAATTGGATTTTTGGAATTTCAAATTTGTACTAGCTGTTTGGAAAATAACCCAAATTAGATGATTTTGAATAGTTAAGATGATTATTAAAACCAACACTTTAATAGATTGATCCAAATGTTTTTAATTGGAAACAAGAGGGTAGAAAATGGTTTTGGTTGTCATTTTTATAATTTCAAATTGGGTTATGTTTGAATGTTTTGGTTTGAATTTAAGTAACTTGCAACTTAATTGAGTAATAAAGAAAACAACAAAGATAATAGGGTGAACCCTATTATTAAAGTGATTAAAATTGTTAGAATAGTTTGTTAGTTTTCAGGACTTGGAAGTTGGTGCTGTTTGAACTTGGATTATGTGATTGAATTTTATTATTAAAGGGTTATTGACAATATTGTTTTAGTAATAGGGTGATCAAAGCATTTAGTTGGAAACAAAGAGCACAAAAAGGTTTGGATTTTTATAATTTCAAAAGAGGTGATGTTTAGTGAGTTGGTTTGAATTTGAAAGCAATTTGGGAAGTAATTGATTAATATTGAAAACAAAGGTCTTAATAGGGTGAACCCAATGTTAAATTTTATTAAAGTAGTTGATTTGATTAGATGATGTTCACAAGTTCAAAGTTGTTCTGTTTGATGCATTTGATTTGAAATTGAAGGTGATTTGGGATTTAATTGATTGAATAAAACCAACAATTTAATAGATGAACATTATGGAAGAAAAAGAAAACAATTTGGTTGTTTTTATTTGAAATAACATTTTGGAAATTGTAACATCACAAGGATGAAACAAAGGGTTTGAATTTTGGTTTGAAATTCAAATAGAAAACAAAGGAAAAGAAATGAAAACAGTTGGAAAACAAATGAAAAACAAACAAAACAATTGCAATCAATATGATGCCATGATGCAAAACATAAAATAACAGGGAGCAAACATTCTAATGGCTATTTTTCAGACTTGGGATGTTACAATATTCCCTTCACTGGGGGAGCCACACCACCCCCTGGTGCGGCCAACGGGGTGTGGGCCCCCTGGTGCCCCTGTTTGACTCCTCTTCGGTCTTATGGATGCCTCTGGGGAAAATAAGCACTTCGGGCTTTGTCGGGTCCAATTCCGAGAATATTTCCAGAACAACTTTTTGGAAACCAAAAACATCGGAAAACAGGGAACCGGCACTTGGCATCTTGTTAATAGGTTTGTCTCGGAGAACGTGTAAAAATGACATAAAGAAGGGAGAAAACATGTAGCAATTGGCATAATATTATCATGGAGCATCAGAAATTATAGATACGTTTGAGACTTATCATGGGGTTAACTAGACATGGGAATGCGACTTTTGGAGTGCTTTTTGCAGCCCTACACAATGAATTGGTGTTTGTTATTCGACTGGAGACTGGTTCGGAGTAGCGTCTGATACTCATAAATGTATCCCTAATTTCTGATGCTCCATGATGATATTATGCCAATTGTTACATGTTTTCTCCCTTCTTTATGTTTTCAGAAAAGTTGTTCTGGAAATATTCTCGGAATTGGAAAATTCGAAACCCGGAAGTCCTATTTTCCCTCGAAGCATCCAGAAGACCGAAGAGGAGCCGAAGAGGGGCAGCAGGGGGGCACACCATAGGGTGGCGCGGCCCCCTGGCCACGCCAGCTATGGGTGTGGGCCCCCCGGCCTCCATCGCCTTTGCCCTTTCGCCTATCTAAGACCCCCGGATGGAAAACCCTAGACACCTGATCAAAATCCCCAAAAAAGTTCCGCAGCCGCCGTCACCGTCAACCCCTGATCAGGGGGGTTCTGAAGTTGTTTCCGGCACCCTACCGGAGAGGAGATCATCACCGGTGGCCTCTTCAACACCATGCCTGCCTCCGGAGTGATGCGCGAGTACTTCATCCTTAGACTACGGGTTCGTAGCTGTAGCTAGATGGTCGTCTTCTCCTCATATGCCTCCATATTTAGATCTCGTGAGCTTCCTATCATGATCGAGATTGATCTTATGTAATTCTCTATGCTGTGTTTACTAGGATCCGATGAATATTATCCTTATGCCAAGTTGATTATAGTCTTTATTTTCACATGTTATTTGTGATCTTGCATGCTCTCCGTTGCTAGTGGTTATTCTGGCCAAGAAGTTGCTAGTGGCTCAAAGAGGGACTATTTATGCTCGATAGTGGGTTCATGCCTTCTTGTTACCTTGCTCGAGTGACAGAAACGTGAAGGGGGAGGATGTGTTGTTGCCATTAGGGAGAAAACAACGATGAGAGTGCCCGCGTGCATAATCATTTCTTACATTACACACTTTGTTTAATGCAATTATCTGTTGCTTGCAACTTAATACCTGAGGGGGTTCGGATGATAACCTGAGGGTGGATTATTAGTCATAGATGCAGATGGATGTCGGTCTAAGTATCTTGTTGTAATGCCCGCACTAAATAGCATAGTAATCTTCATGTCATATTGTGCACTGTGGTGGAACCTTTATTTGTCAATTTCCCAGCTGTAATTTGTTCACCCAGCATGTTATCTTTTATGGAGAGACACCACTAGTGAAACTACGAACCCCAGTCCATTTTCCACACTGTTAAACAAACCACAAGAATTTCCTGCTCTCTTTACTTTCTGCAAGCATACACTATTTTTCCACACTATACGTCTAATCTTTGTTTTTAGCAAGACCGGTGAGATTGACAACCTCACTGTACCGTTGGGGCAAAGTATTTTGATTGTGTTGTGTGCAGGTTCCACGTTGTTGCTGACACCGGTGAAGCGGCAGCACCACCGTCAGTGGCATCAACCTTTCGAAGATTCTCTTTCTCCTACTGGATTGATAACCCTGGTTCTTAACTAAGGGGAGAACTTCCTACCGTTGTGCTCTTCACACCCTCCTCTTGGGGAATCCCAACGAGTGCAAGATCTACACCATCAGAGGACAGTAGAAACTCGACGAGATTAGAGAATTTTTGTTATCATGTCAAGAGTAGCGCAGCACTGGAAGTTGTTCCGGGGTATCCTATTTTGACTAAGTAGAAGACACTACATGTGTTGTAGATACTTCGAATGAGTTTGCAAACTGAACCACAAACGTCCTACAACTTTATACTTAGACCAACTTGTGGTTTGAGAATAAAGTGTTGTTTTGACAACAAAGGACCTGTAACTTATATAGGAAGCAAATGATGGCCCCTGACTTCGTAAATTGTCTATGATTCATTATACCAAGTATGTGACTTGGTAGTCCTTTTGAAAAGCATGATGCCTAGCGATAGCAAACAGGTCTATATAGAACAAAGACATGGATATTTACATCCACTGAAAGTTCGTCTTGTCAAAAAGATGTTTTCGACGAAGTTCAAAGATTTGACTATGACAAGATTTTGATCTTATGTATTGATGCTTTAGTATCTACGGACATTTCTACAGAAAGTTGCATATTTTGATATGGAAGTTGATTAACAAAAAAAAACGTCCTCTATAGGAAGTTTGATCAAGGATGTGTACTTGACACAGTCTGAGAGTTTTTGTAAAATTCAAAAGGTTGCTAGAAAGGAATGGAAACTTCAATGGTTGAAGTGAGCATAATAAACTTGGAATCTTTACTTTAATGGAGTTATCAAAAGAGTTTGATTCCATCATGAACGGTAAAGATTCTTGTAGAGTTAAAAGAAATTAAGTGGGAGCGCTAAGAAATATTTCTAATGCTTTATGTAGATGACATACGGTTGATTCAAAAATATGTATTTTAAATTAATACGATTAAGATTTTCATATTGATGAAAGGCTTAGGAGATATTGGGCATAGATATCTATAAGAAATGGATTGAAGCGCCTGATATGGTTGAGCCAAATTACACATATGAAGTATTGAAGTAAGTCAACATCGAAATGACAAGAAGGTGTTCTTGCCACATGAAAAAGAATTGAGCAATATTCAATCGTTTTGACACAAGATGAGCATAATTGTAATTGAGATTTCTAAGTCATGCGTTCCATGCTATGTACACAATCAGACGAGTCCTATGCTATAGAATGTTATAGCAGGATAATTTATATGATGATTAAACAATAGTGGGCGAGATCTTTATGCAATTTTTAGAAATGCAAAGGATATGTTTTCCTATGTAGTAATGACAAACTATTCGTAGTAATATGTTGCAGTAATATATTGTCATCTATTAAAATAAATCTATCTCAATTAAAATATGTGTTGAAAGGTAGCATAATAGGCTGGAAGAAAGTTCCATGCTGGATTTGAATGAGTTTCAAAATTAAAGTATTGTGACGGGTACTACAACAAAGGCTTAGTATATTGTTGTGTTGACAATAAATAATAGGAGTATTTTGTGTCAAGGAGTTCTTCGCGGAACTTGGTGAATTTCCAAGAATGGTGACACTATGAAGCTACGTTTTCAAAACGTTAGTAACATTAGTTTAAGCTGAGGAATTAAGGTCTCACCGGTTGAGCAAATATATACAAAGCCATCTTATTAGAAAATGAGTGATGTGTGTAGACACAAAGACGAGAAAATGCAAAAGGACCTGAACATGTCATCTCTTTTGATGAAGTTTACAACATGTGAAGCATGGTAATAACAATAGAATGCCATATGTGTTAAGTGCTTACAGACTAGATTATTGACTCTAGGGCAAGTGGGAGACTTAAGTGAATATGCCCGAGAGGCAATAATTAAGTGGTTATTATCTTATTCCTTGTTGATGATAAATGTTTATTTCTCATGGTAGAATTGTATTAACAGGAAAACTTGGCACATGTGTGTCTAATAAACAAACAAGAGTTCCTAGCAACGCCTCTTGTTTAACTAGCTTGTTGGTTAACTGATGATCAACGTTTCCTAATCATGAACATTGGATGTTGTTAATAACGGGGTCATGTCATTGGTAGAATGATGTGCGGAACATAGACCCAAAGTGAATATAGGAATGCGATCAAGTCATTAAGTTTACATTGTTATAACAAACATACGAAGTAACTCCAATCCGTATATCATGAGATCATGTTAATCACTAACACCGAAAGAGTGCTTTGATGTCACTAAACGTCCCACCATAATATGGTGACTCTAAAGCTGTCGTTGGGTATTCAAAAAGGATTACTTGAGGCTCATGGATCAAGAGTGGGATTTGTCCATCCAAATGACGAAGAGATATACTCTAGGCCCTCTCGGTGATATCACATCGACTCCGCTTGGAAGCACGTGACTAGGTCACAGGGATACCATATCACAGAACAAAAAAAAAGGGTACTTGTCGGTAAAGAGATTGAATTAGGAATGGTTGATACCAATGATTGAATCTCGGACAAGTGAAATATCGCGAGATAAAGGGAATTGGGTACGACATTTATGGTTCACACGATCACTAGATTAATTGTTGAGGCATTACAGATCTCCGGATCCCGCTGTTGGCTATTGATCAGAGAGGTGTCTCGATCATGTCCATATTATTCACGAACCATAGGGTGACGCACTTAAGATTCGATGATGTGTTTGAGTGGATACGTAATAGCGGAGAAAAGATTGGCGAAATTGTTTCTGGTAATTTTGAAATAGTTCAAGGGGATTTTTGTCAAATGGTTGTTAATTTATTTAACAATTAACTCAAGGGACTATGTGTAATTTTTTAATGGAATTAACAAATATTAAAATAAAGAAATGAAATTGTTTTATTTATTTATTAAAAAAACTAAGGAAGAATGAGTGGGTTGAGTGGAGAGTCCACTCACATGATGAGGGATAGGTGGAGACACCCAAAAATTCGTGGCTGCCTTTCCCTCCTATATAATAAGGGGTGGGAGCTCCCTCTCCCCCCCACGCACACTTGTGTCATCTCTTCCTCCCTCCTCCCGCAGCTCCACCACTTGTTTGTGTGCTTGGCGAAGCCCTAAGCAATGTTTTCCTCAACACACCATGTCATCATGTTGTTGGAGATTCTGGTGCATCCTCTACTTCTGCTGCCCCGCTGGATTGAGGGAACGGGGGTATTCATCAAGCCATACGTGTGAGCGATCACGGAGGCGTTGCCATATTGCAGCGCACATCGTCATGATCTTGATATCGATGTGAGTACGACTGCATCACCAACGAGATTCGATATTGTAACGCTTTGGGTCTTTGAGGGTATGTCTCCTTAAGACTCCTTCTCCATGTTGCTTACATCTTCTAGATTAGATCTTGGCCCTTCGGGTGTCCTTCGCGTAGGAATTTTTTGTTTTCTATGCTACGAACCCTTTAGGTGGGGAAATTGGAATATAGAAGGTGCAGGAGAAAATTAGGGAGATTGGGACATGGATGTCCTACAGCAGCAACAACAACAACGCATGGACCACTCCTTAGTGACTTTCCAGATTTCTTGAGCTTCGGTATCCTCTATTCATCCAGTGCATGGTGGGGGACCTGATCTTCATGTTGAATCCAATAATGTTGCTATTGCACATATAGTTCCCTCAACATATTTATTTGCAGCAGAATTGCCTCCAGTGGTGCAAGGACACCTTGGTTTCTTACAGCAGGGGGTGCCATTTCCTTTTACTGAGCCTGATGTTGTCTTGCCTGCTCCAATTCACAATGTTGCACAGGATATTACGGAGCAATTTCATGAAAATATGCAAGAACAAGACATGAATGAGCAGACAGACACAAACACTTGCTGGAAATTTGCTCCATACATGCCCCCAATGCATATGCACCTTGTGTCTCACTCCCAGGAGATAGTACCCAGGCAGGACCAGCTTAAAGACAAGCTTCAAATTTCTAATGTCCAGGATATTTGTACCTACAATGTAATTCCCTCTCTATTTCTTATTAAGGGACCAACCAGCAAGAAAATTGCCAGGAAACTCTTTTCTAAAGATCAAGATCACACCCCTCCTGCACCTTTGGTTGCTCACCACCAGGTTTCCAATGTTGTAAGTATTTCTCCTATGAAGAAAAGATCTAGAGCAAGAATGAACACACCATCTTGTGAGGAGGTGGCAAGAAGAAGCCAAGACTTGCTGCTCTCAAAGATGGTTTCAAGAAAGTACCAATAGTTGAAGTTTCTGTTCCAAAGAAAAGGCTAAGAGCAGCAAAATTTGGTAGCACTGGAGATGTCACACCCCACACTCCAATTTCTGTGTTGCAGAAGGCGGGAAAAGCTCTTCAAATGATGTTTAAATGATTAGGAAGGACCAACACTACTTATGGCCCAATAAGGGGCATTTTTTGTTGAACATCCTAGCAGAACTTGTTATCCTGTTTCTTTTTTGTTCCCTTGTCACTTTTATGGTCCTTTGCCAGTCTTATATGCTTGACTGTCTATCGTCTCTTTCCATATGGTTATCAATGAATAGTACACCTATTTGCTTTTTTGATTGGAGAGTTCTATGCTGGAATGTGAGAGGCCTAAATGACCAAGAAAAAAAAATTATCTATAACAAGATTCATGAAAGCAACTATGCTGTAATCTTCTTGCAAGAAACAAAAAGGGATAATTTTGACCATTCCTTCATTAAATCTTTCTATCCTAAAAGATTTGATAGATTTGCTTTTTCTCCCTCAAATGGTGCCTCTAGTGGAATTATTGTGATTTGGAACAGCTTAATTTTTACTAGTAACCTGATGGAAATTCATAAATCTGCAATCAGAATAGCTATCTCATCAACTCCTTCTGCTGACACATGGACTCTAGTAACTGTATATGGCCCTTGCAGAGGACAAGAGAAAGATAATTTTGTTACCTGGCTCTATAATCACCATATCCCTTCGCATGCAAACTGGCTCCTTCTTGGTGATTTCAATTTCATAAGATCTGTTGAAAACATAAATATAGATGGTGCAGACATGAATGATATTTTTCTTTGCTACTCAATTACTAGCCATTTGGGCGTTCTGCAATTACCTTTAAAAGGTAGAAATTTTACTTTGCCTAATATGCAAGAACAACCTCTCCTTGAGCAACTTGACTGGTTTTTTACCACCCCTGACTGGACTCTTAAATATCCAAATTCCCTTCTACTCCCTCTTGCCAAACCAATTTCAGACCACGTCCCCTGTGTTGTGTCCATCTGAACCACAATCCCTAAATATAAAAAAATTAGATTTGAAAAATATTGGATTGATCAGCATGGTTTCATGGATGTTGTATAGAAGGCTTGGACAGAACCTATATGAGGAAGGTGTTCTGCCATAAGATTGAATGCAAAATTGAAGAATGTAAGATACCGTCTTAAGAAATGGGGCAAAAATCTTTCTCGGTTAAAAAATGTTATTGAAAACTGCAATAAAGTAATTTTAGTACTCGATCAACTTGAGGATGAGAGACTTTTAAGCAGACCAGTAACAAATTTTAGGTTGATTATCAAATCTCATCTTCTAATTTATTATAATCTTAGTCTCAATATTGAAAAAAAGGGATGCACAATAAGGTGGATTCACCTTGGAGGGGAGAATAAAAAAAAATCACGCAAACGCAACTGAAAGATATCGACACGATATTATCACTGGGCTAAAAGATGATAATGGTGTTCCTTTATTTGATCATCACCATAAAGCAGCTGCTCTGTTAAATTGCTATAAATGAAGGGTGGCTATTTCTATCCCAACTGTTTGCCCTACAGAGGTAACACACTGTATTGATCTATTGGATGAGCTAAATGATCTTGTGCTGCCATTCTCTATTGAAGAGATAGAGGGTATTGTGAAGCATATGAAAATAGATAAAGCACATGGCCCTGATTGTTTCAATGGACTATTCATAAAGACTTCCTGAAACATTATGAAAGATGATTTTATTGCCCCATGTAATGATTTCTATGAGAGGAAAAATAATTTGGAAAGCATCAATGAATCCTACATAACTCTAATCCCAAAGAAACAAGTCACTAAGACAGTAAATGATTGCAGGCCTATATCTTTGACAAACACAAGCTTGAAATTTTTAACTAAACTTCTTGCAAATAGATTCCAGAAGGTAATTACTAGATGCATCCACAACAACCAATATGGATTTATCAAATCTAGAAGCATTCAAGACTGTCTGACTTGGTGTTTTTAATTTCTTCATCGGTGTAAAAGTTCCATGAAGAAAAAATTTGTAACCAATATTGATTTTCAAAAAGCTTTTGATACAGTGGAACATTCTGCAATTCTTGAGGTGTTGGAAAAGAAAGGCTTCCCAAAAATGGAATCTTTGGGTCAGTGACATCCTTTCCATAGGAACATCATCTATCCTGCTCAATGGAGTCCTTAGGAAAAGTTTCTACCGCGAGAGAGGTATCGGACAGGGTGATCCACTTTCACCACTGTTATATGTGATGCAAGGTGACCTGTTACAGAGAATGGTTAATCTGGCTTGGAGAGATGGTTTATTACAAAAACCAATTGAGGTGGAGGGTGATTATCCAATAGTGCAGTATGCTGATGATACTTTAATAATATTACCAGCTGAGGAAAATCGATTGCTACATTTTAAACAAATTTTAAATTAGTGTGCAGTCTTCACTGGACTAAAGGTTATTTTCACAAATCTTGTTTGATGCCTATCAATCTTTCTACTAAAGAAGTTTCACACTTGGAAGAAATTTTTGAATGTCAACAACAACAATTTCCTTTCAATTATTTGGGCCTGCCAATGGGAACAACTAAACCAACAATAAAGGATATGTATCCTTTGTTTGACAGAGTTGAGAGAAGATTATCTTTTTCCACTTGTTTCCTCTCCTATGTTGACAGTCTTGTTTAGTGAATTCTATGCTTTCCTCCTTGCCAACTTATTACATGCTCAATTTCGAAATCCCACAAGGAGTAATAAAGGTCATTGATAGAGCAAGAAGACATTGTCTCGGGAGAAAAGACAAAGATAAGCATAGTGCAAATTCTTTGGTCGCCTGGGACATGATTTGTAAGCCTAAAAAAAAGGGGGGTTTTGAATAAAAAATCTGAGGCACAAAATAAAGAATTGTTGTTAAAATTCCTTCACAAATTTTATAACAATAAAAACATTCCATGGGTAAATTTTATTTACAACTCATATTATCATGCAGTGGTGCCTCATGCTGTAGTTCAATGTGGGTCTTTTTGGTGGAAGGATGCATGCAAATTTCCTCTATTTACAGAAGTCTAATGAAAAGCAATATTGGAAATGATTGTAATACTTTGTTCTGGTCAGATTTTTGGAAGCAATGAGCTCTTGATACATACCTTCCAAGATTATTATCTTTTTCCAAAGAAAAGTTAATATCTGTCTCAGATTTCATTGGACAAGTTTCAGTTTTAAACAATTTTCACCTCCCACTTTCTGCTCAAGCTTTTCAAGAGCTCAATCTTTTGAATAATGAGTTGGCTCAAGTTTCCTTGTCAGATTCAAGTGACATATGGATAGCTCAAAATGGAAAATCCAGTTTTTCATCAAGATTGGTATACAAGGAATACATCAAGAAGTGGACAAATCACACCCCATCAATCTGGATTTGGAAAAGCAAGCATAAAGTATTTGGAAAAGCAAGCATAAAGTATTTGAAAATGGAATGTGGTAAGTGACAAACATTGCGTGCTCTGTCCAGCTAGAGATACAGAATACTGGCAACATAATATTCTTTAACTATAACTTCAGCATGAGGATTTGGACATACTTGCAAATGGAATGGTCAAATGGACCTATAGAACATATCTTTCAGGCTGCAAAAAAGAGATTCACATGGCCATGCTTTTCAGAGGTTGTTATTCTAACTTGTTGGGAAATTTGGAAACAGAGGAATGCTTTGATTTTCAAGGGAGAAATACCAAATTTTAGAGGATGGAAAAGGGTGCTCATTACTGAAGTTACTTGGCTTATGGCTAGGGTAAAAAAATATGTACAAATTTCTCTTTCTTTTTTGTACGAAATTTAACTTAATTTTGGTGTTGCTTCCCAGGGATAATCCTCTTATCCTTGTTTTGTTCTTATGGACATTAAATGGGTTGTGGGGGTTTCCCCTACAGTAGAAAAGTTTCAAAAAAAAGTTATTTTGAAGTGAAATGCTACCCACCCAATCTTGATCAAGTAGTAATGTAAAGCATGTAAACTAGGATCAAATGAATAAGATCTGAAATTTATAGTTGACATCAAATGAATAATGTCTAAACCATTTGGAATAATAAAGTAAGAATTTTCAATGAATCATAAAAGACCATCAACAGTGCAAGGTATATTAAATATAATTTAAGCATAAAGAAAAATAATATAATCATCCAAAGCATAAAAAACCCACAATAAAAAAATTAGGGTCAAGTCAAGTGATAACAATATGTTAGAAAGTCATCGTGTTATTTCTGCACTAAAAACGACTAAGAGTTTAGCACTGGTTCCTGGCACTAGGATGTTATGGCTAAGAGAACATTATAAAGGGTTTGGATGGTCAATAGAAGAAAGTCTCACACAGCTGAAAGTGATCATTATACAAGAGGAAGTCTTATAATCGAAGCTATGCAAGGAATAGTGATTTCCACACAACGGATGCACATAGAGCTATAAGTGTATGAAAGCTCTCTAATGGAACTAGCGAGGGTGCATCCAACTTACTTGCTCACGAAGACCTGGAGCACTTTTGAGAATGCTCATCATTGGAATATACAAGCCAAGTTCTATATTGTAAGGATCCCCACATAGTTATGCAAGTAAAATATGAAAACTCTCTCCAAAGTGAAGTATAGGTGCTAAACATAAGCACAAGTGTGGAATAAAGGATAGTAATGTTGCCCCTCTCTTTTTAATTTTTTTAGTTGCCTCCATGGCTCTTTTATATTTTCTCTCATTTGTCCTCTTTGGGATCTTTCTATTGTGGCCTCTTTGGGCTCTTTTGGTGGTCTCTTTGTACTCTTTTATATCCTCACCAGTAGGGGGCAATATTCTATATTACAACGAATCATCACACTTTTAGTACTCATAACTCATAATGAAATCTCTATGATGTATCAAACTAAATATAACAATGAAGCACGCCATCAAGTAACATAATGTAGATGGATGTGGCATGGTAATATATCTCAGAACGGCTATGGAAATGACGTGGTAGGTAGGTATGGTGGTTGTTTTCAGGAAGATATATGGGCTTATGTGTAGGAGAACTAGATGAAGTACTTCCACGGAGTTTGGATATACTGGTGAAGTATGCACTTACTCTTGATGTGTGAAAGGGAAATGCACAACACTGAAGAGGCTAGCAAATATGGTTAGTGGAAGTGCCAGAAAATCGCAACTTAACTTGAATAAAAAAGAACTCACAAATTTAAAGATTCCAACTAGCATATGATATTCAAGAAATAATAAATATCACTCCAAGAGGGTTTATGGCATTGACAAGTCACTATTGTATAACCAGACCATAGTGCATAATAAAAATTATAATCGTTGCTATCCACAATGAAAGTCATATAAGATCATCCTATCAACTGATTGTTCGAGAGTGTCACAATTTCAAGATTTTAGATCAACCATCAATTTTTTTTACTTTACTAGAAAAGAAAGTTTACCCATTAAGCATATTAATATATCAAAACTCCAGCAATGATTCAAGTGACATTTTAATAGTCTACAAGATTATGTGGTTTCTTCTCGTACCACTACCACACGCATTACAATTTTCATCCCAATCAATCTCCAAGCAATTTGAAACGACTCTCTAAAAAAATTCAGTAAATACCAGAGAGCTAATCATATATAAATATAGAAAATGAACTAGATCTAAACCAAATAAACAAGAAAAACATCTAATAACAGCGATAGCAAAAACTGTACACTCACAAAGCAATAAGAGTGAAAACTAGAGTGTTCTAAACAACAATAATGGAGTGTGTTTCTCTCCAACAAAGAATGATAGGATACAAAAATTTATTCACAACAAGAAAACAAAAAAAATTGAAATAAATATAAAAAGACGCTCCAAGAATAACACATAGTATGTGAAGTAATAATAGTGTCTTGGAAGATGACGTGATAATTTTATTGATGAGGAAGGGGATGCCTTGGGCATACCCAAGCTTTGACGCATGTACTTCTTGGATATTTATTGGGTGTGATATGGGAATCCCCAAGTTTGAGATTTTTACAATCCTTCATCTTCTCATATCATCCTCCTCCCCTTACACTTGAAACTTCCTTCACATAAAACTTCTCACAATTTCAGTTAGTGGGGTTAGTGCATCAAATAAATAAATCCACTTGGTTCGGTTTAAACATCAGACAAACACTAAATTTAAAACATTAGCTATTGTAACAACTTCTTTTAAAGCTCTCCGCCCCTAGAGAATACAAAAATAAAAAGATTAAGATGCTAATGCAAACAAAGGCAGAAATGTGTCAAAACAGAACTAACTGTAACGATGAATTTTTTCGAGGCACTTACGTAGCTCAAATCGGGAAGTGGTCTACTAATGAAAGTTAGATAACAACCTGGGGCAGCCGCCTGGTATTTTTCAGATAATTATCGCACTCTGGCTGAGAGATACAAATTTTTTGGTGAGACGCAAAAATTTAGACAGAAAACAACAAGTTGCACTTCCTCTTAAATAGAGGTTACTCTTGGCACAAAAAAGAAATAAAAAGGATAAAGGGATTTTTTTATAGAGGTAACAACTTCCAAGAAAAAATGGAAAATGAATGCAAAAATAACAACGGTTGTCTCCCAAGAGCTCTTTCTTTATAGCCATTAAGATAGGCTCAATAATTTTAGAAGATGCTCAAATAAAATTTAGAATTGAAGCAAAACAGAGCATCAAGAAGCAAATATGGAACACATATAAGTATAAACCATTTCCTATGCATGGTTATCTTTTAAAGAAACAAATCAAAGAATCACATAGTCGACAACATAGGAAGGTAAAAAAAAGCAACTTCAAAACTTTCAACAAAAAGAGAGGTGTTTTAGTAACATGTAAATTCCTACAAGCATATTTCCCTCTCCTCATAATAATTTTCAGTAACATCATGAACAAACTCAATAACTAAAATATCACATAAAGCATGTTTTTCATTATCTACAAGGACATAATTCATATGAAGCTGCAAAATAGTGGGATCAAAATTTAAAACCATGACCTCTGCCAACCCACTTTTAACAATATTAAAACAATATGATTGATCACTCTTCAAAGGTATGGTACTCATTCTAGCTAAAGTCAATACCTCTCCAATCCCATTTTTAGTATCATTTTAATTTATATCAATAAGAAACATAGGACCGTCATCTAGATCATTATCATATAAATTTTCTAAGCAAACTTCCTCAATATCATGCATATCAATAGTAGGAACAAATAGAGGATTAGCATAAGTAACAGTAGGAAAAGTATCAAGTTGGTTTTCTTCTATGAGGGTTTGAGGTTGTTACCTCTGTAACAAGTATCAAGTGCATCACTTGATTCATAAAGTTTATCATGTTTACTCCAATCATATTTCCCTTTCCATGATAAAAATCCAATAGCTTCTCTTTCTATATAGTTTCTTCTTTATTAGCAATTGGTTATGGACGTGGAATTGGAAATCCAATCAAGAGAGGGATTACAAAGCAAACTCATTTCTGTTTTTAGACATAGAGACAAGGTGAAAGCAAATGCAATCTAACGAAACAAGCAAAAGACTAGAAACTAGGCAACTAGTTTTTGTGGTTTTTTTAATAAAGAGAAACAAAGCTAAACAAAAGTAAGCTAATCAAGAACGAAACAAAAGAGAGAAAGTGGAAGTGTGTAACTCCCTTAGCCGAAAGCTTGAAGTCCCCAGCAAATGCGCCATAAAATGCTTGATGGCGTAGGAACATACCCGTTTGGAAATCCCAAGAGGAAGGTATGATGTAGTCCAGCAGCAGATTCCCCCAGTTATGGAACCAGGGTGATCAATCCAGCAGGACTTCGAAGTATCTCAGTAGGTTTCTTATTTTCTGGTGCTTCAACAAGCGTGGACCAGCACACAAACACAAACCCTCTCTTGCTCCCAACTTTCCGAGAAGGTTGTCAATCTTCCCGTCTTGCTGAAAACTAGAGAATTAATTGTATCTAATGCTTGGAGAATATTAAATGAAAATTGAACAACAAGCAAGTGATGATGAAAATAAGTCAACAAGGTTCTAATCAATGAGTAAAATAGGACCGGAGGCCATAGTTTCACTATTGGTGTCTCTCCTAAGAATAATAAACATGTTAGGTGAAAAAATTACAGTTGGACAATTGACAAATCATGAGGGTTTATATGCTAGATAGTTCACGGGTTCTAACATTGTAGGCATTACGACAAGTTAAATAGACCTTTATCCGACAACATCTATTACTAAAAGTCCACCTTGAGACAAAAATCCATCAAATGTCGTTGGTATTAAGTTGTAGCAACGAAGTGATTGCTTGTCTTCAACAGAAAAATGGAATAAGAACAATACGTAATGTAAACAATAATACTCATCCATATAAAAGAACACTGTTGTTTTCTCCCTAGTAGCAACAACACATCCTCCACCTGTCACGTTTCTCTCACTCCAGCACGGATGCAAAGGAGGCATGAACCCACTATCTAGCATATAAACCCTCTCTTGGAGGTGCATACAATAACTTGGCCAAGACAATCATACACATCGGAGAGCATTGCAAGACAAGATTAAAACTCTCTTAAGATACAAGTAGCACTAAAAAATACATGAACAAAGTAATCATAATTTCAATGGTTCATCGGATTCTAGCAAACACAACATGTAGCAATTACATAACGGTAATCTTGATCATGTAGGGAAGCTCACAAGATCTAAACATGGTGTGGCACAAGGAGGAGAGAACACCATCTAGCTACCGCTATGAACCCATAGTCCCGGGATGAACTACTCACTCATATGTATGGAGGAGATAATGGCGATGTAGAGGCCACCAGTGACGACCCCCCTCTCCGTCAGGGTGCTGGAGCATGACTCCAGAAGGCCTAGACTAGACTTTTGAGGTGACGGCGCCTCTGTATGTGTTTCATGGAAAATTTCTCCGTCCCGGGAGTTTTTAGGGTTAAAGGCAACTTACAGGCAAAGAGACGGTGTGAGACGGTGATCAGGGCCACGAGGGGCCCACCACGCATGGTCTAGGGAGACCCGCTCCTGGTACCCACGTGGTGCCCCCTGGATCCCCTCTGGCTCTCCTTTGGACTCCGTCTTCTTTCCAGGTAAAAATTGACTTTCGTGGATTTTCAGGACTTTTGGCGAATATTATCTTCAGAACTTTTCTGAAACATCAGAACATCAACAAACAGAAACTGACTCTAGGCATCTTTTTAATAGGTTAGTCCATGAAATCATCCGGAAAATGAAGTAAAACATGCAAGAACATAAAGAAAACAAGCTTGGAGCATCAAAAATTATAGATACGTTTGGGACGAATCACCATCAAATGGCTTTAATTAGGAACCGCTTGATACCTTGCACACACCCCTACACTCAACACAATATCGGGTCTAGATGCACAAAGGTAAAGCAAAGAGCTAATTGTAGGGTGGCATAAGGTTGGATCCACATCTTTACCATTAGGATTATGCTTGAGATGACACTTGGTTTGTAGTGGAGTGGTATTCTCTTTTGCATCTTTGAAATTGAACATCTTGAGCATGTCTTGGGTATATTTGGCTTGAGAGATGAAGGTTCCTCCTCTTTATTGCTTGATCTCAAAACCAAGGAAGAACTTCAACTCTCCCATCATGCACATCTCAAACCTATCGGTCATAAGATTTGAAAATTCATCATTAACAACTTTGTTAGATGATCCAAAGATAATATCATCAACATATAGTTGGCATATGAAAGCTCTCCTTTAACCCTCTTTGTGAAAAGAGTGGGATTGATTTGCGCAACTTCAAATCCACAGTCTTTCAACAACTCTTTAAGATGGTCATACCACGCGCATGGTGCTGGTTTAAGTCCATATAGCGCATTATCGAGCTTGTAGACATGGTTAGGGAAGCCGAGGTCCTCAAACCCAGGTGGTTGCTTAACATATACCAACTCCTTTAAAGGAACATTAAGAAATACACTCTTCACATCCATTTGTTGCAACTTGAAGTTGTGATGAGATGCATATGAATGAAGGATATGGATGGACTCAAGGGGAGCCACGAGAGCATAGGTTTCATGAAAGTCAATGCCTTCAACTAGAGAGTAACCTTGAGCTAGCAAGCATGACTTGTTCCTTATAATCATTCCAAATTCATCTTCCTTGTTTTTGAAAATCCACTTTGTGCCTATAACATTGCAGCACTCTTTGGGCTTCTCAACTAACTTCACGAGTTCTAACATTGTAGGCATTACGTCAAGATAAATAAACCGCCATCCGGCAACATCTATTACTAAAAGTCCACGTTTAGACAACTATCCAGCAAATATCGCTGGTATTAAGTTGAAGCAATGAAGTGATTGCTTTGTTTGCAGCAGACAAATGCATTAAGAGTAATACGTAATGTAAGCAATAATTCCAATCTGTAGACAAGAACATCGTTATTTTCTCCCTAGTGGAAACAACATATCCCCCACCCGTCACGTTTTTTGTCACTCGAGCACAGATGTAAAGGACGAATGAGCCCACTATCTAGCATATAAACCCTCTCTTGGAGGTGCATCAAACAACTTGTCTAAGGAAATCGTACATACAGAAGAGCATTGCAAGGCAAGATTAAAACTCTCTAAAGACATAAATGAAGAATCTCAATATGACATGAACAAAATAATCATAATATCATGGTTCATCGGATCCTAGCAAACATAATATGTAGCAATTACATAACGATGATATTGATCATGTAGGGCAGCTCACAAGATCTAAACATGGTGGCAAAAATTGGAGAGAACACCATCTAGCTACTTCTATGGACTCATAGTCCCGGAATGAACTACTCACACATATGTACTGAGGCAATCATGGCGGTGTAGAAGGCTACGGTGACGACCCCCTCTCCGGCAGGGTGCCGAAGCAGGACTCTAGAAGTCCTAAATTGGAATTTCGAGGTGATGACAGCTCCATATCTGTTTCGTGGAAAATTTCTCCGTCCCTAGCGTTTTTAGTGTTAAAGAAAATTTATGCGGGAAGAGACAACGGGAGGGGGTGCCGGGGGACAACAGATGACCACCAGGCATGGCCTAGGGGAGGCGCCTGACACCCCTCTAGTGTCCCTAGGCCACCTCCCCGGTTCTTCTTTGGACTTAGTCTTTGTTCCGGGAAAAAAATAATCTCCTCAAATTTTCATGACATTTGGCGAACATTTTCTTCAGATCTTTTCTGAAATACAAAACATCAGAAAACAGGAACTGACTCTGGACATCTTGTTAATAGGTTAGTCCATGAAAATATCCGGAAAACGAAGGAAAACATGTACTCCCTCCGTCCACTTTTATAAGGCCCACTTCTTAGCATTTCAATAGTAAGAAGTGGGCCTTATAAAAATGGACGGAGGGAGTAGAAAACATAGCAGTGAGCATCACAAATTATAGATACGTTTGTGACGTATCAGCTACATTGTTTCTCTTCTCCACAGACTTCTCTAGCTCGCATTTCGCCTTCTCTTACTTCTCAATCTTAGATCTTGCGGCATCCATAATCTCATCTGTATCAACTAGGGAACCGACATCTAGTACTTCCCGCTTGAGCAATAGCTCGATGTACTCTTCTTCCCGATACCAAAACACACAAACTTTCTACATAACAATAAAAGTAATCACTAAGTTCAATTGCACCAATTTTATGAATGAAGGAACAAAAATTGTGTTCACTTTATCCATTTCACACTTGAAAAAACTCCATCTGGTGGTCTTCTCATTGCTCGAAATCCACCAATGCACGACCCAGCCGCAGTTGATTGGAAAATGTTGGTCGGCGAGCAACTAGGCAAGGGCCGAGCCCGGACGGCCACCCCTTGTGGAGAGGCCGGTTGTGGATATGCCGGCGGCCGAATGATCAGCAAAACAATGCCCAGAGGAAGAACAAATACCCATAGGTGGCGCGGAGTGGTCAGGTTGGCTGCGCGGTTCTGTCCCTAAATAATCCATGCCGACACACAATGACGGCGAGCGTAGATTCGTCGAATCCGGCAACGGCGGAAGCGGGCATAGATTCATCGACTCCGGCGCCGACGACCGACGGTGGTCGAATCGAAATGGGGAAGGAGGTCGGTTGGTGCTACGGGGTGTTGGAGGTGGCACGTCGTGGCCGACAGAGGTACGCACTGTGGCGCCGGAGTGGCGACGGACCGAATGGGGAGGAGGGGGCTGGTTTAGGGTGGAGATTTTTTTTCTCCAGGCCGCCGGGCTCGAGCATATGCTAGAGATGCCCTAAGATCGGAATGGACCAGCGTGACGGGGCGATGAAAACCTTATTCTAACACCAGGATGTCGCCGCCGCCTCACCACCCGACGAGGATACACAGACTAACTAAAATAAGAAATGGAAACCCTCCCGCTTCTGAGAGACGGGGGTCTGCCGCACCTCCAAGGCCTGACAGGCCATCGGAGGTCGGCGGACCGGAGGCGTTGCCAGCCAAGAGGACGAAAACCCTAAACATGCCTTCGGACCTCCTTTGTTTTTTGCTCTTACCGGTTCGGTATCGATTTGTTCTAGATACATAGGAGTTTGTAAAACAAGAGTGCATGAAACTCCCACAGAGAATCCTAGAAGAGCATTTGCCTCACCATTTAATTAGAAGATAACCAAGGGCCCTAGCGATCCGTTCATTAGTAAGTGCAGTCCAAAGCTCAAGAAGGCGATGGCATTCAATGGGCGATATAGAACGTCCTTTTTGGAGACGATGGGTGCTTAAAAACTCTTGAGTGTGAAGATTTATGAGACATACTTTTTCCATGCGAGTATCAAATTCAGTCGTTGGTGTTAATAAATGGGTTTGTTGGGGACTCATGGGGGGTCCTCGATCGCCTTCTTTCGAACGAACACTATTCTGAAGAAGCTCGGAGCAGATGCAGCACAGAAGACAGACTAGAGAACGTCTATGTATAGGAGCCGCCTGCTTGGCCCGTGCGTGCTTGTCATGTTCTTTTTACGGGATGATCATTGTTATAGAAAAATATTAAGTCTGGGCTTGTAACACAGTTTCGATGTGTAACGCTGGAATTTACCTTTTTCAAGTCAGGAACGGTGTCCCTCCATTCCAGATTAATCAACACTCCTGAAAGAAACAACTGATTAATTGGAGTACGCTGTTGCTGTTATTGTTGGGGCGAGTACTCATCTTTTCTCAAGTTGCTGTGCCTGATTAATTGGATGAAAGAATTCTTCATCTGCATCCCAAGTACAGCTAACTACTCGTACCAGCCAGCTCCTTAATCAAGGAGTTGATTCAAAAGCCCAAACGAAGCCCCCAAACGTGCTTTATTAACACTGCATGGACGGAGAGCCATTAATTAAGTGACACAAATCCAAATTACTAAACAAAACAAGGAGAAAAAACCATCTGCTTTTAGGTGGCAGGCTTTCATGATGGATGGAGTGGGTCGATCCAGCTTGCGTGCGAATTAAGTTCGTCTCACAGGTTGTTGCCCGTTATTTAAAACCTTTCTATTCAGTAGTTATGGAAAACAATCTTCGCCTTCAATTCC
Source organism: Alopecurus myosuroides (assembly GCA_028641055.1). Taxonomy (NCBI): domain Eukaryota; kingdom Viridiplantae; phylum Streptophyta; class Magnoliopsida; order Poales; family Poaceae; genus Alopecurus; species Alopecurus myosuroides. The sequence continues at coordinate 113,646,815 of CM054059.1, read as the reverse complement.
TGATTAGATGTGGCGAGTTATGATTGCAGTATTATGGAGCCTTCAAAACAAAAGATATTGTGGAGTACCCGTTTCTTTTCTCGTCATAAATACTACCCTAGCTGCCGCCATTCAATTCGGTGACATCCGTTTATCTCCCAAATAATGTTGTTCATAACTTTGGAATTATCTTTGTGTACTCCTGGTGGAGTACGTCCCTGTTATTAATTGTATATTTCTGAAAAGTACTCCAGTTTTTTTAACATGATGGAGCAATCAAAGTAATATCCTCCAGATTTGGAAAATGCTAGTGAAAGTTTAGTATATTCGCTCCGTTCCAAATCAATAACAACTAATTTGCACCCGAAGGAGTAGTAACGTCAATGGTTGCTCGAGTTAAAGATGACAAGATCAGACAACACAACGGCTGATGAGAGTTTGTGTTAGCATTACGGTTGGGTTCATTTATAGTTTGATGGTTCAACGACAACCAAGATAAAATTGGTAACACTTCCTATAAAAAATATCATGTATAATTGTGTTCCTACTTTAAAATTAACCTTTTATGCATCGTTGTTTATTTATGAAAATGATGCTCAAATTGTTTTGAATATACTAATTAATTAAATAAAAAATCTCATTCACAAGATGTTAATATTCCTGAATATTGTACTTATGAACTAGTAAAAATAATGGTTGATAAGAATTGAAAACGAACATATCGGATAACCGATGACTAATCAGAGTTCGTATCAAAACTATGGTTAGGTCCACGTAACATTCGAGAGGAGTTCTTGCAGCCTAAATATTAATTTCTATTTTCCATATATTACCACCTTATAATAATGTTGTTTATGATTTAATTTCTTTTAAATACTAATGAAATATTTTGGAAGATGTTAGTATCCTGTTAATATTTGGTACTTCATAACTAGTAAATTAATTGTTGTTCTTAATTAAAAGACTACAAGATCAGACAACATATAGACTTACCAAAGTTCGTGTTTAAAATTAAACCACAACCAGATGAATTTGGGGGCACTTTCTATAAATTATCATATGTATAAAGGTGTTCCTACTTTAAAATTAATGTATATCACTACTTATTATTGAGAATGACACACCATTTTTTTTTAATGTACTAATTAATAAAAAATATTCACATTGGTAAGAATGTAGAATCCCGTGAATATTTAGTACTTACTAACTAATAAAATTAATGGCTAATAAGAATTGAGGACAGACATATCACACAACCAGTGACTGATCAGAGTTCATATCAAAACTATGGTAATATCCAAGTAACAATATAGAGGGGTTCTGTGGTGGCCTATATATGAAATAGGCGCCATTTTCCATAAATTATCACCTAAACAATGTTGTTGATACTTTAATTATTTTTTAGAAGTTACCTACTAGTGAAATTTTTGGAAGATGACCTAAAAATCAGAAGATGTTAGTACACACTAAAATTTATTACTTTTACTAACTAGTGAAAATAATGGTTTGCTTTCAATTAAAAGCGGCAAGATTAAACAACCCAATGACTCATCAGTATTAGTGTTGAAATATGGCTAGGGCCATGTATGGCTTGTGAGAGTTTCACCCATAGCTTAGAGCATCTCCAACAGATGCTCTATATTTCAGCACGCTAAAATAGTTTGACGGCGTTGTTTTAGCCGTTTTAGCGCACCGTGTTCGACATCGGTTTACTAGATGCACAAAAAAACAGCGCGGGACTATAGCAGTTTATTTCAGACGCACCAAAATAGAGCAGCACAAACATATTTTTTTAACATGGTACAACAAACAAGTCCCTAACTTTTACACTTGGGTCCCTACAATTTTCTTGGAAAAATAATCAGGTCACTAAAGTAAGGTGCGGGAGGGAGTAGCCACCATGGCGCCGGAGCAGCTGCAACCGGTGGAGGGAGAAGCCACCATGGCCGGGAGCAACACTACCGTTAGAGGGAGCAACCACCATGGCGTCGAGCTCCAGGACCGTCGTGCCTCGATCTCAAAGACTGCCACGCCTCAAGCTCCATGGGAGCCATTCATGTGGCCATCGGAAACATGAAGCGACGAAGGCGCCCTCGCCCGACGTGTCGTCCTCGCTCCCCCAGATGTGGCACGAGTTCGAGCATTGTCGCGCCGACGCCGGCCAGCCCTCTGACCCCGGTGCTGCTGCTGCTCCGGAGAGGGAGAGACGGAAGATCCTCCTCGGCTCCGAGCCCGGCAGGCGCGGCAACACGAGGGAGCACACGTCCGGCGCCACGTGGAAAGCCCCGGTCTGGTGCCGTCGAGCCCCGTGAAGGATTCCGCTGCACGCGAGGGAAAATTCCAGGGCAGCTACGTTTCCGCGCGGTCGATGTTTTGCCCGCGCTGAAACTCGGGCAGCAAATTTCCAGTGGCATTGACCGTGTTGGACGTCTTTTTGGGCGCGAGCTATTATTTAGCTTCTGCTGGAGCGACGAATACTATCGTGCGGGCCGACAGGCGCGGCCACATGGGGGAGCGCGCGAGCGGCGCCACGAGGGAGGCCCCGGTTTGGTGCTGTCGAGCCCCGCGTTGGATTCCATCGCGCGCAATGGAAAATTCCAGGGCAGTTGGTTTTCCACGCGTTCGATGATTTTGCCCGTGATCTGAAGCTGGGGCAGCAAATTTCCAGCGACATTGACCGTGCGCTGGACGTATTTTTGGGCGTGAGGTATTATTGGGCTTCTGCTGGAGCGACGGATTCCGTCATACGGGCGCTAAATTGGCGGTCTTTTTAGCGCTGCGCTAGTTTAGACCCACTGTTTGAGTTGTTTTTATATTTAATCCTTTGTCATGTTCTGTACATATTTCCTGAATAATGTCTTTCAAATTATATTTGTGTACATTCCTCTTATTAGCGAAAATGTGAAGCCAATTTTTGAATGGACTAATAAATATGTCACCCTTAATGTTTCAAAAATGCAAGTTTTGCATCCATATTTATTGTCTTTTACAATCAATACCGCGATAAATTATAGTAGCGAATAGAGAGTTACAAGATTTGTCTCAAAACGACTACAAAACAAATCATAAAGGATTGAGGAAATCAAATCATCGAGGTCTTCAAACTCATCATTCGTTAAGGATACAATCCTCATACTTCTAAAGTATTCAACAACAAAATGACATAGAAACAAACAATAGACCCGTGAATACAAATGGGGTTCAAAAAAAATCTATCTTGTTGCCGCAATGCAAAGGCTATGCGCTGGACGCATCCATTAAATCAATTAACCAACACCGGCAACAGTATCAACACCAGTATTTCAAGGAACATAGACCGAACCACCTTGTCGACGTCACTAGGGTGAAGAGTTAAGAACTATCATTATCGAAGACGTAGAATCTAGGAAGAATATTCGAGGACCATCCTCTTCGTCACAACCATGAGAGAAATTTCAAAAAGATTTGTGATTCAAGATCTCAGGGACCATACTTATAGAAATTTACTCTTCCAATACCACCATTGACATTGAGAAGAATATCTCATTGTTGAATGAAAGGACAATGCATACTTGTTATAGATGATGACACCTCTATCAAAGCGGAGGCTAAAAGGGCCGACTGCCAAAAACCTAACCTATCTATTGGAAAAAAGATTTTATAAAAACTCTACTCATAAATCGGCGGACTGGCATATGAAGGGGGCCGAGACAAAGACAACGTGCACGTTTTCTTTGGGGAGAGGCATCGACCGGGAAAAGTGTGAATCCGCGAATTTATTACTTACACGCAACTAAAGTTAATTGTCCCCTCTAAATTAACGACAAAAACATGACACAAAACAACATAACTAGATAGGTTTAGCGTCAGAATTATGGTTACATAGTTATAGGGTTCAAGATGGGTCGATTGGGATAGTGGCGATGGGGGGAAGATGCTTGGATGATCGAGGGTGGTGGGTGACGACAACACAATACTTACTAGGTGGGGAACATATTAGAGTATGTTGAGAAAAAAATCGTGTGGTTAGCGAGCACAAAACGATATTCTCATTTCTATACCCTGCAAGACGCATCCATGTAAGTTGAGGTAGCTCAATGGTGACCGAGAAAAAAAAAGGAGAGGCCTGGACAGAAATATGGCAAGGGGATAAATAAGATATTGATCTAGAGGCTTGGTTCAGTGATGCCCTATTTGCTAAGAGATGAATATTCAGCACATGGATGCTCCATTGTCCATAAATATCAAATGATTTCTATATTAATTTGCACTCGATCTATATATTTATTTCAGTTTAATTCAACATAAATATTTCCCCCAGTCTCTGTAGGAATTAGTATTGTCCCAATCTTTCCATTTATTTAGAAATTATTATTCCACGCTGCATTGCTCTATTCTAAGCCAAAAATAATGCCCATGAATTGATGGATATATACTCCATCAATCTAGCAATGAATTAATAACGGCAAAATAAATAAATACAGTATATACACATATAAATGGAATTTAATAGAAGCGCATAAATCCAGCATGATATTGCACCGGCAGGCCAAGGGTTGTTTCTGGAGTAATTAAGTAGCAGCCCATATATGAATGTACTAATGCAGAAAATCAATGCAAACTTTAAACGAAAATAAATTCAAATCCAGCCTCTTCGATCCTAGTAGGAGTGGATTTAAACCACCCTCCCTCAAGAAATTCGAGCAGTAATTGCATTGAATAGTCCTCCAACCATTTCCCAACGACGGCAATTAATACTGATCCTTAAACACACACCGTCCTTCATCCCAGGTCCCTGGCGCGTGGGCCCCGGGAGTCGGTCGCGCCGGCGGGCTCCTGGTATATATACAGGCGCACCCCACCAGGAACTGCCAAACACCCCACCCCACCGATCGATCCATCTCTTCTCTGCGGGAACAAACGCAGAAACCAGAGCAGAGCCGCTGAGAAAGGGAATTTGTCAGTGCGGGAGAGAATGGCGGCGGAGGTGAGCTCTATCGCTAGGATGCTACGTGGAGAGTCGGTAAAGAGGGGGAGCGCTGGGCCCAAGTCGGAGATGGTGACGATGGATCTGCTCGGCGGGTGCGGCGGCGACAGCGCCGGCGGCAGCTGCGGGGACGACGAGGTCGTCGACCTGGAGGTGAAGGTTCCCGTCGGCTGGGAGAGACGGCTTGACCTCCTGGTAACAATCTTTTTCTCGTCTGTTCTGTTTGTATCTTTCTTCTCTGTTCTTCGGTTCTCACGGGGGGTTGTTCGTGTATGAACACGTTGCATATGCATGTTTGGTGCTTAATTAATTCGTGTTCGTGTGGTTCAATCCTGTCGAGATTAAATTTGGGGAATTCACAATTCGTTAGATTACAGAGTTTTTGATCTTTCAGTCGATCTATACTTCTTTCATATTGATCGGATTTAGATTGCTTATCAAAATTTCTCGTATCCTGCAGTCCGGCAAGACGTTCTTGACCCCTCACCGCCACCAGGCCGTCCAAGGCAACCAACAGGACCTCAACATGCCCCCTCCTGCGGCCGAGGCCGCCTCCACCAACACCACATCCTCTGCCGCGGTCTGCACACTTGACATGGTCCGCACCGCCTTGGAGCGTGCGGCGGCCATGCGGTCCGCGTCCGCCGTCTCACCTGCCACGTCGTCATCCTCATCCGCGTCCACCTCCTCCTCGTCATCCTCTCTGGGCAAGCGCAACCGCTCTCCGCCGGCAGCTACGACGACCACGGAGTCGCCGGCGAACCCGGCCATGCGCGCGGCCGCGTGCCCGTCCTGCCTCACATATGTGCTCGTCGTGGAGTCGAACCCGCTGTGCCCGCGGTGCGAGGCCAGGGTGCCGCCGTTTGCTAAGAAAACCGGCATCGACGGCAGCGGGAAGAAGCCCAGGATCGACCTGAACGCCGCGGCCGACGAGACCGAGTGAAAGGACAAATATTTAAAAGATAATTAGATATTTTTTTTTGGAAAACTTTGTCCAGTCAATTTATCTCTTGATAAGTTTTTAGAATATTCACTGGAAACAATTTACATGTAGAAAATTATGATTGTAGGGTCAAATCAGACATGAAAGCTGTTGGACTCATACCAATCTCATTGATTTGTAGCTGTCCAAGCTAATACTAGTAGGTTCATGTCATCCGTCCATTCATATTTTTTTAATTTCTCTCTTTGTTATAATCATTATGTAGATGTGCAAATCAGCAATGCGAATTTTGCAAATTAATAACTTGTCGGCGTCGCAACTGAACTGCACATTGGTGGCCAAGTTATGAATACAGTTTAATTTCATTGTACACAAGAAAGGAAAATAATTTTACGTTCTTAAAACACAATCCATCCATGAAGTAGAACAATCAAAATACCCACATACATAAACGTGGTCTCATCGATCCAACCTTATCAGTACGAGGGCGATGTGGGGGTTCCTATTGGACAAGAACTGATAGGCTGCCGCCAAATCCAAATCCGCGTCCCCTGTCTGTCTGTATTTGGCGATTAGTACTCTTTGACTGTAAGTCTGCAAGCTTCGCATCAGTTAGTGGACAAATTCAGGAAAAAGGTGAGAACCACTCGATGAGTAGTTGAAATTCAGAAAATAAATCCTTTAGAAATGCAAAATAAACCCATGTTTTACGGTGCGCTGTCAAGATACAAGAAACATTTTTTTACTTGTTATTAAGCCATGACTTTGATCAAAAAATGATAGACGCCATTAGATTTTTACTAAAAAAACTCGCTCCTAAGTAACATATTAGAGAAGTATTTTTTTTCAAACGTTTTAACAAATGAAATACTCCCTCCATTCCTTTTTACTCTATGTACATTCTAGAAAAAATCAGACAAAATAAGCAAACATTTATTAGTGCTGGTTTGACACACATAAAGCATGCATTGTAGTAATCGTACACAGGATACAAAGCATTATCCTGATTACCCATGATTAATTAATGGTAGGCATGTAATTTGCACCCAGTCAGGAACCAACGTGCATATATTTTCTCTGAATCGTATTAATTCATAGGGTGGGGATGAGTAGTACTATGTTTTCTCTCTCTTTAATTAGCTAGGTGGGTCCCAACCAAAATGTAGACTATTTTGGAACTTAATATGGATCTAGAATATAGAGTAAAAAGGAATGAAGGGAGTATGTCTTTTCTATTAACTTTGTTCCACTAAGCCGTTTTGTTGGCTAAAATTGCCTACTAAAACTACTTATATTTTGGAACGGAGGTAATAGTAATCATAGGAACCACTTGTAAAACAGACAACACATCCGGAAAGTGTTTTTGGCTACTTAGCACCGGTGCTCCCGCCATTTAAAAGAATTCAAAAATATATTTATGGGTTTCAAAAAATTTCTTAAAAAATCCGGATAGTCAACGATGTATCCCACAGATGTGCAAAAATTAAATTTCAAATACAAAATAGTATGGGTTACAGAGAAATAACAAAATATGATAAATTTAGAAATTTGAAAATAGGTTACTCATACCCACACTTTTTATCATTTTTGTGTGAATCAAATTACAAAGTATTTCAATTTGTTTACATGTTTGTAAGATACACCATTAGTTACATCTGGATTTTTGTTTAGATTTTTTTGAAATGGAGGGAGCACAAGTGCTAACCTATTTGAGTATGATTTTTTAAAAGATAAAATTAAATAGCAGGTTCATTGGTGTCTAGGTGCGCCAAATCTCCATTCATACTACATTACTCCAAGTTGTTTTTCCCAACCTTTAGAATTACCTACACTTAATGCAGCGACAAAACCTTGATGTCATATACATATACACGTAGTTAATGAATCATCGACCATCTAAACCTACATCTACTCCCCGCTCCCCCTAATGTGTCACATTAACAACTGTTCCCTCTTTGTTATCTGCTTGCTCTTTGTTACCCTTTACTTCAATTCTTCTAGATCGTGCTTTGTCCCTCTATCCTCGCTGAAAATATAACCACAACACTTGTATAACCATAAAACTAGAGCCAATTTTTTTTTTTTTTTTTTTTTTTGAAATGGGAGCATATGCCCCACCCTCTCCGTCAAAACGATGCCCCCCCTTTATTGCATAGTTTTCATAGTAGGATGAGTTTACAACTCAATTCATAAAAGAACCACGGTCTGAACAAGAATCATCCAGCGAAATAAGAGATGCAAAATGCCATTATGCATCATGTAGCTGAAGTATTCTAAGTGGATTCCACCAACCAGCTTGGTTAAAAATAGTCTGAACGACCGACATCAACGGAGAAGGTATGACCAAATGTTGATCTAGTAGGTCGCTCTTTAGATAACCTCCAAATACTTTGGAACAGGGGTATTGCTAAAAACAACATTATTTTGGAAATTCCAATTTTCCCACACCAAAGCACATACTCCCACCACTTGAATGCGAGCCTTTACTTTCTTCTCAATTCCATTAGCCAATTACCAAACATATTTGTAATATTGGCAGGAGGGAAAATATTAAAAAGTGAAACGAACAAGTCTCCAAACATATTTCACAAATGGAGTAAACAAAAAGTTGAACTATAGATTTCAATGAATCATGGAAAACATGTTTTATACAACAAGTCCAATGTTATCCTTTGTAAGTAAAACATTCCTATTTACAAAACCACATAAATACCTTATTTTTAATGACACTTTTTTATTCCAAAGATATTTGTGTAAATATCTGGTAAGTCCATGCATAAATTCCTCATACATAGACTTTAAGGCTCCACTTAAAAACATATGGTTCATTTTACGAAGTAACCGTCAATACTCTTTGTACCAAATGAAGCCAAGCATCCTAATTATGTTCTGTTAGATTACTTAAGCGTTCAAACTTCCAAATATTAATCATTTTGAAATTACGACCCCAGACCAAGAGGTATACATAAGTGTTATGTGCTACTAGTCATGGACTCACAAGGGCTTCGGGGTTACCAGCCCCAGCCGTAACACACTACAGCAGATAGATCGGAATGATCGGCACACAAGCCGGAAATATGGCACTACTGCTCCTCGTGTCCATGCTAGTCATAATCAAATATGCATATCAAAGAATCAAGAGTCCTATGAAACTGTCGGAACGGGACCAAAACTATACAGAGATGTTATGTGTCACGGAAAGTGCTTGCTAGTCTATGTTGCAGAATTTAAAAGTTTTTCTCTACGTAGTTCGCCAAGATCACTCTGCATCTAACGAGGCATGCCCATATATGTGAGGATCAGAAACACGACTTACGGTCAACGGATTCAATGTAGTCGTAGAAGAGATATGAACAATTATGAATCCTCACAACTAGGCCTAGTTGTAATGATTTCGCTAAATCTTTCCTCGTCAAGGATCACACGTGTAATCCCTCTTATGGTGTGCACGCGTATGCTCGTGTCAACCGTCAGAGCTTCGCCGTTCAGGACTCGGCAACGACAAAAAGAGACATCCGACATTGCTAATTGGTAGTTCTAATCACCTGTGATTGGAGCTATTATGAATATGGAAGTTCTCAACACATGAGAGAAAAATAGAATTAGATCTAGGTCTAATCGGGAGAGGACACCTCAAAACCCAATTAGAAGAGGCTCTAATTCAATTAGAATGACTCTAATTAAAACCTTCTAATTAGATCATCTAATTCTTCTAGAAAGAGAGAGAGACTCAAGAACCAATTGTATGTTTTACTTTGAGCCTTGGGGTGCTTTATATAGTGGGAGGGAGGAGGAGACTTTCCAAAGGGAGATGAGAGTCCAAATTGTAATAGGAGGAGGGTGGCCGCACCATGACGGTGGTCGCACCGCCTCCCCTAGCCCAAATCGGATTGGGTGGTGGAGTCAACTCCACCTCACTCTCCTCTCTAGTTTCTTTTTCTTATTTTTCATTTATCTTTTTCTCTCCAATAATTCCAGGAAAAATACCGGGACGATGCGTACCAACTTGTGAAGCCACTAGGACCCACCTGGCTGCCCCCCAAAATAGGTTGTTGCCATGGGTGAAATCTGCCCCCCCCCCCCCCCATATGGAAATTCCTTGAAACTCCTCCGGGACCACATATCCACAATAGACAAAATCATGAATATTATCTACCGATGTTAGAAACACATCTAACATCCCGGGACATCTCATGTCTTCCGTTAACTCATATAAATTATGCCTAACACATGCATAACTTCTCTCTAATAGCAACTTTCCCGAAACCACTCCGATTGACACTGGATTTGTTTCTGTGATATCGTAACGACATAGAACATTCATAAAACCAATAATAACATATTAACTTTCTCAATCAAAGGTTGGAACGACTTAAGCATGTGAACCTAAAGGCTCGATAACACACAGACAAGTTTGGGAACTTACCGAACAATAACCAACAACGGGACCATGGATGACCATGATGGCTCCTGTGTGTTCCCGAAGAATGAGGGAATCTTATAAGTTACTAATTACACTTATTCGCTTAACTTCACAATACCAACAATATCACCAGTTGAGACTATGTGATCTGGTATGATCAAACTCTTTATCATAACACATGTAACTCGTTACTGATATCATATACTGAGAGGTCCCACGGTGTGTATCTCTATATCCTCTAGACTAGTTAAGTACTAATATTGAATGATCTCAGTTCCATTACACTTTCTAGATCATACCTAGATATCACTTTTATGATACCCAGTTACGCCAAGAAGGTTGATGATATTGAAAGTATGACTTTCGATGTTCGGTCCATAGATATTCTCATATTATAGGAACTATAGTCAATAACAACTTCATATGTATTTTGCTAAAATACATTACAATTTTTAGTGTCTTTTAGCAACAACATACGCTTGAGTCAGTTCAGTACTATTGTTACTCTAACAATAAACTCTTATGTTTTGCAGGACTTTTAATCAAGTCCGTGATCAGGAAAATATGATCATCTCGCAAATCATAAGCTAATCTAAGAGACAAGATTAGTAGCTCTTGTTTGTTTATATCTTCACACCCGCACAAAAAATTGAAATCTCACTTTTAAAGTGCTATAACACTTTTAGTATGATAACATAAACTTAATTCTGAATTTGGAGATAGTATAATAACTTAATATTATTGTCTCTAGGGCATACCTCCAACAGTCTCCCACTTGGAGTAGAGTCAATTAATACTCTAGTTAGTATGATGACATAACACCTATGGAATTCAGGTGTTACTCATACTATGCATGTGGTATCTTAGACTTTTGTATTTCACTATAGCATACCACCTTTTAATAAATGTAGAATATCTGTGTTAAGTGCTAGATCTTGGATCAATGCTAGCACCACAGTACAAAATTTAAAGTATTATTGCATAAGCATCAAAATTATAATATCGAGATCCAGAATAGCCAAGTATAGCTTTATTACAAAGTGCATAGCCTTGAAGGAGAGAAAAACTCAGAGTTCTAAAAAGCTGAAATAAAGTAGCAATGAGCCTCCATCTTCAATCATGCGCCACAGGCATTACATGCTGGGTGTATACTTGAGTCCAAACAACTTCTGAATCTTCATCCGAATTAACTGCACGTTGGTATGCGCAGCCCCCGAAGGAGGTTAGTACAATTTATTATACTGGAAAATGACACTATGGTGGATATAAAATGGCAAGTATAAACAACATGCATATTTGGCTTGTTGGAGTTTAGGCTATTTGCAGAAAACTAGTTTTCACCTATCTCTTTTGTAAACGAGTTTTGGTTCAAAGATTGGCACCATGGGATGAAGCTCATGTGCACCACAACTAATGTTTTCTTAGCCAAATTTTACTTTTTGAAAATGGTGTTGAAATTATTTGATGCATCCTTGTCCAGCTGCTTGAAGTTGTCCATCACCGAGGACACGGCTGAGATCTTAGTTTGTTGACTCTGCATAGGTTGTGCACTTTCCCCTTTTTCCTCAATTAGCCCAAACATGCTATACACCCGGAGGGCATCAAACTAAAGGAGAGAACTTAGACGAGATATTTCAGAATTAAGAATCCAACCCACTGGCAAGACTTGTTCCATCTATATTCTACTATTTCGGTTTGTCAAGCCTAGGCTGAACTCTCACAACTTAGTTGATCAAGATAGAATCCATATATCAAAAGGCTGCACGGTGAGCTACTAACTTAGAGCGGCTTAGAAATCTGTTTGTTCCTATGTGGCAATCCACATGTGAACACCTCAGGAGATTAAAAGCCCTAAGGAGACACTCAAATTTCGACAATCATGCAATACCAAATCAACCCAGGTAGTTCATTAAGCTTAGCACTTAGAATTTTCCATCAACAACTAGTAAAAACAATTCATAGTATTGCTAAGCATCTACTAAACTTAATGGCTACAAGATAACAAAATAAAAGGGGTGGCTACACACTACTAGGTTTTAGCATAGCATATAACAATAACTTGGTAAAATTCCCTATCATGCATACTACCAAAAACTCTATCAATGCATATAGAAAATAATGAGAGATTTGATGGTGTGTCACTTGCCTTGGCAATAGGATAAACAAGCACAACAAGAATAACAGTAACAAGGGTGGTCATGATCCTCCTCACAATCTAAACGATCAAACAAGCAATACATAAACAACAAAATAAATAATAACATTACAAAAACATGTATGCATGATATGCAAGATACAAATAATGCACAAAATTTACAACTAGCAATAATTGCTAACAAGATTGTTCTCTTATGTTAATAACATGGATATGATGCCCGCAAAACAAGTTAAGCACCAGATTTTAATTTTTGACATTAATAGGGATTTAATATGAGCTAATAAGAACATTACAAAGGTTTCTGTTACAAATTTGCTTTATAAAATTTTCTTTCGCTTCAATGGATAGAGGATGTCAATACAAAACCATAGCAATTTGATTAGCCTCAAAAGGATTTATAAAACAAAAGTTATGCCCAAATTGGTGTTTACAAATATCTACAAATAACATGTGTATGCACGATACAAAAGTAAAATATTATTGCTCTAAATTGTTCTACACATTATGCTGATTTCAAAAAGTACAAAATCATCGAATTTGAACTTACAGAACTAAATTTATAATTTTTTTAAATTATTCAATTTTCTGCAATTTTAATTCAATTTTAAAATGAGTTGACTCTGCTAGCTGATTGTGCGGGTGACGTGGCGCAACGCGATTGGTGCAAACTGGGTTGGCGGACGTGGCGTGTTGATTAGGCGCTAACGAGGCACGTACCGCTTCGGGATCCAACGTGATCCGCTGGATCTGACGGACAAGAATGCAACTAGGGGGTGGTGGTGGATCTCACTGTAGAAGAAGATAACTGCGGCGACGGTGGTTCGGGTGTGGACGGCGGCAGTGCTCCTGGTCCCTTGGCTGCGGCGACGGCTGCAATCGGCGGATGTCCTCGCCACAGTGTTCCTCGTGTGCTCGGGGTCTCCTCTCGGTGCGGGAATCAACGATGATGAGCTCTCCCGGAGGTAAGGCTGGTGCCAATGCACCACAGGTTATAGCCTCGCCACGTCAGCTTTTACCCTCACTCTCATCCCACTCTCACCCTACTCTAACCCCACGGTGCCAGTGCACGGGCTATAGTGCCAGCTCTCACTTCTCTCTCCTCCACATCAGCATTTATCTCTCCTCCACATCAATATTTCTTTTTCAGATTAAAAAATTCAAAATAATGCAAGAAAATTATTTTACTCAACTAAAATTGTTACCTATTACATTATAAATAAAAATTACATAAAAATTTGAAAACATTACATAATCTAGGCATTAGCCCACACATGCTCAATCAAATCATGCTGGATCTGTGTATACATCGGTGAGTCCCTCATTTCGTTGTTCATCTGAATCCTGTCTGCTAGGCTTGGTGGTGCATTGTTGTGTATCGCAGGGCCGACATTGGAATCAACTCTCTCATAGATGTCCTCCAAATTGGTACCACGCTCATCGTCGATGATCATGTTGTGCAGAATGACACATGCACGCATGATCAACCCAAGAGTACGCCTCGAGTAGGACCGTCCTGAAACTGCCGATCCTTTTCACTTTGTGGAAGAGTAACACCTTTCATGAACACCGACCAGGAGGGGTAGATGCCGTCGGCAATGTAGTAACCCCTGTTGTACTCGTGTCCATTCACCGTGAAGTTCACTATGGGTGCTTCTCCCCTAAGCACATCAGTGAACAACGGCGTCTAATTGAGTACATTGATGTCGTTGTTGGACCCGGCCACTCCAAAAAAGGCATGCCAGATCCAACGATCGTACGACGCAATGGCTTCTAAGATTATGGTAGGGTGTTTTATGTATCCCCTTGTGAATTGATCGGCATGCGCAACTGGGCAGTTCCTGCACTGCCAATGCATGCAATCGATGCTCCCTAGCTTGCCCGGAAAGCCACACTCCTCGGCTTTCGCTAAGAGACGCTGAGTATCCGCGACAGTTGGTCGACGGCAAAACTCATCCCCGTAACAATGAATGATGCCTTCACAGAATCTCTCTAGACAATCTGATGAAGTTTGTCTAGCTAACTTAAGCCACTCATCTATCGTATCTGCAGTGACTCCGTAAGCTAATAAACGCAAAGCCGCAGTACACTTTTCTAGGGGAGAAAAACCAGCACGGTTGAGAGCATCAACTCTTCGGGTGAAATACGGAGAGTATTCACCCAATCTATCCACAATGTGTAGAAAAAGGGATCGCCTCATCCGATACCTTCGCCGAAAGAAGCTCGGAGGATAAGCACTGTTGTCGGCGAAGTAGTCGTCGTAGAGCCGATCGTGGGCACCCAGACGGTCACGCCTGATGAACTCTCGACGGCGTCGCGGCCGTCTTGGCTCCGCCTCGAGGTTGAGCATCGCCTCCTCATACTTCGCCTGAAATGCACCGATCATATCACCCTCCATTCCGTCGCTCGAACTGCTGCTGGACGAAGACATGGCGTCGAGAGGAGTGGATGGAGAGTGGAGGAGATGGAGTGGGTGTGGAATGAGTGAAACCGGGTGGGGGTATTTATAGGGGGTTGTGGATGAAATTTGGATTTTTTTGCAATTTTTTCGAATTTTTCCAGACTGCAACGGCTAGCTGACATGGACGAATCAGATCGTGCCACGTCAGCTAGCCGTTACACCTCCCCCCCCCCCCGCTCCCGCTATCGCCCCCGCTACCGCCCCCATGTGCCAGCGCAGCGCCCCCCTCTCGACCCCCTCCCGCCCCCATATCGCCTCCAGCTCGGGCGGCGGCCGGGCGGTAGCGGGCGCTACCGCCGGGTGGTGGATCCGCCGCCCCGCGCTCCCGTCTCGACCCCCTCCCGCCCCACTATCGCCCCGGCGCGGGCGGTACCCCCCCTTACCGCCCACGTTGGCACTAGCCTAATGGTGGTGCCGGAATCCTCTCGTGGCGGCGGCAGATTAGGTTTAGGGTTTGTGGCGGGTGCAGACGTCGAGGAGGTAGCGGGGTATTTATGAGGACACGTGGCGTGGAGAGGGGCTCGGGCACGGGGCTAGGCCGTGGGGGAGTCCGCGTCATGAACGGTGGCGGAGGCCAGGCGCGACACGACACGACACGTACGCCGAGAGGCGGTGACGTCACGATGGCGTCACGGGTGGGGCCGAGCGATCAGAGAGAGCGGCATGCACTCCTGCTAGACTGGGCCAGGCTGCGTGCTGCGCGCGCGAGAGAAGGGAGAGTAGAAGAAGTGGGCCGGGCTAGAGTGTGTTGTGCTTCTCTTTTTTTTTAACTAATTTTTCTTTTCTGTTTAAAAACAAAAGTTATGCAAAACCAAGTCAAAAATTTGTAGAAATTTTGAATAAATACTTTTGGAGAAGTTTGAGAAAAATGGAACCTTTTGGCACTAATATTGCCAACTAAGAAAATACTTAATATTGGAAACTGATTAAAACCCAAAATAGTGCTTAATAAGTAATAAAGCCAATTTTTTAGGTTTTACAAAATAAATGCCAAAGTTTATGCAAATAAAAGGCAGTGACGCAATGCTGCTAATGTATGCATGCTGGTTTCAAAAAATTTAAAATTTGTCAAAAACCTGGGATGTTACATTCACCGTTTGGTCTCATCAAATTGTGATAAACTTGTGTTTGAATTTATTATGAATTGGAATTGTGTGAACCTGTTTTCGTGACAACATTATCCATTTCCGAATGAATTATCATACCATCATTTGAAACCTCACTAAGTCGAACGGCTTTTATCCAATAACTTGCAATCAATAATGTCTAACATTAAGTTGCAACTATCCATAGTAAAACATTGTAGAGTCCACTTATAATACTCTAATATTGATATGCATACAACATACGATATTATCAATTTGAAAAATCATAATCAGAACTAAAATCAATAAAGAATTGATTTTATAATTCCACCATAAATAAATATATGTGAATACTTCTCACAATATTATTTTTAGCTATACAAAATTTTATTGAGTCTTTTTATACATAGTAATATAACCATTGAATATTTATGTGAGAAAAATCTCACCACAATATTTCTTGGTTTTATTATAAATAATTAACTGCATAAGAAAAACTTTTTTCTTAACTATTTCTCTTTATACCGGTTTGACTCAAACAATTTTAGTCAACGGAAATCTATTGGTTCTTGTGTGCTTTCTTATATGACTATGAGATTAGTCAAATCATAAAATAGTATAATTTCATCTCAACTTGTTATATTTTGCTAACCAATGACATGAAGGTCATGTCTTTTCCAAAATATCTGTAATTTTTTTTATTTTTGAGACAAAATACTTTATCTCATTGTAATTCGATATTTCTTTCAAAATTAAAATTAGCGCACCCATCGTATTCATGTTTACTAAACTAATTAATCCATCTCATTTATTTTAAATATAATAAGACACTTTACGATATTGCGTTTAAAACCTTTTTAAATCTTTTCATGAGACATCTTTCTTTCGATTTGGCCCAGACATATTAAATATCACAATCACCTCATACTGAATTTTAAGTCCCTTCGCTTTATATAATAAAAAGAAACTCTTTCTTGTTTCATTAACACGACTGACTTAATACACATATTTGTAATATTTCAGATTACTCTAGCAATTTAAAATCAATTACACTTAGCAAAATTATGTGCTAATTGATCCAATAATAGGACCAAGCAATTGATATGATAAGTTTTCAACTTATCACTATCATTTATTTATACTATATAAAATATTCATATATGTTTTTCCTTGTGAAAATATGCATGTTCCTTGTGATTTAAAATCACTCTAACTTACTCTCAAGATTAAATCTTGGAGTTAACACGAATATATTTTTAATCATGGATTTATGTGATAATTCAATATCATATATTTATTAGTACTATTATTTTGTTTTGCATATTATATGGTCATTGTCTTGGAATTTTGATGACTATATCACAAACTAAATACTATATTAAATTCCTCGCATGACTTTTATTTAATATTAAGGTTGAACTTTATGTATCTCATACATAAATTACTGGATAAGGTGATGAATTGGAAACATTTGCATGTTGTCCCTTTCATTCAATCTTTCTCCAAATATTCTCAATCTTAACTTAACATAATTTTCAGCTTCTCAATCATGAGAAGATACCTTTCTCTTTGATCCAATGTGTTTAAAACACTTTGAGTTTAAAGTGGAAATTTACTAGTAATTATATTATTTGTTTATGCAAAACTCTTGTAATCAATTATTAATCATCTTTGAGCAATACTGATTATTCGAAACTGTCATTAAAATAACTCTAAGTTAATTAATGATACGGTTCCAAGCTTAACAAGCAAAAAAAATCTTTAATAGGTTGAGAATTATTTTATCACTTATTTCACAAAGACATTTAAAATAAGTGCGGGAGGCATAAAATGCTGCTCGAACAACCGCTGCAAAACCGAGTGCTCTGAATTTTGTTTGCCAGCGCGGGGGATTTTGCGCTATCCTGTGCGAGAAATTTTGGGCGTCGACTCCAGCACGCGGAGAGTCCACATGCGGGGCACGAAGGCCAACTGCAGAGCTGAAATCTCTCTCCCCTCCCCCAACGCTCACGTTGTTGCCAAATGTACTCCCCAGCGTTTCCCAGCGCCTAATCGCGGCGAATCCCGGCGCTGGCGCTTTCCTGCCTCTTTCCCAAATCGCCGCATGTCGACCACATGGCCGCGTAGGAGCCACCGCCAAGGCAAATCGCCCCCTCCTGGCCGCTACCTCCGCCACTCCCCTAACTTGCGCCGACGCCACTGCAGGCCCATTTGGGTGCTCGGCGCCGCCGCCTCTGCTGATTCTTGCGTGCAGTCCGACTAGTAGCGCCCGACGTCTGTCAAGCAACACCCCGCATACAAGGTATTTGAACCCCAATTTGCTATTGTGAGAGCACGGTCTAGATTTTGGAATCAGGACATCCTTTGTATATGATGAACCATTGTGTGATGGTGCGTAACATGATCATCGAGAATGAGCGTGGGCAAGATTTAGACTACTCTCAGTATTAATTATAGGATGTCCCGTGCAAGTGCGGAGGAGGAAAGAGAGAGTTGTTTGCTTTCTTGCCTCGTATAATTCAATTCGAGAAGTCGGTGTGCATGATGACTTTCAAAAAGATCTCATCAAGGAGCGATGGTCATGGACATGCCAACAAAACAACTAGTTCATGAATTAGTTGTTGTTAGTTTATGTGTTTATTTGAGAGCTACTTCGTGAACTATTTATTGTATTGTTGACGAACTATTTGTTGCATTAGTGATGTACTATTGTCTGCCCCGCGTTGCAATTTAGAGCATCCAAAAAACTACTCTACTGCCCTACACGCGAAAACAGCTAAAATAGCGCTGCATAATATATTTACCACATGACGATTGTAGCGCGGATGCTCTAACAAACTCAGAAACTGCGGCAGTTATGCTCCATATTTAATCTCGTATGCAAAGAAAAACTCTAAGCGTCGGAATCTTTATTTTGCGTCTATGCCAATCGAATGCTAGGAAGTAGGAACCCGCAACAATAGGCAGGGAAGCGCGTGCCCTCGGAACACTGGGTCTGCATAGGATGCTAATTAATCGCTACCAGCCAGAAAAGAAACTAGTGCCGAGCAAAAGAAATTGGGATCGCAGGCTCCAACTCCCGATCGACTAGGATCAGAGTCCTAGCGCCGTGTCGTGCATGCTCTAAGCCTTGTCTCAATAGCGGTTTGTTAGCGCGGGTTCATATACATTTTGTTTATGTGACACACTACTTAATGATGAGAGAGAGAGAGTGAGGTTGTATCTTAGCTAAGGCCTGTCCCAATGGAGGTTGTGCGGGTTCATATACGTTTTGCTTATGTGGCAAATTACTTAATGATTAATGATGAGAGAGAGTGAGGTTGTATCTTACTCCGTAGCTAAAGATACAACATTGGCACCCTGTAATAGGTAAGAATGGTTAATAGCCCAATCACATCCATGCATTGGCACTAAATAATTAAATTTAGAGACAATCTCTAACCCCCTGTTTGGATGTAGGAAAAACTGCATGGAATTGAATTGGACTGGAAATTCCAAATCCGAGATGGAAAGGAAATGGGTCCAATTCAAATTATGTTGTTTGTCTGTGCTCGGAATTTATGGTTAGAATCAAAGTGTATCACCCAATTCCAATTCCTGTTTGGGTGTACAAAGCATGGAATTTGATGTTTTTTGAGTTTTAACAATATATGGAAAATAATATGTGCATATTCAAATGTTTATATATTATTTTCCACGTACATTAACATTAAATATTCCGAATAAGGTCACAACCATCACAAAATTTGGAATAATTATGCAAACATGTACAGGAAGCCTGACACAAAAGAGCTCAAACATGCCACCAATTGCACTTGATGCTTACAAATCATGTTAAATACATGCATTTCGAACATGCCAAAATTAGAAAATTAGGACAAAATCTACCATCGAATTGACAAAATCGAACACAAAACGATGGGAAGGAAACAATCCGGCTGGGGGAGGGCCACGGTAGAACCAGCCCTGGGGCGGGTCAGGTGGAGGCCGGCTTTGGAAGGGATAGAGGAGTCCTCGTCGTGGCCGTTCCGCTGCTGCCGTCCTTCCACGGTCGCCGCCGCTCCCCATCCCGGGATCCGATCTAGGGTTGGGTGGGGCTATGGAGGGGAGGACCGGCGTTGACAAGCAGTCCTCGGAGTAGGGGAATGAGAAGGGGAGATGGAGCACAGGTAGCGAGAAGGGAGAGGGCTAGAGGAAGTCACCGGAGCCGGCTGCTGGCGCCGCCACCGTCCTGCTCTATGTTGCAGGGAGCTCCAGGCCGCGGGGGGAAGAAGTCTTTTTTTTCCTTTGGTCGAAACGGTACGCGCGGGGCTGGACTCTTTCCAAGCAATTCCGAGGATCCCACCTCGGAAACTTTTGGAGCGAGCGGGTACGCTAAGGTGCGTGGCTCGGAATTGGTGATAATTTCCAAGGCCCAATTCGGTAGCCATCCAAACAAGTGAATTCGGCTGGGCAATTCCAATTCAACAATTCCGAGCCAAATTTCCAACATCCAAACGGGCTATAAGAAACAATGCATTGAACTAGTAGCTCTTAAATTATTAATGCACCTATGGTAACGTGTTAAGAAACTATGCATTAGCACATGCCTAAGATACAACATTGACACGCTATCATAGGTAAAGATGGTTAACGTGTTAAGAAACTATGCATGAGCATCAAATCATTTAATTTAGAGACAACTTCTAAGAAACTATGCATTGGACTAATAGTCTCTTAAATAATTAATGCACCAACGGTAACGAGCTAAGAAACGATACATCGGGACAGGTCTAAGATGTTTCATTCTCTACATCCTAATTTTTTAAACATTGTTAATGTTATTTTTTGATATCTTTTTTAAACAACAGGACAGGATGATTAATGTTCGGGAGGAAAAATGGGTTTCCGTAGAAATGCTATTGATGAAGTAGCAAACAGCTTGCTGGTGATGTTTCTGCGTGCTCCTCCTGTGTAATGGTGAAGGTGCAACATCTCGATCCGGCGATCTGCTCCTACGTACTCCGTATCAGAAGCAGCATTAATTACTCTGGATGAGTGCACCAAACGGCAGGAGCTAGCACGACGACACCAGTACTAGACCCTAGGAGGAGTACGTGGCATGGAAGGAAACAAGGAACTGAATAGTAGTACTCCTACTTCACGATCACACCGTAAATAATTAATTGGCGACTGCAAAATGGAATTACTACTAGCTAGCTAGTCGGCCGGCCAATGCACCTGTCTAATCGCCACAGTTGCCTGGCTACCCAGTCTACCGCTACAGGACCTAGCTAGCTATCAGTGTGTCACGTAAAAATCAAGCTGAAGATCAATCCATCCACACATATTTTTCTCACCTAAATACACGTGACTAGTGGAGTAGGACTACAACTAGTCGCCACAAATTTTCTCAATCTAATTTTCACACTACTGTACAGTTTTTCTTTTTTGCCAACGGTTGCCGCTAGCTCCCTCAATAAATGACTAGTATTAAACTTCTGATATTCTGTAACGTGTGAGGTAAGAGCAGGATAGACGGACGCACGCGTTGCTCCAAGGGGCGGCACGGGCGAAACACTAGCCGCCGCCCCACACCCCCTCCTTCCCTTCCATCCGCCGCCGCCGGAGGAAGCCACCGAGGGTACACCCCTCCGCGTGGTGGACGGCGGCCGGCGGGTCCTCGCCTCCTCTGCACAAACGCGGCGGGAGGCCTCCGGCCAGATGCGTGGGCCGGTCCTGAACGGCGGAGCACGGACGCCGGGCGGCGGCCCTGATTCTTTTGGCGGTGGTTAGTGACTAGGTATGCATGGGTAGCCGGCGCTGGCCGGGTGGCTTTGGGTGGCGCCGCTGATGGGATCTGGGGTGGCTCGGCCATGGTGCGGCGGCCGCGGAGACCTCGACGCTCGGCGTTTTGGCGGCGGCGGCGCCATCGGCTTGGCTCCCGGGCGGCGCGGCCTCCTCTGTCTTTGGCGGCGGGATGCAGTGGTGCTAGGGACCGTCGGCGGCAGGGCTCCCGGTGGTGGCGGATGCGGAATCCAGGGATCTTTCCCCTCTCGCAAACGTCCCTGCTGGGAGTCGTTTCGCAGCGTCGGGGCTGCGAGACATCAGAATAAAGGAGGTGGTCCTTCGGTTTCCCATCGCGCGAAGATAAAGATCCTGATGTAGATTCTCTTTGATCAAGCCGGGGTGTTGACCCGAAAGGCTCCGCCGGTGAACTCCCATGACGACGCCTGGAGATTGCTGGATCAGTGGAATTCGATCACAATGCTCAGTTATCGAAGGTGAGATTGGAGGACTAGTAAAAGTGTTCAGAGTCTTTGCATCGATGGGGAACTAACTTAGAGTTACAAGATTCGTGGCAGCCGTATGTAAGAGGGGACGACAACATACGTGAATTCCAAAGCCCTACCTTTCAGGGTGAAAACCCAAGGTCTGACCTTAATTGGTTGTGTCTGACACTGGTCTTCTTGGAGCCGTTGTTTTGAGAGCGAGGATTATCTTCAGGATGAAAACCCAAGGTCTGCCCTTAATTGGTTGTGCCTGGCACCGTTCTTCTTGGAGACGTTGTTTTCGAAAAGATGGACATCGGTTGTTTAGGTGGTGGTTGTACGGATACCGCGAGCACTGTAACTCTATAGCGGAACTTTTCTTTTTATTTCTTCTTTTTATTGTCTTTCGGCTGTGTGCATCCATAATGACTATGGTTATTGCGTTATTGCAGAGGCCGGTGTAATTTGTATCTCCGCGATATTAATATACTTTCCTTTATAAAAAAAAAGCTCGCTGAATAAATACGCCTTGATACAGACGCATGCATTCACGGAGTACTAGTACTAATCCTAATTAGGGGAATAATTCATTACTAATTGCGACGCTTTATTTCCCTCCTCCTAATCAGGGAGTGCTGCTTTTCATTGCACCCGGTCAAATTAATCAACGACGCAATTAAAGCCATACGCACATAATTCACCCAATTGGTCGATGGATTGATGCGTGCATGGAGTACACTTTGAAAGTTTGAAACGGTTAATTAATCATGCAGGCTAATCGATCAATTAATGGCAATGGCACGCCTGCGTATTTACTCGTGACAGCTGCGTGCACCCAACCTAGCTATAGCTTCCAAGTTCGATTAGGAGATGGGTGGTTTAAACACGGGCATGGACTCGTACCCGTGGGCGCTAATCAGGCGAGGTTGTGTCTGGGAGACGCCTGCTGATCGAGCGCTGATGGTGGCGGATGAACATCACTGCTGTGTCACTTGCCAGCTGGTCGGAGTCATTAATTGACCCTGCCACGTATACTGGAGTAGGAGGAAGACATCGCACTAAGAGCAGCCACATCGCATGGGCGCTAACGGGAGCGCTTACTGAGCGGTTAACCATGCACGTTAGCACCGGGAGCCTGGATGTCGTATTTTGTACTGAGTATTAAAGCGTCAGACTCTTAACTAAGCGTCTACGCCAGAAAAACGACTGGGAATCAAACAAAACTGCCAGGATAAAATTCCTAGCGCCTCTGGATAAGCGTCCCATTGTGGTTGCTCTAACACCGCTACGGTGCTGCCAAAATGATACACTAGTATGTGTGTATATCTCTATCTCTATCTCTACTACATAAAAATATATTTTGTTCCGTCTTCTCTCCCGAGTGCGATACGTCGTGCTTCGTCCGGCTCCCGATTTGGTTCTGTCGTATGAGGCCGCGTTAGGCTCCTCTGTTTGGTCGTTTGGTCGTTCGCTCCCAGCCTCCCAAGCTACTCTCACGCGATGGCTGCGACGAGGTCGAACAGGCATACCACGCTTCCTGCCCAGTAACCATGGTAGATTCCCCAATTCCCTCTCCCTCTCTCTCTCTCAATCCCGCGAACCTCTCTCTATTCTTTATCCATTGTTTCCTCCCCACTATTACCAGCGCTGCCTTCCCATATTTTCTCTATTTCCCAGATCCATCGGTCGGCCGTCAAATGACCCACTCCCAACCTCACCTCACGGTTCCTATTCACGACATATCCACGACGCACCAGTTCGACCACAGGGAACGTATACATATATGGTGCAACAAAAAAGGGGTACATTACATTTGAAATCGGTAACCAAGTCAGAATTTCTGTTCTGTTACAGGAATACCGTAACAGAGGAATGTTTGCATTGAATCCCATTCCTGTGACTTGATCTAGCTAGCTGTAGATTTGTTTGTGGATTAGAGTACTCTGTGAATTATGTACAACTCAATTTCAGGTCATAGAGTAGTATTGCACTGTACTTCAATTTCTAGATGTTGACATGCTACCTAGCTGTAGTTTAGTTTGCTGATTAGACTACTCTGTGAATTATGAGCAGTGAAATTTCAGGCCTTTTACCTTATTGTGTAATTCTCTGTGGAGTTTCCCAGACTTGATTTATGTTTCATTTATCTACAGGCTTACTTGTCCTCCGGCCAACCTAATGATGTTCAGATGACATGAGCACGGATCCAAGGTACTTATTGACACAATACTTCATCCTTTGATGAAATATTATCTACAGGCTAACTTGTCCTCGGGCAACTAAATGTTGTTCAAATGAACTGAACATGCATCTAAGGTACTATTGGCATACGTTCATATAGAATCTTAGATCATGCTAGCTTTTTCCTTCCATCAATCAGCAGTCCATGTTACAATACTTAAACCTCATTGTCAAAAAAAAACAATACTTAAACCTTTCTATTTTGATGTCAGTTTTGGTACTACTACAATTTCTGAACTTGCTGAGATGTAAAGTATATGTAAGGTTTGTTTAGGAAGGAGGAATCACGGGCGCAAACTCTTATTGAGAAATGAGCCCCATCAATTGCATGTCCCATATAATTGTTTTGAACCCTCTCATTTGACTGCTACCATATCAGATAGGGTAGCACAAATGTTAGGATTTATCACCTATTGCCTCATAGCTGGTTCCTCCTTATTACTGTGTTGCATTCTACCCAAATATCTTCTATTGTTTTTTATCCAACTTATTTGTGCTATTTTGGTCAAGTAATTAAATTAGTTCGGTACAAAATTTGCAAACAACACTCTAGCCCGTATCTTTCTGTCGTCTTGGAGGAGTTACTATGAGTATGAACATGCTGTGTAACCATGGTATTGCTGCTTACATGTGAGAGTATGTTAAAGTTGTATGATTTGAGAGCTTGCATTTTGTAGCAATTGTGGTCCATAGCTGAAGGCATCTCCAGCCGTCCCCCCCAGAGCCCCCCAAGCGGCGTTTTTCGCGCCGAAAGCGCCGAAAACGCACCAGTCGCCCCCTAGGATCCGGTTTAGCGCCGCTCTCCGCCGTTTTTTTCGCCGTTTCGCGCCGCCGAACCCAGGCCAAACCCATCGCGCTGGGTTCGGCCTGGGGGGGCGAAATACGTGCGTGGGCCAGAGCTGTCGGCGACGGAAGACGATTTCCCTCCATTTTTTCGGCGTTTCCCTCCACTTCCCCCCCCCTCATGTACCACTCCCCCCACTCCATTCCCGACATTTGCCACCCACCCCGAGATCTAGACGCCATGGCTCCTGCCCGATTCACAGGACCCCGCGCCGTCGCCGTCGCCGTATCCATTCCCGCGACCTCCGAGCTCGACAAGAAACCGCGCAAGCTGAGAGCGCCGAAGGAGAAACCGCCCGGCAAGACCAACAAGGAGTGGATCGCCGAGAGGATGCGTCTGGCAACGGCCAACGTCAAGCGCCGGGGGAGGGAGGCGGCGCAGCGGCAGAGGCAGTTGATGGCGCAGCTGCAGGCGGAGGAGCAGGTCGCCGCCGAGGAAGAGGAGGAGGAGGATGAGGTGGCGCCGGATGAGCCGCCTACTCCGGTCGCAGCCGCAGCGCCGCTCGTCAAGCGGAAGACCGGCTTTGGCCCCGTCTTTGCCGGATGGAAGAAGTCGCCATTGCCGTCACCGCACCCGACGACTGCGTGGTTCGTCGAAGGCGACCCCCTCGGCGGTTTCAACCACAACCTCACCTTGCCCTACCATCCGCCGATGATGTATGCCGCCTCGCCGGGCTACGCAGCTTCCCCGTCCCACCGCCGCGCGATCATGGCCGGACTGCAGACCCAGGACAGCAGCTACATGGAGGAGATCATCATGGCCGACTCGATGGCGGTGGCGGCGAGTCCTGGCTTCCTCGAGCAGAGCGGTGAGTTTTTAACGCATGGAGGCGGCGACTACGGCGAAGGATGCTCTGCCGGCACGCAGGCGACTGAGGCGCAGGGTGGCGACGACGAGGTGGACGAGACGCCGGTAGCGCCAGAGGGGGCAGATCCCGCCGGCGAAGGCCGAAAGCGCCGTGGCCCTGGCCGTCCCCGCAAGGAACCCAAGGCACCCCCTGCCATCGTCGAGCCTCGCATCAAGTGGGCGAACAGGGAGGACGTCCTCCTCGCCGAGGCGTGGAAGACGATAAGCATGGACCCGATCGTCGTCGCCAACCAGCACGTCGACAATTACTGGAAGCGGGTGAAGACGGCGTACGACGAGCACTGGATGATCGACCCCTACTTCGCCTCATGCGTCACCGACCGCGGCCAGAAGGTCATGGCGAATCACTGGGCGAACATCCAGGCCTCCTGCAACAAGTGGCACGGCATTCAGAAGGAGGTCTCGATGAGGCCGCAGAGCGGCGCCAACCGTGAGATGGAGATCGTCCGGATGCTCGAGGTGTACAAGAACGACGAGGGCTCTGACTTCAAGTTCATCCACGTCTTCGTCGTCATCGAGGGGTGCGAGAAGTGGGCGGAGGTGCGGCGGTCGATCGACAAGGGCAAGGAGTACGTTCCCGACGCGGTGGCTGCGTGCGCGTCCGAAGGACGTCCGCCGATGGGCCACAAGAAAGCCAAGTTGGCAAGGGACGGTGCACCGGCAGCGGCAAAGCTCCAGGCGTCC
The DNA here is from genome assembly GCA_028641055.1 of Alopecurus myosuroides. Taxonomy (NCBI): domain Eukaryota; kingdom Viridiplantae; phylum Streptophyta; class Magnoliopsida; order Poales; family Poaceae; genus Alopecurus; species Alopecurus myosuroides. The sequence continues at coordinate 113,619,916 of CM054059.1, read as the reverse complement.
ATCGAGACCTGCATCGCCGACGCCCAGGCCCAGGCCGGCAAGAAGGAGTAGGTCGCCAAGCAGAGATGGGCGACGCTCATGACCAACTCGCAGGTGAAGATCGACCTCCTCAGGACTGGCACCGCGGCGAAAAAGAGGAACAACGACCTCGCCTTCCTCACGGGGGGCGACCCGGCCGCGATGACCCCCGAGGTGAGAGCTTGGTTCCTGGAGCAGTGCACCCTCATCCTGAGCGACATCAGCCCGGCGACGGCCCCGACTACGTCGTCTGGTGGCACTAGCTACACCACCGCGCCGACGAGCACGCATGTCGACCTGGAGGATGTCACGCCCGTCGTCGACAAGCATGCCGAGCCCGTCGTCGATCTGGAGGATGACGCGCCCGTCGTCGACAAGGATGCCGCGCCCGCCGTCGACCTGGAGGATGCATCTCCAGTCATCGACCTGGATGATGCTACGCCGAGCTCGTCGCCTGCTCCAACGCCGGCCGACGCCTCTGCCTGATCGCCTACCTTTGCCCACGCCGCGCGCCCCCGTCTGTGATTCGATCTAGATTATTTGATCGCCCACCTGTGGCGTTTTTTGTAATATGATTGCCCAAACTATGTATGCTGTGATCGCCGAACTCGGGCTCTATTTTTTGGGGCGGGAAGAGGAAGTTTCAAATGCTATCGCCGTTCTCTTTTCTGGGTCGCCGAACGGCTGGTAAAATCACCCCCCCCCCCCCCAGGTTTTGGTGCGGGGCGGTGTTATCGCTAAAAAGCGCCGAACTGAAACCTGGGGGGGCCGAACCGCTGGAGATGCCCTGATGCCCCTATGCGACAACCTATCAAAGGTAAACTTTTATGCAACTTTCCACCTGGAGTCAGACGATGGCGCCTGGGTTTTGTTGTGATCGGAAGCTAGCGAGTTCATTGCAGTGGTGGCGGGGAAACTTCACAACCTAAAGGATGCCTTGCAAGCTGAAGTGGAAGCGTGTGTCATTGCTTCGGAACGGGTGGTGGCCATTGTTTTGAACCACATGAGTTTTGAGTCTAATTATCAGAATTCAGTTACAACATTACGGAAAAAGAGATATGATCTAGCGGCAATTGGTGTGCTGCCGAAAGAAGTGTGTAGCATCTGTACCGGCTCTTTTGAGTTATGCTTTTCAGTTTGCACCTTGTAGCTGTAATGTAGTGGCTCCTTTGCTCAGTATAGCCTGTGTGCCGATTCCGCTTGTATTGGCTAGGAGGGTGATGTCTCACACTTTATCTCTGATTTGGTTGCCAATTGAAATCCATTTCCACTTTTGGATATGTTGTAGCATCGATGAAGCATTTGACATACTATTTGGGGGAGCTAATAATTGTCAATAATTGTCAATTTCATTGACAATAAAAGTTGGGAAAACAATTTGTTCGGAAGTGAGCAAATTGTAAAGTTAGAACTCTTTACTTATTGAGTTTTGTCTTCAAACTAAACATAATCTTGATCGGAATATCAGGTAATAAATTGATATTTCGAAAATCCTATTTTGGGTGAGAAAACACCAATGCCCACTGGCCTTGAGCGACATGGTGTTAGAGTGTGGTGACTGAAGTATGATAGCGGCGTTGTTGGAGTTGAGCTGACCCGGCGGCAAAAAGGATCACTTGTTTTATGTTTGTATTTGTGCTCGGGAAAAAATTCGAAACCCGTAGCAACGCACGGGCATTCAACTAGTACTCATGAAAAATTAAAACCAAATTCGATATTCATAAAGAGAACCCAAAAAAAATCCAGTTGTGAATAGAGTCATAAAACACAAAAATGCAGACACTATTCAGAGCATCTCCAGCAGCCGCGCGGTCGCTCGCGCTCCAAAGCGCTGTTTGGCGCGCGGTCTGGATTTTCCGGGCGCGAGCGAACGGCGACAGCAAATGCAGAAGCACTAAAACAGAAACCGGGCGCTAGACAATTTTTCATTTAGCAGATGCGCTAAACAAGCGCGCCGCAAACATAAAGTTCGATGCAATAACGGCTAGAAACGAAAATTTAAAAACATATATAAAAACTAGAACGCCGCCGCTGTTCAGTCGGAGAAGACGCCGTCGTCGGAGCTTCCCGCGCCCAGTCCTCGTCCGGCAGTGCGAGCGCCGCCACGGCGGCATCGTGCCTGGCGCGCCTCTCCTCCCGGCCCTGCGTCTGGCGCTACTCGTAGAAGTTGCGCTCGGCGGCAACATCCTCCGGAAGCGCTGGCGCCAAAGCGCAATGGCCTGCTCGTCTTCCTCCGCGATGGTGATCGAGGCGGCGCTGAGTGAGGCGGTGGCGACGGTTGTCCTGCGCCGTCACGACGCGCGGCGGCGGTGGCGCCAGGTCTTCCGCCTGCTGCCGCGTCCACACGTCGTGGAAGTTCATCCCGGCGCGCGGCCTCGTGCGCGGTCTCGAAGGTGCCGAGGCCGAAGCGCGTGTCGCCGCTCCTGATCTCGACGTAGAAGGTGCCGTTGGGCCGCGCCCGGACACCGCGGTAGCCACTGGAGTTCTGGCGCGGCGGCATGACGACGGCGACAAGTGGAAGCAAGAGGGAGAGGAGCAGATGCTGGCGCGTGGAAGAGAGAGGGAGAGGAGAAGAGCGATCGCGGGCGAGTAGGAGTTGCGCGAGTCGACACGTCATTTTATATCGCGCGCTCGCGGCCACGCGCCAGGACTCCTGCGCGAACGCCCACTTGCGCTACTATCTTTCCCGCGCGCGCCGTTTTACCGCGCCCGCTTGAGCTTCCCGCGCGCGAAATCGACGCTTTTTCGCGCGCCCCGCGGGATAGCGCAACTGCTAGATGCTCTCAGTTGAATTTGTCTTATTTTTGGTACCTTCGAGTATCGATACACACGCTCACGTTAGCAAGCATGCGCGCGGATACATGTGTTGTTTGTGATGGCAAAGAAAGACCACCAGCATTGAGTACCATGTGTGGTGCATGTGGATGCAGCTGAGGCAGAGTATCTAAATCGAATCCAACAGCTGTTTCACTCTGAACCGAGAGAGACGAATAGTCTTACATTCAGTAGATCGGGCAGCAAAGCAGTTTGCGGTGATGAGATGGTGTGTGGTGGGTCTGGAGCAAAACGTGTGAGATGGAAGCTTCTTGCTCCTGTTTCAGGTCAGACAGGAATATTTATGGGGCGATCGATGTGCGCGGTTGAACCTGCCTGGGTCGCTTCACCATTTATAATCGAACCTGGGCGCCCACTCATCCATCACAGCATGCCCACTCATCCCTCCGAGTCTCTGAACATAGCTAGCTGAGAGACTGATTGCATTCGACAAATCGACTCTGGATTTTGTGCTCTTGTGTACTCCCTCCGTTCAAAATAGATGACTTCTATTTGTTTATGTATGGATGTACATAGTCACTAAAACATATTTAGATACATCTATATTTTGACAAATGGAAGTCATTTATTATTGAACGGAGGGAGTACAAGTCAAACCAGGCCGGTACGACCATCGAACCGGCCGATCGACATGATGCTGCATGCGATGGAACTGCACGTACGGGAAGCTACTAGTAGCCACCATTGAAAAAAATAGCGCGCTATTTCCCGGTTATTAGCACGCTATAGCTTAATTTGAGGGGCTACGCTATATTTGGTCAAAAGTTGCCGCTATAGAGCTAATGACGTTTTTAGCGCGCTAAATCACCCTAAACTAGGTAACGCTATAGCGCGCTATATTATTATAGCATGCAGTAGTCCAAATTATGTTGTTTTCCTATAGTTTTTTTTCTTATACAACATTGCTTGCAGTTAAATAGTTGAACTTGATACATGTTTCTTTCATATAATTAAATTTTGGGTAGTGTATGCATGTTTCTTGCCATATGCATATCACACAAAGAGACGTAACAGGCTACCTACAGATTCACATCTCACCTCGTATTTGTATTTGTGCCATGGACTTGGCCTTGACATTTGAAATGGTTACCTGGTTATGCATGCATTGCTTTTGGACAAATTTTTTAGTGTTGATTAGCCTAAAATCTTTAATATTTGGGTTATTTTGCACCATTTTTTTCATCACGCTATTTTAAATGTAACTTCGCTATATCCCGCTATATCTTTTATAGCCTCTCGAGAAGCGCCACGCTATTTTGGATAGCACGCTATTTTTTTCGTTGGTAGCCACACACGATCGATCAAGGATATGCCCACGTGAAATTTGGCGGGACTACTTAACAGCGGGCTGCCTTTCGGCGTGGAAGACGCACATCGCATTTAACCCGGTCTCCCTGCAGTCGCGGTCGCCCACGCCTCATCTCTTCCATCGTCTCCACCGATCATCTCGTCCTGTGGCGTAGGCAGCGCGCGTAGTAGGAGTATGACGATGTGATGAGCCGCGGTAGACGTCCCGCACCCGCATTCAATGGTTCCTCCGATCGATCTGCTCCCCCCAACCGATTGATGATCATCAAGCTCGTCGTCGTTCGTTCAATTCGTTCGTCGCCGGAGTAGGGGCACGTACGCGTAGGTTTAATCTAGTAGCTAGCTGCGCTCCACCTCTAGCAGCGTCGCGCGCACGTAGCGTCCGTGCTGATGAAAGGAGGACGCTCATCATTAATGGGCCGACGACCATTTGCAATTCAGGACGCCGGCGTCGCTTTCAGGTTACCTAATGCCATTTATGAGATGATCTTGCTGCCTTTTCCTCCACGTACTCCTGCAGTCCTGCTGTAGCCCGCTCCCACTGCACATAGTACAAACCTCGGTGTACAGCACAGTAGTATTGGGTGAACGACTGCTGCTCAGCCCGCAGACTTTCTGCTAGAGATGCTTCTCTCTCTCTCTCTCTCCTTTTTTTTTTTTTTTTTTTTTTTTTGCGCAAGGGCTTATCTCATTGGTGCCCGGCCGGTTCACCAAGTCTGTGACCTGCGCCGCGCTTGCTACTACTCTGAAGTGTGAAAGGATGTCAGAATATTGATCTGTTTCCTACAGCACGCATAAGCTCTTTTCCTCGCCTACGATTAATCCTCACTTTCGCGTGATTAAGACTATGCTAAAAGTGGTAGGCTTCAACAGCAGAAAACATACGTGCTACGTGCAGTGCAGACTTCCATGCCGGGTGCAGGTGTTGGTTCGACGGGCTGGCGGAGTCTGCACGGTTGTGGAGAAATGTGAGTGATGATTTTTGTACAAGCAATGCAACGGCGCCACATTTCTTCTAAAGTAACAGACTAACAGGATGGTGGAAAGGAGTGCTCTGATAAGAAGTCCTAGTGTCCTACGACTTGCATCTATAGTTCCATTGCCCAACTTGGGCTAGTGCACCACGTCCACGTGCGTACGTTACTACCTTTTCCGACATCCTAAAAAGGCTAGGCAAGTTCTTCTCTGAATTTGATAGTCGAGCATACTTAAAAATAATCGAAGATATAAGTTTATCGTAAGTCAAATTATCTCAAGTTTGACCAAGTTGTCCGATAATACATCTCTACCACACTAAGGGCCTCTTTGGCAGGATTTTAGAAACACAGGAATAGGAAAAACACATGATTGACATGTCATACACTTCAATCTTCAATTCCTATAGGATTTTAAAACACATGAATTTTCTAAACGATGCCTTTGGATGGTGCACAAGAAGTAAACGCAGGAACTTTGCAGGAATAAGGAGAGAGGGAGTAGAGAGAGATAGAGTATGAGTACATTGAACTTCGCAAAAAAAAAATTGAGCTCATGTTGAGATTTCTATGGATAGAAATGGATTCGTTAGAAATTTGGTGTACTCAATCCTAAGATCCAAAGGCATTCCATAGGAAAAATTCCTATGGATTCGAATCCTCCAAAATTCCTACGAAATTCCTTCAATTCAAAGAGGCCCTAAGTAGTTCTGCTCGCCGCCTTGCCAACAACGTCGTCCTCCTCATCCGCGTCCACCTCCTCTTCATCCTTCTCCCTGGGCAAGCACAACCGCTCTCCGCCGGCAGCTGCGACGACCACAGAGTCGCCCTCGAACCCGGACATGCGTGCGGCCACGTGCCCGTCCTGCCTCACCGACGTGCTCGTCGTCGAGGCGAAACCATTGTGCCCGCGGTGCGAGGCCAGGGTGCCGCCATTTGCCAAGAAGACCGGCGCCGACGGTGGCGGGGTCGACCCGCTGCCGATGAGACCGAGTGATAGGACAAATATTTAAAAGAGAATTAGATTTTTTTGGGGGAAAACTTTGTCCTGTCAATTGATCTCTTGGTAAGTTTTTAGAATATTCACCGGAACAATTTACATGTGGAAAATTATGATTGTAGGGTCAAATCTAGACATGAAAGCTGTTGGACTCATACCAATCTCATTGATTTGTAGCTCTCCAAGCTAATACTAGTAGTAGGTTTCATGTAATCTGTCCATTCATTTTCTTAATTGATTTTTCTATTTGGTATTTCATTATGTGGAGTAGTGTATTTTCTTACTAGTACGAATATGCGGAATTATTCAAGGCAGAAGTTTTGCATGGACAATTAATAACTTATCGACGTGTCAACGGGACTGATCTTGGAGAGGCCAAATTATCAATACAGTTTACTTTCATTGTCGACAGGGAGGAATTAGTTTACGTTCTCAAAAACGACATCTGAACACGTACAATGTGTATTATATACTCTAGTTACTCCAGTATGTATCCCGTATCCATAGATGATGTAGAAAAATCAGAATACCTATATACGTAAACGTGGTCTCATCGGTCCAACCTTATCAGTACGATTGTGATGTCGGTGTTCCTATTGGACAAGAACTCATAGTGTGCCGCCAAATCCAAATCCACGTGTCCTCTCTCGTATTTTGTAATTAGTAGTATTCTTTGCATGTAAACTTTCCATCATATAGTGGACTGAATCCAGGAAAATGTTGAGCACCACTTCATGAGTGATAGAAATTTAGAAAAAAAAACATTACAAATGCAAAATATAGCCTAGCTTCTTTTGTAATGGGAACATCTCAAAATGTAAGGGAAAGAAGTCAATATGACCCCACAAGTTTCGGAGTTTGGATGCAGTATCCCTAAGGTCTAAACTCGCACATATAATCTCTTTCCAAAACCTGATAATTTTCCCCTGGGCTGTTTTCCGGAGCGTTTTTGCCGATGACGTGGGGGTAGCTCCATGGTCTGGGTCGGCGCGCTCGTGATCAACGTCTTCATCGTCGGCAGCAGGCGGGCCTAGTCTCCTAGATGAGGTGGTAGTCAAACCAACATCAACGTCAGCAAAACCAGTCTGCAAAACTGGTTACAAAGGGATCAGTTGGTCATTTATATGATTTTACAAAGATTAGGGGGTTAAGTGTGTTAGTTTGGACCTTAGGATTGTTTCAAAAAACAAGTTTGGACCTTAGGGTTTGCTAGGTCCAAAGTCTTCAATTTTGGGGGTTATATGGACTTCTTTGAAATGTAAGAATAATATTATTAACTATTTAAGGATATGAATTTGATAAAGAAATGTTACATGACATAAAATTGACGCCGTTGTATTTGTACTATTAAATACTCTATAGGATGCTTTATGTTTTTTTATGCCTAGCTAAATTGAGATAGTCAATCTCAAATCCTTGGAAATAATAACCTCACTTATTACAAACAATAGATGTTTGGTGAGAGGGAAAACAGATTTACGGCTCAATAAGAAGCAGACATATTTTCTAGTCGCATGTCCATATAATTTCATTCAAGAACATCACATAGATACTCCCTCCGTCCTCAAATAAGTGTACCTATAACATTGGTCTTGGACAAACTTTTAAATTTTGACCAACTTCATAAAAATGAGAACATATATGATATAAACTTTGTGTATTATCAACGATTATATTTCAAAATGGATCTGGTGATACCAATTTAGTGTCATAAATGTTGTTACGTTTCACTATATAGTTGATCAAAGTTTAAAAAAATTTGACTTTCATAAAAGGTAAACATACACTTATTTGAGGACGGAGGGAGTAGGAGACAGACTAAGGCTTAGTCTAGAGGTGGGGAGGGGTTGATGTCTTCCCATCACCCGAGTTTGAGTCCTCTTACTCGCAGCCTTTCTACTTAATATAACGTGATGGGTCCCTCCCTAGTTGTTCTCATTTTTTTATTTTTTATTTTGACACCATTACTGTGGGCGAAACCCCCACAGTCCCCTCTTTATTAATTAATAAATAAAGTTATTTATAATATGTACAAAAAAGGAACAAAAGTCTAGGAGATGGAGTTAATCCATGATGTCAAAAAAGGAAGAGTAGCCTTCTTCACCCTATACTTAAGAAGGGTGATCTCATGCAAGAAAATTGTTTCCCAACCTTTGAAGGTAGGTTTAATATTATTGAATATCCAGTCATTTCTTTGCTTCCAAATACCCCAACAAGCCAAGATCACAATCTCAGCAAAGCAAGGACCTGAGAAATGTTTCCTGGCAAACTCAAGAGTTTCAGCAGTGTTTCCAGGAATCCATGGAATTTGCAAAAATTCCAAACTCGAGTGCTGAATTGACAATTGAAGAAAAGATGCCTCCAATATTCAACAATATGAGCAGCACAAAGGACACAATCATGTGTATCAGAGACATGCCAATTCCTCCTGGTGAGCATATCCTTTGTATTAATCCTGTCATGAAGGATTAACCAAGAAAAAAAATTATGCTTGGACTGGCATTTACTTTTCCATAACCAATCCGAGACACAGTCTGGAGAGATGTGTGCAAAGCTGAATTTATAAAAGGAACTTGGTGAGAATGCCTTCTTAGAAATAGAGCTAGTCCATAGATCCTTCTGTTGAGTGAATAGAAGCAGGTGTTGAGTAATAGAACAGAGCTCTAAGTACTCCTGATGAGCTAAGGATGACAGGGGCAATGCAAATTTTTGAAGCCCATCCTCTAATATAATGAAGTCCCTGACTGACTGCAGTTTATCTTTAGCAAAAGAAAAAAGTCTAGGTAATTGTTGACTCATAATGATATTGTGCCAAGTATCTTCCCAGAATAAAGCAGTGATACCATTACCAATTTTACATGTACTTGCTTTCCTATAGTCATCAGATAAGCTAAACATTCCTTTCCACCCGAAGGAGCGTGAAGAAATGACAGAATGGGGGACAGTATTATGATAATATGCACCTGTCACTGACTGAATCCATGGTATAGATTCCTGGTTATAGAACTTATGTAGATGCTTGAGCAATAAGGCTGAATTATGAGTTTGTAGGTTTATGATTCCTAATCCCCCCCTAATTTTTTGGCCAAGCAGCAAGAGAATTTGCTCTATCGTTCCCTTTTTTTACTCCATAAGCAATGCCTTCTTGCTCTATCAATCACCTTAATAACACCAGCTGGGATGACTAGAGATAGCATGTAATAAGTTGGCAAGGAGGAGATGACTGAATTAACCAGGACTAATCTATCACCATATGACAAAAAGGAGGCTGTAGCAGATAATCTCCTTTCCACTCTATCAATTAAAGGAGAAAAATCTCTTATACTTGGTCTTGTAGTACCCATTGGAATACCAAGATAGGTAAAAGGCATGGATCCCATTTGACATTCAAACACTTGATCCAACTCAGTAGCTTCATCATCATTAATATTAATGGGAACCATAGAAAATTTGTGGAAGTTAATCTTCAAACCAGTAAAGCTTGCATAAATATTGAGTATCTCTTTAAGAACCAATAAATCTTTCTTGCAAGCAGGCATAACCACTAATGTATCATCAGCATATTGAATAATAAGGAAATTTTCCTCACAGGGATTGGTGAAGATAACAGACCATTTCTGTATGCATTGTTCACCAAGCTTTGCAGTAGATCAGCACCTTCAACAAAAAGAAGTGGAGAGAGAGGATCACCTTGTCTAACCCCTCTTTTACAAGCAAAAGATTTTCCTGGAATCCCGTTTAAAAGGATAGAAGAAGATCCAGAGGAAAGAATTTCCTTTACCCAAACAATAAACAGCTCAGGGAAACCTTTAGCTCTCAGAATTTTAATGATAGCTTCATGATCCAAAGTGTCAAATGCTTTTTCAAAATCAATTTTGAGCACCACGACTTTCTTTCTTGATTGCTGACATTGAAACAGAAATTCAAAAGACCAAGCAAGGCAATCTTGAATTGTTCTCCCTTTGATGAAACCATATTGATTGTCATGAATAGTGTTGCAAATAATGTTCTGCATCCTGTTGGCAATCAATTTTGTAAGGAATTTAAGACATGTACTTGTGAGTGAAATTGGCCTGAAATCATTAACTGTTTCTGGAGAATTATTCTTAGGAATAAGAGTAATATATGATCCATTAATACCCTGTAAAGAAACCGTTCCAGCATGAAACTCCTTGCAAAGTTGGAAAAAAATCCTCCTTGATAATATCCCAGCGTTTTTTAACAAATAAACCATTAAAACCATCAGGACCAGGGGCTTTGTCATTTTTTAGATTTTTCATGACTCCCTCAATTTCCTCTTTGGAAAAAGGATCCACAAGACACTCATGATTATCCACAGGGTGTAGGATACCATGAATATCTAAATCTTGAACAATTGGCATAGAGACTCCCATCCTATTTTTGAAACATGACCAAAAAGCAGCAGCCTTATGATGATGATCAACCATAATAACTCCCTCATCATTTTTTATTTCTGCTATTGTGTTGGTTCTATATCTTTCAGTGGCCTTAGCATGGAATTTTTTTTAGTATTTTCACCTCCCAACTGGACCCATCTAATAGTGCATCTCTTTTTCCAATATGCAGACTGAGAGAGCAGTAATGTTTTCATATGACACTCCACAATAGTCCTGAAATTGAATTCTGGTCTGCTTAAATTTCTTTCCTCTTCAAGGTTATCCAAAATCCAAATCACTCGGTTACACTTGGCAATTAATAATTTGAGATGGGAAAGGTTTCTGCCCCACCTTTTCAGCTCATGACTGAGATTTTTAAATTTGGCTGAGATTCTGGAAGCAATATTAGTAGCCTTAACAGGCCAAAGCCAAACCCTGTTAACAAGGTCATTAAACCATGCCTGATGGATCCAATAGTTCTCAAAACGAAAAATAAGTGCCTTTGGAATTGTAGTTGAAATGGAAATGACACAAGGAACATGATCTGAAGTAGATTTAGCAAGAGGCATGACTAAGGTGTTGGGATAATTGATAGTCCAAATATGACTGGTAAAGAACCAATCCAATTGTTCAAGCAATGGTTGATCTTGCATATTTGACCATGTGAAAGCCCTACCTTTCAAAGGCAACTCAATGAGACTCAAGTGACTAATGATTTCATTGAAAATGAAAATATCATTCATATCTGCCCCAGGCTTGTTTCTGTTGTCAACTGATCGAATAAAATTAAAATCACCAACAAGTCGCAAGTTCTCATGGGTAGGAATATTAAGATCATGAAGCCAAAGAAAAAAATGATCTCTCTCAATTCCCCTGCAAGGTCCATAAATAGTAACTAAAGTCCAGGAGGTATTGTTGTGTTTGGATGTGAAATATAACCTTATAGAAAACTTGTGGCATTCTAACAAATTTCCTTCAAAAAGTGAATTGTTCCAAAGTACAATTATTCCACCAGAAGCACCCACAGAAGGGGAAAACACAAAACGATCAAATCTCTTTGGACAGAAGGATCGAATGAAAGAGTGATCAAAAGATTGGCATTTGGTTTCCTGTAGACAAATAATGGCACATTGGCTTTCCTCAATTTTGTTATATACTAACAATCTTTTATTTGGATCATTAAGCCCTCTAACATTCCAGTCTAATACTTTCCAATCAAGCATCCAGTAAGTTGTATTATCCGTAAAAACCAACTTGAGATGCAGAGAAGAGATAGCAAGTCCAGCCAGCTATTAAGATAAATAAATCCTTAAAATAGCCACTCAAAATGACATAGCACAAGATAGATTCATGAGTGAACATTCCAGGACCTAGAAGTCTTAGTACAAATATGATCATTAAGTACAATATCCAAAATAAGAAGATGCCAAAACAATGGCCAAAAATCATCATTGAATTTCCTATCATTAAATCTTCTTGTTCTTCTTCCCATCTTCTGGAATAGCCTCAAGATTTTCCTCTGAGATCTCTTCCTCAACAATCTCCAGCACCCTTCCCACATGTTGCAAAATAATTAAAGAAGTGTGGGGGGTAACTGGGCCCTCATCTGGCATGGGCTTAGTGGATCTAGGCTTCTTCTTGGGGAGAGGATTGTCCTTCATGGTCTCTAACTTAAACCCATTAGCAAGTACAACCTGCCTTGTACTTCTTCTAACTGAAAATTCTACAGCAGGGGTGGTTACCTTGCTTCTCTTCCTTTTCTTGGGGATAGAGACAGAAGAATCAATGTTTTCACCTACTGTGACATGTTTCCTGGTAGGACTGCTGAATAACTGAACAAAATTCTCAGGACACTCAGAGAAACAAATCCTTCTAGCAGTTCTTTTGGCATGAAAATAGTTCCTTTTTGCAGTAAATTGAAAGATAGATCCCTCTAGAGGTGCAGAGACCAATGTGACATGAGAAAAAGGACATATCTTCAGGCCAGCAGGGCAAAGAGAATTTAAGATGCTTTTTGGAATAAATTTGCTCAAAATCTTCTCCCATTGCATGGATGGAGGCAAAGTAGGGCCATATAGCTGGGGATTATGCTGCACCCATGGCCAAATAATGTTGCAAGTAGATGGGATCACATCATTATTTTCCTGCAATTGAAGCATGTTGACCACAAGCTGTACTTGGTTATTCTGGTTCACTGAATTGTCACAGTTATCCACCACTGCAGAACCAGAATCTTGTGGAACTATAAGATCATCCCAGTCCCCAACATTATCATCATGAGCATCTGGCTGTTGCTGCTGCATAGCATCTTCAGGTTGAAAGGGAGGAACATTCTAGCCTTGCTCTGGATACTGTGGAAGGACAAAATTTCCAATATCATGTTGCAGGACACCAGGAAGTGGATGTGGATTTCCATCCAAAGGCATGGGATCCTCATCAGGAGGAAGGACCTCTGCAAATTCAGCAGACAGCACACAACAGGGAGCAGTCCAAGATTCTCTAACTGCACCTAGTGAACTGAACTCTCAAAAAACCACATCTCGAGGCACTAATTGTGGTGAAATAAATGATGCATATACCATAGTTCTATCCAGTGAACCATCAAGATGGTGCCAGTGATGAAATCGACCAAAAGAAGCAACTGCATTGGCTATATCTGAATCATTACAAAAATCAGCAGGGATACCTAAGAACATGAGCCATCCTTTGCGAAAACCTATTGCAGATTTGTGAAGCTGGGTTCTGTTATCATGATTAACAAATCTAACAAAAATATCCTCCTGTATCTCATAAGGGCCACCCTGGACCAAAGATGTACGAGCTGCAGCACTGCGCATCTGGAACATACCTACTCCAAACAGACATGGTTGCACATCCTCCACGACACGAAGCAGATGTTGCTCAACATACAGTCGTACATGTTGTTTCCAGAATTGTTCTTCTTCAAGAAGCTGTGGAGGCTCCACAATGGCGACACAGTAGGCTTCGTGTGTACGAGGAGGAGGGTTGCAGGGGTGCAGAAAGTACGAGGCAGACGTGAAGGACCACCATCGATGATCTGGAAGCCGATTCAACTCGAACGTCGCCATGGCCTGCGATTCTGAAGAGGACAAAGGTGATGTGGGGGCAGAGGAGGAGCTACAGGTGTCGGCTGTGTCAGAAATAGGTGTTAAGCAGGGAGCTAAAACGGCAACCGACTCGTTGCTCTGAGTTGTGTTCGTACTTGGACACTTTTTCTTAGGAACCCAGGATTGGAAATTCTTCTTTTTACCAAAGCAGTTGCGCTTGATATGTCCATAGTTAAAACAACTTTTACAGCGTATTTTATTAGCACAGTCCACTGTGTCGTGTTCCATAGACAAGCATCTTCCACGTCGCCAAAAACGATATGCCAAGTCATCAACAAGCTCATTAAAACCAATATGCTCTTTGTCCACTTCATTAATATGCAGAGGAGAACCCTGGCTTAAATTCTTTTCCACCGGTGGATATTTGTCTGAAGTACTCATTAAAGACTTGATATCATTATTATTGAAATTTCCAAAAACAATAGCTGCATCACTAGAGTTAGGATCAGTATATCCCTTGCATGCTTCATATGATATAACATCTGAAAAATGAGCCTTTTGCGTGTCGAGTTATTTGACTTGATGCTTGATTTAGGAACAGGCAATTTCAAAGCTTGGAGACCCAATTGGACTTTCTTTTTGGATGGACTAATCAATGTCCATTATTGTCGACACTCCTCTTGCCAATGACGAAATTCACTCATCCAATGAGGACCGCCACGACCCCAAAGATTGAATTCGCACTTGAATTGCTTGCAAGAAAATATTCTCAGATTATAAATGTGAAAACCAACAAGTTTTCTTGAAACATTGAAGGAAAATGTTCTATCATGAAGGAAAGATACTTGAAGGCTACCACAAAATCCACCAGTCACTGATTCTAGTGCAATCGCCACAACATCCTCATCAAGCCGAAAGTTAGCACGTGCAAAGGATACCACCATAGTAAAATGACCAGAATTCCACGTCGGGTGAACTGATGTGTGAAAAAGCTTTTTCACCTCCTTTGCAAAATTAAATCCATGTGAGAAATCCAGACCCATACCAATAGAGTCAAAAACCGCAGAAGAAAGATCTTCCTCAGGAGGAGAGGAGGGTTTATCCGTGGTAGCCAAATCATGATCAGAGGAATTAATGTCCGTAATCAATTTGTCTCCAATAGAAGGATCAGTAATAACCGAATCCAAAATAGCATGCATAGCACCAGAGGAGCCAGGAGTAACGTGATCATATGGAGAGATCACACAAGAGCCAACTAGGGCCGAATGAGAGGGAAAACATACCTTCGAACCAAGATGGATTCTTTCAAAAAGCAAGACGCCACGTCTAACCAGGGATGTCCCTTTGGCATCTTTGAGTGAGATCCAATCACCTCTAGATGCCTTGATCCAAAGATGCAAAGAGCCATCATAAACCTTGTCACGTCCCCGATTTAGATCTTTCAAGGTGGAGTATGTAACCTTCCAGATCCAAGATGGAGGAATGGTGGGCGCCATGAGGGTATGGCTATGAGAGGGAACTAATGGATGGTTCAGAACTGACGATGGACGGCCGGAGAGAGGTGATCGCCGGCGGCTAGGTCAAGGGGAGAGGGGGCGGCATCCTCGGTCTTAGAGAGAACAAGTTTTTCGCGCATCATATGGTGGACTGAATCCATAAAAATGTTGAGCACCACTTCATGAGTGATAGAAATCCAGAAACAAAACATTATGAATGCAAAACAAAGCCTATATTCTTTTACAACGGAACATCTCAAAATGTAAGGGGAAAAAGGTCGATATGAACCCATAAGTTTCAGAGTTTGGTGATGCAAATGTTGGTAAACCCCAAGTGGAAAGTTATGAAGAGTGCGGGGACAAGTTTTCCCTCAGAAAAGAAACCCAGATTGAATCGACCAGTAGGAGGACAAACAATCTGCGAAGGTTGATGCAGCTGAGGTGGCAGGGCGCACTACCGGTTCAGCAGCAACGTGGAACCTACACAACACAATAAAATCACTTTGCCCCAACATAAAAGTGAGGTTGTCAATCTAATCGGCTTTGCTGAACACAAAGAGGTTAAACGTATGGTGTGGAAAACAGTATGAAAGCGGTATGAGAGCAATATGAAAGCAGTAGGTGGTTTATCAGTATGAGGAATATGGACCGGGGTCCACAGTTCACTAGTGGCGTTTCTCCGTGAAAGATAAATAACATGTGTGGTGAACAAATTACAGCTGGGCAATTGACAGATATGAAGGCTGCACCGTAGTGCGTATGCAAGACATAAAGATTACTATGTGAATCATGCGGGTATTACAGCAAAATACATAGACCGTCATCCAACTGCATCTATGTCTAATAATCCACCCTCAGTTGCAAGCAACAGATTATCGTCGTAAGAAAAGTGTGTAATGTAAACAATGTAAACTAGGTAAACACCGTTGTTTTCTCCCTAATGGAAACAAAACATCCTCCATCCGTCATGTTTCTGTCACTCGAGCACAGATGCAAAGGAGGCAGGAATCCACTATCGAGCATAAATACTCCCTCTTGGAGTTACTAGCATCTAATTGGCTAGAGCATCTACTAATAAGGGACAGCATGCAAGATCATAAATAACATATGCATGAAGATAACATGATAGATTGATAATCAGAAGACATATCATTCAACATTCACAGATCCCAGCAAACACAACATGTAGCATTACATAAAGATGATCTTTATCATGTTAGGCAGCTCTCAAGATCTAAATATGAGGTACAAAGTGGAGAGAACAACCATCTAGCCACTGCTATGGACCCGTAGTCCCGGTATGAACTACTCACACATCACTTCGGAGGAGGGCATGGTGGTGTAGACGCCTCCGGTGAGCCGGGGAGATCTCCAGAACCCTCCCGATCTTGGGATGACGATGACGGCGGCCTCGGGTGTTTTCGGGATGAAGTGGTATATATTTAGGGTTTACGTCTCGGGGGGTATAAATAGGCGAAAGAGCAAAGGCGGTGTAGTCCGGGGGGCCCACACCACCCCATGGCGCGGCCAGGGGAGCCGCCCTATGGTTTGGGCCCCGTGAAGCCCTCCTACGGGTCTCTTCGGGACTCCGTTGAACCTTCGGGAATTCTAAGACTTCCGTGCTTCGAATTTTCCAATTCTGAGAATATTTCCAGAACAACTTTTCTGAAACAAAAAACAGCAGAAAATATGGAACTGGCTCTGTGGCATCTTGTCAATAGGTTAGTCCAAAAAATCGATAAAAATGATATAAAGTGTATATCAAACATGTGGGAAACAATAAGAAAACAACAGGGAACATAAAAATTAAGGATACGTTTATGACGTATCATTTGGAGCAAAACCTCTGGGATCTAAGCTAGCACATATAATCCCCTAAACTTTTGAAAAACATGTAATTTACCCTGAGCTGTGTTTTGAAGCGGTTTTCCTCGCTACGAGGCATAGCTCCATGGTTCATGTCGACGCGCTCGTGACACGCGTCTTCGCCATTGGCAGCAAGCTGGCCTATCCGTCTAGATGAGGTGGTATTCAACAAACATCGTCGGTGTCGGCAAAACTAGTCTGCAAAACGGGTAACAAAGGTACCAAGGGGGGTCATCTACTTGGTTTCAGAAACATTAGGGGGTTAAGTTTGTTAGTTTGGACTTTAGGGGTTGTTGAGTCCAAAAGTCCGAAACTTGCATGGGGGAGGGATGTGGTTATAGGGACTTCTTTCAAATGTAAGGAATATTATTAAATTTTTAAGGTATGACTTTGATCAAGAAATATTACATGACATGAAGTTGACACTATTGTATTCATACTATTAAATAGTCTATAAGCACTACAGGAAATATGCTGATACATGACGCTCAATTTTCGTCACTAAATCGTCACTATATGTCGTCCATGACGATCTTATGACGAAAAACAAATCGTTGAAAACCGAGCGTCAGTAATGGTCCACCACGACGATTTTTTAGGAATCGTCATGGACATCTACGACGATACAGGAACGTCATGAATCTATGACGATCCAAAATCGTCGTGAGAAATCCGACCAGGACACCTCAGCACCGACGTGGCCTGTCCTACATGGCAGAATAGTGACGAAATGAAATCGTCGTCGACCTAATTCAGCCCGGTCCATTTTATTGGTCTGCGTGGGCCTAGCCCAATAACTTCGGACATTGCTGGTCCTTTTCTTACTTGGGCCTGGGCCTTTTTCATCTATGGTCATTGGCCTCTGTATGATCTCTTTTTTTATTTTCGGAAGTATTTATTTTACTATTATTTGGGCCATGGCCTTTTAGAGCCCATATATTTTTCAGTTATCGAGTATTTAGCACATTGATTCGGCCAGGCATGGGCCTTTTAGCAATCCACTAAATTCTTGGCATCTAGTTCTTAATGCACAGGATAAGAGCACTTTTTTCTATCCAGGTACACATTTCAATCGAACATAGAAAAGAATTTGAATAAAAAATCAAATTACACACGAACATGAATTTCAGCATTCATTTAACTTATCAGCAAACTTCATACTGCATGCCACTAGTGCATAAACAGGAACATTACATTCAATGTTACATAAATAGCAAGGAACATCCATTTCAGCTGTACAATATATGTATAACTTGTTCAGGATCAGGAGCTGAAGCGAACATCAGAAGCTGCAGTGTACTTTAACATGTAGAACAATGTGAGCTCCTTTCATGACCTTCATTCCATCCTTGAGTTCTTGTCTCGGGTCAACCTGCAAAAGCACCAAAGATACAACAAAGAAAATCAGACAATTATTTTTTGGTAAAAAAGATACAACAAGTATTAAATGTGCAAAGCATTGGTTGTACCAGTACAAGCATTGGCACACCTAGCAGACTAAATCTAATACTCAATTTCCAACAGCAACAAGTCCTCCTTGAAATTAGACCAACTACATGATCTAACACGTCAAAGGATGCGACAACAAAATAACTTGCTTTAAACATGCTTCTGCCTTCCAATTTGAAAAGGATCCGGCTCAAGTTAATTGCAATCACGAATTTATTCGACAAACACAAGAAAATAATGCATTAAACTAAATTAATTAGGAGAGTGCTGACTAGGAGGCAGAAAACAATAGATCATATCATCAGTGTGTTCTGTTTCACTAAAGTACAGTTCTACTTCGGATATACCGGACAATAAATGTTAGAACATAAAGCTTAAGTCAAGACATCTCCATGAAAGAAAAATACAGAGAAAGGGGGCACATTCATATTAGCTCGAACTTACTGCCATATGGCAATATGGTGCTCACCTGGAACTTACTTCCCTACATGAGAGCAGCTGTACCAACCAAACTGGTGTATGTACGACAACTAGTTGTAGGCAAAACGTACGACAACTAGTTCCACGCTTCCAGCTCTTGCACACAAGCCAGCATGGTTCCCTGGCCGCACCTTTCACTGCGCAAAGCAAAGTCACATAAGGGTATGTAGTCATCTAGAGAAACATCCAAGCAACATGCTATGATCTAGACAAAAATATATTCCCAGCTTCACCATACTACATTACTACTACTGGTACCATGCATGGGATGACTGCGAGTAAATCTTAGCTACTGAGCATTTGATACATTCTTAGGATCATCATATCATATCAGCTACAGATGAAAACATTACTTGTTCATTCAAGCAGCATTGCTAACCACTCCATCTACACAACAACCACTCGTCGCTAGCTGGTTGACGTAGAGTATTGAGGTTCTCTGGCCACAAGAAAATATTCTGCCAACATGCAACGAATATCCACACAAACAGACAAGAACATGATTTACTTCTTTACGGCAAAACCAAGCCACCAGGGTGTGGCTACAGCATACGCACACACGGCCATGGCCAAGAGCCCCACCACTAGACTCAAAAAAACTAATCGCAAACCTATTTGTCAGATTTAGCAACAATATCAAACACACACATGACCATTTGCAGGCTGCAGCAACTATGTACATTCAAAAGCATCAGGTTTAAGAGACTGTGATTACCTTAGCTCGAGGAAGCGCTTGTCATCCACCGCCGAGCAGCAGGACCACCGGTGGCGGCGTCCTCTCCAGCAGCATGCCACATCCACCGCTTCGTTACTCGTCGGACATCAGGGTGTACAACTAGCTACAAATAAAGATGAATCTTTTCAGCGGAATCGATGCAGACAGTCCTACTTATGCAAAAAAATAATACTGTACATACGAACCCGAGGAATTATATGATGCATTGCCCACTCTAGAGCAAACTCCTCTGTCGGGCGCTTCAGGTTGTTCGCAGCAGCTTCCCCGATGGAGAAAACCTGAAATTAAAACTTTGGTTAAACATTTACACATTGAATAAGGGCGGTGGCAGCCTTTTGTTTATTTTGTATCAACCTTAACCATAGAAATACGCAGGTCAATTAAATATAAGAGAAAATGTGAAGCAAGAAAATAAGTGCTCCAGGTGTCACAAAAAGCTTAACATCGTCAATCAAAATCTTAAGTTTATAGACCATTCCAAGAAAAATATATAGCTCTTACTGTTGGGGTTGGTCTTATGGTTTGTAAGAGAGACATAGACTAGCAGCAGTTCAACTACACTCATCAGTTTTAACTCCACTGAAGTATGCCTATCTGAACTAGTGTAGGGAAGTTTTACATGAGTTAATGGTGTTAAATAAAGTACCAACTCAGCTATCCAGCAATCAACAATACAAGACAACTACACTATATTTTTACTAACGAAATAAGCTCAGAAAGGCAGGAGATCAACATATTCTTAATTGGTACTTACACAACAACAGCTCAGACTAACAAATTTTTGTCTATTGCAAAAACGAAAGTAGTTTCGGAGGATACTTCTGAATTAGTATGGGGAAACCAAGGACCGGACTAGTATGGGGGCTGAAACCAAGAAGTGCAGGCACCATGGACTGAACCTGAAGAGGAAAAAACGTTGAGTAGGAGGAGGAAGGAGGACGAACCGGAAGGCGGTGAAAGAAGTAAAGTTGCGGGTGGATTCCATGGCGGCTAGCGGGCGGCCGTGAGGAGATCCTGCGTGAGGCAGATCTGGGGCTGGCTGGATCTGTCGTTGGAGGCCTGGGGCTGCCAGATCTGAGATGCACCGGGTGTTCGTCTTGTTCGGGTTACCGTATCTACCAGTGCCCTTCATGAACCGGTGGTGCTCCATCTTCGCGTCCGTCGGAACCTGTAGAGACCAATAGTGAGGGAGAGAAGCTGAGAGGGATGGGTAGAAGAGAAATTGAGATTCGCATCAGGGACGAACAACATGAGTGACGACAGATAAAACCCTTGGTTAATTCTACCTCGCGCAGATGCAGGCGGGTACGCTGCCAACTCGCGCCGCCGGGAGGACGACGTAGACGACGAAGAAGACTTGCCGGCGCAGTGGACGTCCATCTCGGCCGCGAGCCCGACGATCCCGACGCCCTCTTCGTGTTGGTGAGCGCGCTTGGATGGTGTGCCGGATGAGAGGGAGCGCTCAGGGCGGCTCCGGGCGCTCAAGATGGAGAGATGGCGGCGAGTGCGGTGAGATGGAAAGATGGGAGCGAGAGCGGAGGCGGTGGAGGGGAAAGAAGTGGCGAGAGAGGGGACAGGCTAGGGTTAGTTCGGGATTCGGAGGGATAATAAGGGTGTGACGGCGGGATGCCAAAATTATAGGCGCAAAAAAAGCTGCTAACAATTTTCTTTTCTTAGTGACTGCAGCTGGGCCCTACCTCTGCTTAACAAAATTTCTATGGTGTATAAACAACACAAATTGTGCCACTATATGCTTCCATAAATTATTTTTACAAAACAAAAAATTATTTAACACCCCTCCATTTTATCTCAAAGTATACCATATTTTATAGACGGTCAACAAAAAGAATGCATTTTCGATCTTTCTAACTATTCGGCCATTTTTCCAAAAAAAGAAAATTAATTCATAAGTAGTGATTTTATTAGAGATGCAGCGAGAGATCTACACGATTCAAACTCTAGCCACGAACTGTCACAACGGTAGTGCGTTCGTTTCCGAAATTTTCCTTACCATGGCTAGGGTTCAATCTCTAGGTTAGGTGGTTTAGTAGTAACTATAAACGGCTCGTTTCCAAAAATTTCCTTACCAACTATTTTATTTTCTCCGAAGATTCTTAGGTTTCGGACGAAATGACGGGTATTATGGCCAGATCCATGGCATAGTTTATTGAAATGTTCCCATATTCTACACAAACATGCATAATGGAAAAACGAACAATGTTGACGAAGAAAGTTTTATTTTTCATCGAATAAAAATATCATTTTCCATTTTCGGAGTGCTAAAAATGTTTTTTTTTGTGAAGCATCTACCAAAAATATGTTACAAAATTGTACCACGGAAACATATAAAGTTATTATACCACATTTCATGTTCAAATAGCAAAATTCCTACCTCTTAACTGCTCTAAATACACCTCTTTTGAAAAAGACAAATTTCTGCCGATTCAGCTGAAACCGGGGCAAATTTGAACTACACATGCCTCATAGTTTGCTCATGATTTTTTTGTAAAAATCATTTTTAGATACACAAGTACCCATTTCTTCAGAGATACACCAAGAGTTTCCCAATATTCATCCCCTAGCTACGAAAGGTAATGCCCGCCGTCTTGACTTTTCCCTAAAACCGGCTTAGGAAATTCCAGAAATTTCAAAAAAAAAACTCGAAATGATGCAAGACCTTCGCGTGGTGTCATTATATATGTCCTAGTATCCACCAAAAATAATAAAATTGTAATACGACAATTGGGTTGAAAAGGTGTTCACAGAAATGAGCTATCTCCTCCGACGATTCTTGGGTTTCGGGCGAAATCACGAGTGTTATGGCCACATCCATGGGATAGTTTGATGAAATGTTCCCATATTGCACACAAGCATGCATATTGGAACAAGGAACAATGTTGCCGAAGAAAGTTGTATTTTTCATTGAATAAAAATACTATTCCATTTTCGGAGTGCTAAAAACGGGTTTTTTTGTGAAGCATCTACCAAATATATGTTGCAAAATTGTACTAAATAAATTTATAAGGCTATTATACCACATTTAATGTTCAGATAACAAAATTTTTACCTCTCAATAGTTTTTAATACACCTCTTTTGAAAAAGACAAATTTATGCCAATTCAGTTGGAACCGGGTCAAATTTGAACTACATGTGACTTATAGTTTGCTCATGATTTTTTGTAAAAATCATTTTTAGATGCGAAAGTACCTATTTCAACAGAGATACACCAAGAGTTTCTCAATATTCACCCCCTAGATACGAAAGGTAATGCCCGCCGTCTTGATTTTTTCCTAAAAATGGCTTAGAAAATTCCAGAAATTTCAAAATAACTAGAAATGATGCAATATCTTCGCGTGGTGTCATTATATATGTCCTAGTATCCACCAAAAATAATAAAATTGTAATATGACAATCGTGTTGAAAAGGTGTTCACAGAAATGAGCTATCTCCTCCGAAGATTCTTGGGTTTCGGGCGAAATCACGAGTGTTATGGCCACATCCATGGGATAGTTTGATGAAATGTTCCCATATTCTACACAAGCATGCATACTGAAACAAGGAACAATGTTGCCGAAGAAAGTTTTATTTTTCATTGAATAAAAATACCATTTTCCATTTTCGGAGTGCTAAAAACGGGTTTTTTTGTGAAGCATCTACCAAATATATGTTGCAAAATTGTACTAAATAAATTTATAAGGATATTATACCACATTTAATGTTCAGATAACAAATTTCTACCTCTCATTAGTTTATAATATACCTCTTTTGAAAAAGACAAATTTCTGCCGATTCAGTTGGAACGGGGC
Source organism: Alopecurus myosuroides (assembly GCA_028641055.1). Taxonomy (NCBI): domain Eukaryota; kingdom Viridiplantae; phylum Streptophyta; class Magnoliopsida; order Poales; family Poaceae; genus Alopecurus; species Alopecurus myosuroides. The sequence goes on along the minus strand of CM054059.1, from coordinate 113,596,482 downwards.
CAAATTTGAACTACAGGTGCCTTATAGTTTGCTCATGAAAATCATTTTTAGGTACACAAGTACCTATTTCAATAGAGATGTACCAAGATTTTATCAATATTCAAACTCTAGCTACGAATGGTCATGCCCGTCATCTTGACTTTTTCCTAAAATTGGCTTAGAAAATTCCAAAAAATTCAAAAAAAAAACTCGAAATGATGCAAGACCTTCGCGTGTTGTCATTATATATGTCCTAGCATCCACCAAAAATAATAAACTCGAAATACGACAATCGTGTTGAAAAGGTGTTCACAGAAATGAGCTATCTCCTCCGAACATTCTTGGGTTTCAGGCCAAATCACGAGTGTTATGGCCACATTCATGGCATAGTTTGTTGAAATGTGCCCATATTCTACACAAGCATGCATAATGGAACAACTAACAACGTTGACAAAGAAACTTTTATTTTTCATTGAATAAAAATATCATTTTCCATTTTCGGTGTGCTAAAAATGTTTTTTTTTGTGAAGCACCTACCAAAGATATGTTACAAAATTGCACAAAATAAAATTATAAAGTTATTATACCACATATAATGTTCAAATAAAAAAATTACTACCTATCAATAGTTTTTAATACACCTCTTTTGAAAAAGACAATTTTCTGCCGATTCAGCTGGAACCGGGCCAAATTTGAACTACAAGTGCCTTATAGTTTGCTCATGCTTTTTTTGTAAAAACCATTTTTAGGTACACAAGTAGATGCTTCATCATAGAAACGCCAGTAGTTTCACAAAATTCAACACATAAATATGAACGGTCAAGTTTGGCGTTTTGACTCCAAAATCGTAATTAAAAATCCTCTAAAGTCTCAACAAATATGTGATTATGGGATTGGCTACATTTTTCTTAAAACTGGTTCAAATTTGTTTATATTTACTTGAAATATTTGTACATTTTTTTCAAATTTGATTTTGATCAATTTGAAGGTCAAATTCAAATTATAGAAAATGAAAACAGAAAATACGAAGAAAAAATAGAGCCAACCCGACCCACGTAGCTAACACAGCATGTGCCAGCACTGTTTCCCAGGCCGAAATTTGGCCCATGCCAGGAAATAGATGGAGTTCATTCCCGCCGATGCCCAAGTTCGCTTTGAGGCTCACCTCAAGTAGGGCCAGTGCGCTGTAGTTTTCAGTAGAATCCGATTGGCCTGGTGGTTAGCCTTCACGCAGGCGAGCTAGACGTCTTGGTTTCGAATCCCACTGAACCGTTTTTGCCACTTTTATTCGCCAATTTGAGGCCCAAAGTCGTTTCGATCAGCCTCAAAAGAAACGAACGCATCAGTCATACAAAAACTGTCCGGTGGCCTAGTTGGCTGGTGAGGCTGTAGGGGAGCGGGAGGTCCAAGGTTCGAACCCCAGGAACCCATTTTTGCTACTTTATCCTGGCATTCCGACATGTGGTGGCATGTCAGGCACTTACCTGTCCCACGTGGCAGCTGTCCGAGGTCCCACATGTCAATGGCACTATGTTGCCTAGTGGTATGTCCTGCTTACCTGTCCCACGTGGCAGTTGTCCCACATGTCAATGGCACTATGTTGCCAAGTGTTAGATGTGTCTATCCAAAAGACATTGCCACGTAGGCGGAGTTGATGATATGCCTATCCGATAGACATGCCACGTAGGCGGAATTGATGATGTGTCTGTCCAACTTTACAAACGCATCCACGTTTATGTCATGACGATTTAAATTCGTCGTGATCGGTTAAAAATAAGGCCATGATCGTTCATGACGATATCACTTTACAAAATTACGACGCTTTTCTCCATATTTTTCCCACTGGGTTTTTCGGAGTTTTGAGGCATGGCTATACGGATAATACCCAAGGGGGAGTGTTGGGAAACTTGGGCCGGTGGTGGCAGCCCACTCGGTGGGCTTTGCCCAGTCCAACCAGGCCATAGGGTTTCCCCCACTTTGTACGTACGTTTGGGTCTTATCCCCTCTCCACCCCCCCTGTTATATATTGAGGCACTGTACGTAGTCTAGCAACAGAGAACAGAAATAAAGATTAATTTGCCCACACTGTGTCCCTTTTTCTTTCCTGTACTTGTGAGATCTGTGCCTTCGTCTACTTCATCGCCACCGCACACCCTCGGGACCGGCCAGCCGACAGAGGTTGTGCAACACGTTATCAGCACGTGCCTCTTCACCGAGTCTGCACCGAGTCTGCACCGAGCAGGCTTTCTACAAAAATCGCGAAGGTATAACTCCGATCTGATCGCAAAAATGGAACCGTCTCGCAATTTCCTTTCCGTTTTTGCGTTCCGCGTAATTTTTAGATCGCATCTAGGGTGTGGATTTCTCTCCCGGGGATCGAGCTGACACGCTGTCGCCGGCCAATGTCGATATCCCCGGATCACGAGAGATTTGATGACTACACCTTAGAGAGACGGTACAGATCGTGATCCCGCTGGTTACGGTACCGCCGCGATTGCACCGGCTGTGCAACGCGCCGTCAAAATCCCAGATGGACCTGACGATGAACACGTTACTTTTCGATTTATTTTTTCTATCACTACGCTGCCGCACGCGTGTGCGACCCTGCTGGTCGCCGTCGTTCCAGTACGATGCCCTCGCCGGAAGCCCGCGTGGTGTCGCCGCATTGGCCGCCGTCATGGCCGCCTCGCCGGAGCACCGCTGGCCGCACGCGCCGGAGCACCGTCTAGTGGCCCTGCTGGCCTCTGGACGGACGCCGCCACGGACCAACGAGCTGCCGCTCGCTCAGAACGAGCACACGCACGTCCGCCCCGGCCGCCGTCCGTGCTGCACCACGTCCGTCCGCTCTGGCCGCCGTCCGTGCTGGACCACGCACGTCCGCCCCGGCCGCCGCCCGGCTGTGCCACCGCGCCGCCGACCGGCCGCACCACGCCCGCCCCAAGCCTCGCCGGCCTCGAGCCCGGAGGCGGCCGGCTGCCACCAGGACCTTGAGCCCCGGCTCGGTCCCGCGTGCGCGCGTGCCGCCGCCCTGGGTTCGGCCGGCCGGTGGCCGCCACCGTTCACCCACCGGCGCGCGCCGGCTCCTGCCCCTCCGCCCTCCCGCGTGCTGGCTGGCGGCGCCGCCAGTTGCGGCTGCTGCCCGTCGGTCTCCCTACCGATCGATGCGATCGGGTAGGTGACGCCCGATCTGGGCCGGCCCACAGCGCGGCCGCGCGGCTGGGCCGCGTACGGCCCAATAGTCGTCTGGCCAGCGCCCGAAAAAAAAAGAAAAAAAAATACTGCGCGGACAGAGGAGGCCTGTGGTGGGCTTCTTGGCCGGTTTTCGGCCCAGTTCGGCCTGCTGCTGAGACGGGCCGGGCCAAAATTGAACGTGCGGGCGCGGGTTTTTACGTTTTAGCACATAGATTTTTCAGAATCGCGTATTTTTTATTCCTGCTGAATAATTTTACCAATAAACCACTGAATTAGTCTGTTTTTGCTGAAATTTTAAATTTGGGCACAAAACAAATTCGGAAAGTCGTTTTTAGGGCTATTTTCACGTTTAGAACGCGCTTAACATAATATCTCTTCTTACATGCTTTTATATCATGTTTTACTATAGTAATTAATTGTTTAATTCATAGTAGAACACTGTTAGCATGTCATTTAAAATTTTGGAACGCCGTCATATTGAATTTTTGTATCAACATCGCTTTATGCAATCGATTACCTGCTGTAATCTGATACATGTTTGCATAAATCGCAGATGGCCGGAATCATGAACCGTGAATTCGAGGAGTTGTCCCAGACTGGGCTGAACTACCTTGCTTGGGCCTCGGACGTGGAGATCGTCCTCGAGGGCCGAAAGATCAAAGGAGCGCTGGATGCGGGGACCAAGACGGCCCCCAGCACCACGACTGCTGCAGAAAATGCGCAGACACTGCATTTCTTCCGCCACCACATGAGTGCTACGTTGAAAAACGAGTACATGGCTGAACGGAATGCTTCAGCCCTGTGGGCCGCTCTTAAAGAGAGGTTCGCTAGGTTGAAGTACCATGTCAAGCCAAAGGCGGAGGGGGTTTGGTTGCGTCTGAGGTTTGCGGACCACAAATCGGTACAGTCGTTCAATTCCGTGTTACACGTGATTTGTGCGAATCTCGAGATGTGTGGTACGAAAATCACAGACGAGGAGAAGATAGAGAAAACTCTCTCCACCTTCCATCCAAGTAACCTCCAGAATGCGCGGAACTACCGCCTGGAGAACTTCACGCAGTACTCGGCGCCCATTGACTCCCTCCAGGTGGCTGAGGCGCAGGATGAGGCTCTGAAAAAGAACTTCAACTCGCAGCCTTTCGGAGGGGGCCCAAGCCAGGAAGCTTATGCCGGCACCTAAAAAGTGCGCCAGCCAAACTTCAAGCAGCGCGGCAGAAAAGGCAAAGGCAAGAAGGGACCTAACCACCCCCACCCGGCCAAGGAGCAAAAGGCGGGTAAGGGGGAGGCGAGGCCCCAAGACTGCTTCCGCTGCGGATCGAAGCTACACTTCTCCAGGCAGTGTCGTGCTCCCAAGCACGTCGTGGACGCCTTCAAGGCCAAGAGAGCGCATGAGGCGCACCTTCTCCAGATGGAGGCACCACCGGCGCCCGCTGCGGCGACCGTGATTATCCCCACGCCCCCCGCCGCGCCCGTCGTGGCGCACACCGGGGCACCTGTGGAGGCACACGTGGCGGTTCCCACGAACGCCACCGTGTCCATGGAGGTTGAGCACACCGTGTCCCCTCCAACGCCATAGTTGGACATCGCCGCTGCCGCCACCATGATAGCCACTGAGGAGAAGCTTAGCGAGATGGAGATCTCGGCTGAGCTGGATGGTTACCTTGTGGACTCCATCTAAACTCCGCCCATTTATTCATGATTCTTATGGCAATAATTTGATACAATTTATTAGATTTGGTTGTAAGCTCTATGAGAGCAACATTATTTGTTTCATTAAACATCTATCGGCGCTTGGATGACTTTGTCATCATTCATTTATTCTATTCTTTTAAATAGAGATACTTATGTTATGTTCTGAAATATTTGCATGTTTAATTATTATTACTGTAGCATCTTCCTCGCTCTCGTTTAATAATTAGACACTATATTTTAGAACACGTGTGGCGCCCGAATGGAGGAAACGTGCCTTGCCGACAGTGGTACCACCAATACCATCTTGAGAGATACAAAGTACTTTGAGTCCATCAAGAAAATTCCAGGGAGTATTACGACGATCGCCGGCTGCAGTCCTCATATAGTTGGCTCCGGACGAGCCACTATAACACTCCCCACGGGAACAACTTTGATCATTAATGATACTTTGTTGTACCCGGAAGCGACTCGTACTCTCTTGAGTTTTAAAGACATTCGTATTAATGGGTTCCACAATGAAACCCATGATGATGACACCGGTAAGGAGTACCTACTCATCACGAAACGCGATGAAAATGGTAAACAAGTTGTCGAAAGGCTTCCTTCGTTCGCTACAGGGTTGTACTACACTAAGATAGTAGCACTACCCATGTACACTACCCTTAAAACTGTTTTTAGAAGCTCTGAACTATTCTGCCTTTGGCACGATAGGTTAGGCCATCCCGGTCTTACGATGATGAGAAATATAATTAACAACTCGAATGGTCATAATGTTAATGGAAAAAAAATCCCGAATCCTGATGATTTCATGTGCTCCGCATGCGCTAAGGGGAAATTAATCATTAGACCATCACCCCTAAAGGTGAAGGATGAAATCCCCGCGTTCTTGGAACGTATCCAAGGGGACATATGCGGTCCTATTCAGCCCCTGTCGGGCCCGTTTAGGTACTTCATGGTGCTCATTGATGCTTCCTCTAAATGGTCCAATGTTAGCCTGTTGTCAACAAGGAACCATGCTTTTGCAAAGTTGATCTCTCAGATCATACAAATGAGGAATAAATTCCCTGATCATCATATTAAGTCTATTCGAATGGACAACGCCGGTGAATTTACTTCAAAGGCGTTCGATGATTATTGCATGGCAATAGGAATCAAACTTGAGCACTCTGTACCGCACGTCCACACACAAAATGGACTTGCGGAGGCATTGATTAAAAGAATTAAATTCATTGCCAGACCGCTCCTTCAGGGTTGTAATTTACCAACTACATGTTGGGGTCACGCGGTGTTACACGGTGCCAATCTTATCAACTTTCGACCATCGGCCTACAACATCCATTCTCCTATGCAGCTTGCGCAAGGGTCGGCACCGAAAATTTCCCACCTTCGTAGGTTCGGTTGCCAGGTATATGTACCAATACCACCCCCTCAGCGATCAGCAATGGCACCGCTCCGTAAGTCGGGGATATACGTTGGTTATGAGACTGTGTCCATAATCAGGTTTCTGGACCCCGCGACAGGTGACTGTCATACGGCCCGTTTCGCTGATTGCATTTTTGACGAGGATCTTTTCCCGACTTTAGGGGGAGATAATCAACCCCTTGATGATAAAATTCGAGAACTTACGTGGCAAGCCACGGGGATCCACGCTCATGACCCGCGCACTGCTGAGTCTAATAGAGAAGTTCAAAAGATAATAGATTTGCACTCGTTGGCGAATCAACTGCCTGATCACTTTACTGACTTAAAGACTGTGACAAAGTCGCATGTGCCTGCACGCAATGCACCGGAAAGTGTTGAAATACCAAAGAGAAATCACGGTATACCTGCTCCCGTTCTTAGGCCTAAGAGGACGAGAAATCCGGTTTCTCAAATCCCAAGTACCCGGGGACGCCCGAAGAAAAAGGATAAGAGAGATTTATCGCAACCTACCCCTGCAAAGGGGAGCCAGTTGAGACCTGGCACAAGTACGGACGTTTCAGTGCACGAAATTCCGGACTTGAATTTTCCTACTACGGAAATACCCAGCGAAGATGTGTGCACACACATTGGAGCGGGAAAGCTAAAGGACCTTGCTCCCGGAATGGGAAATCCGGTGGAGGAAGGGAATGTGCCTGATGCACTCCATGACGAAATGGCCATTAATTATATTAATTCGGGCGAGTCAATTAATCGAGCTATGGTAAATGTCGACATTTATTTTGCCAACAAAATTGCCTCAATCATAGATCTTGACCCAGAGCCTAACACTCTCACTGATTGTAAGCAAAGGTCGGATTGGAAAGATTGGAAGAAGGCAATAACTGCTGAGTTATTTTCTCTCAACAAAAGAGAGGTGTTTGGACCTGTTTGTCTAACTCCTCCCCATGTGCGCCCCGTTGGCCACAAATGGGTATTTGTTCGAAAGAGGAACGAAAATAACGAGGTAGTAAGGTACAAAGCAAGACTCGTTGCTCAAGGTTTCTCCTAGCAACCAGGTGTCGACTTCGAGGAAACTTACTCCCCAGTCATGGATGGAATTACCTTTAGATACTTGATCTCAATGGCAGTAAACTTGGACTTGACAATGAAACTTATGGATGTTGTCACCGCTTACCTTTATGGTAATTTGGATTCGGACATATACATGAAGGTACCCGAAGGTATCCCTGTCCCGAACCAAGATAGAGCTAACAGAGGTTTATACAGTGTTCAGCTTAAGAAGTCACTGTATGGACTTAAACAGTCAGGTAGGATATGGTATAATCGTTTAAGCGATTTCCTTCATCAGAAGGGCTACACGAGCAATGAAGATTGCCCATGTGTTTTTATACGGAGATCACAAGATGGTTTCTGTATTATCTCGGTGTACGTGGACGATTTGAATATAATCGGTACACCTGAGGATATTGAGGAAGCGAGTTCCTACCTGATGTCGGAATTCGAAATGAAAGACTTAGGCAAAACTAAGTTCTGCCTAGGTTTGCAACTTGAACATTCCCCTGCTGGGATCTTAATGCACCAGTCTGCATACACCCAGAAGGTGTTGGAAAGATTTGGATTTGACAAGGCATATCCTTCTAAGACCCCGATGATCGGGAGATCTTTACAGCAGGATAAGGACCCGTTTAGGCCTAAGGAAGAGGGGGAGGAAATTCTGGGACCAGAATTCCCCTACTTGAGTGCAGTTGGCCCACTCATGTACCTCGCGAATTGCACACGGCCGGACATTGCGTTCGCTGTCAATTTGCTTGCTAGGTACAGTTCTGAGCCTACCAAGAGGCATTGGAAAGGTGTTAAGGACATCTTCCGATACCTGCAAGGGACCAAAGATCTTGGCTTGTTTTACCGGAGGAATCAAGACCTCACGGTTGTAGGCTATGCTGATGCTGGGTACCTTTCGGACCCGCACACATCCAAGTCTCAGACTGGATATGTTTTCCTTTGTGGTGGAACCGTTATTTCCTGGAAATCGTCTAAGCAAAGCCTAGTGTCAACTTCGACGAACCACTCGGAAATCATAGCACTATATGAAGCATCACGTGAGTGTGTATGGCTTCGACGGGTGATCGACCACATCCAGCTGTCATGTGGGCTGAACACCGTCCAAACCCCCACTATTATCTATGAAGATAATGCCACTTGTGTTGCACAAGTTCAGACGGGTTATGTGAAGAGCAATCTCACGAAGCATATCAACCCCAAGTTCTTCTACGCACATGAGTTGCAGAAGTTGAATGAAGTAAAGATCTTACATACTAAGTCGTGTGAAAATCTTGTTGATTTGTTCACTAAATCATTACCAGCATCTTCTTTTGAGAGATGTGTTCGTGGAATCGGTATGATGAGACTTAGGGAGATGTAAGGGTCAGGGGGAGAATCTTCACAAACTCATCGCTAAAATCTCAATCCTGATGATTGAGTACTTAACTTAATGGCTAAGTGAGTTGTACTCTTTTTCCCTTAAGTAAGTTTTTATGGAATTTCTCACGCGAGGTTTTTAATGAGGCAATTCGTGCAACATAGCAATAGTATACCATGTGCTTTTCTCCATATTTTTCCCACTGGGTTTTTCGGAGTTTTGAGGCATGGCTATATGGATAATACCCAAGGGGGAGTGTTGGGAAACTTGGGCCGGTGGTGGCAGCCCACTCGGTGGGCTTTGCCCAGTCCAACCAGGCCATAGGGTTTCCCCCACTTTGTACGTACGTTTGGGTCTTATCCCCTCTCCACCCCCCTGTTATATATTGAGGCACTGTACGTAGTCTAGCAACAGAGAAGAGAAATAAAGATTACTTTGCCCACACTGTGTCCCTTTTTCTTTCCTATACTTGTGAGATCTGTGCCTTCGTCTACTTCATCGCCGCCGCACACCCTCGGGACCGGCCAACCGGCAGAGGTTGTGCAACAGTTTCGAATCCCACTGAACCGTTTTTGCCACTTTTATTCGCCAATTTGAGGCCCAAAGTCGTTTCGATCAACCTCAAAAGAAACGAACGCATCAGTCATACAAAAACTGTCCGGTGGCCTAATTGGTTGGTGAGGCTGTAGGGGAGCGGGAGGTCCAAGGTTCGAACCCCAGGAACCCATTTTTGCTACTTTATTCTGGCATTCCGACATGTGGTGGCATGTCAGGCACTTACCTGTCCCACGTGGCAGCTGTCCGAGGTCCCACATGTCAATGGCACTGTGTTGCCTAGTGGTATGTCCCGCTTACCTGTCCCACGTGGGAGTTGTCCCACATGTCAATGGCACTATGTTGCCAAGTGTTAGATGTGTCTATCCAAAAGACATTGCCACGTAGGCGGAGTTGATGATGTGCCTATCCGATAGACATGCCACGTAGGCGGAATTGATGATGTGTCTGTCCAACTTTACCATCGCATCCACGTTTATGTCATGATGATTTAAATTCGTCGTGATCGGTTAAAAATAAGGCCATGATCGTTCATGACGATATCACTTTACAAAATTACGACGTTTTCTAGCCAAATCGTCATGAAAATTCAGTATTTTGATCCCTCCAACGGCTAACGACGATATGACACAAAATCGTCGTAACTTTATGACGATTTCTTCCATCATCGTTAAGAGAACGTCATGTATCAACACATTTATTGTAGTGAAGATGCTTTGTGCTTCGTTGTCATATAATTTCATTCAACAACATTGCATAGAGATAAGAGAGTACAAGCTTGTCGTGCACGATACTTGTTGCTGAACACGTTTTATTTTGAAAAGGGGAGAAGCCCTGGCCTCTGCATCGAGTGATGCACACAACGTTTATTAATTATTTTAGTTCCAGAATGTCTTAAAAGTTTACATACTAAAGGTACTCACAGAGAGTCAAGCCTCCCAGACAAACAACGAACAGAGAAAAAGCACACTACAAAAGTCTACTGATATGCTTCCACGTATGTCGGGAGAAAAAAATCTCGTGCCACCGTAAGCAGACGCTTGCATCCATCCACCATGAGCTCCCTCTGATCCGAAGGTAAAAGGAATGCCCATAATTGGATCCAATGCACCGCCATATGGATAACCTGTAAAACATGAAAATTTTCTTTCCTGTTAAAAACAAGATTATTTCTACAATTCCAGATGGACCAACAAATAGCAGAAACGCCAATACGAATCCTATTTTTGGTCTTCTTATCAATCTCATTCAGCCAATTCCCAAACATATTTATAACATTGGAGGGGGGAGGGATATTGTAAGGACAAAAAACCACACGCCAAACAAGTTTTGCAAAAGGACAGTGAATAAATAAATGGTCAACTGTCTCCTCATTCCCACAAAAGGAACAATGCATATCACCTTTCAGTTGGGCTTAGCAAGATTATCTCTGGTAAGAAACACCTTCTTATCTACGAACCACATGAAATTTTCAATCTTGAGAGGGATTTTCAATTTCCACAAATACTTTCTGAGAAAGACCATATGACTATTCGTGAGATCCTCATACATAGACTTAACCAGAAACATCCCTTCCTGAGTTAAGTTGCATCTAAACCTATCAGGAGAGGAAGTAAGTGACACACACATCAAACGCAAACATAGATGAGACCACAAGCCCCAAGAAATACCAATTAGGTTCCTCCTAAAACCGATATTAAGAGGAGAAACATTGTGAAACACATCATGTACCGAATTTTTTTTACGTTGCACAATCTTTACCTAATAATAATAAAGGCGTTAAGGATTCCCTAGTTGGTTGGTTGGTCGGTACATCGTTGCAATCACCCTTGAAGTTCAAAAAATTTACCCACCTTTGCCATAGGTAAGTCATGTACCGATTTGTTTGTTTTTCTTGTTTTGCAACTTCCTTTCTTACCTTGATCAATGGGATTGATGGGATGTTTTTGATTTTTTTCCTCGCGTCTCCCAATCGAACTCATACTGTCGTAGATCCAGTACGGCACCAAGTACGGTTGCCATATGGCTGATGTTCTCCTTGTTTTTATTTATAAGCCCGATGGAGGGGATCCTGGTGTTTGGTTTTAGAGACCTGCGGATCATTGTTTGGAGGACAGTAGCAGCATCGTGGCTTCACCGGACCAGCACCTTGCCGACCCTATTGGATCATCCCAGTCGACGTGGAGGAACTAGCCAATGCAGTATGCCATTAGCATTGCCGGTAGAGATTATTACATTTGGAAAGCAACCGCCGTCCACATCCCGATCGAAAACCGCGACCACCGTACATCTTCTCTCCTCTGCGGCTCTGCTCCGTCCTCCATGTCCATGTTGCCAAGCCTCACCGTTGTGTTTATTTAAAAAATCTGTTACGATGCGAGGTTAACGGATCGCTCCGCCGTCGGGGTACTGCTCGCCGGCGTGAGGACTCTGCCCTCTTGGACCACGCTTTTCCAGAACGCAACTGGGGAAGGAGCAGTCGGAGGCTCTGAAAGTAAAGTATGGGCACCTAGAGGGGGGTGAATAGGTTCTACGACCAATTTTAATTTTTCTTTCGGCTTGACACAAAGGTAAATTCTCTAGATAGTGCAACTAAGGTGAATTTACCTATATGATAAGGATAGCAATAAATGCAAATAGTACAACACTTAATGCAACAAGTACAACAATTAATACAACTAGTAAAAGTGAGTAAAAGATAAGGGAACGAGGTAACCGATGGGGGGACGCGGAAACACGATGTATTCCCGAGTTCCTCCTTGTTAAGGGAGTACGTATCGTTGGAGGGGTGTGAGCTCTCCATGAAGGCCTACTCAACGCCACAAAGGCCTCACCCTATTCTCCGATGAACTCCGCCACAAAGGCCTAGTTCACCTTCCACTATTGAACCCCTTTGAGGCGGGGATCGAGTCCTTTAGAAACAAGTTTGGGGCACACACCCACAACCAAATTGGGGGCTCCCAACACTCACAAATCACCAAGAGTAGCAAGAAGCCTAGGTTCTCCACAAGAGGAAACCCTAGGCAAAGATCCCTCAAGAAAATGAGAGGGGAAATGAAATCCGGTTGGTGAAGACGTAGATCGGGGGCTTCTCCTTCAATACTCCAAAGATCAAGGCTTTTGGGCGGATGGATTGGGAGATCTACCAAGGTGGGGGGGGGGCTCCAACAATGGTGACTTTAATTCTGGACGAGCTAACCCAAGGTAGGTGGAGGGGAAGGGGTATTTATACCCCTCATAAAGTCTTGGAGCCGTTGGAGAATTTCTGCCAACTTCACACCGGAGACTCCGGTGTAAAGGCCCGAGACTCTGGTATGAACTTTTCGCAGAGCGACCAGGCCAGAGACTCCGGACAGTCTCCGGTGTGTCTCGGGACTAGATGCAGCAGGCGACACCAGGTGTGTACCACTTGGAAAACTCCTAGAAGCATCAGTGCGGAGACTCCAGTCTTGGCGTTGTGGTTAGACCTGGAGAGTGTCTGGGGTCGAGCGAAACCAGCAGTACCCAGTCATACCGGAGACTCCGGACAGTCTCCGGTAAGTCTCCGGACTGAGTACCGCAGGCGACGCCAGAAAGTCCTTAGCAATTTCTTCAGAGGCATATCCCACACCGGAGACTCCGGACAGTCTCCGGTATGGATGCAGTAGGCGACACCAGAAAATACAGAGACAAAGCGCTGGATAAATTCTTCACACCCGAGGCTCCGGTCTGAGAGTCCAGAGACTCCGGCATAGAGAAAACTCCAGCACACAGAATTCCTGGTGTTTTTCCCCTTTTTGCAACACCACACCACCATATCAAATATGTTGTTTATGCCCTACATCAACTCACTTAAGGATACATGTGTTGTTAACAAACACCAAAACAAGATTATTTAAGCGCGTTTGCACTTTCAATCTCCCCCTTTTAGGTGTTTGATGACAACACACATATTTGCAATAAAAATCACACCTAGGCTATGTTTGAAAAAAATAGAGCACTCACAATGTGAGCTCCCCCTATATTTTACAAACAAAGACCTCTTGAACAACCACTAGTGAACAATAATACATACATGCATAGAGACAATAGATAAAGCAATAATAGATAATAATATGAAAGGATAGCTTTACCACGAGGTCTCAACACACACATAACATCCATTGTTTACTATAAAAGCAAAGCAACAAAGATAACGGGAACACAAGCCATAAAAGGCAAATCAAGTTCAAAGACTTGTGTTCCGAAGCAAATAAAAGTAAAGCAACCCATGCAAAGCCCGGAGAAGACAAATCTACTTCTCCCCCTTTGGCATCGAGACACCAAAAAGGGAAAAGAGCACTACACATCCCAAGGTCTCAGTCATCGTCCTCATAGTCATCGTCTTCATCATCCACCGGGTCCGTTGCCTCATCATCATCATCTCCGTCTTCATGTCCCTCATCATCCTCAGCATCAGAACCAGAGTTGAAGAAACCAAGGTCCTCATCATCATCCTCAGGCTGATCCTCAACATTTTCTTCTTCCTCAAGCACAGGGGCCCTGGCACGGTGGGTCAAAGAGGAAGGAGCCGAGGTGAAATCCTCAAAGTCACCCCATGGGAACTGATCAGTGTTCCACTCCTCATAAGACATAGTCACAGATACGGTGGGAGGAGTGGGAGGAGTAGTGGGAGGGGTACCCATAGGAGGAGTAGCTCCAAGCCCAGCGTGGTCATGCAACTTGGAGATCATCTTCTTCAGCTCACGCCTCTCCATATAGGCCACATGGTTCTCCTTGTGCACTACAACTGTCATGCAAAAATTTTTGCGCTGGAACAAAGAGAGCTTCTTCATCTCATCCTGAGTCTCCTCCCTGCTAGAGCGGCGAGTGGGAGGGTCAGCATTCTTCCTCCTAGAGCGAGGAGGTGCCTCAGCGTCCCCCATGGGTGTGTCACCATGAGGAAGGTGAGAGGACAGAATCTGGAGAGAACCCACTGGGTGCTCAGTCTCGGTAGCCAAGCCAGGAAACTGATCAAGGATGAGCTTCATCACATAAGGACCATACACGGGCACTTTCTTGATCTCGATCATAGCTGAGTATATCTCCTCCTTGATGAAATGCATAACATCAATCTCGAAACCCTCTCCATCAGGACCAGCAAGGTGACACTGCAAGGCCTGATAAAAAAGGTTCACAAGGCCACCACGAATAGCATCCACATTCCCGGCCTTGGGAGCAATGTTGCAGCGAAAGAGGCGAAGACATATGTTGTAAACCCTCCTGAGATCCTTAGCGGTGCCGGTGCTAGATAGCTTCTCATACATTGGAGCCATGCGCTTCTTGTCATAGGCCACTCCGTGAATATGCATACGGTGGCCACTCCCTTCTCCCCATGGGTAATCAAGAATCTCAGCAAAGCGTCTCATAGATGACTCACACTCAATAGACCCAGACATCCACTTCAAGGTAACATCATCATCTTCACCAAAAGTGACAGTGGCAAAGAACTGCTGAATGATAGAGGCATTGTAGTTCTGCTGAATGCCAACAAGATGCTCAATACCCAGTTTCTTCGTGATCCAGATAGCCTCCTCAAAGTACTCAGAACTGCCGAGAGCCTCTAAGTCTAGAACTTTCTGGGGACATACAGGCTGCCTGAAACGGGAGTAGATCTCACTCATGATCAACTCAGAATCCTCCTCCAATAATGAGAAGTCTTAGCAGTGCGGGCCATGGTGACGAACGGCCGAGCCCGCATAATCCTGTACTCCTTCTTGCTCATGGAAACCACAGAGGTGATCCTGTCATACTTGGCCTTCTTCGCCACTTCAGTCCTCAGCCTAGCCTCATGCCTCTCTTTCTGACGCCTCTCAGTCTCAAAGGTGTTCTTCTGACCAACTCTACCAGTAGCTTCATCAGTGACAGGGTAGTTTCGGGTGTGAGCACGGTAGGAACGCTTGTTGGGGTTAGAGGCCTTTGACTTCACCCTTTTCCCTAAAAGCACACACAACACCAGAAAAACAGCAGCAGAGAGAAACCAAATGAGCATACATGTCCAATAGAAGTGCAGAAACAAAACAGAAACATTAAGAATCAGTTCTGGGAGATTCACACCGGAGTCTCCGGTCTAGCAGACCGGAGTCTCCGGACTGACACTGGAGTCTCCGGCCTGGCAGACCGGAGTCTCCGGACTGGGCTTCAACAGCAGATATGAATCTGACACAACTAGTTCCTAGAATGTTTCTATCAGTTTCTACCAGGGATCAACAAGCTAGGGTGATGCTACCAACAGCAGGTACTATCTCTCCATAAAAAGTACCTAGTCCTTAGATCTAGATGTAAAAACAAACAAATGGGGAGAGGAGATGGTGTACCCTTGTCACCCTGGCCTATCATTGAGCCTCCCTCAGATGGGAGAGGGAAGGGGAGGCGGGGGAGGCGGTTACATGCGGTGGGAAACGGACGGGGAGGAGCTCCTGGCGACGACGGCGGCGCAGCAAGGTATTGGGGGCGTGGGGGGAAGTGGGGAATGAAACCCTGACTTCCCTCAGCCCCCAGTTTTTATACTGCGCCCACACCGGAGTCTCCGGTCTTAACACCGGAGTCTCCGGACTGGCCGGAGATTCCGGTGTGGCAGACCGGAGTCTCCGCACCTACGCCAGAAAAAACCCCCCAAAAGGACATGATATGCAAGAGCCAATAAAACTTGTCTAAAAAGGTAGGTTTTGGCAAGGAAAGGTAAAAACAACATCAGGGAGGGAATCTTATACTCAAGAAGGACTAGAAAACAATTGGATAACAAATTTTGAGTATATCATCCAAAAATGCCAAAACCCTCAAATAAGAACCAACTCTTCAAAGAAGAGGTTGGTGGCCTAGGCCACCATGTAAGAGTTCATGGTATGCAACCGCGAAGATATATCTTGGGGGAATTGCCATTACTCAACATTGAAGCTCACAATTCAACATTAGAAAAAGAGAGATAACAATGAATTTTTGCTTTGGGCATAATGGGGGAGGGAGAACCCAATGTGTTAGGATAACACTCCCCCTATGTCCATGACTACACCTAAACTCGAACACGTTTCATCTAGGGGTGTGTGCAAGATCCTCAAGTCAAAGTCCTAGAATCAATGACATTTAGTTCATTCCTCAAGAACAAGAATCTTGCATCATCAAGTAGCTTCATGAAAATATCCGCAAGATTATCCTTGGTGGGCACATAAGATAGTGCAATATCCCCTATTGCCACATGGTCTCGGATGAAGTGATGGCGAATCTCAATGTGCTTCGTTCTTGTATGTTGCACGGGATTGTAGGCGATCTTGATGGTACTTTCATTGTCACACAAAATAGGCACCTTATCCAAATGAACTCCATATTCCTTGAGAGTTTGCCTCATGTCGCACCCGGACTTCTAGAGGATACTCACCGTACGAACTGAACAGTATTCTGATGGGATTACGGGGCTTTCCGGCACCCGCGTCCTCTTACGAGTATGCCAACACTTATGTGTGACAACCCATCGCTACTGTTCACCGTCGATGTAAACTATCCTGTAGAAATCAGGACACTACCATTGACGTACTTCATACCATACACACATGGTACGTCAACGGCTTTGAACAAAAGGATAACACAACATGCCTCTACGACACAAAAGATTGAAATAAGGTAGCAAATGGCCTTCACTAAGGCAGAAATAGCAAATACAATCATCCAGAGGACACATGTCCCAACATAGCATTCATTACATCAACGGAAGCATTCAAAGGGGTCTGAGTACAGACAAAAATCCAAATAGGCTTAAGAAGCCGGAAACTGAAATAAAGACGGAGCCCATCCACGATGTCTCGGATCCTGCCCGGGTCCGCTAACTACTCGTCAGCAGCCTCGTCAAACTCCACGTAGTAGCCGTCACCTGGATCCTCGTAATCGTAGTCTGCGGAAACCACAGCCCCAAAGGGGTCAGTACATAGACGTACTGGCAAGCAAGACTCACAGTTCACCAAAGTATAGCCCGTCAACACAAGCACAGATGACTTGGGTTCAACGGAAAGAAGGGGATATATAAGATGCTGCAACTGGCTGCGCTAACCAACTACAGAGATTCTAGCACTTCCAACTATCAGAAAGGGGACAAGATCGAGTGTTGTAACCAACTGAGAGATAACATCAAACAAACCCATCCTGGATCTCGCCCCTTATCCAAAGAAGCAATCCGAGGATAACTCACACAGTTGGTTTAAGATGAAACAAGTTATTGTGTCAATAATCCTATTACTAGTCAAATTGATAATCATGGGGTGTGAGATAGTGAATCATTAGGTTTAAGTTGTCCTGAGTACTTGTTAGCCATTACTTTCACCAAGTTAACCATAACCGCGGAAAACACGGCTTCTCGAGAAGATTGTCCCTGCAGGGTTGCACCAATTTGGCCGTACACGTATGAATAACCCGCCAGATGGGATGCCTCCGACCAAGCGGGGCACTCAACACAACTCAACTCTTCTCCGCATCAAGCCCAAAGCACCTTGGGCGCACGGCTAATCGAGCCCAGAAGAAAATGGACCCTCATAGCACTCTAAGAACGTGTCCCCCTATATGCCGACTACAAAAGTTCCACCCTGCGCTGGGCTCGCAAAAACATGCATGCGGCAAATAGAAAGCACGAACTAAATGAGATGATTTGGACGAGATGCGAATCGAATCAAATTGAGGGGGGCGCCCATACTCGCTTCCCACATGCGGGTAGTGCGCTCATCATGGATCAGTAGACAAGACCCTTTTCCTATTAGGGTCGACACTAGCAGGCCTCAAAACCACACAGGGCCTCCTGCCGGTGCCTTATCATCAAATTATTATTAACTGTAATAACATTAGCATGATTGATTGATTGATTAAACATCGAGCCCCCAGAACATAATAAAGATATAGTAACTGAAAGTAACGGGTAACAGACTCGAGCAAAACAACCTAAGCATAATAGGTAAGACATCTGGCTCAATCAATAGGGTTGTAGAAGGGGTGGTGAGGCAATATCAGGGTTCAGGGAATCATGTGATAGGTTCGTAACAGAAACAACTACCACTAAGGCTAGCAAGAATAGACAACGGAAAGTATCGGTAACCAGGGTTGAAAGGAACACAATGGTTCATGTGAGTGATAACTTGCCTGCGAACTCAGCAGCCGGGTACTGAGCTAGATCCTCAGAAGGGGTGCTGTAAGGATCGTCTGCCTCAACGTCGTCGTCTATTCGAGAAGAAGCAAACAAACAAAACAGGAATGTAAACAATCATTGCCATGGCATTGTGCACAATCAAGATGATGCATGACAGTTAATGGTTGCATCAAAATAACCTATCTAACATGACAACACAATTTAAATGGACCCCTATGCTAAATTGAGTTGCATATGGAAAAGGTCCATAGATTAAGTGGAACAAGTGATTTACAATTAATTATTATGTGATAGTTGTTATCATGATGCATGCATGATGATGATGACAAGATAACAACAAATAACAATAATAGATTCAAAGGAAAAGGGATAAAACAAGTTTGGAAAATTTGGTTACTTAAACATGTCACACAAACAATTATTGTTTTCATCAAGTTAAAGTGTGCAAAAACAATTTACAAATTTTATATTTGAAAAGAACATCAAATTTTAGTTGGATTACATGTTTCAAATATTGAAATTTGAATTAGGATGAATTTATTATGAATTAAACAATATTAAACAAGTTTTAATTGAATTTAAAACAAGTTGGAATATTATTTGAATTTTATTGGTTCAAATCATAAATTCAAATTCACATTTTAAAAGTTCACACTTTGATGGTTCGAAAACATATTTTGCATGTTCAAAAATATTTTATATTAAGCAAGTTATGATTTTATCAAATTTTAATTGAATTAAACAAGTATTAAATTATTTAGGCAATTTAAATTATTCAAACAATGAAACAAATTTTATATTTGAATAGGATATTCAAAATGATATGAAAAACATATTTTATTTGCCTTATTTGGAAATAGTATGAATTATTTATGAATTATTGCAAATTACATTTGAATTATTCAAATTTGAATTTTAAATGTATTTGGAAAATTCAAAACAGTGCACAAATGGAATAATTGGAAAGATCATTTAATTTTGAGCAGAAAACATATAAAACTTTTATTTATTAGACTTACAGATTAAAAGTTATTAAGGTTTGAAGTTTTAGGATTAATTCTGCTATTTAAAAGATTTTGGATTTAACAGAAATTCGCAGAAACGTTTCTTACTGCACTGGTAGCCAGCCACGGTCACTGCCCCGTGGGGCCTAGCCAGCGTGGCGAGGAGCAAAGCTTGCGTGGCCGTGGCTGTCACTGCAGCGTGGGCCACGGCTGTCAGCGCGTGCACAAAAAAGGGTGGAAAACTCCACTGCGGCCGCGGGGGATCGAGCCCACGACCGCGCGCTTGCACAGCGCAGGTGTTACCACTGCGCTACTCCGTCAGTTTCGACAGATTAGCAAACGCAGGTAGGATATCTCTTCAACGCGTGGTTTACTGAATTTCGACTGACGAACGAAAGCTTCCACGGCTGACAGAAAAACAGAAGGCTCGCCGGCGGCGATCTCCGTGCTTGTGCGCTAGATGATGGATCTGGATGGTGCAGAACGTGCACGGTACCGTGCGCAAACAGACAGGTAAGGGAGGAGGAGGTGGTGGCCGCTCACCACCGGTGTAGAAGGAGGCAGAGGCGCGGTGTAGCGGCCGGCGACGATGGCGTTGATGGCGGCGGGGCTGTACTGCTCCTCCGGCGTGGCTCTGGTGTCCAGCGGGCAGAGGACGAAGAGGCAACGCGATTGCAGCAGTTAAGTGGCTAGGTAGGGCTAGGAGGTGGCGGCGCCATCGGGGTTTTCAGAGGAACTGTCGCCGGTGAGGAAGGGAGCGAGGAATTCCGGCGAGATGGAGAGGGTGGCGGCGGATCCGAGGGAGGGAACGGATAACCTAGGCTCTAGGGTAGCTGGCGCGCTGCCCTAGGCTACTTATAGGGGAGAGGAACGCCTCCTGGCCGTCGGCGCCGCCGTACGCCGACGTGGAGGCCGCGGATGCTCGGCCGTACGCGAGACAGAAGACCCGCACGAATTGCGAAGCGGTACGGGGGGAGTTAGGCGGGCTGGGTCGCGCGCGCGTAGGCTTAGGTGGGCTGGGCTGCTGTTAGCTGCCGCGCGCGCTGCGGTTTTGCTTTTCTTTTCTATTTTTCTGTTTTTTTTTTTTTGCTGAAACAGATTTTGGAAGAATTTGATAAGGTTTTGTTTAATAAAAATTCCAGAAAAATTAGTTTAAGCTAATTAGGTAATTAGAAACCATTTTCCAAGATTGGATTTCAAAAATTTGAGATTTAAAATGATGTTTGTATTTGAAACCAAATTTGGGGAATTTTTTTAATATTGATTAATAACAAGAAATCAAAGCATTTTTATAGGGTGGCCCCTATAGATTAAAAGATTAAATTTAATTGATTGAATTGGTAATGTTTATAAATTGGTTATAACTCAAGTTGGGTGCTGTTTGAATGAATTTGATTTGAAATTGGAATATTTTGTTAATTTAATATAGAAAACAACCACTTAATAGGGTGAACCCTATTATTAGTTGGATTAGAAACATTGGAATGGTTTGATCTTTGATAATTTCCAAATGAGGTGTTGATGATGATTTTGCTTTGAATTTGAAAACCAATTTGGAAAGACTTAGTGGAATTTATAACACCATTTTATTAATTGATCCACATTGAAAATTATGACAACAATTAGATGGTTTTTATTTGTGATTTTATTCCAAAAGTTGTAACAGATCAAGTATGAAAATAACCATTTGAAATTGCTTGAGTTTGATTATGAAAACAGGATAAAACAGATGCAAAACAAATAGTAACAATTGCAAACAAAAAAATAAAACAAATGCAATGAGATGATGACATGATGCATTGCTTGAATTTAAAACAAGAAACAAAACATTCTAAGGGATGTTTCATACTTGGGATGTTACACCTCATCCATAGAAATTGAGTGCAAGCACTTGCGGCGGCTACATACTCGGCTTTGGCGGTGGAGAGAGATATGCAATTTTGCTTCTTGGAAGAGCAACTCACCAAGGACCTACCAATAAATTGGCATGCCCCGGAAGTAGACTTCCTATCATCTTGATCACCCGCCCAATCGAAATCCATGTAGCACTTGAGAGAAAATTGTGCCCCCGTTGGGTACCACAAACCAAATCTTGGGGTATGAATCAAATAATGAAAGATCCTATGGACCGCAATCAAATAGCTTTCCTTAGGAGCCTCTTGATACCTTGCACACACACCTACACTTAAAATGATATCGGGCCTAGATGCATAAAGATAGAGCAAAGAACCAATCATAGAATGATACATCTTTTGGTCCACATCTTTACCCTTCGGGTTACGTGATAGGTGGCACTTGACTTGCATAGGAGATGTCTTGATCTTTGCATTTAGGAACTTAAACCTCTTGATCATGTCTTGGGTATACTTGGCTTGAGAAATGAAAGTCCCACGAGCCAATTGCTTGATCTTAAAGCCAAGGAAGAATTTAAGCTCACCCATCATAGACATCTCGAACCTGTCAGTCATAAGCTTAGAGAACTCATTCTTGGAAGCTTGGTTAGTTGAGCCAAAGATAATATCATCCACATAGAGTTGGCATATGAAAAGCTCTCCATTTACTCTCTTGGTGAAGAGAGTGGGGTCGATCTTCCCAACTTTGAAACCACGGTCATCCACCATTTCTCTAAGGTGCTCATACCAAGCACGGGGTGCTTGTTTGAGACCATAGAGAGCTTTGTCAAGTTTGTAGACATGGTTAGGAAAGTTGAGATTCTCGAACCCCGGAGGTTGCTTCACATATACTTCCTCTTTTAGTGGACCATTCAAGAAAGCACTTTTCACATCCATTTGTTGCAATTTGAAATTATGAGAAGATGCATAAGCAAGGAGGATACAGATGGACTCAAGGCGAGCCACGGGTGCGTAGGTTTCATCAAAGTCAATGCAACTTGAGTGTAACCTTGAGCAACCAATCTAGCCTTGTTCCTTATGACAATGACATGCTCATCTTGCTTGTTCTTGAAAATCCACTTAGTGCCAATAACATTGTGGCAATATTTGGGCTTCCCAACCAATCTGCAAACTTTGTTACGCTCAAAGTTATTGAGCTCATCATGCATAGCTTCAACCCAATCGGAGTCCTCAAGAGGTTCAAACACTTTCTTTGGCTCCACCATACAAATATGAGCTTGATGCTCACTAAAATGTGCCAATTGACTTCTTGTGGATCTTCTAGCTTGAATATCCTCCAAGACCTTGTTGTCTTGGGCATCAATATGCTTCAAAGATCTTCTTATCCTTTTGACACGACGATCTTCGATCTCCGCATTATTGCGCGAGGAATCACTTGATCATTTGTGTCCCCATCTTGACCAACTTGGCCTTGATCAACATCATCATCATCAACAATATCTTCAACACTTGCTTCAACTTGAGGAGAGGATGAATAGGATGGTAGATCTTGGCCTTGACCTTGACTCGCATTAGTGAGAGGAGTGGGTACGACTTGCATAGTGTCTTGGTCAATGAGAGGATGGTCTTGAACATGTTCTTGGTTAGGTGCAATACTTGGCTCCTTGGCTTGTTCTTCTATTGTAGAGGAGGGCTCCACTTGAGTAGATCATAGTCCTTCTCGAGTCGCCATAAGGTGTCCCTCAATAGGGCGGAAAAATCCCACACCCATCCTTCCTATGGCTTCTTGAGGTATTTCAACATCTACATTAGAAACATGAAATTGCGCCACTTGGGAGCCATCATTTTCCTCGAAAGCCACACTACAAGATTCTATGACAATCCGTGAGGCTTTGTCAAAGACTCTATAAGTGTGGGATTCGGCACCGTAACCAACAAATATACCCTCAATAGTTTTGGATTGAAATTTAGACAACCTAACACCCTTGATCAAATAAAAGCACTTACAACCGAATACACGGAAGTAGGAGACGTTGGGCTTGTTGCCGGTGAGGATCTCATATGGAGTATTGTCCAAGCCTTTGCGGATGTAGAGTCAGTTGGAGGAGTGGCATGCGGTGGATATGGCCTCGGCCACTAAGTATTGGGGAGAAGTGTACTCCGCCAACATGATCCTTGCTATATCCAAGAGAGTGCAATTCTTTCTTTCGGAAACACCATTTTGTTGAGGAGTGTAAGTGGCGGAGTATTGATGACGAATGCCTTCTTCACTAAGGAATTCATTCAAAGTGTAGTTCTTGAACTCCGAACCATTATCACTCCTAATAGCCATAATTTGCACATTGTGTTGACGTTGCACTTTGTTGGAGAAGTCGATGATGGTTTGTTGAGTTTCACTCTTGCACTTGAAGAAATAAACCCAAGTGTATCTTGAATAATCATCGACAATCACCAAGCAATACTTCTTGCCACCAAGACTTGCCTCAGGCACGGCACGAAAGAGATCAACATGGAGAAGCTCCAAGATCCTCTTTGATGAAATAATAATCTTGGCCTTGTGTGCCTTATCATGCATCTTTCCTTCAACACACGACCTACAAACGCGATCCTTTGAAAAGGAAACATTTTCTTTTAGTCCGACAATAAGGCCACCTTTATGAAGACTTTGCAAAGTTCTCATGTTGACATGGGATAAGCGGCGATGCCACAACCATCCCACGTCCGCCTTTCCGAAAAGACACATTGTTTGAGAGTTGGTAGACTTCTAAAAGTCCACCACGAACAACTCATTTTCAACATGTCCCACGTAAGCGACGTCAAGAGTCTTGCTCCTCAAAAGGACCACAATATCAACATCAAAAAAGACGGAGAACCCCATCTTTCCAAGAGAGAGGACGGAAAGTAAATTGTAACCAAGGGATTCGACAAGCATGACGTTCACGATAGTGATATCGGGAGCGACCACAACCTTGCCAAACCCGGATACCTTAGACGAGGACGAGTCTCCATAAGTGACGGTTGCTTGTATGTCATTTGGGCGCAACTCAGTCACAAGTTCTTTGCTTCCGGTCAGATGGCTAGTGCATCCACTATCAATTATCCATTTAGTCCCACCGGAAGCATAGTCCTGCAAGAGATCATTGACTAGACTTAGGACCCAAGGAGGGTCCCTTCATGTTAGCAACAAGGGTCTTTGGAACCCAAATGGTATAGTCAATGAAACCCTCAATAGGACCAACATATTTAGCTTGCACAACACCATAATAATCAACATATAAGAAATGGTGTGGATTGTTAGTTCCCGCGGAGGTGCTACGAGTAGTGTTGTCCCTAATGACAATACCACCCGAAGCACCATTGTTGGTCTTATTCTTGTTCTTCTTCTTCTCGTTCTTCTTCTTGGCTACATAGCAAAGACCTTGCTTGCCCACTTGTTGCCTTGGAGCACTCAATTGTGGTCTAGCAATTACCACATTAGAGCTAGGGGCAACCACTTGTGGGGTAGGGATCACAACCTTCTCAACTTGAGGGCCTTTTCCCTTGAGCCTTGCTAGCTCATCCTTCAACCTAGCATTTTCCTCAATAATATTTGCATGATCACAAGAAGAAGTATAGGTGCTAGGGTTGTTAGGTTGATTAAGTTGATTTTATAGTTGTTTATGCAACTCTTTGAGGGAAGAGTGTTGGCTCTCGAAAGCTTTGTGAGCCTTGGTTAGCTTTACAAAATCCTCGGTTAGTTTTCGATGACCAACCCCAAACTCAACCTTATCCTTTTTAGCCTTTTTATATTTAGCAATAGCAAGATCACGTTCCTTAGTGATGTTAGAGACAAGTTCATTATGAGTTAATTCAATAGATTCAATTTCATCCTCTAGAGAAACTCTACCATCATGCTCTTCCTCAAGAGTCATACAGAGGGATGCAATTCCATCCGCATCCCTTCTTTCAACCTCACATTTCTTCTCAAGAGCATCTTGGGCCTCTCCCAATTGCCTCATGAGATACTCAAAGTACTTCTTGGTCTCCCCTTGCATGTTAGACATAAAATGTTCCAAGGAGACCCTCTCCTCTTCTTCTCTAAGACTAGCAAGATGTTCTAGTTCACTAGGGTTTTTAGAGTTGGAAGAAGGTGATACCTCCGTGGCTTTAGCCATGAAGCACTTGGCATTTCGTTGAGGAAGATCGTCATTGGGGGATTCAAAGAGGGATGAAGATGATGGAATGGAAGCAATAGCTAGAGCGGCCACTTCACTTGTGGTTTCTTCTTCTTCATCACTCTCGGAATCATACTCCTCTTGAGTCAAGAGCACAAACTTGGTGGGAGACTTCTTGTTGAATGGTTTCTTCTTGAAGTAAGGTTTCTTGTACTCAACCTTGGATTTGTCCTTGCGAATAAGCTTGCCACTATGGAGCTCTCTATTCTCATAGGGGCACTCCACAATGAAGTGGTGCTTATCTTGGCAATTGAAGCAAGACCTCACTTTTTGAGCCCCATCATTTCCATAGCGAGACTTGATCTTCTCCTCAACAAATTTCTTGCCCTTGGGAGGATTGTTCCAAAACTTCTGCACGGTGAGAGCAATGAGATCCTTTTGCACGGGATCATAGTCTTGTTCCTTCAAGGGAGTCAATGCCTCTTCTCCTTCTTCTTCATACTCAACCTCTCTTGACAAAACCTTGGCCTTCAAAGCAACGGATGCTCCTTTGTGCATTCCAATGGCCCTAGCACGGTTGTCAAGAGCATTCTTGGTTTGCACTTGATACGAGCACATTTCTTGCATCACTTGAGTTGAAGTCATTGAAGAGAAATCATGTCTTCCTTGAATGCTCTTCATATCCGCGCCCTAAAATGGCATTATAGCAATCATGTACTTCCTCTTGATCCAAGCATCATCAATGTACTTGGCACCAACATTTGAGAAGGCGGTGGCAAGAGTCTTGAGTCTCCGGTACATGTACACATGGTCCTCTCCATCATGCATATCGAAACCTTCGGCCTCATTGGTCAAGGCATCATATCTATTCCTTTGCATGCTCTCATTGCCCACAAACATGATGACAAGAGTGTCCCATGTTTCCTTGGCGGTGGAATATTGTTGAAGATGTGGCATGTGGTTAGGACCCACGGCTTGTTGAAGAATGGACAAAGCGGTGTAGTTGAGTTGGCAATCTGCGGCTTCTCTTCTTGTGAGGTTCTTGGGGTCATGAGGCTTGTATCCATCACGAGTGATCCTCCAAAGATCTATACAAGAAGAGTTCAAGTGAGTCTCCATGTAGTATTGCCATTCACGAAAAGAAAAGGCATCAATTTTAGGTGGATCTCCCCTAGGGACTATATGAGGATGAGAGAGGGGTGGATCGGGAGAATACCGTCCTTTTACGGCATGATATTCTTCTTCTCCATCCGTGCCCTTCTCGGTGGAGTTTTCGGCGGAAGCATTTTTATGTGTATCACCATCTACCCCTATCTTAGCGCCCTCCGGAATGGTTTCCGGAGGAGAAGTCTCGGATAACTCCGGTCCTTTGGCTTTGAGGAGTTGCGACAAGACTTGACGCAACTCATCAAATTTAGCGTCTATGGATGAGGTCAATGAGGTTCTCAACTCATTGAGATCATCCATGGACACCCTTGCCTTGGACGATTCGGTATCCGATTCTTCTGCCATACTAAAACTCTTAGGCGGTTAAGCCCAATAGAAGAGCCGAGGCTCTGATACCAACTGAAAGTAAAGTATGGGCACCTAGAGGGGGGGGGTGAATAGGTTCTACGACCAATTTTAATTTTTCTTTCGATTTAGGCTTGACACAAAGATAAATTCTCTAGATAGTGCAACTAAGGTGAATTTACCTATATGACAAGGATAGCAATAAATGCAACTAGTACAACACTTAATGCAACAAGTACAACAATTAATGCAACTAGTACAAGTGAGTAAAAGATAAGGGAACGAGGTAACCGATGGGGGAACGCGGAGACACGATGTATTGCCGAGTTCCTCCTTGTTAAGGGAGTACGTATCGTTGGAGGGGTGTGAGCTCGCCACGAAGGCCTACTCAATGCCACAGAGGACTCACCCTATTCTCCGATGAACTCCGCCACAAAGGCCTAGTTTTCCTTCCGCTATTGAACCCCTTTGAGGAGGGGATCGAGTCCTTTACAAACAAGTTTGGGGCACACACCCACAACCAAATTGGGGGCTCCCAACACTCACAAATCACCAAGAGTAGCAAGAAGCCTAGGTTCTCCACAAGAGGAAACCCTAGGCAAAGATCCCTCAAGCAAATGAGAGGGGAAATGAAATCCGGTTGGTGAAGACGTAGATCGGGGGCTTCTCCTTCAATCCTCCAAAGATCAAGGCTTTTGGGTGGATGGATTAGGAGATCTAGCAAGGTTGGGGAGCTCCAACAATGGTGACTTTAATTCTGGACGAGCTAACCCAAGGTAGGTGGAGGGGAGGGGGTATTTATACCCCTCATAAAGTCTTGGAGCCGTTGGAGCATTTCTGCCAACTTCACACCGGAGACTCCGGTGTAAAGGCCGGAGACTCCTGTCTTAACTTTTCGCAGAACCACCAGGCCGGAGACTCCGGACAGTCTCCGGTGTGTCTCCGGACTGGATGCAGCAGGCGACACCAGGTGTGTACCACTTGGAAAACTCCTGGAAGCATCAGTGCGGAGACTCCGGTCTGGAAGACCGGAGACTCCGGTCTTGGCGTTGCGGTTAGACCTGGAGAGTGTATGGGGTCGAGCGAAACCAACAGTACCCAGTCATACCGGAGACTCCGGTAAGTCTCCGAACTGAGTACCGCAGGCGACACGAGAAAGTCCTTAGCAATTTCTTCAGAGGCAGCTCCCACACCGGAGACTCCGGACAGTCTCCGGCATGGATGCAGTGGGCGACACCAGAAAATTCAGAGACAAAGCGCTGGATAAATTCTTCACACCGGAGACTCCGGTTTGAGTGTCCGGAGACTCCGGCCTGGAGAAAACTCCAGCAGACAGAATTCCTGGTGTTTTGCCCCTTTTTGCAACACCATATCAAATATGTTGTTTATGCCCTGAAATACATCAACACACTTAAGGATACATGTGTTGTTAACAAACACCAAAACAAGATGATTTAAGCGCGTTTGCACTTTCAGGCTCCATGCCGTGAAAACAGATGTACAGATTCGAAAATTCCGATTCTCCCATATTTGGAGCTTTTTGAGGCAGGTGATTTATTGGAAAACCTTCTACCTGTTGTTCGAGCCTTCTGTAGTCAAGGTCGTCAGCTTTGTAGAGCAGCTTCTTTCGGCGAGTGAGTGATCCGACCAGCGCTCGATAGCGTGCTTGCGCTTCTCGGTGTCATCGGCAAGACAGCGCACCCATCCTGGCGATTTAGAGGGTCACGAAGATGGTGTCAGCGTGCCACCCAGTCGCGGCCTCCATCAGAGCCAGCGGAATCAGTCTCCATGATCAGCTAATCGAATAGGGAAGCAATAAACAATGCAACGGCAACTTTTTTTTATGAGCGCGCATTAGAGGTGACCACTTAGCCCACTTATGTCCAATTAAGTGTAGGTAGTTCAATTTTGGATAAATTAGTGCTAACAATTAAACTACCTATACTTAAGTGGACATAAGTGGGCTAGATGGTTTTGACCACTTACACCCTTAGCGCGCATGCGCACAAAGCGGCAGCAGCCAGCCAGTCCAATTAGACAAAGAAGTGGCAAAGCAAAGTACAACAGTACTACAACATAACTTCCTCCCGGCCTGCTCGATCCTCGTGGCAGCGCCGGTCCTTCCTGGGAGTGTTTTTAGATCAGTATGAGTATATGTGTTTCCATGTTTCCACTTTATTATTTAGGTGGGTTCATATATAATTTGAATTTTAGAGTAAAATTTGCAAATTGCAGACAAGCTTTGGCCTATGCAATGCACACAACATTGATATTTTCTTCGGTTTCTAATGCCTTCGTCTATCTCCAAGATTTGTGAGGTAGATGACATCCAATTAATAATTTTCTTGAGGTTCCAGGTATTTTAGTAGCATGCTCTTTTTGTGAAGGAGATCACTGTAATTTTTTTACATCAAGAAAAGTGTCTAGATCATCTTGTGCAGGTATAAAAGATGTTTTTTATTTGGTATTGTTTTAATGCGAGATACTATATTCACAATGGATAATATAAAACAATGCACATGAATTTTGGTGGTTGTGAGGGAGAGATATTATTTTGTATTTTTAATCCGTCGCCCTCTCCCCAATCCCACGTTTATGTTAGTCGGATGTTATAGAAATTCATCTGTGAAGGTCTTCACGTGGCCAGAGATAGATCAGATTATCAGGCTGGTGCCAATGCACCACACACTCTCACGGGCTATAGCCCCGCCACGTCACCTTTTTTCACCACTCTCACGCCACTCTCACGCCACTCTCACGGCACGGTGCCAGTGCACGGGCTATAGCCCGGGCTATAGCTTCTCTCTCTGCCACATCAGCTTTTCTCTCTCCTCCACGTCAACACATATTTTTTAGACGAAAACATTACAAATAATTCAAGGAAATAATTTTATTGAACTAAAATTGTTACCGATTACATACTAATTAATAAAATTGCATAATAAATTGTAAAAATTACATAAAAAATAAAAAAATCTAATCCTCGTCCTCCTCCTCGTCGT
Organism: Alopecurus myosuroides; assembly: GCA_028641055.1. Classification (NCBI taxonomy): domain Eukaryota; kingdom Viridiplantae; phylum Streptophyta; class Magnoliopsida; order Poales; family Poaceae; genus Alopecurus; species Alopecurus myosuroides. The sequence continues at coordinate 113,566,556 of CM054059.1, read as the reverse complement.
CGTCATCATCTTCCAGCCCTAGCTCTTTTTCCACTATCTGGATGGCCTTGGCATGTTTGCGCTTTTCTGCTTCGTTCATGCCGGCGGTTGAGCGGTCTTGCAATTTGTTATATTGCTTCAGTAGCTTAGCCTTCAATAAACCTTTCCACATTTTCTTCATTCCGAAGGTTGCACTTGATCCCTCACTGGACGCTTCCTTCTCCTTCTTCTTTCCCTTCCGAAACGCGGCCTTGGCCCTATCGCGGCCCATTGGACGCCTCTCCTCCTCCGTCGCGTCGCTAGAGCTGTACTCACCTCCGACCCCTAGACGGGTTCTCTTGGAACTGGAGTCAGTCCCACTACCAGGACCATGCTGTGCTCTCCACTTCGCTTCCTTGCGAACAGCTTCCCACCACTTGAAGCGTTTGAAAGGCTGAGTCACTCTAGGGTCATTTGCGTACCTCGCCTGTGCCGCGTCCATGACCATTGCATCGTCAGCTCCACTCTGACGTACCGCTTCTTCTTGGATGTGGTATCCATTGAACAAGGACACCTCACGGTTGTAGACGTTCCAGTGATCCTTCAGTTGCTTCCCGGTCCTCTGGCGTGCAGGATCGGAGGTAGAGTTGAACGTCTTCGCTATCTGACCCCAAAAACTATCGCCGGTCTTGCAATTGCCTTGGCGAGAGTCCTTGGAGTGGAAAATCCAAGCATTCACCTACAACGAAATAGATATTGTCTTAGTGAAAAATCCAAACAAAAACCAACTCCGAAATAAATATGTGACGGGTAAAAAAAAGTACCAGTTTTTCCTCGTCCGCAGATTTCCACTCGAGCCTCTTTGGACGCTTTGGTACCATTGTTTCCGCGGCATCGGACCCGTCGCTTGGAGCACTGCCTTCAGGAGCAGACGATGGAGGTGGTTGCTGATACGGAGGAGGTGGAGGTGGAGGTGGAGCGTATGACCCGGAGCTGCACCATATGGCCCCGGAGGTGGTGTGTTGGATGGGTACAACACTCGGGGATGCGGCGAAGAACCGACATTCGAGCGACGATGTGTGGGAGAGGCATCTTCTATGTGAGCAGGTTGTGACCCGTCGGACTGCAAGAGTTCCGTGAACGAGGTGATATCTGGAGTCCAAACCGACATGGCGGAGATGGTTTGAGAGAAGAGCGAAAGAGAAGGGGGAAATGGTGTGAAGAGAAGGGATGGATATGGGGGGTATTTATAGGATTGTAGATGAAATTTGGGTGATTTTTTTTTTGATTTTTTCCAGCCAGCCACGCTCCCCCCAACGGCTAGCTGACGTGGACCAATGGGGGGGCGCCACGTCAGCTAGCCGTTGCGCAACGCCCCCCCCCCAACGGCTACCCGCTCCCGCCCCGCCCTATCGCCTCTACCCGCCAGCGCGCCGCCCCACCCTATCGCCCTCTCGCCCCCCCTCTCGCCCCGCCCCCTCGCTATCGTCCCGTCTACGCGGGCGGTTAGGCGGGCGATAGCCGCCTGTCGACGGGCGACGCCGCCAGCGCCCGGCGCCTCCCTCCCGCCCCCTATCTCGCCTGCTCTCGCCCGCGCCCAGGCGATAAGCCTCCCTCCCGCCCGCCTAATCGCCCGCAATGGCACCGGCCTCAAATGGCCGTCTTGCTTTTGCGTCCAGACTCCTACCCGAGTGATTTATCCCTTTTTTTTTTTTTACTTTTTCTACATATTGGCTTCGTGGCAGGCGAAATTCTTCGTGGAGTGGGTGAGGTAGCAAAGGCAGCGCATGACCCTGCTGGTGCTAACCCATATGTACCAAGTGGCTTGACTATAGTCAGGGGTGGAGCTAGAATCAGACTAAGTCTGGTGCTATTACTAATGCAGTACTGCTGATTACCTAGGATTTTTATATTTCTAACCTTAAAATTTAACAAACACTCATTGCAGTGTAGCTGCTGTGCCGGTGCTACACACCTATCATCACCCGTAGCGCCGCCCCTGATTATAGTGTCAGGTAGAGGAGGCAGTGGTTGTGCGTCTGCCTGCGGAACGTCACATGGATACACCGGTGTACTAACAAGAACTTGGTTTGGGCATCTACGCGATGCAAATATTTTTAACCCCGTTGCAATGCACGGGTATTTTTAATTACTAGAGTTATACAAAATGGGATACTGATTAAGAAGCGGGGTCGAACCTAACCAAGTATCCTCCCAAAACCCTATTGTTCCCCATTCCCTAAATAAAAGAACCTCTACGAAAGAAGTCGTCCTTCACTCTTATTAGACTTTTCCAAAAGGGAGAATTAGTAGGTTGTGCCTCAACATGAGCTAAAGATTTGCTATGAAGATATTTGTTTTGCAGCAACTCCTCCCAAACACCCTCTTCATTTTGAAGTTTAAACAACCACTTACTAAGTAAACACATATTTTTCAGCTCAAGCACTTCCACACCAAGACCACCCTGGTCCTTAGGTCTAAAGATGATGTTCCATGTGGTTAATCTATATTTACGTTTGTTCTCATCACTTTGCCAAAAAAAACGAGACTGACAGAAATCTAGTCGTGTTCACACACGTTTCATTCAAGATATTCAAGATCGTCAGTCCGACTATATTTTGCAGTCAATTTAAAGGAGACCATATTACAAAGTGGCAGGCCGATGAAATATTGTCATTCAAGAACACTGGCACGCTGGTCTCACAATATGTAAGTAGATTTTTTGCATGGCAATACATGTCTTATTAATAAATAAATATTTGGTTGCGTAAATACCGACATTTCATGACCGAAAAGATAGGATAATCATATGCAAAAAAAACTAGGGCTTGTCCCTCTCCACCAAGGGAAGAAAGACAAACCATCTCTTCACTTGAGCTCGGCGCGGCTCCGTCGCTGGACTGCAGATTTACGGATATCCAAATTAGGTTGCCGGAAGCAAAACCATTGCCGTTGAACGAATCAGACCGGGGAAACGTGTCCCCGGACACGCCATTAAAATTCAGAACTGACACTCCCGCACGACTACGATGTCGGAGGAGAAAATCAGAACTATCAGCCTTCAACCAAAAATCCAGCAAATGATGCACCATCTTTCAGCTGTCACCTGCGCACACAACCATCCACGCCTACTCTGAGACGACAATACCTTCTTGCTCTACCAGGACGTCAGAGACACCGCCGCAGCAACGAGGACAGAGCGGCGGCCCCTCGCCGACACCATACATGAATCCCAACGCCACTGATTTGAAGAATCATCAAGCACACGATGCCATCAACTCCGATACAACGCCATAAAGGACACCGCCGGTATGGGAGTGGAGTTGGGACAAATTTATTCGTCCGGGCGCCGCTTCCACTACCCAACGGCGCACCGCGATCTACAAAGCCAAACACTAACTACAGAGTGGAGGAACAGGCCCCCCTCTCTACCGCCGCTAGAGCAGCAATCGGATGGGAAAGTCAGCCCTGGCCTGTGGAGATCAGAGGTAGTGGGTCGCCTTCATCTGCCGGCCTGGGTAGGGAAAAGATGTGACCCGTGGTCTTTTTTTCCTTACAGGATCGACGTTGAAAATGTTAAGATATACTCTCTTCATTTCTTTTTAGTCTGCGTGTTAGGTTTGCCAAAAGTCAAACCTCCTAAAGTTTAACTAACTTTATAGGAAAACTATCAACATTAATAATACCTAGTCAAAATCATATGATTCATCATGAAATATATTTTCATATTATACCCAATTGATATTTTAAAAATTAATATTTTGTTTTATAAACTTGGTCAAATTTTAGAGCGTTTGACTTAAAACAATCCAAATAAACGGAGTAAAAAGAAACAGAGGGAGTACTATGTAAGTAGATAATATATGCAGTGCCAAATACTAGCTTGCTGGTGAAGTTTCTGCATAATGGTCAAGGTGTAACATCTCGATCGGGGGATCTCCTCCTATGGAGTAACTACAATACACGTATCAGAAGCAGCATTAATTACTCGATGAGTGAACCAAACGGTAGCTAGGAGCTAGCACGACACTAAGACTAGCTATAGTGGTGGTATCATAGCTAGTATCATGCAACTTGGACCCACAAAAAACCTGATGTGGCAGGTAATTAATGAGGAGAGAGATGGTTAGAGTAACATAGCTAGATACCGTATCATGACACGTAAAACGAGAAAATTTAGTTGCATGTAAATCTTGTACACATATTTGCATCGAGATTCTACAAAACAATAAATAGCATGATATTATGATACTACTATAAGATACTATGCATTATAGAGGTAGTATCATATACTAGTACTTGTGTATGTTACTCCCCACTATGACTAGTCTAATGGTCACTGTATACTCCTACGTGGCACGAAAACAAGGAGGTCACACCCTAATTAATTGGCGAGTACAGAATGGAATTATCCGCCATCCAATTCATTGTCTAATCATCTCTAGCTCTCGCTGCCTAGCTACTAGCTAGTCAGTCTACAGCTGCAGGAACTAGCTTGCTACGGAACTACTCTCTCGGTTTCATATTACATGATTTAGAAATGGATATGTCTAGTACTAAAATATGTCTAGATACAACCATTTTAAAGTAATCTAATATAGAACTGAAGAAGTATTAGCCTGTCAGGTAAAATCAAGCTGCGAATCCACGCATGATTTTTCTCACCTAAAATCCTAAACAGTACTGTACACGTTACGTGACTAGAGTCGCCACAATTTTTCTCGCCTAAATTTTGACACTACTAGCTAATACTAGCCATAGTGTGATATCATAGGTAATATCATGCAACTTGTCCCAAAAAAGCTGAGATGACATGTAATTAAGAAAGAAAAAGGAGATTAGAGTAACATAGGTAGATACCGTATCATGACACGTAAAACTAAGAAAATTAATGACAAAGAAATCTTACACACATATTTACATTGAAATCTACAAAATAATAATAGAACATGAATATGATACACATATTTATATGATACTTTGCATTAGAGATGTAGTATCATATGCATGATACTTTTGTATAATACTCCCCACTATGGCTAGTCTAATGGGTAGATTATTCACTCTCGAACCGTTTTGTAGCTCTTTGCTGCCGCTCCCCTCAATTAATGCGTATTGAGCCATGCAGATATCGACGAATGAAACCTAATCCACGTACGGTGTTCCCATTAGTGCTATTACCTCCTAATTAGGGGAGTAATTAATTACTATTAATTAATCAACGACGCAATTAAAGCCATACGCACATAATTCACCCAATGGGTCGATGGATTGATGCGTGCATGGAGTACACTTTGAAAGTTTGAACCGACTAATTAATCACGCATGCAGGCTAATCGATGAGTTAATGGCAATGGCATGCCTGCATCTTTACTCGTGACAGCTGCGTGCACCCTTCCGGGTACGATTACACTAGTGGAAACAACCCCTCTCGTCCAGGGGGCCGGGGGGCAGCTGTCCCGGTTGCAACCAAATCCGGGACAAATGCCCTGCATTGGTCCCGGTTCGTGCGCCCGGAGCAACAGGAATCGCCTGGGCGCATTGGTCCCGGTTCGTGGGGGGCATATCGGTCCCGGCTTTTGCCACGGACCGGGACCAATGCCTAGCCACAGGCCACGTGGCACGCGCATGACCTATTGTCCCGGTTCAATCCACGAACCGGGACCAATGCCCCCTTCCCCTATATATATACTGCCCCAGCCCCCACTCCTTCCATCTTTTTTTTTGCTTGGAGGTGTGAGAGAGTGTGGTGTTAGTGTGTTTTTTTTTACTATGCACACGAGGTGTTCGACGAAATTCCCGAGACGCACACAAGCTCACTGAAAATGGTATCTTCGACCGAGGTTAACAAATTATCTTTTTCATCTGTAACTGATACATAAAAAAATATTATTTGTCGATGTACTGTGGTCATCTCTGTATTAATATGTTATTGTAATGTATTTTGATAAACTTAATTATATGATGCAGATGGATGCACGGCAGCGATGGATGTACGGTGACCGACGCACTTCCGAGTATATGGCAGGCCTGAATGCATTTCTTGCTGTAGCTCAGGCGAACAAAGATAATGGCTTCATGTGTTGCCCATGTGTTGATTGTCGGAACGTCAGAGAACATTCTTCCGAAAGAATCCTTCACGGCCATCTACTTCGGAGAGGTTTCATGCCCAGCTATAATTGCTGGACCAAGCATGGAGAAAGAGGGGTTGTGATGGAAGACGATGAAGAAGAATAAGAAGATCCTTTGTTCCCTGAATACGACGATACTGCAATGGAAGAGAATGCAGAAGAAGGAGGTGATCAAGAACAGGCATCAGAAGAGCCCGATGATGATCTTGGCCGAGTTATTGCTGATGCAAGGGAAGACTGTGAAAATAAATTGGAGAGGTTGAACCTGGACAACATGTTACAGGATCACAAAAAATTGTTGTACCCAAATTGCGAAGATGGTAGCACAAAGCTCAGTACCACACTGGAGTTGCTGAAATGGAAGGCACAGAACGGTGTGACTGACAAGGCATTTGAGAGAAATGGGAATACATTTTACACGAGCTCCCAAGATAAGAAGAGCACCAACCAAAACAGTGGTGTCCGCTTTGATACAACAAACGAGAATGGAAAAAATGACACATACTATGGTTACATAGAGGAGATATGGGAACTTGACTATGGACCTTCTTTTAAGGTCCCTTTGTTCAAGTGCAAATGGGTCAACCTGAATGGAGAAGGGGTAAAGGTAGACCCGCTTTATGGAATGACAACAGTGGATCTCAACAATATTGGTTACAATGACGAACCATTCGTCCTAGCCAATGATGTGGCTCAGGTCTTCTATGTGAAGGACATGTCTTCCAGACCGAAGAAAAGAAAAAATAAGGAAACAAATTCATCATACGATGAGCCGAAGCGTCACATAGTTCTCTCAGGGAAAAGAAACATCGTGGGAATTGAGGACACGACAGACATGTCAGAAGATTATAATAAGTTTGTTGAAATTCCACCCTTCACAGTGAAAGCTGACCCCACCATCCCGTTAAATAATGAAGATGCTCCATGGTTACGGCCGAAGCGATCATAAGCAAGGGACACGAAGAAAATTCAGAAGACTAGATAGGGATGTTGTTGGTGATGTGTAATAATAAACGTGGAATACATGATCATAGTTCTTATAACGCAGTATGAACGAGATTTTGTTAGCCAAAATGATATTTATACATATTCTGTGATTATGAATGGAGTAGGTGCAAGTTTGACCAATAATTTGTATTGATCGGTCAAAAGCTGGCAAGCATTGAGTGCTTGACAACTATGACCAGCCTGACTTCATTATTATTCCAACCAGCAGCACACCCACCCACTTTTCTGTTTCTCTCTTCTCCGTCTGTTGGTGATGTGTAATAATAAGCGTGGAATACATGATCATATAGTTCTGTTTGATCAGTATTTTGTATTGACCGGTAAAAATCTGACAACTATGACCCATATCCGAGTATGAGATAACTGTAGGCAGATATTGCAGGAACAATTCAAAGTGATAGTACAGATACAATCCTGACAGATATTGCAGGATGATAACTACTTTGGAGATGTAGTATGTGTTGACACACGGTATAGAACAAGTGATTATGGCAGGCCTCTATTGTTATTCATTGGAGTTAACCAGCATAAACAGCCGAAAACTGTTTTGACGGACTGCTTTACATCGATAGGGGATGCAGTTGCTTCTGCTTGGCCAGGGACTGTCCACCGCTCGGATATATATCAAAATGCAACGAAAGTATTAAGGGATATATTGCACTGTTCGGAAACTTTAGCTCATGATTTTAGTAGGTCTTGGCGAAGTACAATCTGAAGGATAACGAGTGGCTAAGTAGATTGTATGAGGATAGAGAAAAATGGGTTTTGCCTTATGGGTGTCATATATTCTGCGCAAATATTGAAGTCACACTTCGAAGTGATAGCAGAGATACCATCCTGACAGATATCCTTAAAACAGAAATAGAGCTTCGGTACTTCTTTAACAGATATGATAAATTTTTGGAGGAGAAACGTCTAACTGAACAACGAAGATCCCAAATGTTGAAGGCGGAGGGGAGCACGACGGAGACGGCGGACGAGCAGAGGAGAGGAAAGCGCGACAGCAACGGCGCGGTCTCCCCCGCCCGACCGCCCGTCTCTGCTTTAAGTCTGATGCTCCCGCTGAGGCTTGCCGCGTACAGGGAAGTTACTATGTTTTCAAGCGGGGGTCGGGATAAAGGGAGACGAAGATCTCAAATTCACCGTGTCAATAAGATACAACTCGCTTTGTCGAACTTTATATAAATCACCCGGGATGCCTTGTATGCTCTGGACTAACTCGGAAGATCACGAGAGAAAACAAAAATTGTAACATTTTTATATTCAAATTATGTACAAATGGTAAAATAATTAATAGTTTCAGTAGTTAGAAAAATTATTTAGTTAAACGAAAAATGGATTTAAATTAGTTATGCAAATTCTAGTGTTTTTCATGTTGAAATTTTTGTCAAATTCGAAAGTATATAGAAGTTGTTAATGTGCAAACTTAATAATTTTTAAACTTTGGCGCTAAAAACTTTTGGGCGCGCAGGGTGCCACCCCCAAAATTCGAAATATGTTTTTGGTCCCGGCCCGTGGTACCAACCGGGACCAAAGGGGCTCTAGTCCCGGTTGGTGGCACGGGCCGGGACCGGAGGCCCAGGTGTATAAAAATCGCGGCCCTCTCTCCAGGCCGAACGAACACCCCAGGACAGTGGACATGGCTTGGCGAAGCCCTGCCCCGGCGGCGGGAACGACTAGACAGATCCCGCCGGCGGACCGCCGGCGGGGATGGGCTAGGGACACAGTAGACTAGGGCACACAACTCATATTAAAAAAGGCCAGTGGCCTTGCTTACATAGATAGGGGGCGGCGCGGCCACAGGCGGCCGACCGTACTTGCATAAAGGGGGTGGCGGCGCGGCCACAGGCGGCCGGCCGTTTTCTTGGGGGGTTGCTTAGTCTAGGGGGATAGCTTAGTCTAGGGGCGCACCGGCGCCGATCTACTCGTCCTCCTCGTCGGAGGAGATTTCTTGGTAGGGGGCGGCTGCCACAGGTGGGCAGACAGCTGGGCCGAGGGTGCAGGCATCGGGGGCATCGGAGGCGCGTACGGCGGTGGCGGGGGTAGCATCTCCTGCGGCGGCGGCGGTGGGGGCAGCTCCTCCTGCTGCGGCGCCCAAGCGCCGCCGGTCCAGACCCAGGACATGCCGTACTCCAGGCCTGGGGGGAGCGGCTGCGGCGGCGGCTTGTCCTCGGACGCCTCCCAGTCGGCGTACATCTGCTGCCACCATGGGGCAGGCTCGGTAGGGGGCGGCGTCGGCGGCATGGCGGCGGCGTCGGCGGTGGCGGCGGCCACGACCCGCTCCCACCGCTTGATCTCGTCTTCCCGGAGGGAGCGGCGGGAGGCCTCGCAGGCCTCCTCCATGGCGGCCCGGAGCTCGGGGTCCTCCTCCCCGGAGAAGTCCTCCGGGATGTCCTCGAGGAGCCACAGCTCCCTCTCCCGGCCGGGCGGTGGTGCGGGGTAGTCCGCCACGTCCGCCTCGTGGGGGGCGGGGATGAAGTAGCGCCGGCACTGCTCGTGCTCCTGCTCGAGCCAGGCGGCCCAGTAGGGGGAGCTGCGCGCGTACGCGCGCTCCCTGCGGACGGAGGCCGGCAGGAGCTCGCGCCAGCGGTCGATCTCCTCGAGCAGCGCCTCGCCGGTCGGGACCGGCAGCACAGGGATCCGCTGGGGGTTCAGGTGCCAGCCGTCCGGGAGGTGGACGTCAGCATAGAACACCGGCGTGGCGTTGTTCCAGTGCCACTCGGCCTCATCCCCCCGGACGTACCGGCGGAACCTCTTGCCCTTGGGCGCGGCGCGGGGTGGCGGGCGTGCCGCCGGAGGTGGCGCGGGGACGCGCGGCGTCCCGCCGAGGCGGACACCTCCAGGGCCGTAGCCGAAGGCCTCCGCCGGCGGGGGTGGGACGCGGCCGGCGCCGCTCGAGGAGCCTTCGTGGTCGTTCCTGGGGCGCTTGCCGGAGCCGGAGCCGCTGCCGAACCAGCGGGACATGGTGGCTATGGTTGCTCTGCCTTGGGCGCGGCCGGGGTGGATGGGTTGTACGGGCGGCGGGGGCCCTTTAAAAAGGAACCGGGGGGGCTGGCATGCCAACCGGCGGCCTGAACGTGGCGGCGGTTGCAGGCGCCCATGAATGCGGGCGGGAGCCGAGGCGTGGCGTGTGGGGAAGTGGGGGGCGCGGGAAGCCGAGGCGGGGCGGGAAGACGAGGCAACAGTGGCCCTTTGACCGTCATGTGGTCTTAATTTAAGGGACCAGGCGAGCCAGCCACCAGGCCGCTGGCCAGTGGCCCCTTCGAACCGTTGACTGACCATAATAAAAGACGTGGGCCAGTGGGCCCTTCGAACCGTTGACTGACCATAATAAAAGACGCGGGCCAGTGGGCTTAATAAAAAACGTGGGTCTGGACGCGGTTGGGGAAGGGGAGGCCGGCTCGGGATTGGGAGACAGGAGCCCAAAAGACGTGGGCCTGGACGCGAAAATTGACGATTATATATATTTTTTCCAAAAAAGTATCCATCTCGGTCCCTTGAACGAATCGGGACGAACTCCCTGGCTCAGGTTCGCCACGTAGCCTACCCTTACCATCCCGGGTCCTGGCACAACCGGGACCAATAGGGGAGGGCCATTTGTCCCGCCAGCCCATCCCGGTTGCACAACCGGGACAACTGGCCCTTACGACCCGGGACAAAAGGCCCTGTTTCCACTAGTGTTAGGAGATCGGGTGGTTTAAATACGGGAATGGACTCGTACCCGTGGGCGCTAATCAGGCGAGGTTGTGTCTCGGAGACGCTGCTGATCGAGCGCTGATGGTGGCGGACGAACTGCACTGCTGCGTCACCTGCCAGCTGGAGTTGGAATAATTAATTAACCCAGCCACGTACTATACCGGAGTAGGAGGAAGACAGCACATCGCACTAACACGGCTACAGTGCTCCCAAAATGTTATGTATGCAAGAAGGTTGATATATCATATATGTGTGTCTATACTAATAAAAATTTCCAAACCAAATTTGATATTCGTAAAGAGAACCAAAAAGAAAATTCTAGTTGTGAATATTAAACAGATGTACTAGCCATGTATTCCAAAAGAAAAATCCAGTTACGAATAGGGTCACAAAAATGCACACCGCTCGGTTTTTCTTTTGGTATACTCGTGCTTATATGGGACTATGAATAGGTTGGTTAACCACAAGCATGTAGAAGTACTTACTATTCCACATTGATCCTAAGTAAGACAAGTATTTACTGTAGTACACCTATTTTGCAAAGATTATATGAGTATAAAAATACGGTCGTGGTGCGGAATGGCTTTGTTGTATGATGAGGAGTTTTCACGACAACAATAATGATATATAGATGGATACACCCACCCGACTTGGTAGTATATTAAATTTTCAATGCATTTAGTTTTTTCAATACCCACTGGCATTTCCACTACCTCTTAAAGTGCACCTCTACCAGCATGGCAAGAAAACATATTCAGAAAGGCATGATTTCGGTTTGTTCTACCTCGCGCCATGCAAAGCTCCTCTTCCTCCATGGCAAAATATTGTGTCGAGGCATGTGGTTATTCATGTTCAAATACATTGTGGGTGGTGGGGCGGGGAGGGGGGTGTTGTAGGTCGTCCCAAGGTGGCGGTCCCTCCCTAGAGCTTCTAGAGGGCATAAATAATTCTTCAAAATTCACGGTGAAAAGTAAGTCGAGCAAATGTTGAAGTTTGTTAACAATTTTTTCGAGGGGTAGGGGGTTCTGGCACATCAGGGACTTGAAGCAAGTAGCTTCAATTTTGGATGAACCGTAGATTTGGACCGATGATACTTTTCTCTGTCCATAATTTATCCTAGCATTTCGGATGGACTAGTTAAATTCAAACTAAGTTAAAAATGACCAAACATGTGGAAAGAAGTATCAACATCTACAATATAAAATGAATAAGATCATAGCCGTCATAAAATGTATTACATATATTTAACATTATACATATTAATATTTTTCCGTAGGCTTGGTCAGACTTTACAAAGATTGACTTTAACTTAAGATTAAAATGCATGATTATTACGGATAAGCTAAACCTCTTGATTTTGACCAAACTCAGAATACAGGCTAATTATTGACAAAGGGAGTATTAGTTTTAGTGTTTTACCAAAGAAAGATCACTGCCCCTCACCTGCATTTATGCACGAGCTAGTGCACGTATGAGAAAAGGTGTACATGTCTTCTTTGTAATGGCAAAGAAAGGCCACATGCTGCGAGTACCATGTGTGGTGCTGAGACAGAGTATCTGATAGAATCCCGGCACAGGAGCTGTTCCGCTCTGAACCGAAGGACGAATAGTCTCAGGGCTCCTTTGATTTGGAGGAAATCTGAAGGAATAGCACGGGAATAGGAAGTTTTCAGGAAATGTCACTGTTCATCCGTTTGTGAAGAAATGTGGAGAGGAAAACTATAGGAAATTTTCCTTCCCATCCCAGTTTCAAGGCAAAACATGGAGGAAACAAAAATTCACTCTGAGCTCATTTTTCAATTCCTGTGCACAAGGAACGAGCAAAGGATTGCATCTGCTATCATTTCCTATCTCTGTCTATTTCCTATTCGTTTGATTTCCCTATCCTACAAATCAAAGAGGCCCTTATTATAGATGGATCCACCTATCCGTATGAACAGTGAGCCAGCGGCCGAGCTAGCAGGCTGCAGCTTGTGATGATGTGTTGAGAGCATGTCCAGTAGACCCCTTAAATCTGCAAAACTGTAAATTTAACCTTTTTTTACGGGCTGAAACGAAAAAAACAGAAATACTAGAACCCCTAAAACTGTAAAATTGTAAAAAAAAAAATTTGCAGGCCAGACCTGGGAACCTCCTGCTGGCCTGTACAAACCCAGGTTGGAGAGGCCAACCCCTCCCGACCCGTTTTTGACCTCACCAAAACGCGGGAGGGAGGTTTCAACCCTCTCCTCCCCACTTCGCCGGATCCAGCCGCCGCCTCGGTCGCCGTCGTTCGCATCCGCCGCCGCCCCGGTCGCCTCCTCCGTTCCCGAGCGCCGCCGCCTTCCCCGGCCTCCTCCGCCCCCGAGCGCCGCCGCCTTCCCCGGCCCCGCCCCAGCCTCCGCCGCCCCCGAGCGCCGCCACCTTCCCCGACCCCGACCCGGCCTCCTCCGCATCGGCGCGCCGCCGCCTTCCCCGACCCCGGCCTCGGCCTCCTCCGCCCCCCAGCGCCGCCCCTCCGCCATGCCCGCCCGCACCTCCGCGCGAGGTCGTCGGGCCGAGGCCGCCGTCCTCCTCGGGCCCTGGCCGCCCGCACCTGCCCGCCCCACCGCGTCCTGCCCGCCCGCCCCTCCTACCCCGGCCGCGGCGCCCGCATCGGCCGCACGAGAGGTACGTGTATGTTTTTTTTTTCATTTTGTTGTTTCATTGTTGTTTTATTTTGTAGCACTGATTAGTGACTGATTATTGCAGATGGAGCTGAACAACGACGACATTGTCATGGACTCGATGTCGGATTCGTCGGATTGGTCGACATCCGACGATTCCGACATTGACGAGTTGTTGCAAGACGATGACGTCGAGATGATGAGCCTCCTCATCGAAGTGCAGTCGTATGAAGACCGCGCGAATCTGATGGATCAGAGGAGAGGGTCGAAGATGGGGAGAGTCACCATCTACCGAAACCGTGCTCTCGGACACCGGCATTTGATGGAAGACTACTACGACGAGTTCCCTACGTACCCTCCTCGCCTCTTCCGTAGAAGGTACCGAATGCGCCGTTCTCTATTTGTGAAGATTGTCACGGATTGTGAGGCGGACTCCTCATATTTCAAGCGTCGTAGATCCGCCGCCGGTATCACAGGGTTTAGTGCATACCAAAAGATATCGGCGGCAATGCGGGTACTCGCATATGGCGTACCCGCGGACTACACGGATGAGTATCTTCGCATTGGGCAAGATACAACCACCGAGTCCGTCCGTAGATTTGCTAAGTTGGTCATCGGGTTGTATGGAGAGAGGTATCTTCGAGCACCAAACGAGGAAAATACAAAAACATTGATGGAAACCAATGAAGAAAGGGGATGGCCGGGGATGCTAGGTAGCCTTGATTGCATGCATTGGACATGGAAAAATTGCCCAAAGGCATGGCACGACATGTATTGCGGCAAAAGCCGTGATGCTACCATTATGCTTGAGGCCGTGGCATCGGAGGACACATGGATTTGGCATGCATATTTTGGGTTGCCCGGAACACTCAATGATATCAATGTGCTCAATAGATCTCCTTTGTTCAAAAGATTAATAACCGGGGATGGTCCAACTTGCAACTACAAAGTCATGGACAATGAGTACTCAATGGTGTACTATCTCACCGATGGCATTTATCCTGAATGGGCAACTCTTGTGAAGTCCATCAAGGAGAAAAATGGGGTGCCCTTAACCAAAAAAGAGGCTCATTTCACAAGGGCACAAGAGGCAGCCCGAAAGGATATTGAGAGAGCTTTTGGTGTCTTGCAAGCAAGGTTTGCCATAGTTCGGGGTCCGGCTCGGTTTTGGGACAAGAAAACCTTGGTGGACATCATGAAGTGTTGTGTGATTCTACACAACATGATCCTAGAGGATATGAGGGGGTTAAACTTGACTTGTTTCTATGACAATGTTGGCACACGTGTGCAACCGGAAAGAAATTCTTCTCGTGTGCAAGCTTTTTTTCAAGCACATCGTGGCATTGAAGATGCAGCCACTCATGGTCGGCTCCGTGATGATCTAGTAGAGCACCAGTGGCAGTTGGATGGACAGCGCCGTGGCGCATGATTTACCTTTGTTCTATTTGATTTGAACAATTATTGTTGTATGGTCCAACATTGTTGTAACAATTTGAATGATTATTGTTTTATGTGCTTGTATATACTATTTGGTGTTGTAATAATAACTAGAATGATTATTGTTTTATGTGAAATGTGATGATATTTGTGATATGTGAAATGATGATATGTGATGAAAACTGTGATATGGCATATAACAGTTTTAGAGGTTGGGGTTGAGGCAAATACTAGAACCCTCAAACCCAACCCTTAAAACCGAATATCATCACATTTCACATAAAACATGCATAAAAACAGCTATTTCCAAACCGTAAAACTGCCCATGTTTCTCAACCCGTAAAAATGCATAAAAACAACTATTTCCAAACCGTAAAACTGCTATAAGGGTTTGAGGGTTCTACTAGACATGCTCTGAGATGTTGAGATGGTGTGTGGTGGGTCTCGAGCAAAACGTGTGAGGTGAGAAGCTTCTTGCTCCTGTTTCGGGTCAGTCAGAGGGGAATATTTATGGGGTGATCGATGTGCGCGCGCGGTTGAACCCGCCTGGGTCGCTTCACCATTCATAATCGCAGCTGGGCACCCGCTCATCCATGACAAAATGCACCGCTAGATATCTTGGATCGCGCGTGTCGTGTCATCCCTCCGAATGTCTGACCATAGCTAGCTGAGAGACTGACTGGTATCCATTCGACAGAGATCTTTTCTTTTTTCATTGATCCATTCGACAGATGGACCTGGATTTTGTGCGGTTGTGTACAAGGCAGGCCAGTACGACCGATCGACCTGATGCTGCGATGGAACTGCACGTACGGGCGATCAAGGATATGCCACGTGAAATTCGGCGGGGCTACTTAACAGCGGGCTACCTTTCGGCGTGGAATACGCACACCGCACTTAACCCCGTCGCGGTCGCCCACGCCTCATCTCTTCCAATTCCATCGTCTCCACCGATCGTCGCGTCGTGTGGCGTAGGAGTATGATGTGATGAGCCGCGGTAGACGTCTCGCTCCCGCATTTAATCGTTCCTTCAATCCATCTGCTCCTCCCAACCGATTGATGATCATCAAGCTCGTCGTCGTTCCTTCAGTTCGTTCGACGCCGGATCGGAAGGGAAGTTTTAATCTACACCGATCTGCGTGCGTGCTAGCTGTGTCGCACGCACGTCCGTGCTGATGAAAGGAAGGCGCTGGTCATTAATGGGGCGACGACCATATGCAATTCAATTCAAGACGATCGACGGCGTCGCTTTCAGGTTACCTAATGCCATTTATGAGATGATGATCTCGCTGCCTTTTCTCACACTTGCAGATCCTCTACGACTCACTACGCGCACGGCCGGCACCGGACCGCCTCCTGCTGTAGCCCACACCGCACGTACAACCAGCAGATCGAGTATGGTGGGTGAACGACTGCGGCTGAGTCCAAGACTTTCTGCCGGCCGGGAGATGCATGCTTCTCATTTCTCGCAGTGTGTGCATACATGTTTCGAGAAAGGGACCTGCGCGCGTCTACTGCATGCTACTACTGTCAAGTGTGAAAGGACGTTTCATAAAAGAAAAAGGATGTCCGAGTATTGATCCGTATCGTACAGCACGTACGCATAGTAAGACTTAATTTCACACGTCGATCGTGCGGTGAAAAGCCTGTGCTATCGCGACCTAGGGAGTTCTCCGAAAAAACCGGACGTCTCCTGTAGGCGACTAGGGTTTCTTCGAGGGGAAACGGCGGCGCACGTCGATCTCATCGGCGAGTGCGCTTCGTCGCTTGGGATCGGGATGGCTTCGTCATCGGACCCGGGCAAAGGGAAGCAAGGGGTCCTCTCACCGAACTCGGCGAGGGCTCAGGTGGAAGACGCCATGAAAAAACTTGATCTTACGGCAGAGGAGTCTACGCCGTTGGTGATCAATGACCTGGAGGATGGAGAGGCACATAAGTGGTCGCTCGCGGGCAAGGTGCTGTACAAGAACACGCTACATATCCAGACCATTGCTAGCGCGTTGAGGCCAGCTTGGGGAAACCCTAGAGGATTAGTTTTTCGCCCGATCGGAGAGAACATGTTTGTGGTGGATTTTGAAAGCAAACGTGATTTGGATCGGGTTTGGGAAGGAGCACCGTGGCATGTTAATCGACATGCTGTTATTCTTGAAGAGTTTGTTGATTGCTTGAGGCCATCGGAACTCAAGTTTGATAAGCTTCAGATCTGGGTAAGGATACTTAATTTACCCTTCCACTTGAGAAACAATAAGTGGGGGCTGGCAGTTGCACAGGAACTTGATAAATCTATTACAGCTGTGCAAATTGATCCGGTGGGAGGTTACCTGCGTGCAAGAATATCCATTGATGTATACAAACCACTGAGAAGAGGGATTCTGATTAGCTCGAGCAGGAGGAACAGCCAGGACTGGTATGAACTGCAATATGAGAATATTCCTAGCTTTTGCTTCTCCTGTGGTTGCTTAGGTCACTCGGACCTTGTTTGCCCAAGCCCAGGTAAACGTGATGAGGAAGGTCTTCTTCCATTCAGAACAAGCTTGCGTGCACCGGATGATAGGAGGAAATCGACATCCAGTGAAGGATCGTCGAAGGATCAGTTTTCCTATCAGTCTAAGCAGAAGGCTGCATCTGCAGCGAGTTCTACTGCTGACAGAGAGAATGAGGTGTCCTCGCCTCCAAGGAAAAATAACTTGGTGAACAAACGAAAAGGGGGTCCCCAGAAACCGGTTTATAGGCAGATTGAGTATCAAGAGAGCTCAGGCAAAGTTGTTTCGGGGAATGAAATAGTACCTTACCAGGAGGTGCTAACCAGAGTGGAAGTTTCGGGGCAGGAAAAAGATGGTGCTGCAGAAAGAGATCCGAAGAAGAAAAAGCCCACCCCGACAAATTCTGAAAACTTGGCAGAGGCTGGAGGACAGCCCTGCCTGTCGAAATGAGTTGTGCCAGTTGGAACTGTCTGGGGCTTGGGAACCTCGAGACAGTTCGTGAACTTCGTAACTTTACGAAGCGTGAAGCTCCCGATGTACTCTTTGTGATGGAGACGAAGATACGAGCGCAAAGAGTGCAGGACCTGCGAGCTCGCCTTGGGTTTGCAGGTTGTTTTGCGGTTGACAGTGAGGGGTTAAGTGGTGGATTGGGTCTCTTTTGGTCCAATGATGTGAGTGTGGATGTGAAAAATAAAAGTTCTAGTCATATAGACTGTGTCGTGCAGAAAAAGGATTTATCTTCTCCCCCGTGGAGGTTTACGGGTTTTTATGGAGCGCCAAGAGTGGAAAATCGTCATCATAGTTGGAGATTCTTAAAAACCCTGTATGGTATCCAGCATAATGCGTGGATAGTTCTTGGTGATTTTAATGAGACCATGTTTGGTTCTGAGCATTTCAGGAAATCAGTGAGACCCGAGTGGCAGATGAAGGCTTTCAGAGAAGTGGTAGATGATTGTTCCCTAATGGATTTAGGGTGGTCAGGAGTTCCATACACCTGGGACAATCGTCGTCTCGGCGATGCAAATGTCAAAGCTAGATTGGACCGGGCATTGGTGAATCATGATTTTATGCAGAGGTTTGAGCATTCTCGCGTCAGACATGTGGTTTCATGTGAGTCTGATCATTGTTTTGTGATGGTTGAGGTTACTGACAAAGCAGTACTTGGGAGTAGAAGAGGACAGAAATCCTTTAAGTACGAAAATGTCTGGCAATCTCATCCAGAATATGATAGTTTTGTCCGTGATAAGTGGCTTCAGAATAATCATGGAGGTGGCTTAAGTGGCCTCGTCTCGTCCTTGAACAAGTTACAGGATGAGCTAGGCGAGTGGGGAGTACAGCACTTTGGTTCTCTCGCGAAAGAAGTGCGTGATCTGCAAAAGAAACTCGAGAGAATTAGAAGGCAGTCTGTAGGCAGAGGCCCATCCGATCATGAAAAAACTACAGTAATCAAATTGAGAGAAGCCCTCCAGAGAGAGGAAGTTTGGATGCGCCAGAGATCTCGTGTTCATTGGCTACGAGAGGGCGATCGAAACACGAAGTATTTCCACGCCCAAGCTGCACACCGTCGGCGTATTAACCGTATATGTGGCCTGCAGCGGCAAGATGGGACAGTTTGTGCTGATACAGATGAAGACAAAGAGGAAGTACAAGGTTTTTTTCAGAACCTTTACACATCACAAGGGTTTAATGACATGGGGGTTTTGTTGGACCATGTCCCAGTCCGTGTGAGTACGGACATGAATTACACACTTGATAAACCATTTGAACCAAATGAGGTACGCGATGCATTATTCCAAATGGCGCCTTCTAAAGCCCCTGGTGTTGATGGTTTTACGGCAGGGTTTTTCCAGCGGCATTGGGACCTTGTTCGTGGTGATCTAGTGCCTGCAGTTTTGGATTTCTTGAATGGTGGTGTTCTACCTTTAGGCCTTAATGATACATCAATTACACTGATTCCCAAGGTACGAAACCCACAATTTATTTCACAATTCCGGCCTATTTCTCTCTGTTCGGTAGTATACAAAATAGCAGCAAAATCTATTACCAATAGATTGAGAGGGTTTATGGATGAAATCATTGGCGAGGAGCAAAGTGCCTTTGTTCCCGGCCGCTTGATCACGGATAATGTTCTAGTGGCATTTGAAAGTGTACACTCGATGAAGAGACGCAAGAAAGGGAAGAATTACTCTTGTGCTATTAAACTTGATATGATGAAAGCCTACGATAGAGTGGAGTGGCATTATCTCGAGGCTATTATGTTGAAATTGGGCTTCAGCTTGGATTTTGTACGGCTTATTATCAAGTGTGTATCCTCTGTCAGATTCTCGGTTAAGGTAAATGGTGAGCTCCTTCCTTCCTTTACTCCTACCCGAGGTCTCCGACAGGGTGATCCAATTTCACCCTTCCTCTTCCTACTATGTGGAGAAGGGTTGACATCGTTGCTTAATTATTTTGGTGGCAACTATGTGGATAGGGGCATCAGAGTGTCCCCTAGATCGCCATGGATTAATCATCTCTTATTTGCTGATGACAGCTTGATTTTTATTAGTGCCCAAAGGCGAAGTGTTCCGCGGTTAAATGAAATCCTCCAAATTTATGCGGACAGTTCAGGGCAAGCAGTAAATAGAGATAAGAGTGCGGTGTTTTTTACTCCAAATACCTCTTCAGATTGCAGAGAAGAAATCAAATCCCTGTTAGGTATCCAAGTCGAGGCATTCAGTGATCGTTATCTTGGTTTACCAACGGCGGTGGGCAGAATTACCAGTGGAACTTTTGAGCATATTTGCGAGAGATCAAGGAGCAAGATCCAGGGTTGGTCTGAAAAACTGTTAGCTTGTGCAGCCAGAGAAACACTTTTGAAGGCGGTCATACAAGCTATTCCTACTTACAGTATGAGTTGCTTTCGTTTAACAAAAAAAGTTTGCAAGGCTATCTCATCCTGCATGGCTCGGTACTGGTGGGGTTCATCTCTTGATAAGAGATCATTGCATTGGGTCTCTTGGAAAGGGTTAACTGCCCCAAAACTGAAAGGAGGAATGGGATTTCGTGAGTTGGAATCCTTTAATCTAGCTATGCTGGGCAAACACGGATGGAGGTTTATCACAAAACCAACGTCTCTGTGTGCTCGAGTAATGAAAACAAGGTACTATCCAAACTGTGATTTTATGCAAGCTATTGCACCAGGTTCATCTTCACCGATTTGGAGAGCAGTGGTGGCAGGAAGAGAAGCTTTGCAGGTGGGTTTAATCAAAAGGGTCGGTGATGGCACCACAATCCGAATTTGGGAAGATAAATGGATTCCCAATACTTTAACCCTGCAGCCATTATTCCGGCCAGATAATCCACGGTTTACTACTGTCAATGAACTCATTGATTCAGTGAACTGGACATGGCGTGCTGATCGTGTCCGTAGTACTTTTATTGCACCGGATGCAGAGGCTATATTGAACATTCCTCTGAGGCGTGGTGGTGATAATGATTTTGAGGCATGGGCTTTTGAGAAATCTGGAAATTATACGGTCAAATCGGCATATCGCTCTCTCGTGATTCATAAAGAGCGTCTAGCTCTAGAAGAAGAAGCGAATATAGGTACTTCACTGTCTGATGATCGATTATGGAGCTCAGTTTGGAAGCTCAAGATTCAACCAAAAATCCGTGTCTTTTGGTGGAGGGTTCTTCGCGGTATCCTTCCTGATAATGTTACTTTACATAAGAAACACATTAAGGATTCAAGTCTGTGCAGGATATGCAAGGTTGAGGAGGAAAATCTTATGCATGCCTTGATCCATTGTTCCCATGCAAGAACTTTCTGGAAGGAAGCTTATGCATGGTTCGATTTCAAATTGCCCCGGTTACATCAGGATACGTGGGCTCGTGATATTATGAGTGATGATAGATTCACAGACTCCAGAAGAGCAGAGATTATCTCAGTTATGTGGGTTATCTGGCACTCAAGAAACAATTTAACACATGACCGGGAAGGTGGTGATCCAATTTTCTCAGTTCGTAGAATAAGAGAAGATCTCTCTCTTCTCGATATTCCTCGACAACATGCGATGATTCTTCCAGGTCATGGTTGGAGGCCCCCGGAGAACGGGTGGATAAAAATCAACACGGATGGTGCGATTGATGTGGACAGAGGAGGGGGTGGAGCAGGTGGAGTGGTCAGGTCACCATCGTCTTTCATGGGAGCCTGGAGTAAGCCACTTCCTGGGATCACGGACCCGCTCATTGCTGAATCTCTTGCGGTAAGGGAAGGTGTCATCTTCGCCAAACTTCGCGGATATTCACACGTCGTGTTGGAGACAGATTGCTTGGAGATCGTTGATCTCTGGAAAACTCGGAGCAATGCCAGATCGGTGATTGCGCCACTTCTTCTTGAAATCGGAGAGCTAGCTAGTTCGCTTAATTTCTTTACTATTCAGCATGTCTTTAGAAACGCTAATTATCCGGCCCACCTGTGTGCACGCTTTGCATGTCCACTTCAGGTGTCGGATAGTTGGCTGAACTCTGTACCAAGTTTCCTTGTCACCAGCCTTCTAGCTGATGATCCTGGAACCATGTTTGTTGAATAAAGCTCTCATTCTATCGCAAAAAAAAAAAAAAAAAAGCCTGTGCTATCAGACACTACTGAGCTCTTTTCGTCGCCTACGATTAATTCTCACTTTCTACGTAGTACGTGAGTAAGACTATGCTAAAAGTGGCAGGCTTCAACAGCAGCGCACACACGTGCAGTGCGGCTGTGCGGACAAGCAAGGAACATACCGGGTGCATGTGTTGGTTGGCTTGGCGGAGGCTGCACGGTTGTGGAGAAAAGTGCAAGTATTGAACGGGCACCACGTTTCTTCTTCCTGTAAACCTGCCCCCTTTCCACGATGAATGTTCTGAGAAGAAGCAATCGTACAACTTGCATATATATAGTTCCATGCATGGCCGAAAATGGGCCTAGTGCACACGTGCGTCTATGTTAACTCTGCCGACATCCTAACATTCTAAGCAAGCTCTTCTGCGAGCTTGATAGTCAAAGCAAAAGTGCAGTTTTACGATCTCGATTATATTTGGCCATTTTTTCTCTAGCAATTGTCAAGTGTAAGTCTATGGGCTGATACTGAAAGTATGGGTGAGACACCGCGAATTCACTACTCTAGCTAGATAGGCCACATTAGCTGGCCGACACAATGTATTGGGCCCATAATGGCCCGGCCTTTCAGGTCTTCACGAATTGGAACCAAAATAGTTAAGGCTCTACCCTATGCCAGCACAAATAAACAAGCTGGAGATTTCTCTAATAAATCAAAAAACCGAAGATTAAAAAAATTATTGATTTCATTTACAGATCCTAAAAACCTTCATCTCCTCGCCAATTGGTATGTTGTTTACCCGTGAAAAGAATATTCCGTCCCAAGGAGGCATATAGACCATCTTCAATTTTGAGGGTTTGAGACATGTTCAACGGGACCGACGGTGCTACCACCTCGCTAACCACTAAATATTGAGAAATGCAATGAGTTTCTATATTGTTACTAGTAGTCAAATACCCGTGGGTGAAGCTAAATACATGTGCGCTAATACAAAATAAAAGAGAAAATGCGATCGATGAGCACTATGCTTTGTACTTATTTATGCCTAGCAACCTCACTTGCGCAATATAAGAACACACAATGTCATCTTCCTTCGTCTCTCCTCGATGGACACCATCCACTCACCTTCTCACATTCGATGAATATTAATCTTCTTTAAAAAAGGACAAGGATTGCAAGTTGAAAATGGACACGATCGATCGCCTCCGAGACTCAACAATAGTCACAATGAATGACCTATTCTCCACCGAGTCGATGGAGAGATTGTCAGATTTGTCATGTGTCACTCCATGCGATCATAGCCATGTTCTATAATCCCGGGTTTAGGGTATGCATGGAAGCACTTCACTACAAGCTTGATAGATGTGTTAAATTCAGAAGGAATAGGCACATTATCACACGAATGAAGCTTTCCACCACCAGCAAAAAAGGTGACGCCGCCTCCACCTTCGCCTCCTCGATAGGATGATTCTTCCTCCTCCGGCAGGACTCGCCGGCATTAGGATGGGTGGGATCCATTCTATGCGTGGAGTTTTTGTCAAATTAGTGATTTTAATAAATTAGGCTTTCGGTAGCGATCTTTGATTTGGCCTCCACGTCAATGGAGATGACATCGTCCACAATAAGTGATCTTCGGCCCCTCGTTCGACGACGAGTTCTCCATCCCGACGTCTACGGTGGCGTTGAAAGATAAATTTTGTCAAGGTATGGTCCTTTATATTTTACTTCGACATATTAGTTTTGGATATTTTCTTTTAATTGCCACGAGAAGCATTATGCTCGCAATGTTTGTCCCGGCTACTACATTTTCGACGATGGTGATTCGTACTTTCGACTCCCAAGGACATCGAATGGACTGTTCGGTTATATTTTTTATGCAATGCTGGTGCTGGTACTCTTGCCGATGTTGGTTGGCTACTTTATTGGTTGCTTGCATGCTCGCAGTCTTGACATGTATTATTGATCAAAATTAAAATTATGGGAGAATCTGTGTTGGTATTTACGGATTTTTGATTTTTTATCTATGTCATTGTTCAACGGCTACCTTCAGAAAAGTAAGAAATTGTATTCTGAAAGAAAAAAAGGCTCTGACAATCTCGAAGATTTGCTCGTCTCTTTTAGGCTTTATTTTGTAATCGTTATAGCCAGCTCATGTATATCTACCATGTACTATTTGTTACAATAAATATTAGAGGAGGGAACTAGTAGCGAATAATCTGGATTATCCAACATTCGTTATCGAGAAACTAAAAATGGAAGCGGTAAATATTCGAATCCGAACAACATAGAAATATAAATGGTAAATATCCTTATTAGCTTTTACAAATTGAAACGCGTATGTGGTATTGAATTTTGAACAAAATATGGATATAGAACTAGATATATCCATATCCGAATAAAATTATGATATCCAATTTTGGTATTTCTAGTACGATAGGACAATTAACTAACCTAAAAGGGTAAGAAAGTGGGAAAATGTGTTTTTTTGTGATTGAACTTTAAACTAATGTGTATTATATTGCTATACTTATCATTGTATCGTTCAATATTTGACTTGCTATAAGACATAAGTCTATTATTTTGGTATATTCGTATCTGCTCCGAATTGATAAAATATCTGATCTGCATTCATATTCGAGTAATATACACTCCGCATTCGTACCTGACAATATTCGTATTCGTATTCATTTTGAAAATATGAAAATAGATGTGGCAAGAGCACTATCCGATCCGTCTTCACCCCTAATAAATATACATGATATTGATTGTCGAAAAAAACTCGACACACGCGTTCACCATGTCGGTAAGTGCACACAACACACACCCGACATGACATGCAACCCAATTGGTGATGAATATGGAAAGCTAGTCACAATGGGTAGTAAAATACACATTTTTCTAGACTGTGTTATTAACTTCATAGTGGTAGTAACAAATATGTGGTTAGTAGAAATGTGTATTTATTAGGTTGTATACTCATATTATCTTGGGAAATATGATATTATAGGAACTAGCCATATTACTACTACCCTCTCTCGCCTCATTAAATACTTGTCATGTCATTTCTTTTCACTAGGTAGCATTGTTACTACATAATTTACTCTCTCACTATGACCATGCTAAAGCCCCCACCGGGGTCGGCGACAACCTGATCCACGTAGAGCATGAGGTAATGGTAGCCTACACTTTGAAAGTTTGAACCAATTAATTGATCACACGAGCTAATCGATTAGTAGTATGTACCTTTTTCCCTTGAGACCCAATGTTTTATAGAACCAGGAAGTAGGTGCTTGATTAGAACAATCGTTGAATCCATAGAAAGCTTGCTAATTTCTGTTTTACCGGACCAATTCATGTATTGTAAAAGAGGGTTATTATCAATTATTAAAAGTAGGCATGGACTTAAGTTTTCACCTGCGGCAGTGCATTAGTAGTATGGAATAAATATGATAAAGTTAAAATAGTTTTGTATAATTAATACATGTTCTATTTAGATGTATCTAGGCAATGCCTCCATAGTCGACTATGCATCCGAGCACGGGTTAAAATAGATTAATTCGTCCCACCTAGGCCCTATATAGTTTCCGCCTCGCGGGGCTGCCTTTGGTTTTTATTTTTGAAAGAAAGACGGAAGCATTAAGAACGGTGATGTCATTGTTGTATGTGAGAGATCCGTTTCCAGCAATTTTACTGATCCTTCTGTCACAGTCGTTCCTGATCAACCTTTCACTCTACTCTCATTATACCTTTACCTTGATCACTCTTCGGGGTCTTGGGTATCTGACAAGTCCTAAGAGGAAGCCACATATAGTAGAACACAACAAAAATATAGATGAACTCATTACATCGCGATCATATGAGGAACAGAAAATATTGAGAAAAAATTGGATTGAATAGATTGATAGTTCTTACAAATCTTGCCAATCGCGATGGGATCTAGATTACAAAGTAGAAGTATGGCCATGTCTATGGTGGTGGTGTAGATGCGGTAGAACTTCGTAGTAGCATCCCCAAGCTTAACTCCTGCTTGTTCTCAAGTAGGTAAATGATAACAAAAAAAATTGAGGTGACATGAAGCCAACACAAATCTTGACCAAAGTTATGTAAAAAGAATTGCAAGCTGAGACCAAAATACTTTTAACAAAGGCATGATAAATATTATTTTAATTAATGTAAACTTAGCAACCATGTTGCACATGAAAATACAAACAAAAGACATTGAATAATAAAGCATTAAAAGTGATACGTTTGTTTCAAACATAAACAAAAACATAATAAAGTGGTATCCACCTACTCCTCTGCGTGGTCACAAAATATAAATGTTAGTATACCTTCAAAGTTTAAATTGTGACTAAATACAAATAATTTGAGAGCAAGAAATACCACGATCATGAATCAATCAATAATTGTTTTTGATACTATGCACATTATACTCAGAATGACAACTATGCTCTCTTAACTCGTGCATAAAGTAAAAAGATAAAGACTCAGCATAAAAGTAAAGAAAGACTCTTCGCAGAGGGAAGCATGGATTACTCATATGCTATAGCTTTTTATTTGATAAACAGAGGTATTGAAAAGAAAAATTGAGAGAGGTGTATGTCTATATCAACGAATGGAAATGAAAAATTTATCATAATCCATGTCAAGCAAAGTGTTTAGACTTTTGAGAGAGATTTCCGTTAGCTTTATTAGTTGTCACTTCCCACCACCTTTCTTTAACAAACCATGGCTAGCCGTATCCACGGGTACCCACCAACTTTCATCAAACCATGGGGAAGATCCTTTTTATTATATTATTTGGCACCAGCTCTCTGCAAATTTAGATGAGCACAAATTCCATACTCATCGGGTGAAATAAGGAAGAATAACTTTGCTTGACATAAACCAAAATAAACTTTAAACTACTTTCTCATGAGTTAAAACATGAACACAAAACCTGTTAATAATTTCGAAGGTTTTAAAGGTAGCACACAAGAAATTTACTTGGAGTGGCGGTTAAATACCACATATAGGTAGATATAGTGGACACAATTGGCAAACTTTAGTTTTTGGGAGTTGGATGCACGAGTAGAGCTCATACTCAATATAGGTAAAGGCTAGCAAAATACTGGGAGCAACCAAGTAAGCGAGCAATAACGGCCATAACCACGCATAGCGACAAAACATCATTAATTAAAGCATGAAGTGATATTACAAGTCAAAACTAAATGATCATCAAGGCTAGAGGTGACTTTGTTTGTAGTCATAACATTGTGTGAGTATGCGCCAAGTCATCCAGATAAATCATTCAAAGGAGAAATACTACAATACCATGCATATGAGAAAACAACATATGATTAATTTCAATGACACATTAAGCACTCTCAGCTTTTTGAGACTAGTCATAATACATCATATACTGCTAAGCACACAATTAAAATAACTTCTAACATGACATGCCAAAGTCTAAGCCACAGTCAAAACAAGCTTCCTATTGCACCACTATAAGCATGAAACAATTTATTCTTATTCGAGACAACTCTCAAAGCAAATAAACAACAAATACCATAGAGAAATCATATATAACTTAAGAAAACGAACAATCTCTGAACAAAGTTCGAGTAGAAAACAAGAGCTAAACGCAATACAAGCTAAAACTGAACACTCACAGAACAATAATAGTGGAAACTAGAGTGTTCTAGGTAATGAAAACGGAGTGTGTCTCTCTCCAAAATAAAATTGATAGGATCCAACCAAAAACTATAGCAAAGAAAACAAAAAAACTGAAAGCAAAATGAAATGACGCTCCAAGAATAACACATATCATGTGAAGCATTAAAATATAGTGTTTTGAAATAAACCTGATATTTTTGTTGATGAAGAAGCGGATGCCCAACCTGATATTTTTGTTGATGAAGAAGGGGATGCCTTGGGAATCCCCAAGCTTTGATGCTTATACTTATTGGATATGTCTTGGGGTGACATGGGCATCCCCAAGCTTGAGCTTTTTTCCATCCTTCATCTCATCACATCATTCTTCTCTCCTAAAAACTTCCCCCACCAAAAACTTCTCACAATATTCACTAGCAACGTTAGTGTAATAAAAATAATAAATCCACTTAGTTCAGTTTCAACACAATTCTAACAGTCAATTTAATACATTAGCTACAGTCACAACTTTTTTAAAGCTCTTCCCCTCAAAAGAACACCAGAAGAAAGTGAGTAAGACGCAGATGCAAATATTGCCAGAAATCTGTCAAAACAGAACACTCGGTAAATATGATATTTTGAAAATCTTTTGTTGCTTAATTCAAAAAGTGGGAAAAACTAACGAAGGTTAGATAACAACCTGGGGCATGTGTATATTTTTTTTCAAAGCAAGCTGACGTTCTGGCTGAGAGAAATATTTTTTTTTTGGTGTCAGCCCTGAAATCAGTTTCAGAACAGTAACTTTCCCCAAATTGCACTACCTCTCTATTAGAGATTACTCTTGGCACAAAAACGAAATAAAAGGGATACGGAGTGGTTGCTATCGAGGTAACAACTTCCAAGACACAAAAAGAACAAAAGAAAACAAAATCATAACGAAGGAAAACAAAAGTGGGTTGCCTCCCACAAACGCTTTTCTTTAACGCCTTTTACCTAGGCATGAAGAACGAATCAAGTATTATCAAGTTTCTTATCACCAAGATCATCAAAATTTTCTTCAATAGCCCCCTCAACAATTATAATTCTTTTGGTAACATTGTGCATTACACAATAAATTTTATCCACTTGATCGGCTATCTTGCTATCTCTCTCCTTTTCTCCCTGAATATTATTTTCTATAGTACCCAACCTTTCTAACAATTGTTCTATTGGAATATCGGTTTTGTTCCCTTCGCAAGAGGAGTTTCCTACCAAACTTCTAATAGCCTTATAAGCCTCTTGAGTAGGGGTTGATACGTCATAAACGTATCCCTAATTTTTGATGTTCTATGTTGTTTTCATGTTGTTTCCCACATGTCTTCCTTACAATTTATGTCATTTTTACACGTTTTTTGGGACTAACCTATTAACAAGATGCCACAGAGCGAGTTCCCAGTTTTCTGCTGTTTTTAGTTTCAGAAAAGTTGTTCTGGAAATATTCTCGGAATTGGAAAATTCGAAAGGCAAAAGTCCTTAAAGTCCTGGAAGCTTCCAGAAGTCCCGAAGAGCCCCGGAGGGGGGCTACAGGGTGGCCACACAATGGGGTGGCACGGGTCCCCCTGGCCGTGCCACCTAGGGCTGCGGCCCCCTGGCCACCTCCTAGCAACGCCCTTTCGCCTATATATACTCCCTCGATGGAAAACCCTAAAATAATCGACCTTTTCCCCAAAATACATCCGTAGCTCCGCCGCCGCCGTCGACAAGTTTCGGGGGACAGATCTATGTTCTAGCACCCTGCCGGGACAGATCTATGTTCTAGCACCCTGTCGAGAAGTGCCCCCGGAAGCCATCTCCTTCGACTCCGCCGCCATCTCCATCATCGTTTCTGTCTCCTATGATGAGGAGGGAGTAGTTCTCCCCCGAGGCTTACGGCTCTACTGGTAGCTATGTGGTTCATCTCTCTCTCCCACGGTGTGATCTTTATGTAATCATGAGCTTTGTAATCTAGTTGAATATGTAGATTGATCTTCATCAGTTATGCTACTCAAGTGATTTTGTTATCTCCGTAAACAATTTGATCACGGTGTAAAGGTGATACTGTGTGCACCATGTGGTTTAGCATGATATTTATATCTTGTGTTGGAAGATGAACCTATGAAATTGTGGCGTTTGTTTAGTACTAATCTAGGGCGCTCAAGGTGATAGTGTGGGGTGCCCTAGATAGGGAATATAGACTTGAAGAGTGTTGTTAAAGCCCTACGCAATGATTAGTGTTCGTTATTCGACCGTAGAGTGGTTCAAAATGGCATAGTGAAGAAATGATATTTATGCATTCAATTATGTTTTCATTGTTGAGAGTGTCCTCTAGTGAAAGTAGGAGCCCTAGACCTTATTTCCAAGCATTGAAACACCGTTTTCCTCCTGTTCTGCTACATGTTTGCTAGCTTCCATTTTTATTTCAGATTGTTATTATCACATATAATCATCCATACTGCTTGTATTTTACTCTCTCTTCGCCGAACTAGTGCACCTATATACCTGACACGTATATTAGGTGTGTTGGGGACACAAGAGACTTCTTGTATCTTGATTGCAGGGTTGCTTGAGAGGGATGTATTTGACCTCTACCACCCCGAGTTCGATAAACCTTGGGTGAATCACTTAAGGGAAACTTGTTGCTATTCTACAAACCTCTGCACTTGGAGGCCCAACACTGTCTACAAGAATAGAAGCGTGCGTAGACATCAAGCTCTTTTCTCGCGCCGTTTCCGGGGAGGTAAGGTAAAAGTTAGTCACATCCTCGGGTGTGTGTGCTCCAACTTATTTCCTTTAGATTCTGCAATTATATCTTTTTGTTTCTTGTTTTTATTTTCACTAATTAGGCTTATTTTTACTCGCTTCTTGTTTTTATTTTTACTAGTAGTCTTAATGGAAAACAACAAAAATATGATAGAACTTTATAATATTTATCTTGAATTAGGACATGATGCTTTTGAAGAGAAAATTAAAAACCTATGGAAGTTTGTTTGCATAATAGTGATAGCAATTTTATTAGCATTAATTATTTGGATAACATTATTTCTAGTACTATGGAAAATTATAAGCTTGGGGATGCCCAAGGCAGTACTATTTCTTATAAGCATGTTAATTTTTGTGGAGCACCCAGACCTTGTGAAAAGAATCAAACTGTAGAAGAATAT
Source organism: Alopecurus myosuroides (assembly GCA_028641055.1). Classification (NCBI taxonomy): domain Eukaryota; kingdom Viridiplantae; phylum Streptophyta; class Magnoliopsida; order Poales; family Poaceae; genus Alopecurus; species Alopecurus myosuroides. The sequence goes on along the minus strand of CM054059.1, from coordinate 113,535,808 downwards.
TGCATCCATCATAGGAATGAAAAAACTAGAAAGTGGGATAGGGCTCTAAATGATCTTGGTGAAAAAGTTTGTGCCCTCTATCCTTTTATTTGTGAACTTTGCTATGAAGTGGGTCATTTTAATTTCCAATGCTCAGGCCATGATAGTAGCCTTTCGAATCCTATGAGCACTGCAAGTTTGTATTGTGATGACATGATCACCCCTAATGAGAATGATGAACTTACATTATTTTTGGGGTGTGAAGAGTTATTAAGAGAAGCTTCTTTGATAGATATGAGTGCTTTTGACATGAATAGTGTCTTGCATGGATGCCATCTTTATTGTGTTGATAATTGACATACAAATACTTACATACAAAATATTATAAAAGAGGAGACTTTACCAAAATATGACAGGACTAATATGTGTTTTGTTCTTATTAATAAAGAGGAGAAATCCCCCAAAGTTCTTTCTATTGTTCCTGATAATAAACCAGGGTATGTGGAGAAGCTCCCTTTTAAGCCTCTCCCTCCTAAAGAGGGGAAGAAGAGGAAGAAGAAGAAGAGGAGGAGTAAAAAGAGAGAGGTAACGGTATCTCCCCCTAAGCATGCTGCTCCCATTATAGTTTTTGATGAGTCTGAACATGATGATCTTCCTATGCCTGTTATTTATGAAAGTGATCATGATTGGGGAGAAACACACTACTTTTGATATTGAAAATTTGTTTGGTACCAATCTGAAAATGATGACAATAATTGTTGTACTATTAGTACCATCCATGTTCCTTCCAATGATGATATAGAAAGCTCTAAACTTGTGGATGATGTGTTTGAAAATCCCTTTGCTATTAATGATTATATGCTTGATACATCTCCTCCCAGTAAAAGTGATGATATGTTTACAAATGAACACATTTGGGAGGATAACTATTAGATTGCTTATGATGATATTATTCTTCCTATATATGATGATTACAATGATGAATATGATATTTTCAGTCCACCTACTATTGAGGAGAAAATTTATTTTGATGATACTATGCCTCCTATATTTGATGATTATGGTGATGAGAATAATAATGATAGCTATTTTGTTGAATTTTCTCCCACTACTATTAATAAGAATGACCGTGCTTATGTGGAGAGCATTAATTCTTTTATGCATGTGGCTCATGATAAGAATATTTTATGTGATAGTTATATTGTTAATTTTATTGATGATGCTACTGAAAGTTATTATGAGAGGGGGAAACGTAATTTTATACATCTCAACAATATCAAGTTTCCCCTCTTTATGTTCAAATTTTTGAAGTTGCACTTTCCTATGCTTGTTGCTTTGTGCTTTCATGACTTGTTTTTCTACAAGATTATTTTTCATAGGAAGTGGGTTAGACTTCAATGTGTTTTATATTTGCTTCTTTATGCTCTATTATTGTGCTTCAACTCTTATTTTTATGTGACCATCTTTTAAAAATCATTGTGCCTAGCTGAAAGGCGTTAAAGAAAAACGCTACCGAGAGACAACCCGTTTTATTTCTCTGTTTTCATTCAGTTTTACTTTGTTTTATTTTATGTGCTTTGTACCTGGGTGTTTTCTATTTCCTTAGCAACCCCTCTGTATATTGGGTCATTTATCGAATTGCCCACAGCGGACCACTTCTACTCAGTTTTACCCCTAGCGCCGAATGGTGCTCAGTTTTGCCCCTAGTCCGTGCGCAACTACTATGGAGAGGCCGGAACGGTAAGTTTGGAGTCGAATCCGTTCCGCGAAGTGGGTCCGAGGAGTCAGACTCCGTTTTGCGAAGTGGGTCCGGGTGGGACTGCCAAGTTCTTTGAAACCGTCCGGAGCTTACAGGTGGGACCGCGCAGTTTGAATAGTCCACACCCAAGCTTCCCGCTGGGTTCAGCGACGCGTGGGAAAACCGTGGGCCCCGCGTCGGTCAAAGACTGCCGGAGTAACGTCACGCGCTACAAAAGGCCCCTTGCCGCTCGCCGCTCTCCCCATTCTAGCCGTTAATCTCGCCCTCACCGCACTCGCTCTCATCGCTGCATTTCCACCTAGACACCCCGAGACGATGCCTTGCCGGCTCCATGCAAACCGCAACTCGCCGTTGTACTGCCGCCCCGCGGCCGCGATGCGGGGCCACAGTGAGGCCGATAGCGACAACGAGTTCTTCTACGAGGAGAACGAGCAGCAGCCGCAGGAGGAGGCGGCGCCCGAGCAGGAGCTGCCGCAGGAGAGGCTGCGCCCGAGCAGGAGCCGCCGCAGGAGGCGCGGCGCTGGAGGAGGCTCAGGAGGAGGCAGCCTATCTGGCCCGAGCAGCACGCCGCCATCTACTCGTTCGAAACATGGAGGAACGAGGAGGCGTTCCACACGGTCCGCTCCTGGCTCAAGGAGGCGGCGGCAGCGGCCGAGGCTGCCGCTGTTCGTGCATCCCTGGAGACCCACCAGAGGGAGCAGGCGGAGCGCCAGGTCTACCGGCAGCTCGCCACAACCGCGGCGTCGGATGAGTAGCAGGCGGTCGTCGCGCTGTACGAGAGCGAACGGCGCAAGGCTGCCCTGCAGAGCGAGAGGCGGGACCGCCGCCATCACTCCGAGCAGGCGCAGCTGCACCAGCTGCGGATCCGAGGCAGAGCGGAGCGGCATGCGATCGCTACGCTGGCGAACCCATCGCCCTTAGCCAAGAACGACCACGAGGCGGGGCCCTCCAACATGCTGGCCTACGACGACAGCGATGAGAACGACGAGGAAGAGGAGTAGTGTAACAGCCCTACTTAGTAATAAAGTTGTGTTGTGTGTTGTGTACATGGCATACATGCATGGAAAACGTTGCTAAAAAATCGCTTTTGAAAATAACAAGTGAAATGACAAAAATCACTTAAACAAGCAACCCACAAAGTTGTTCTAACAAGTTTTTCAAAATGAACAACCCAAGTTATGGTTTTGTTGGAAATTTGAAGAGCTTTTCAAAATTTATTTTTGTGTAATTTTTGCTGTACAAAAGGGCCCTCAAAACTTGTTTTTGGTTCTGTTCTTAAAATGGAAAAGGACCTTCCTGTGATTCTCAGAGATCTCAGGGGGTTTTCCAGAAAAACCCCCTTTTATCGTCTTCCTCCCGCCAGTAGACGAGAGGGTCGCCGACGACGCTCTGCCACGTCGTGCTACGACCGCTCCTCGCGTGGTCGACACCGCAGGAGGATGCCGTGACCTCCTTCTCCTTCTCTCTCTCACTTCCGCGCTCTCTTCCTGCCTCTCCTCGTGCCCGAGACGACCCCAAACCCTAACCCTAGCTGTCGCGCGGCCGCCGCTCGCCGCCGGTGATACAGAAGCTCCCGGGCTTCTCCGAGCACACCCCGAGGACCGCCTCGACTCCCTCCCCGTCCTCGAGCATCCGGGCGGCCGAATACGCAGTAGGGACCGCGAATCGCGCCATCCCCTTCTTCTCCGGCCGTCGGCCTCCGCCGTCCATCGCCATCGATTCCGGCGACCTCCCGCCCCGCCGTTTGCTTCCTGACAACCACGGTGAGGCCACCTTCCCCCAACACCCCTGCTCGTTAGCTCCCGGGGCCGTTGTCGTCGTTTTCGCCGGAGCCCGATGCCTCCGCCGCTGTCGGGTGCTTGGCGGCTCGCCGCCGGTGGCCTAATCGGGGCGGCGCCACCTCCTTCACGTGCGTCTCGCTGAGGCGAATCCAGGGAGCCCAGGAACGTTTGCTGGGGCGCCGTGGTTCGCCGCCGGCGACCACGTTTGTCCCCGGCCGGCCACCGCGGACGTCACCTCGACGTGAGCGTGACCTCAGCCACGGCCACCTGTCCGTTGTTTTGTTTTATTTTAAATGGAATTTCAAATTGACACGTGGGCCCCACTTTCTATAATTACAGAAATTGTTTTAAAATGAAATAATTAATAACTTCATTTTGGTAGCTCAGAAAAATATGAAAAATACATGGTTGAGTTCAGAAAAATATTTCCAACCCAAATATGCCACTTCCATATATGTTTGACAAACTTTATTTTTTAGCATTATTTAAATGCACTTAAATCATCTAAAATAAAGAAAATAAGATTTTAATTAATAAAATCAAAAAAATACAAGTTATATACCAAAATGCTCAAAATGATAAATGCAACCCACTTATGATGTTTTTAAACCTAATTGAGCTATTAAAATTGCACTCACTTTTAGAATTGCCCGAATTGCCTCCGGGGTCTATTTCGGGACTGTTTTCCGATAAAATGCCTAACCATCATATGAACCGTAGCAAACCCTTGAACTTGTTTAGGACTTTCATTCAAGTGCATTAACTTTAGCACGCATACATATTGTGCATTGCATCGACGCCATGTGTTGATTGTTTATTTTCCGGTTCCTGCTTCTTATCGGTAGAACGCTGCCCGAAGAGAAGATCAACAACCACAGTGGTGAATACTTGATCTTAATCGACAAGTCAAGCACTTATCCAGAAGATCTGTCTATTTGGTTTTCTTATAAGCAAGGCAAGCATAACCTCTTATCTGCTCATGTATGTTTTCCAAAGTGGTTTTCCTCTCTCGTACTTTGCATTCGGTTCCAAAATATTTTGTGTCGGTAGGTAGAGTCCTCCTACATATGATGCATTGCTTCAATGACCTGATCCACTACTCCTAGTTGCCATAGGGTTGTTTGTGAGCGCCGCCAAAGCCTTATATCTGCTATGCTTAGCTGTACATGTTTGATACCTGTGCTCCATCCGGTTGATGAATCAGAGCTGCGATAACCTAGTTTGATATGATGACGTGGTAAGATGAGTATGGTGTGGTTAACCTGACTAAGGCTTGGACGGGAGGCCACTTGGGAAGTGGTTGTTCGTTCCGTACTTGCCAACCCTAGGAGTAAGGTCAGGGCGCAGAAGCCAAGACTGAGCGTACAACCACGCGCGATGGCCATGAGCCTCGCCGACCAACTAACTTGTTCGGCTTTATCCATGAGTCACGTAGTTTGAGATTCCATTCGGCAACGCAAATAAACCTTTTAAACGTTTTGGAAAATGCTCCGCCTAGGGCGTGACCGGGGTCAAGTGATGGACGTACACGGATCTTACCCCGCCTCACAGAGACAGGTGCCGTCAGGAGGATGGCCAACTCCCTGTTGACGGGGTGGCCCTGTCTTGGGTTGACTCATGGATAGGGTTGCGCAAGGTAAAGGTCGTGGCCGAACCACCCTCTGCCGGCACTTCCCTGACTAGTGCTAAAACGTAGGCACTAAGAGTCGGTTGGTACGTGTGGGTAAAGTGTACCCCCTGCAGGGATAAATCTTTTCGAGAAGCCGTGTCCGCGGTTATGGACGACTTGGTGAAAGTATTTTGGCCATAGATAACTTGAACGTGGCGTAAAACATGTTGACAATGAATGAAGGGTGCCTCCTCGGAGATGCCGAGAAGGGTGACCCTTGTAGCAAGTGAGATGCTGGGAAATGAAGTTGGTGGTTTCAAAAGATGATGATCTACAATAGTTGAGTCCTTTCTCATCTGTTTTGAAAACCCTCTACAGTACGTGCTATTCTTTCTCGATTTGGAAATCAAACATTGCTTTACGCAAATCAGCCTTCATAAAACCCTTATGAAACTAGCAGATATATAATAGGTTAACTAAGTCTTGTTGAGTACCTCCAGTACTCAGGTTTGCTTAAATTTGGTTCAGGTGAAGGTCTCACATCGGTGGTGTTTCAGCGTGGACATCGACGAGTAGTTTTGGGGTTCCCAGATAGCAGCCTGGAATCTATGGGCTGGGACGTCGCTTTATGTTGCGGCCTCTTAGGCCTTTTTGGTTCTTGTTGATTAGCAACATAGTTTGCCTTCCGTTGTCTGATGTAATGTTGGGTCATGTGACCTCTGGTTGTAAAGCTTTACTCTAGTAATACATGCTCATTACAATTTCATTGTCTAGAGTGTTGCTTTGATCGGTTGTTGGTTTCGAGCTCATCGATATACAGTTTTGGCTATGCCTGCATAGTTGTCGCAGTCGAGGGGTTGTGGAGCCGATGATCCATGTCCGAGCCCGCCTGTCGATGTGATCGGCCTGGGGCGAGGTAACCCCAATAACCCTCGATTGTTGTTGCACTTTCTGGACACATAGTAGCTCTGTATAACTTTGGTCCCGTTTCCTTCATTTTCATTCGATTCGTGCACGCTTTGATATGCATAGTTGGTTATGACTAGCATGGATACAAGGAGTAGTAGACTGGGGATCCGGACTACGTGCCGATGAATCCAGTCTACCTGCCGTTGTTTGTTGCGGCCGGGGCTGGTAACCCTGAAGCCCTTGTGAGTCCATGGCTAGGAGCACATAACAGTATGTATACCTTTGGGTCCGGGGTCTGACAGGTCATGGTATCAGAGCAGGACTGCCTGTAGGAAACCCTTTGCTGTTGGTCGATGTTGAGTCTAGTGTTTGCGAATACTATTTTGAACTTGCAAATGAGTTGTGAAAACCTTCTTAGGAACTCTTTTTACTCCTTACCTGGTGTCACTTCAACTCTGAGTCATCTTATCTCATTTCATTTGAAAAGGTGTTCCTCCCTTCTGTTACCTTCAAAACTAGGATCAAAACCGTTGGGTGTTTTCTTTCCGGTACATCGTGTCAGGTTGCTAACCTCTCAAGTTCTGACTAACTCAAGCCCTTTGATCTATCAATTCCATAGTCGGGTTTGCATCTCTGTGTGACTCCCCGGTTGTTCGTTTAGGCGTTATCGCTTACTCCTTCCACATAATGTCATGTATCTTGTCTCCGTTGAACTATCATGTGCCATTCCGTTGTTTTCTCCTTTCATGAATGTGTTATTCATGGTTCCTTTCCTTTTTACTCAGGATGTCCGGTGGTACTCGTAGACGTCGTGGACGTAATCCTCCTGAGGCAGAAGTTCCGCCTTCTCCCACAATGGCGCAGGTTCTGCAGAATATCGAGACCAACCGCCTGAGAATTGAACATCTTCTTGAACGTGTGGCGCAGAATACTGAACGTCGCGTTGAAGGTGTTACACTTGGGAGTTTTCTCAAAGCTCAGCCTCCTACGTTTGCTGATTCCAAGGAGCCTCTGGATGCTGATGACTGGCTCCGTACAATCGAGCGCAAGTTTGTTGCTCTCCATGTCCAAGATAATGACCGTGTGAACTTCGCCACCTACAAGCTAGAAGGTTCTGCTGGTGCTTGGTGGGAAGGTTTCTTGGCGTTGCAGGCGCCAGGACATGAGGTCACCTGGGCAGAGTTCTGTATTGCGTTCCGTGATGCTTATATTCCAAAGGCAATCATGGACTTTAAAAGGAAGGAATTCCTCGATCTCACTCAGGGAAACATGAATGTTGAACCTTACGGGCGTGAATTCATCCGTTTGGCTCGTTATGCTCCTCGTGATGTCAGAAATGATGAGGACAAGCAGGAACTGTTTCGGAAGGGTCTGAACCCAACCCTCCGTTATGAGTTGCTTCCTTTCAAATTCAAGAGTTTCCAGGAGTTGTACAATCAGGCTATTACCCTTGAATATGGCAGAAAGGAGATGGAGACTGCTGTAAAACGGGATGCTGATAACTCTCGTGCAACTTCCTCTGGCTCCAAGAAGCGCCGTGTGTTCATACCATACAGTGCTATTCCTAGAGCCCCGCTTGCACCCAGTTATGAGGGACACGTTCCTCATCCGCCTCCATCAGTTGCTAAACCACCTGATTCTGTGTGTTTCAAGTGTGGTCAGTCGGGTCATCTTTCTCGAGAGTGTCTTCAGAAGAAAATCGGTCGTGGAGTTCCTCCGCCCAAGAAAAATGTGAAGAACACGGATGTTAGACATGCTTGTTTAACACATGTTACACTTGAGAAGGCTCAGAATGATCCAAGCATTCTCTGGAGTACAATTCGAGTTAACTCCATTCTGGCTATAGCATTGTTCGACTCTGGAGCATCCCATACCTTCATGTAAGAGAAGTTCGCTGAAATGCATGGGATACCTTTCCAAAACATGTCCAAGACCTTGGTGGTCCAGTCCCCAGGGCTTAACTGGAGAACCACGATGGTTACCCCAGAGCTCATGATCGATATTGGGTATCGGTGGTTCCCTACCACCTTCTATGCCTTAAAGTCAGCTGACATTGACATCATCTTAGGCATGGATTGGCTCAAAAGGTTTGGAGCTGTAATTGACTGCGCAGACAAGTCCATCGTCTTGACAGATCCTTCTGGTGCTAGTGTTAAATGTTGGACGTGTGCAGATCTAGCTCCATCAGCATGCCATCAACTTTCACCCGAGTCACAACTATACTCTATGCAAGCTGACTACCCTCCTGAAATTCATGAGTTGCCTGTAGTCAGTGAGTTCCCTGATGTGTTCCCTGAAGAGTTACCTGGCATGCCACCCGATCGAAGTGTGGAATTTGTCATCGAGCTGGTCCCTGGCACCGCTCCTATGTCCAAAAGACCTTATCATATGCCCCCCGAAGAGTTGGCTGAATTGAAGCGTCAAATAGAGGAGGTAGAAGAAAAAGGTTTCATCCAACCTAGTACATCTTCTTGGGGTTGTCCGACCATCTTTGTCAAGAAGCGGGATACCAACGTTCCGCGTCTCGTTATTGATTATCGGCCGCTGAATGCAGTGACCATCAAAAACAAGTATCCTCTTCCAAGAATCAACGACCTATTTGATCAGTTAGCTGGTGCAACTGTCTTTTCTAAGATGGATCTGCGATCAGGATACCATCAAATAAAGATCAGAAAGGAGGACATTCCTAAAACAGCTTTCACTACTCGTTATGGTCTTTATGAGTACACTGTTATGTCCTTTGGTCTTACCAACGCTCCAGCTACCTTCATGAGGCTTATGAACTCGGTATTCATGGAGTATCTTGACAAGTTCGTCGTGGTCTACATCGATGATATCTTGGTCTATTCCAAAACCGAAGATGAACATGCCGAACATCTGCGTTTGGTGTTATCTAAACTCCGTGAGCACAAGTTGTATGCCAAGTTCTCTAAATGTGAATTCTGGTTGAAAGAGCTCATCTATCTCGGACACGTGGTGTCTGCCGAAGGTGTTGCCGTGATTCCAGACAAGGTCCAAACCATTCTGGATTGGGAAGCACCTAAATCAGTCAAGGATGTTCGGAGTTTTCTCGGGATGGCAGGTTATTTCCGTCGATTCATCGAGAACTTCTCCAAGATTGCTAAACCTATGACTGAACTTCTGAAGAAGGGCAAGAAGTTTGAGTGGTCAGAAAAGGCGGAAGAGAGTTTCCAAACTCTGAAAACTAAACTGACTACCGCTCCTGTGCTTGCTCTTCCTGATACGAGAAAGGACTTCGTTATCTTCTGTGATGCCTCGCAACAAGGACTCGGTTGTGTGTTAATGCAAGAGGGTCATGTGGTGGCCTATGGTTCTCGTCAATTGAAACCACATGAGCACAACTACCCAACTCATGACCTCGAGCTAGCAGCTGTGGTCCATGCTCTCAAACAATGGCGACATTACCTTCTTGGTAATCGCTGTGAGTTGTACTCAGATCATCAGAGTCTGAAATATCTGTTCACCCAACCGGATCTGAACCTCAGACAGAGAAGGTGGTTGGAAATAATTAAAGACTTTGATTTGGGCCTCAACTATCAACCCGGCAAAGCCAATGTCGTGGCTGATGCGCTAAGCCGGAAGTCCTATTGCAATAACTTGATGATACAACAAGCTCAACCTTCTCTTCATGAGGAGTTCTCCAAGCTTAACCTTGAAATCGTTCCTTCTGGTTATCTTGCTAACCTAGAGGTAAAACCTTCTCTGGAGGACCAGATCAAAAAGGTTCAAAAGAATGATTTAGGAATTTCTAACATCAAGAAGAGCATTGCTAACGGAGTTGCTAAGTGCTTCAATGTTAATAACAAAGGTACCGTATATTTTGGCAATCGTTTGGTGGTGCCAAAGACACGGAATCTGAGAAGGCTTATACTCCAAGAGGCTCATGAAACACCTCTTTCTATCCATCCTGTTAGTACTAAAATGTATCAGGATCTACGTACAAGGTTTTGGTGGACTGGAATGAAGCGAGAAATAGCTAAGTATGTTGCTGAATGCGATGTTTGTCGTCGTGTTAAAGCTGAACATCAAAGACCAGCCGGTGTTCTCCAACCTCTACCGATTCCTGAGTGGAAGTGGGATGAAATCGGTATGGATTTCATTACCGGACTTCCCAGAACCAAGAACGGTCACAATGCTATCTGGGTAGTGGTTGACCGACTGTCCAAGGTTGCTCATTTTCTCCCTATTCGAGAGGCCATCACCACTAGTCAGTTGGCAGATCTATACATCTCCTGAATAGTCAGTCTTCATGGAGTTCCTAAAAGGATTGTCTCAGATCGTGGGAGTATATTTGTCTCCAGGTTTTGGGGGTGTCTCCAAGAATCTATGGGAACTCGACTTTCCTTCAGCACCGCTTATCATCCACAAACCGGTGGTCAAACCGAAAGAGTGAATCAAATCCTTGAGGACATGCTTCGAGCTTGTGTTATCTCCTTCGGGAAGGACAGGGAAAAGTTCCTTCCCTTTGCTGAGTTCACTTATAACAACAGTTATCAATCCAGTTTGGGCAAGGCTCCTTTCGAAGTTCTGTATGGCCGTAAATGCCGAACTCCGCTGAATTGGTCTGAAACTGGTGAAAGATCATTCTTCAGTCCGGATACAATCAAGGAAGCAGAAGAAACTGTTCGCATCATTCGTGAACGTTTGAAAACAGCTCAATCTCGTCAGAAGAGTTATTATGATCGTCGTCATCAAGACGTTCGTTACGAAATTGGCGAGAAAGCTTATCTTCGAGTCACACCTTTGAAAGGTGGAAAACGTTTCGGAATCAAAGGCAAACTGGCTCCTCGTTACATTGGTCCATTCCCCATCATCGGGAAACGAGGTCAAGTTTCATACCAGCTGCAGTTGCCTCCAGGATTTCCAGATGTTCATGACGTATTCCATGTCTCCCAACTCAAACGTTGCTTCAAAGATCCTATCCGTGGTGTGGACCACGAGACTATCAAGCTCAAGGAAGATCTCTCTTACAAAGAGGTCACTGTCCGTATTCTTGATGAGGCCGAATGAAGAACTTGCAGTCAAACTATCAAGTTCCTCAAAGTTCAGTGGTCACATCATTCCGAGAACGAAGCAACCTGGGAACGAGAGGATCGTTTGCGATCTAAGTACCCCGACTTCTTTTCTAAAACCTAGGAATCTCGGGACGAGATTCTTGTAAGGGGGGTAGACTTCTTAACAGCCCTACTTAGTAATAAAGTTGTGTTGTGTGTTGTGTACATGGCATACATGCATGGAAAACGTTGCTAAAAATTCGCTTTTGAAAATAACAAGTGAAATGACAAAAATCACTTAAACAAGCAACCCACAAAGTTGTTCTAACAAGTTTTCCAAAATGAACAACCCAAGTTATGGTTTTGTTGGAAATTTGAAGAGCTTTTCAAAACTTATTTTTGTGTAATTTTTGCTGTACAAAAGGGCCCTCAAAACTTGTTTTTGGTTCTGTTCTTAAAATGGAAAAGGACCTTCCTGTGATTCTCAGAGATCTCAGGGGGTTTTCCAGAAAACCCCCCTTTTATCGTCTTCCTCCCGCCAGTAGACGAGAGGGTCGCCGACGACGCTCTGCCACGTCGTGCTACGACCGCTCCTCGCGTGGTCGACACCGCAGGAGGATGCCGTGACCTCCTTCTCCTTCTCTCTCTCACTTCCGCGCTCTCCTCCTGCCTCTCCTCGTGCCTGAGACGACCCCAAACCCTAACCCTAGCTGTCGCGCGGCCGCCGCTCGCCGCCGGTGATACAGAAGCTCCCGGGCTTCTCCGAGCACACCCTGAGGACCGCCTCGACTCCCTCACCGTCCTCGAACATCCGGGCGGCCGAATACGCAGTAGGGACCGCGAATCGCGCCATCCCCTTCTTCTCCGGCCGTCGGCCTCCGCCGTCCATCGCCATCGATTCCGGCGACCTCCCGCCCCGCCGTTTGCTTCCTGACAACCACGGTGAGGCCACCTTCCCCCAACACCCCTGCTCGTTAGCTCCCGGGGCCGTTGTCGTCGTTTTCGCCGGAGCCCGATGCCTCCGCCGCCGTCAGGTGCTTGGCGGCTCGCCGCCGGTGGCCTAATCGGGACGGCGCCACCTCCTTCACGTGCGTCTCGCCGAGGCGAATCCAGGGAGCCCAGGAACGCTTGCTGGGGCGCCGTGGTTCGCCGCCGGCGACTACGTTTGTCCCCGGCCGGCCACCGCGGACGTCACCTCGACGTGAGCGTGACCTCAGCCACGGCCACCTGTCCGTTGTTTTGTTTTATTTTAAATGGAATTTCAAATTGACACGTGGGCCCCACTTTCTATAATTACAGAAATTGTTTTAAAATGAAATAATTAATAACTTCATTTTGGTAGCTCAGAAAAATATGAAAAATACATGGTTGAGTTCAGAAAAATATTTCCAACCCAAATATGCCACTTCCATATATGTTTGACAAACTTTATTTTTGAGCATTATTTCAATGCACTTAAATCATCTAAAATAAAGAAAATAAGATTTTAATTAATAAAATCAGAAAAATACAAGTTATATACCAAAATGCTCAAAATGATAAATGCAACCCACTTATGATGTTTTTAAACCTAATTGATCTATTAAAATTGCACTCACTTTTAGAATTGCCCGAATTGCCCTCCGGGGTCTATTTCGGGACTGTTTTCCGATAAAATGCCTAACCATCATATGAACCGTAGAAAACCCTTGAACTTGTTTAGGACTTTCATTCAAGTGCATTAACTTTAGCACGCATACATATTGTGCATTGCATCGACGCCATGTGTTGATTGTTTCTTTTCCGGTTCCTGCTTCTTATCGGTAGAACGCTGCCCGAAGAGAAGATCAACAACCAAAGTGGCGAATACTTGATCTTAATCGACAAGTCAAGCACTTATCCAGAAGATCTGTCTATTTGGTTTTCTCATAAGCAAGGCAAGCATAACCTCTTATCTGCTCATGTATGTTTTCCAAAGTGGTTTTCCTCTCTCGTACTTTGCATTCGGTTCCAAAATATTTTGTGTCGGTAGGTAGAGTCCTCCTACATATGATGCATTGCTTCAATGACCTGATCCACTACTCCTAGCTGCCATAGGGTTGTTTGTGAGCGCCGCCAAAGCCTTATATCTGCTATGCTTAGCTGTACATGTTTGATACCTCTGCTCCATCCGGTTGATGAATCAGAGCTGCGATAACCTAGTTTGATATGATGACGTGGTAAGATGAGTATGGTGTGGTTAACCTGACTAAGGCTTGGACGGGAGGCCACTTGGGAAGTGGTTGTTCGTTCCGTACTTGCGAACCCTAGGAGTAAGGTCAGGGCACAGAAGCCAAGACTGAGCGTACAACCACGCGCGATGGCCATGAGCCTCGCTGACCAACTAACTTGTTCGGCTTTATACATGAGTCACGTAGTTTGATATTCCATTCGGCAACGCAAATAAACCTTTTAAACGTTTTGGAAAATGCTCCGCCTAGGGCGTGACCGGGGTCAAGTGATGGACGTACACGGATCTTACCCCGCCTCACAGAGACAGGTGCCGTCAGGAGGATGGCCAACTCCCTGTTGACGGGGTGGCCCTGTCTTGGGTTGACTCATGGATAGGGTTGCGCAAGGTAAAGGTCGTGGCCGAACCACCCTCTGCCGGCACTTCCCGGACTAGTGCTAAAACGTAGGCACTAAGAGTCGGTTGGTACGTGTGGGTAAAGTGTACCCCCTGCAGGGATAAATCTTTTCGAGAAGCCGTGTCCGCGGTTATGGACGACTTGGTGAAAGTATTTTGGCCATAGATAACTTGAACGTGGCGTAAAACATGTTGACAATGAATGAAGGGTGCCTCCTCGGAGATGCCGAGAGGGGTGACCCTTGTAGCAAGTGAGATGCTGGGAAATGAAGTTGGTGGTTTCAAAAGATGATGATCTACAATAGTTGAGTCCTTTCTCATCTGTTTTGAAAACCCTCTACAGTACGTGCTATTCTTTCTCGATTTGGAAATCAAACATTGCTTTACGCAAATCAGCCTTCATAAAACCCTTATGAAACTAGCAGATATATAATAGGTTAACTAAGTCTTGTTGAGTACCTCCAGTACTCAGGTTTGCTTAAATTTGGTTCAGGTGAAGGTCTCACATCGGTGGTGTTTCAGCGTGGACATCGACGAGTAGTTTTGGGGTTCCCAGGTAGCAGCCTGGAATCTATGGGCTGGGACGTCGCTTTATGTTGCGGCCTCTTAGGCCTTTTTGGTTCTTGTTGATTAGCAACATAGTTTGCCTTTCGTTGTCTGATGTAATGTTGGGTCATGTGACCTCTGGTTGTAAAGCTTTACTCTAGTAATACATGCTCATTACAATTTCATTGTCTAGAGTGTTGCTTTGATCGGTTGTTGGTTTCGAGCTCATCGATATACAGTTTTGGCTATGCCTGCATAGTTGTCGCAGTCGAGGGGTTGTGGAGCCGATGATCCATGTCCGAGCCCGCCTGTCGATGTGATCGGCCTGGGGCGAGGTAACCCCAGTAACCCTCAATTGTTGTTGCACTTTCTGGACACATAGCAGCTCTGTATAACTTTGGTCCCGTTTCCTTCAGTTTCATTCGATTCGTGGACGCTTTGATATGCATAGTTGGTTATGACTAGCATGGATACAAGGAGTAGTAGACTGGGAATCCGGACTACGTGCCGATGAATCCAGTCTACCTGCCGTTGTTTGTTGCGGCCGGGGCTGGTAACCCTGAAGCCCTTGTGAGTCTATGGCTAGGAGCACATAACAGTATGTATACCTTTGGGTCCGGGGTCTGACAAGTAGAGGACGACGTCTAGGAGGAGGGCGACGACCAGGCCGGGTGATCGCGGCGAGCTCCGGCCAACCGTAGTTTCTTTTTAAGTTTTTTCAATGTTTTGAGTTAAATTATGCCGTCTAGCTTTCTGTAAAACTATCGTCGAATCTATGAATTTGAGCCTATTTCAACGAGTTCGCGTTTTTTAATTAATTTTGAGTATTTCTGAACAAAATCTCGAGCCAGAATGTAGATTAAAAGTGAAAAGAATGTTTGAATAATGTTGTATGATGTTGAACTAAGTCATTCCAAAATTTTGGGCAAATGTGCTTCAAATGAGGTCTGAAGCTAGAGTACACACCCCCGTTTCAAATTTCATGAAAGATTCGACCTTGCCAAAATTATCCAAATAAATTTGAGGTGCAACTATATCACATATAACAACATTGTGTGTTGGATTCATGTCATTTTGATTTTTTTTATAATTTATGCTCATTTGAAACCATCGCTCTATTCTCATGAGAAATGTGCTTCAAATGAGGTCTGAAGCTAGGGTAAATACCACCATTTGGAATTTCATGAAAAAATCGACCTTGTAAAAATTATCCGATCCAATTCAATTTGAGGAGCAACTATATCACATATAACAGCATTGTGCATTGGATTCATGTAATTTTGATATTTTTATGAATTATTTATGCTCATTTGAAACCATCACTCAATTCTCGTGAGAAATGTGCTTCAAATGAGGTCCGAAGCTAGGGTAAATACCCCCGTTTATAATTTCATGAAAAATTCGACCTTGCCAAAATTAACCAAACAAATTTGAGGAGAAACTATATCACATATAACAACATTGTGCGTTGGATTCATGTCATTTTGATTTTTTTTGAATTATTTATGCTCATTTGCAACCATCGCTCAATTCTCGTGAGAAATGTGCTTCAAATGAGGTCCGAAGCTAGGGTAAATACCCCCGTTTATAATTTCATGAAAAATTCGACCTTGCCAAAATTAACCAAACAAATTTGAGGAGCAACTATATCACATATAACAACATTGTGCGTTGGATTCATGTCATTTTGAATTTTTTTGAATTATTTATGCTCATTTGCAACCATCGCTCAATTCTCGTGAGAAATGTGCTTCAAATGAGGTCCGAAGATAGGGTAAATACCCCCGTTTATAATTTCATGAAAAAATAGACCTTGCCAAAATTATCCAAACAAATTTGAGGAGCAACTATATCACATATAACAACATTGTGCGTTGGATTTATGTCATTTTGAATTTTTTTGAATTATTTATGCTCATTTGCAACCATCGCTCAATTCTCCTGAGAAATGTGCTTCAAATTAGGTCCGAAGCTAGGGTAAACACCCCCGTTTATAATTTCATGAAAAATTCGACCTTGCCAAAATTATCCATAGAAATTTGAAGAGCAACTATATCACATATAACAACGTTGTACGTTGGATTCATGTCATTTTGATTTGTTTTGAATTATTTAAATAACATGGTTTAATAGAAAAATCATATGTAAAACTGATAAAAATCATCGCTGTAGTAAATCTGAAGTTTCATTATATTTTTATATTTAGATAACATGGTTTAATACTTAACAGCAAAGAAATCATATGTAGAACCATCGATCCCTGTGGCCAACGTACCAACCAATCAGAGCGCAGAACGAGCGTCTCGCGGATCGCTGTGGCTGCGAGCACATCCGTCCGATGCACGATTCCTTCTAGAAGGCGTCGATCCAACAGCCCGGGTCGAATC
The DNA here is from genome assembly GCA_028641055.1 of Alopecurus myosuroides. Classification (NCBI taxonomy): domain Eukaryota; kingdom Viridiplantae; phylum Streptophyta; class Magnoliopsida; order Poales; family Poaceae; genus Alopecurus; species Alopecurus myosuroides. The sequence continues at coordinate 113,519,218 of CM054059.1, read as the reverse complement.
TCTGTGTTTCCTTCTATAAGCTTTTCGGGTGGTCAAACTGAGGGTTGACCAAGCTTGAAATGAGCATACATAATTCAAAAAAAAATCGAAAAAATATATTGCCGACGCACATAGTAGTGTTATGTCAGATAGTAACGAGAAAAAAATATAAACCTGTCTTATAAAGAATGGAACGAAAAAGCCTTGTGTAACATGTGATATCTTGAACAGTCTAGTAGAGAGTTCAAGATAATGAGATGAGTTTCAAACCTTTGGAACTCAAATAAGGTCAAAATCTCACCAAAGCTTCATTTTGGTGTGACTAAGAAAGATCCAAAGTTATTTTTTCATTTTGAAGTTTTAAACTTGTTTTATTTATGATTTACGATTAAAACCATTATTATTCAAAAGAAAATAAATAATACGAATATTCATCCAATAAATTTTCAGGCTTCGTAATTGCATTATATAGGTCTAATACAAGTCTAGGAAAAATATAAATAGGATTTATAAACATTAGAACGAAAGCCATCACTAAAATGAGATTCCTCGAATACAGGAGTAGAGATTTCAAAGAATATGAGGTGGAAACATCCTGAATCTTCCGAAGAGGTGGGTTCTACCTTTTTGTTTTGTGTTCCTATGGGCTATCCTAGCACAAGCAAGCAAATAGTTCCACATTGCTACCCCCTTTCGATGCAGTTACCGCGTGTTTCCGTATAAGTCCGGTATTTCTCCAGCGGGGCTAGGGTTTCACCGGGAGGGGGGCTACGGAGCGTATGGATCCCAACACAAGCTAGGGGGTTCCATACCATGATACTATATGTGTTTTGTGTGCTTTGGATGTCAAAGATTGCTCTCCGGGGTGTGACCCGCTTCATCGGCATCCATTTCTCTCTCGTGAGAGATTACAGGGTGAAACTCCTGTATCGGACCAAACATCCTGAATCTTCCGAAGAGGTGGGTTCTAACACTTTGTTTTGTGTTCCTATGGGCTATCCTAGCACAAGCAAGCAAATAGTTCCACATTGCTACCCCCTTTCGACGCAGTTACCGCGTGTTTCCGTATAAGTCCGGTATTTCTCCAGCGGGGCTAGGGTTTCACCGGGAGGGGGGCTACGGAGCGTCTGGATCCCAACACAAGCTAGGGGGTTCCATACCATGATAGTATAGGTGTGTTGTGTGCTTTGGATGTCAAATATTTCTCTCCGGGGTGTGACCCGCTTCACCGGCATCCATTTCTCTCTCGTGAGAGCTTACAGGGTGAAACTCCTGTATCGGACCAAACATCCTGAATCTTCCGAAGAGGTGGGTTCTACCTCTTTGTTTGGTGTTCCTATGGGCTATCCTAGCACAATCAAGCAAATAGTTCCACATTTCTACCCCCTTTCGACGCAGTTACCGCGTGTTTCCGTATAAGTCCGGTATTTCTCCAGCGGGGCTAGGGTTTCACCGGGAGGGGGGCTACAGAGCGTCTGGATCCCAACACAAGCTAGGGGGTTCCATATCATGATAGTATAGGTGTGTTGTGTGCTTTGGATGTCAAAGATTGCTCTCCGGAGTGTGACCCGCTTCACCGACATCCATTTCTCTCTCGTGAGAGCTTACATGGTGAAACTCCTGTATCGGACCAAACATCGTGAATCTTCCGAAGAGGTGGGTTGTACCTCTTTGTTTTGTGTTCCTATGGGCTATCCTAGCACAAGAAAGCAAATAGTTCCACATTGCTACCCCCTTTCGACGCAGTTACCGCGTGTTTCCGTATAAGTCCGGTATTTCTCCAGCGGGGCTAGGGTTTCACCGGGAGGGGGGCTACGCAGCGTCTGGATCCCAACACAAGCTAGGGGGTTCCATACCATGATAGTATAGGTGTGTTGTGTGCTTTGGATGTCAAAGATTGCTCTCCGGGATATGACCCGCTTCACCGGCATCCATTTCTCTCTCGTGAGCGCTTACAGGGTGAAACTCCTGTATCGGACCAAACATCATGAATCTTCCGAAGAGGTGGGTTCTACCTTTTTGTTTTGTGTTCCTATGGGCTATCCTAGCACAAGCAACCAAATATCTCTATAAATGTCTAGAAATGACATGGCCGAGTAGTGCAGATGGTGAAAAGCGATCCTCTTACTTTGCCCACCTTATGTTCTCTGACTTTCTCCCATGACACGTCGGTCCGGTGTGTGATGGGCTCCATTTGTCAGTGATATAAAGTCAGAGGATCGCGTTCCCGCACAGAGAAGCGCTCGTCTCAGCGTCTGCAGGCCGTTGCCGCCGTAGTTTGCATGCATGGACTCGATCTGCACCGTTCCTTACGATCAAACGTTTGAAAATGAAGCGGTGCATGGACTGGGTGTTTTTCAGAGTAAACAACGTGGCAGAAGAAGAAAAGAGTAAACGTCGCGTCGCACTTGCAGCAGCTCTACACGCCTCGTTTCAGAAACACGAGTCGCGTCGCATTTGCAGCAGCACTGAACCCTCCACGCCTCGTTTTCAGAAGATACGCATCAATGCATATGCAGCGAGGCGGGATTTGGCGTGAGACTTTGGACTTTCTTCTCTTCACCTCTTTAATACACGCATGCAACGTCGAATCACTTGAATGCCTAATGCACACGCGCTCGTACTCCGTATCACTAGCTGTCCTAGGCCTACGCCTACGCCTGTTCTAGACACCGCTTTGACCATGCATCGACTCTTCTACACTGCACCCAATGTTTTCACACTGTTTGCTTCATCTACCCCAATTAATTCACGTCTAATCGTGCCTTTAAATAGACCGTTTCACTCGTCCTCCATCTTCTCATCCCTCTCCATCCCTTTGCCCTTCTCTCCCTAGCTTCAAGCCCGAACATGTCTTCCTACTCTCTACCATCTAGCCCCGAGTCGGTCTCCGACGAGGACAACCGCCCAAAAGATCGGCCTTGGTACGAGCCCGATTATACGTCGGAGGAAGTCGAATCTCCCAAACGGGAGAGATCGCCATCGCCGCCCTTCGTCCACAACCCCAAGCCCTCCCTCACCGCCCACAACGACCTCTCCCCCAAGACGATCCGCCGCCTCAAGGAACTGGAGCGGCTGGAGAAGAAGGAGTTGAAGGCCGAGGAGAAGAAGCAGGCGAAGGAGGACGTGAAGGCAATGCGGGCCAGCATCAAGCGGGTCCGTGAGCGAGAGGAGGAGAGGATGCGGGCGGAGAACCGCCGCGTCCGCGTCAACAAGGAGATGGAGTACAGGGCGGCGGAATGGAAGTAGGGCGCCGGAGGGCGGCAAGGGCTCCCGGGCGCCGGAGGGCGGCAAGGGCTCCTGCATGCAGCGCGGGAGCAGTTAGGGCTCCCGCATGCAGAGCGGGAGCAGTTTTTTTTTTAATTAGATGTAATGTCCCTCGGGCCCCACTGATTATATGTAAAGTGGGGCCAGTTATCGAATTATAAGTATGTTTAATTATATATAAAGTTATGTCCTTATATTTGTCCAAATATGTACCCACTGTTTAGAAGTTTTATCCTTTCTAATTATCGCTTTTTTAAAAAAATATTTCTAATTATCGCTTTAAAATATGCACATTGTAAACAAAATTTATATATAAGAGATGTGATGCATTATGTTTTCTAAGATAATCTACAAATTTCAGTTGATCATAGTATATATTTTATATTATTAATACGAATAACTTGATGGTTTAATAAATGGATAATGTGTAGTCTGCATGTAGGGATTAATAAATATAAATGGATAATGTGTAGTCTGCATGTTGACATTGGGCCTCGTCAACAGCTGTGGCCCACATGCAGCGCCAGCCGTCAACAGTTGGGGCACACAAGCCGCGCCAATGCGCAACAACTGGGGCCCATATGCCGCGCCAACGGTTCTATGATGGGTCCCACAGGTCAGCATCCTAACGGGGGCAGAAAATAACGGCGGGAGCAGCGAAAGGAGTCCTTGGCACAAACTAGGGGCAAAACTGAGGTCGATTCGGCGCTAGGGGTAAAACTGAGGTCGTGGTGCCAACTGAGGGCACCCTGTTAAATATCCCCTGTATATTTTATTTTGAGTTTTTGTTGAGCCAAGTAAAAGCTCTAGTGGAAAGTTGAGCGTATATTTCGGATTTCTGCGCAGAAAACAGATTTCTTCTGTCCACTGTTAATTCCGTTAAAAATCACAGAAACTTCAAAATGACCTGAGCTTATTTGTGATTAATACTTAGTTATATACGAAACTTTTCTTAGTTTACCACTTTTTTATTTGAGCAACAGAAGATTTTCGAAAAAATCGATCTCTGGATGCTGTTCTGTTTTGACGGATTTCTGCCAATTATTGCATTTGCATCTTAATCTCTTTCTTTTGGTGTTCTTTTGAGAAAAACATTTTTAGAAGAAGTTGTGACAGTAGATAATGTGTTTATGAGTGTTAGGCTTGTGTTTAAACTGAAACATGTGAATTTATTATATCGATTGCACTAACGTTGCTAATGAAGATTGTGATAAGTTTGGTGTGAAGGAAGTTTTCAAGGGTCAAGAGAAGAGGATGATATGACGTGATCAAGAAGAGTGAATAGCCTAAGCTTGGGATGCTCCGGTGGTGCATCCTAGCAAATTCCAAGAATACTCAAGCATCTAAGCTTGGGGATGCCCAAGGCATCCCCTTTTTTATCGACAAATTATCAGGTCACTTCTAGTGAAACTATATTTTTATTCAGTCACATCTTATGCGCTTTACTTGGGGCGTATTTTATTTTTGTTTTCAGGTTGTTTGGTTTTCTTTGCTCTAATAAATAGTTGGATCCTATCATACTTTTGTGGGAGAGAGACACCCTCCGTTTTATTGCTTAGAACACTCTAGTTTTCATTCTTATTGTTCTGTGAGTGTTCACTTTTTGCTAGTACTGAATTTAGCCTTTGTTTTCATGCATATGTTATTCATAGCTATTAGTTTTAGTAAGTGTTATTTGAGTACTCTCATGTTTTCTTGCTGTATCATAAAGAGTATTTTTGTTAAAACATATCTTGTATGGTGCTTGTTGGGAAAAGAAACTGCTGCTTGATGTAGAATTTATAACAGTGCTAGTAGAAGCTTGTATAGACTGTGGCTAGAACTTTTTCATCCGATGCTAAATGTTATTTTAGTTTTAAAGCCTTGTGGTTCTTGAGTAGCATGAATAGCCTTAAATATCTGAGAGTGTTTAATATGTCTTGAAAGATTCATGAGTTGTTCTTGTCATAGTAAAGCATCAATATATGGTATTCTCTTTCGAATTATTTATTTGGTTGACTTGGCGCATGCTCACACCATATTTATGACTACAAACCAGTCACGAATAGCCTCCATGACCATTTAGTTTTTGAACTTGTGATGCCGCTTATACTTTAATTAATGATGCTTATGTCGCTATGCATTATTACGGCTCTTATGCTCTCTTGATTTGTTGCTCCCAGTCTTTTGCTAGCCTCCACCTGTACTAAGTATGAGCTCTACTCGTGCATCCAAAATACCTTAAACCAAAGTTTTTCCCATTGTGTACACCATACCTACCTACATGTGGTATTTAATTGCCACTCCAAATAAATTGCTCATGTGTTACCTTTAAAACCTTCAAAATTATTTCTGCTTTGTGTTCTTGTTTTTTCTCATGAGGACGTCAATAGAGAATCTTTATCTCACTTGTTGATTGGATTTCACACCCTGGACTAGTGGCTTCATACGCTTATCCAAATGATAGAAGAGTTGGCAGCGGGGTGCCCAGCCCCAAATTAGTACAAACAAATTCTCTTCATAATTTTTGCCCCTGATTTACCAGTCAAAGCATTATTGTGTAAACAAAAGAGAAAGAGGGATGACCTTCTACACCAGTTGCGTCCTTCACTATAGGAGCCGCTCTTATGAATCCAGTTGGCTTTTGACGTACTGTATTGTTTGTTTACCATTCGTTGACCTTAACATACACCTCTCCTAAAATATAGACACTCTTCCACGGTATGTGGTTGTTGCCAGGCACTCGAGGATTCGGTTAGCCATGGTTTGTGAAAGATGGATGGGAGGAGTGTCAAACTTTTAATACCTCTGATATATAAAATAAAAAGCTCTAGCACATGAGTTGATCCCTGCTTCCCTCTGCGAAGGGCCTTTCTTTTACTTTTATGTTGAGTCTCCATCTTCTAACTTTATGCACAGTTGAGAGAGCATTTTTGCCATTCTGAGTTCTATGTGCATTTGTCCCATAAACATCAATAATTACTTCATTATGTGATATTATTTGTTCTAGTCTTCCTCTTGAACTTTGAAAGTGTCCTAGCATTTATGTTTTGTCCCACTCTTAAGGACTAGCGAAATACCACTTTGCCATGCTTTCTCTATACCTAAAACAAACGTTTATCTTTCTTTGCATTATTATCCGTGAACCTTTATTTAAGATACTCTTCATAATGCAAAGTGATTACTATGCTTTATTATTAAAGTTCTATTTATCATGTTTGTGTTTGAAGTTCTATGATATCAGCGTACATATGCTTTTATATTATAATGATCAAGTTTATGATAGTAGCATGTCACCTCAGAAATTATTCTGTTTTATCGTTTACCTACTCGAGGACGAGTAGGAACTAAGCTTGGGGATGCTTGATACGTCATAAACGTATCCCTAATTTCTGATGTTCCATGTTGTTTTCATGTTGTTTCCCACATGTTTTCCTTACACTTTATGTCATTTCTACACGTTTTCCGGGACTAACCTATTAACAAGATGCCACAGAGCCAGTTCCCTGTTTTCTGCTGTTTTTAGTTTCAGAAAAGTTGTTCTCGAAATATTCTCGGAATTGGAAAATTCAAAAGGCAGAAGGCCTGGAGAGGGGCCACAAGGTGGCCACACCATGGGGTGGCGCGGGTCCCCCTGGCCGCGCCACCTAGGGGTGTGGGCCCCCGGGCCACCTCCTGGCATCGCCGTTTTGCCTATATATACTCCCCCGATGGAAAACCCTCAAAGAATCGACCTTATCCACAAAATACATCTATAGCTCCGCCGTCGCCGCCGACAAGTTTCGGGGAACAGATCTCTGTTCTGGCACCCTGCCGGGACGTGGAAGTGCCCCCGGAAGCCATCTCCTTCGACTCCACCACCATGTCCATCACCGTTGCTGTCTCCTATGATGGGGAGGGAGTAGTTCTCCCCCGAGGCTGAGGGCTCTACCGGTAGCTATGTGGTTCATCTCTCTCTCCCATGGTGTGATCTTTATGTGATCGTGAGCTTTGTAATATAGTTGAATATGTAGATTGATCTTCACCTGTTATGCTACTCAAGTGGTTTTGTTATCTCCGTAAACAATTTGATCACAGTGTAAAGGTAATAGTGTGTGCACCGCGTGGTTTAGCATGATATTTATATCTTGTGTTGGAAGATGAACCTATGAAATTGTGGCGTTAGTTTAGTACTAATATAGGGCTCTCAAGGCGATAGTGTGGGGTGCCCTAGAGAGGGAATATAGACTTGAGGAGTGTTTTTAAAGCCCTACGCAATGATTAGTGTTCGTTATTCGATCGGAGAGTGGTTCGGAGTAGCATAGTGAAGAAATGATATTTATGCATTCAATTATGTTTTCATTGTTAAGAGTGTCCTCTAGTGAAAGTAGGAGCCCTAGTCCTTATTTCCAAGCATTGAAACACCATTTTCCGCCTGTTCTGCTACATGTTTGCTTGCTGTCATTTTTATTTCAGATTGTTATTATCACATATAATCATCCATACTGTTTGTATTTTACTCTCTCTTCGCCAAACTAGTGCACCTATATACATGACAAGTATATTGGGTGTGTTGGGGACACAAGAGACTTCTTGTATCTTGATTGCAGGGTTGCTTGAGAGGGATAACTTTGACCTGTACCTCCCTGAGTTCGATAAACCTTGGGTGATCCACTTAAGGGAAACTTGCTGCTCTTCTACAAACCTCTGCACTTGGAGGCCTAACACTGTCTACAAGAATAGAAGCGTGCGTAGACATGAGTGCTCCTAAGAAATTCCCTCCTATTAAAGTGTCAAGTATAAATCGATGCCACATGGTAGCACCGGCATATAAGTTTCTAAGGAGGATCTTGGTGGTATGCTTTTTAGTAGATCTGTTTTGAGCATCATTAATTCTATACCAAGCATCTTTTAAACTTCCCCACATCTTTGTTTCAAGGTGGGGACCTCAGTATCGGGCGACAAAACAAAAGGAGTAGAGCTAGACATACTAACAAAACAAACTAATAACACAAATAAAAGACTAGAAACTAGAGAACTATTTGGGGGAGGGGGGTGATAAAGAGAAAACAAGACTAAACAAAAGTAAACTAAGAAAGAACAAAATAAAAGAAAGTAAGTGGAACTGTGAGATTCCCCTTTCAGAAAGCTAGAAGTCTCCGCAAACGGCGCCAGAAAAAGTATTTTGATCCTGACGTGATAACATGCTCGTTGGGAGAACCCAAGTGGAAGGACGATGTAGTATCGTGTAAATTTTCGTCCATTATGGAACCAGGATTTATCGAACCAGTAGGACTCTGTAGTCTTGAAGGTTCACTAGTGGTGTCTCTCCGAATAAAATAAACATGATGGGTGAACAAAGTACAACTGCGCAATTGACAAATCATGAACGTATAACAATATTATTATGACGAGATATAGTTCATGGGTTCTAACATTGTAGGCATTACATCAAGGCATATGGACCTCTATCCAGCATGCATCCATATCGAAAAGTCCACCTAAAAAATCTATCCAGCAAATCCCTTGGTATTAGCAACGAAGTGATTGCTTTGTGCGCAACAGACAAATGCATTAAGTTCAATATGCAATGTAAGCTCGGTCCTCGTCCGTAGACAAGAGCACCGATGTTTTCTCCCTAGTTTCAATAACACATCCCCCCGCACGTTTATGTCACTCAAGCGCATGCAACAAGGAGGCATGAACCCACTATCTAGAATATAAACCCTCTCTTGGAGGTGAAAACAATTATGTGGCCACGGTAATCATAAACACCGGAGAACATTGCAAGACAAGATTAAAACTCTCTACACATATAAGTGAAGAATATCAGTTTGATATGAAGAAAATAATCATAATCTCATGGTTCATTGGATCCCTCAAAAAAATGCACAATTACATAACGGTGGTCTCGATCATGGGAGGCAGCTCACGAGACTCTAAACATGGAGGCATAGGGGAGAGAACAACCATCTAGCTTATGATATGGACCCATAGTCCCGAGATGAAATACTCACACATCTGTTCGGAGGCGATCATGGCGATGTTGAGGCCTTCGATGATGACCCCCTTTCTGGTAGGATGCAGAAGCAGGTCTCGAGAAGACCTAGATTAGAAATTCAAGGTGACGACGCCTCTCTGTATGTTTCATGGAAAATAAATCCGTCTGCGTGATTTTTAGGGTTGAAGGCAATTTATGGGCGAAAAGAGGGCGAGAGGCAGTGGCTAGAGTCCCCAAGGCCCCCCAGGCACGGCCAAGGGAGTGGTCGCGCATGGCGCCCTTCTGGTGGGCCCTGGCACCCCTCCAGATCTTCATTGGACTCCGTCTCCGTTCTGGGTAAAAAATGATCTCCGTGGATTTTCAGCCCTTTGCGAGAATATTTCTTTCTGAAACAGAAAAACAGCAGAAAACAGCAACTGGCTTGGGGCATCTTGTTAATAGGTTAGTTTGTGAAAACATCCGCAAAACAAAAGAAACCATGTGAAAAACAAAAGGTATTGAGTAGACAACAAGCATGGAGCATCAAAAATTATAGATACGTTTGCAACGTATCAGCCTCCTCCTTAGGATTTTCTGCTTGTACGTCATAGCACTACTATGATACCCACAATCTCAGCCGGTTCCCATTCATAGGCCTGAGCCGGTCCTCCCAGCCGTTTCGGAGCATAAGGTGCTAATAATCAGGCCTTATTGGAGCCAAGTTCCCGGGCCGACTGGGAAACGAAACCCTCATATGGTGTCTAAAACGGCCTGACTTTGATATGTTGGGCATCGGCAACAGCCGAGCTTCATGGCCTATGCACCCGCATTAGGCGGCCTATTCAAGCGACCGACTCTAGCATATCCAGGATGTCCGCGATCTAGTAGGGGATCTGAATATTTATAAACGTGAGTCGATTTTTACTACTATAAGAAGATCAAGAAGTGCAGGACTCCCTAATTTGTACTACTATATTTTCTTTAGTTCCCACAGTTTGGTTTAAGGTTGAATCAGCTAAATGCAGTTTAAGTTCCGTTATATTATAATCTCCCAAGTTTAGCTTATCAAATAAAGTTTTAGCGATCATAGAAACACTTGCACCAAGATCACATAGTGTAGTTATCTCATCGACATCTAAATGTATCACAATAGTAGGCTCAAATATGTCTTCTAGCTTGGCTGGCTATTTCTCAAAAAGTTTTCTATATTCTAATTCTAGCTCACAAAATCTATAAGAAACTTGGTTAAGGATTTCTTTACATGTTGCTTCATTAGCTCCTTCAATTATTGGGTTATTTATACTCACCGTGTTCACAAGATCTTCAGCGGTGTAGTTTGGAGAAGGAGCACTGCTATAATCCAGCTCTTCCGGTGCATCTTCTGTGCTTCTCATCATCTTCATATGTGCAAGTAGATTGGGCTCCGGTTTACCTGCAAATTTTGCTAGAATCAAATTTCGACTCTCAGCTATCTTGGCCATTTGTGTCTGCACGTTCTTAGTTCTTTCTTGGAGTACCTGCAAATCAGTTCTTCTCCCGAGGTGACGCAGCGGCGCAGAGAGGCATCCCGTCGCATACGCGGCAGGCGCGGCGGCTACCCACACGCACCGGCGTAAATGCATGCCGCATGTACGCCTACCGCCGCACATTTATAATGGTGTATTCTCCACGCCGCCCGCCACATTGCCACCGCCGCACCTCTCCTTCCTCTCTGTCGCCCCTCTCTCTCCTTCCTCTCCGGCGTGCCAATCCCCGACGCGGTGCTCGTCAACGACGCAAGCTGGTGCATGGAGGTCCTGGCGCACTACTACGACGTCCTGCCGCCAGAGCAGCATGCCGCGCCGGAGTGGGATCCGGCGAACCCAGCGAACACTCCTCGCTACGAGGACGCGTTTCGCCTCCTGCACACAGAGCGTTGAAACCGTTGGGATGGCCCCAGCCTGCCTCCCTCCTGTCTACGAGAGGAACCGCCAGGGGCGCACGACGTTCTAGTTGCATCCGGGGTGCACCCTGACGCACGTGCTGGCGCACATTGATGCCGGCGATCAGCCCCGCCTTACTTGGCCAGTGCCGAGTGTGTGGGACGCAGGCGCACGGTGGCGACGCCCTCATCGTCCCGATCTTCGTCCTCCCACTCCTCCGCGGACGCCTCCGCGCTCCGCTCAGTGCCGCCGCACCTCCGCGTCACCAAGCCGGAGCCGCGCTCGTCGACACGCCGCTCCAACACCCTCTACATCAACGACGGATCCCACTTCGCCCCACCGCCGCCGAAGAAGCCGAAGGTGGAGGTGATGACGGAGCCCCCCCTCCTCCACCTACGCCGAGATGTTGGCCGTCCAGCAGTCTCTGGTGACGGAGGACGACCCCGAGGGGCTCGCCGTCGCTTTCAGCGCCTCCTTCAACACCCCGGTGGCGCTGCCCAAGCGCGACATGTGCGTGGTCATTCGCCGACCACGCTGCGATCACCGGCGCGCCCATCATCGACCTCGAGGGCTACAACAGCTTCTTCCCCGTGGCCAACGACGATGAGGGGCCGAGCAACCGACCGCCATCTCCAGGCGAGGACGGCAGCGGCGACGGTGGGGACAACGCGTAGGACGTCAAGGAAGAATACTTCGACGTGTCCTATGAGTGAACACGTCGTTTTTAGTTTAAAATTATGTTTTCAAATCTTGTAAAGTTTCCTAAGAACTTGAATGAAATTTGGTTCGAGTTTTTTATTTGTTTGTTTGGGGCTGCGAGTAAGGAATGACGCCCCCCTCCCATCTCAGAGGACACATCTATGCCTTGCTCATTATGTAGTCGTACTCAGCTGTAACAGGTACAAACTTGCAACAAATGAAATTTTTGAAACAAAGGGTCACTTCGGGAAACAAGGGTATTGAAATTCTTAAGAACACCAAATAAAAGCTTCTCGAGTTATAGTCAAATTCAGTCCTTGGCTATTCAATTTAGATGAAACAGTAATAATTTGGCTCATTGGTAGACTTCCAAATCCAGTCCGATTCAAATATTGAATATCTCTCCATGTCGGGACAATTTGAGCAAAAAGCACATATCTGTTAACTTTTTTTAAAATCGAATAAGTCTTTTTTTTCTTACTATTTCCTACTGTATAATTCCTTTGTTTGCGGGATCATTTCCCTTGAGGGTTTCCAATCATTGAGGGTGTACTTGATTCAGCCAATCTAATAGATATATTTGCATTTTTTAACTGCGATTTTGGAGCTCAAATTGGTATGTAGGAATCTCTCATGTCGAAGTTATATGCAATAAAGAGCTATTAATCTGCAGGTGCTTGTCAAGAATACTGACAATAATGTTGGGAGGATTGTCAAAGCAGTAGTGTTTGATCGCCCATCTCTTGGTGAGTCCCACAGAGAGCATCCTGACCCTGTGGCGTCGACCTCTTCCTCTGATTATGTGATGGGATTCTTACCTGCTCGCTCATTTCCAGCTAATGGATTTGCACCCTTGGATCAAGATGTTGCTTACGTTAGCCCACTTCTGGCCTTCAACCTGGGTGTGCATGTTTCTTCTCTCAAGCTTCTTATCCAGAAAGGGGAGGAACATTTCAAGTTTTGCTCTACAGTTTATGAGGATAGTGGCAGCTATCCTTTTGCCCCCCCCCCCGCCCCGCGTCGCCTGCGCTTAAGGGCGACTCGGGGGCGACTCGGGGGCGACCCCCAAACCCTAGGCGCCGCCACCCCTCTTCCTCCCCCTCCCTCCCGCTGCGCCGCCGCTGGAGGACGCCACCGGGCGAAAAAGTCCGCGTGGTCGACGGCGGCGGCAGGGCTCTCTTCGCGTGGAGCCTCGAGGGGTCGTGGGCGGCGGTCCGTGGAGGTCTCCGGTCCGCCTTCGGCTTTGGGGAGCTCGGCGGCTGAGGGTCGCGGTCGGCGGCGCTTGTTGGAGGGGCTGCGCACCGGTGCACCTGCGGTGCCGAGCTGCCCCGTTGGGTCTGCGCCCCCGGGCGAATTCCGTGGTCGTGGTGCTGGCCATGGCTCCGGGCCTCCTCCAGGCTGCTGCGCAGGTTCGTCGCCGGGCGGGAACGACGCCTCCTCGTTCCTTGGTGGTCGGAGGGTGGCCGCCGAGCACGGCGCCGTTGGGGTGGCTGACCCCATCCCGATCTGGCCAAGGTATGGTGTGAGGGGTTGTCCTGAGGTGGGAAGGTAAGCCTTTCCCTCTCGTGCCTTTAGCCGGCGATGCCGGTGTGCCGCTTGGGGGTTGTGCTTGGAGCAAGGTTGGGGAAACGTCCATGGGTGGAGAGGTTGCGTCGGGAGCTGTCCGTGGCTGCATCCTCTCTCGGGGTGGAGGCAGAAAATGGGCTGCGCCTCCTCGGCCATTTGGGGTAGAGGTTGGGCTGCGCCTTAGGGTGGTCCTCGGTACTAGGGAGAGGGGCTGCGACGGCGGCGGTGTGTAAGGCAAGGATGCTACTCCAATCTGACAGTTTTGGTGGATGCTCGCGGCAATCCAGACGAAAGTCTTGCCCGGATGGGGCAGACGACGATGGCGCTCGGTGTGTCATTACCCTCCTTGGAGGCGTCGTCGAGGAGGGCCGATCCTTTCCTCTCGTCCCTTCGGATTGGTTGTTGTCTCCGGGTGAAAGCCTAGATCCGGTTGGATCGACGTGATGGCGTCGTTTTGACGTCGTCACTCTGTTGGGAGCATCACGTTTGGAGTCATGGTGCGAAGTCCCTTATTGCTTTCCTCCGGTGCCGGCCGCCGTCCTAGGTTGTTGTTTCAGAGGCGCAATGCACGCCATCGCCGGTGAGCCCAAGATGGCATCTCTCTCGGGATCGATCAAGTCCCTCCATCCACTCGCCACCTCCGGCATCAAGGTGGATGGTGTGTCGACAAGAGAAGTTCAGTTGGAGTCGTCGTTCTTCGGAGGTGACTAGAGTTGGTCGAGACGCGGCGATGTTGCTTAGCTTAGGGCAAGCTCTATTGCTTAGTTCTTGTGTCGGTGGTGGCTTTCTTCGTACTAGCCAGTCGTGGAGTGCGTTCTATGCTTGATCTAGCGAGTTGTAGTCGTTTTGCTCTACTAGGGTGTGTCAGTGTTGTACTGGATGATATCTGCTCATTCTTGAGCATATAAATCTCTTCTTTCTATCAATGCAATGAAACGCAAAGCTTTTTCCGTTTTCGCGAAGAATTTTTTTTTTATGAGGATAGTGCTGCTAGCAGTGGGACTGATATTTCTCTTCACCTAGAGCTTCTCACATGCCCGCAAGTGCCTAGATATGCTTTGCATTTACGGGTTTCTGTTGTGAGGATTCCTGATTGTGGTGTGCTTGCTTCCCTAAAGATAAATTCAGCAAGTGGAGGAAGTGATTACCAACATATGATAGATCAAAGGTTAAATGAATACTTCAAGTTTGATAGGTTCCTAGCAAGAGGGGATGTTTTTTTGCATACATAATGACTGGAACTGTGGCATGATCTCCTGCTTAGCATGCAACAAAGACAATGATAGACTGCATCCTTCTAGTATGGTATACTTTAAGGTAAAACTTCCCACTTTTTTTCCGGACATTTTTGGAGGAAGAAACTAAAATAGAAAAATAATGTGATTTAGCCTCTTAGCTTATATTTTCCCTCATTTTTTCATCCATAAGTAGTAATGTGCTAATGTTTATTTTACTCACCAGGTAACCGGCATAGAACCATCAGATGATCCGATTATTCGTGTTAAATTTAATCAAACAGCTCTTGTGCTTGGGGGAAGTGCTTCTGCGCCAGTCCCTCCTTGCAACTTCTTTGCTGCCAATGATGATTCAGTACCTTTGTATGGCGAAATAGTGGAGCAGCTAGCATCTATCATCGCGCCGACATTATGTCCTTCAAATATTTTACCAAGAATCAAGTTTTCCACTTTTTTGTACGGCCCATCAGGTTACAGCAATATAAGTGCAGTCTCATCCTTTTCCATTCTTTACTACGCGACCTTGAACTGAATCCTTTCCAAAGCAAATGCTGGGGATGCAGGATGTGGAAAAAGAACGGTAGTCAGGCATTTTGCTAACCATCTTGGTATGCATGTGGTTGAGTGTTGTTGCCACGATCTAATGACATCATCGGAAAGCGGGGCATCTGTTGCGCTTGTTGCGGCCTTCAAAGAAACTCAGAAGTACTCATTTGCTCTGTCTTTCCTTTGTTATTCTCTACAGTTAAAGCTTATTCCTGTTTTAGTTCGTAAACTCTTTGGTTCAGTTTGTTTTACATTTTCCAGGTGCTGATGTTTCCTTTTTTGTCGAATAACTCGTTTTTGAAGGTATTGTCCTTGTATAATACTTCTTCGCCACTTCCATGCAATTGGGAATACATCCTCCAATTAAGGCCCACAATCTGAGCAATCTGGCATTGCAGCAAACGTTGAATCTGTCATCCAGCAATACACTAGACAACGTTGGGTTGCGAAAGACTCACTGCCAGGAAGGGATGTTACTGGAAATTCAGTAAGTCTTTGTGATGGAAATAATATTGATTCTAGTTAGTCACTTTGAGTTTGAATATGATAATTACCAATACATGTGTTTCCATATTAGGAAACATTAAGTCTTGTCCGTCCAGTGTTTGTGCATTGCTTTCATGGCATGGTCTGGGTCGTTAGGTACTAGTGTTTTTTTTGCGGGGGAGGTAGGTACTAGTGTTAGTTGTAAGTTAATTTTTAGTTTCATAATACTTCTACTGGCTAGCTGCCTCAAGCTGAGTTGAGTTTACCGAATGTGCAAGCTAGACAAACAGCAAAGCAGGGAGTCAACAAAAGGACCCCCCAGGCTGCAAAGAGAGAAGTTCAAACTAGGAAACAGAAGGGCGCAAACACCTAATCAACCACAGAGGAAACAACTGACTACGACGACGAAAGCCAGGCCGATCAACGCTTCTAGAGAAACTTGGCGAGCAGCTTCTGGCAGGTTTTGTCGTGGGATAATCACGGCAGACGTTACCGGGGGTAACTGATCTTGGGGCAAGACGACACAGGCGTTTGGGAGAGGGTTTAGCTCAGAGGGAAACATGATGATACTCGATCTGGTAGCCGGCAATCAGTCGCCGAGTCTCCGATCTCGATATATTAACTCAACTCTTGTGTTACACTGGATGCTCGATATCAAGCGATATTGCTAGAACTCTTGGATCTCTTTTAACCTAACTTAGGGGCCGGTTTATAAAGCACCCGAACCCCCTGGCTTGCTCTCCAAGGCGCACCATGAATCCTACCCGTACACTGCGTATTAAACCCTAACTTTCCTTACCGTAACCCACAACCCGGGTTACGAGGCCTACAACCCTGGGCCTTCTAGAAGTTCTTTTATCCTTAGCCGGATCTTGCGCAGCGTCCTTTGGGCCGAATTACACCTTGGAGTTGGCCTACCGGGTTATCATCCCTCCATCAGTAGTCCCCAGAATAGCTTGGGCTTCACAGGATCATCTTTGAAGCGCACACTATTCCCTGCAAAATTATCAAACTTACAAGTTCAATGGAGGCCGGGTTACATTGCTTTGATAAACAGCTAGGCCTAACTCCACGGCGGCCATCTAGTAACCCGGCTTTTTCCAAATCCCTTGCCTAACTTTCCGGGCCAGCACCTTGACAAAAATGTCAAAGATCCGGCTTGCTTTACTCAATAATTGACCCTGATGTTGCGGAGAAGATCTCCTTCTCATTTTTGTCCGGATATCCCGGCTAGCACTTAAAGCATATCTCACAAAATCCGCGCAAACAACCGTTATCCCAAAATTTCCGGCTTCCACCCGTTAGAATAAGTTTATCCGCCCGCACCTTATAAATAGATGCACAGAAGATAACCTAGACCTCAACGTTTCATTCCAACTCCTTCTCCTTTCTCACTTCTCGAGCCCGCGCAACACCGCCACAGGAATCCCGAGCTCACCACCGGAGCAAACCGCCGCCGGCTACGTTCGTCCTCGAACCACTCCGTGCCGCCGCCAAGCTCCGCCGCCGCGCCTTCATCCTGCCCAACGGAGGTTGCAAAGGGGTATTCAGATCACGCCATCTGCCGCCGCCGCGCTAGACTCCAATTCCTTCCAGTAAGTTCCTCGTATCCACTAATTCAGTCTTGCAATTTTTCGATTTACTCTAGATTGGATCTAGGTCGATCCGCGGGCCGCTTTTCTTGTGGCGCCGGAATTAGATTACTTAGATGCTTGCTAGCTCGTCCAATAGCCTGATTGATGATTACACACCACCCTCCTACCATTATTAATCATCAATCTCTTCGTAGAACCGCCCGGAAGTTTTCCAATCTAGATCCATTTCATCCCAATTTTCCGCGCATGTCATTGACACCCGGAAAATCCTTCTCTTCCGGTTCTTTTGCTTGCAGTAGATACATGGGAAATCATCCGTCTTCCTCAAACAACTTTCAATACGTAAGTAACCAATGGTTTCCATAATTACACTTGATACCCGGATAATTCTTGTAATCTTCGCTCTGCGGCATGATACCCGGATAATGCTTAGTTTTCATACCTTCTTGATACTCCGTGCACATACCCGAGTAACCCGGTATTTCGGAGTCTCACTTCCCGTATCTTTTTTCCTTGTGTTTTGCAGGTTGATCCCATGGCTCCCAAAAGGCAAGGGAAACAGCCGGCCCAGGCGAAGACAACCCAGTCCATATCCGCCAATTGGGGGCGATCCACAGTCACAAAGGCCAAGCTGGAAGAGCTGGCCGAGTTGGGGGTCCTCCCCTCTCAGAAGGACATTCATTGGAGGGCGCTGGGTGACGAGACCCGGCCCACACCCGCCGACGGCGAGGTAATCTGTTTCATAGAGCACGTGACCCGGGGATTCCGTCCTCCGGGTCACCCTTTCTTTCGTGAGGTCCTAAGCCATTATGGCCTCAGGATATTTTATATAGGGCCTAACTCTATGTTGAATATTACTCACTTCATTGTTTTGTCCGAGTCATACTTGTGCACTGCGCCAAGTTTGGCCCTCTTCATCGAACTTTTCCAGTGCAAGCCGTGCCGCGAAAGCGGTGACGGGGCACTTCTCACTTGCGGCGGGGTATCCATCCAACGCCGCAAGAACTCACCAATGCCAACCCTTAATCTGAATTCCCATGTTAAACACTGGAAATTATCCTTCTTTTACTGCCACGACACTTCCCACCCGGTGAAAAGAAACTGTCGGGTTACTCGGAAGGTCTCCTCGATATTTCTGAAAAATTCAATGCTTTCGCCCCTGACTCGGACAGGGAAGCAATCCTGCCTTTACTAGCTAGAATAGCCATCCTCTCCGCCCAAGGTCTTCTTGGGCTCAATCTAGTGAAAACTTGGGTTGATTTCCGGATCCAACCCAATTCTATCCGCACCAAATTGATGTGCGAGTACTCGGGGCATGCCACAGACGCACTCCGATATTCCACCAAGAACTTTGCAGCCGGCGACACCAACAAAACCATCAAAGGTTTCCTGACGGAAAAATTGGAAGTCATAAAGAACATCACCGGGTTACCTCCATTTACTCGGGAAAATCCGGCTCCAGCGGTAAGACCCGATACTCATAAGCTTATTTCCATACTTTGACTAGATACTGCTTTTAATTCTTACTTTCATCTTTTTGTCTCAGGCTGATGACCCTTTCTGGAAAGTTGAAACCTCCCCCCCCCCCCTCCAGAGACCCGGAAGAGGAAGACGAGCCGGCTAATGATGACGAAGGTTCTTATCCGGATCTTGTATCATTTTCACTTGTATCATTTTCCTCCCATTCTAACTTTTTCCATCAATACATACTCGACTCGCAGGGCTGGAGGACGAAGAAGAGAAGGACGAGGACGACCCGGAGGCCACCGAATCTGACCAGGAAGTAACAGTCGGGGCCAAGAGGAAGGCCAGAGGAATGGTTTCCAAGGTTCCTTTCTCTTCTATATCCTCTAAACCTTACTCCTTCGATATCATGCGTAGACTTAACCAACAGTTGTCACACTCGTCACACTTGAAGGATCCTCTCCCGGCCAAACGTAGGGTGACCCGGAGTTCTCCGGGTGAGGATCCCCTTAATCCCGGTATCACCACCTCACCAGTCCACCGGGTCGGTACTCCTCCGCCTCAATCCTCCAAATCCCCTCAGCGTCACCCATCTCCCAACCATCCACGTGCCGGGCAATTCCGGGTTCCGCTATCGGTCCCTTTGTCGACTTCATCTGCTTCCAGCAGCGAGCTCCCACCGGATTACGCTGTAAATACCGGGTAAGTCCTTTCTATTTGACATCCTTTCATACCTGACAACTTTCAATCACTGTTACTAACTGCCTCTCTCCCTTTTCTTTAGCGCTCAAGTCACAGTTAGTGACCCGGAGAACATGGAAACAGATAACCAGAAGACGGAGGAACCAACTGACAATGCGGACGCCGCGGCTGGTGATAAGGCTGAAGACGTGCAAGAACAAGATCCTTTTAATGACCCGGCCCGACAAGAAGCCGGGTCTCCAAAATCGTCTGAAGACGTGGATGAAGAGATTGAGATCCAAGAGACGAGGACAGGTTCCCCAAACCCGGAGAATCAGACGGTCCGGGTCTCGACCCCAAAATCAGGAAAAACTCTTCATCCAGAAGCTCAAGCTGTCGGTTCTTCTGGCACCAAGCCCGAAGACATGACATTCCCCCAGATGCTTAGTGCCCTTCACACCTTAAGGGCCAAGGAAGAGGATATCCTGGAAGCTTTGATAGCAAAACATGAGGTAAATCCGAATAACATTGCTTGTATCCTTATCTAGTCCCCAAGTTCCGGGTGAATTTCTTGATAATTTGCCTGGAATTTCACAGTATTTCCAACTAATTTATACCTGTATCTCCACTCAGGACTTCGTGACTCAGTCTGAGAAAAAATTGGCTAAGGCCACCAAGCGTATTGAAAAGGAGGTGGCTCTGCGTGAGGAGGCCGAGGCTGAGGCCAGGAGGGCGGGGAAGATCATGAGGAAGTATAGGAGGAGGGCTCATGCAGCCGAAGATAGTCTAGTGAATCTTTCTGTCCAGATTGCTGATACATATCGCGCTTTGCTCGGTATGACTCTTAGCATAATATTCATAACCTGGGTCATCCGTCTGACATATAGCCGGGTTTCCTTACTCGTGTTTTCATTTCTTTCTGCAGGTCCGGATGAAGTAATGCCGGAAGAAGATGATATTGCCAAGCTGAAGACCATCAAGAGCGTCATCCGGCAACTATGTGCCGGAACCAAATGGATCCTTGAAGAACTACGGTGGCCGGGTGTTGGGCACGTCGACCTGAAGAGGATGCTGGATGCCTGCTCCACTATTCCCGAGTGGATTTGGCATTGGAAACGCTCGTCCTGCCGGGTTGGGGTAACCCGGGGGCTAGCCCTGGCAAAAGCTTACTTTCCTAAGCTAGAGCTGGCCAAGCTGATGGTCGGGTTTCCGGAATTCAACCGAGATGGGTCCAAATTTTCCCCGAAGGATTTCAAGGTCATCCAGAAAGAAGTCCGTTACTCGGCAAGTGTGATTGCTGACAGCTTGGAGCTCAACTCCATTGTCCCTTCCTATGGCGCTGATGGTGAAGCGATTAAGTCGGATCTTCTCAAGCCGTACGATATGCTAGCCCGATGGAAGGAGGAAGCCGCCAAGTTGAGGGAGGAAGCTGCAAAAAAAGAAGGCTGAAGCCGACTCTGCGCCTGCCACTTCCACACCAGTCGTCCCTTCTCCTGCGCGAGCCGGCAATGCTGCTGATCCGGGTGCTGCTGCCACCAATAGTAATAGCAAGGGCAAGGAGAAGATGGACGCCGCAACCCAGAATACCGAGTGATACCTGCTACCTAATGTTGTGCCATATGCGTCAGTCGGTCAATAGGTCGTTTAAACAATTATTTCTTGATGATGCGCCTGTGAACCATTGATGCTGGTACCGAAATTTGTAATGCACTTTAAGTTCTTGATACGCCTTGTGCCTCTTCTGGCCTCTGGATGAACTTGATATTTATCTGGTTTTTGAGTTTATTCTTGATATCCGACTTTCTTTATGGTTCCTTTTGTGAGACTCGGTTTCCGAGTTTCATGGATTTTGACAAGCGGACTTTTCTCTAAGTCCCCAAGTCCCCAAGACTCGGATGTTTGGGTTTTTGAGTTTTAGCAACTAAGCAACTTTTCCTTTTTTCAAAATCCCCAGTCCCCGAGACCCAAAATGCCGAGTCTGGGATGTATGGTTTTTCCAAGGGAACAAGTTGTTTGATGCTAAGCCCAAGCCCAGAGCCGTTTCACATAGGTATTGAAGTTATGCTTGATAAATGTTGAGTTTCCGGCTATTAGCCCTGTACTCTGCATAACTTGTGGTTTAGATGACCCTTTTGACTATCTTGTACTGTAAGCCGGCTTTCGCGTGGATACCATGTTGTTACATCTATACGAAAACAGGGTCAGGCAAGTCCCATTGGGCTTCATGGCTGATTGTAATCGTAAGTGAGCAAATCATGCCACTTTAGTGCGAGTCACATCGAGCTTAAGTAAGAAAAGTCAAGAAAATTTGGCTCCTTTGTCCGGTTATAAGATTGCAGCCGTACTCGTTTGCGAGTAATCGGCCCTTATAACTCATAGGCATCAAGGCCGGGTCATTGAGTTTGTAACTGTGCTATTCAAGCAATCAGCCCCCAAGACCTAGATATACGCAACATACGGAGAGTGAAGAACGTAAGAATAACCACCTCTTTACTTGATATGCAAAAGTTAGGTCAGCAGGCCGCCTCATTAAAAACCCATCCAGTCCCCAAGGGTGCCCTGGATAGGAAAAGAGTGCGTCTGAAAACCTGCTGCCTGTTACATCGTGCAACTCCACTTGCCAATATAGTCTATACTAAGTATAGTAGGGACGCAGCTGAGCCACGTTCCATGGTCTGTCTCTTTCCTGCATAGACGAAGTGGTATTAGCGGTGTCATTAACTGTAGCCGACTCTTCCCTTGCATCTATCAAGTAATACGATCCGTTGTGCAGATTCCGGCTTATGATAAACGGCCCTTCCCATGGTGGTGATAACTTGTGTTTCCCTTCGTTTGACTGTACCAGACGCAGGACCAAGTCTCCTTCTTGGAAGACCCGGGTTTTCACGCGCCGGCTATGATACCTCCGTAAATCTTGCTGATATATGGCTGACCTTTCCAGGGCTTGTTCCCTTTGTTCTTCTAACATATCTACGGCATCCTGCCGGGTCTTCTCGTTCTCTACCTCAACGTAAGCTGATACTCGAGGTGAATCATGAATAATATCACTCGGCGGCACCGCTTCCGCACCATAAACCATGAAGAATGGTGTCATCTGAGTAGATCTGTTAGGTGTAGTGTTGATACCCCAAACCACGGAAGGTAGTTCTTCGACCCATGCACCCGCAGCCCTGATACAAGGGACTCGCACTCGTGGTTTTAGTCCACGAAGTAACTCTTGGTTTGCCCTTTCCACTTGTCCATTGGCCTGCAGATGATCCACTGATGCTACGTCAAGCCGGATTCCATTGTTGCCACAAAACTTCTCCATCGCGCCCAGGGACATGTTGGTTCCATTGTCGGTAATTATGCTGTGGGGATACCCGAACCGATAGATAATTCTTTTCAGGAACTTGACTGCTGTGACTGCTTCACAATTGGTGACTGGCATAACCTCGACCCATTTGGTAAACTTATCAATGGCAACCAAAAGATGTGTCTTCTTGCAAGGTGACATGTGAAAGGGACCAACCATGTCCATACCCCAAACAGCGAACGGCCAAGTTAACGGAATAGTCCGCAATTCCATAGCCGGCACGTGGGTTTGGCGAGCGTACCTTTGACATCCGTCACATCTTGCCACTAAGCGCTCCGCATCTGCTAGAGCCGTGAGCCAGAAAAATCCGTGTCGATAAGCTTTGGCCACAAGGGATCTTGTGGATGCATGATGCCCACAATCACCTTCATGGATTTCCTTAAGAATCTGTCGGCCTTCTTCTGGTGCTACACAGCGCAAAAAGACTCCTGCTGCACTTCTCTTGTATAACTCCCCATTGATGATAGAATATCCCTTTGCTCGCCTCGAAACTTGCCTTGCTAACACCTCCTGCTGTGGTAACTCGCCTCGTGATAGGTAGGCCAAAAACGGTTCTGTCCACTCGGGAACAGCGCGTATATTGGCCACGAGCTCCAAATCCGGGTTTTGATTTGCCAGTTCTTCCTCAGACTCGGTTTTAACTGATGGTCGCCATAATTCATCCAGGAAGACGTTAGGTGGGACCGGCTCTCTGCGCGAGCCGAGTCTAGCGAGGGCGTCTGCTGCCTCATTCTTTCTTCTGTCTATGTGTTCCACCTCATACCCGGAGAAACATCCTGCAACCCTATCAACCTCTCTGCGGTATGCTGCCATAGTTGCGTCCTTTCTATCCCAAGTTCCTGATACCTGCTGTACTACAAGGTCCGAATCTCCGAAGCATCGTATCCTCTTAATGTTCATCTCCTTGGCTACCTTTAAACCGTGCAATAGGGCCTCATACTCGGCCACGTTGTTGGAACAATCAAAGTGAATCTGTAGCACGTAACTCAGTTTGTCTCCTTTGGGTGATGTTAGCACCACTCCAGCTCCTGATCCCTGATATTGCTTGGATCCATCGAAGTGCATGATCCAAGATTCGGAGTTTGGAGCAAAGGTGGTCATGCCTGTGTGTGTCCAGTCATTAACGAAATCGACCAAAGCCTGAGATTTAATCGCTGACCTGGGCTCGTAGTTGATGTGATAATCCCCCATCTCTATCGCCCATTTGGCTATTCTTCCTGTCGCATCCGAGTTTCTGATGATATCCGACATTGGTATCGAACTTACCACTGTTATGGGGTGTTCCTGGAAATACGGCTTCAGTTTCCGGCTGGCCATAAAGACCCCAAAAACCAGATTTTGCCAATGCGGATAGCGTTGCTTTGCCTATGATAATACCTCGCTGACGTAATAAATCGGTCTCTGGACCGGGTAACCTTTCCCATCCTCTTTACGCTCCACAACCACTACTGCACTAACGGCTCGGGGGCCTGCTGCTACATATAGCAGCATGGGCTCTTTAGGACCCGGGGCCGCTAGGACTGGTGCTTCAGATAACTGCTTCTTTAGTGCCTCGAACGCCTCATCCGCCTCTTGATCCCACACGAATTTATCGGATTTCCTCAAGAGCCGGTACAAGGGTATTGCTTTTTCTCCGAGTCTGGATATAAATCGGCTCAAGGCTGCTACGCAGCCCGTGAGCTTTTGAACATGCTTCAAATTTTCCGGCTTTTTCAGATTCTGGATAGCTTTTATTTTATCTGGGTTTGCCTCAATTCCTCTCTCGGAAACGATAAAGCCGAGTAATTTCCCAGCTGGAACTCAGAATACACACTTCGTCGGGTTAAGATTCATCTGATACCTCCTCAAGTTCTTGAACGTCTCCTTCAGATCGTCGATAAATGTCTCTGCCTTCCTGGTCTTGATAACCACATCATCCACATAAGCATGGACGTTGCGTCCAATTTGGTCCTCAAAGCACTTCTGTATACACCGTTGATAAGTTGCGCCAGCGTTCTTCAATCCAAACGTCATGGTTTTGTAACAAAAAGCCCCAAAAGGGGTTATAAATGATGTTTTCTCCCAATCCTCCCTCTTGAGCTTAATCTGATGATACCCGGAATATGCGTCCAGAAAACATAATAGGTCACTTACAGCTACTGCGTCTATGATCTGATCTATCCTTGGTAGTGCAAACGGATCCTTTGGGCAATGCTTGTTGAGACTCGTAAAATCGATGCACATCCTCCACTCATTGGTCTTTTTCATCACGAGAACCGGATTTGCTAACCAATCCGGGTGAAATACTTCCATAATGAAGCCGGCTGTCAGTAGCCGCGCGATTTCTTCTCCTATAGCTTTCCTTCTTTCCTCATTCATCTTCCGCAGGCCCTGCTTCACAGGCCTGGACTTAGGGTCTACGTGCAAACTGTGTTCTGCCAATTCTGTGGGGATACCCGGCATATCGCTAGGCGTCCAGGCGAATACGTCCGCATTAGAACGAATAAACTCCACAAGTGCTTTCTCCTGCTCGCTGTCCAAGTTAGACCCTATAGTAAATTGCTTAGAGGGATCACCTTCAACAAAAGCTATCATCTTGGTATCCTGCGCCGCCTTGAATTTTGCTCTCTCGTCTTCAATATTCGGCCTTTTCAATGCTGTCCTGTCATCCGGGTCTACCTGAGACCGATAATACTTGAGTTCCTCTTTTCTGCAAGCCTGCTCGGCCCGAATCCCCTTCATCGCACTCAGCTGCTATATCCCGGCTTCCATGTATGGTGATGGTTTGTTTAGGACCCGGGATTTTTAGCTGTAAATATACATAACACGGCCTAGCCATGAATTTAGCATAAGCCGGCCTTCCGAACAGCGCGTGATAAGGGCTGCGCAATTTGACCACCTCGAAAGTGAGCCACTCGACTCGATAATTGTCCTTTGATTCCCCAAAAGCTACCTCCAATGCGATTTTTCCCTCGGGGCACGCTGAGTGACCCGGCACTATCCCATGAAAAATTGTTGAACTTTTTTGTAGCTGAGACTCCTTGAGACCCATGCGTAGAAAGGTTTCCCAATACAGTATATTGATGCTACTTCCACCGTCCATCAGGACCTTCTTCAACTCATAACCATTGACCTGTGGTGCGACTACCAACGCTAAGACTCCCGGGTGTTCTATCCTTTCCGGGTGATCTCTTCTGTTCCATGTTACGTCTTGTTCTGACCACCTCAGATATCTCGGAGCGGCCGAGGAAACCGAGTTTACCGCTTGCTTCAGTATCTTCTTGTCCTTATTAGAAGTTCCTGTAGTATGCACATGATATTGTCCTTTTAAACCAGATGTACGTACCATACCGATGAAGATGTTGATTTGGCCGATTGTCACAATAGATCCGGATTCGAGGTGATCCGACTCTGGTCCCCAGCCGGAATCGTCCACCATCTTCTCTCCTTCGTGGTCGATGTAGATCTCGCCGATGACTAGATTCTCCATGTTCTTCCGAGCTTCTCCCGTGATGTAAACACCTTTGGACGCAGGCCCCACGGTGGGCGCCAACTGTCGTGGGATAATCACGGCAGACGTTACCGGGGGTAACTGATCTTGGGGCAAGACGACACAGGCGTTTGGGAGAGGGTTTAGCTCAGAGGGAAACATGATGATACTCGATCTGGTAGCCGGCAATGAAGTCGCCGAGTCTCCGATCTCGATATATTAACTCAACTCTTGTGTTACACTGGATGCTCGATATCAAGCGATATTGCTAGAACTCTTGGATCTCTTTTAACCTAATTAGGGGCCGGTTTATAAAGCACCCGAACCACCTAGCTTGCTCTCCAAGGCGCACCATGAATCTTACCCGGACACTGCGTATTAAACCCTAACTTTCCTTACCGTAACCCACAACCCGGGTTACGAGGCCTACAATCCTGGGCCTTCTAGAAGTTCTTTTATCCTTAGCCGGATCTTGCGCAGCGTCCTTTGGACCGAATTACACCTTGGAGTTGGCCTACCGGGTTATCATCCCTCCATCAGGTTTCCTCCTGGGCTTCAGCGGCACTCGGGAAGATCGTTGTATTCTTCCACGAACGCGGGATCAGCGCCAAGCTATCCGCAAAAGCTCACCGCGCCTCTTGTTCAGCTTGAGAATGCACTGTTCCAGAAGAATCGAGACGTTGGCGTTTGCCAAAATCTTCCACTATGAAAGCTCGCCGACCATCCTTCGCCAAATGTCCTGAACACCTGGCCAGCACAGTCCCTGAAAACAAAGATCATTACGCAACTTCCAAATGGACCACAGTGCAGCAGTGCACATCACATTGATAAAGGAGTTCTTCTTTTTGCTAATCCACCACCTAGCTATGGATTCAAAGTTCTGTCCCACTGGCAGTTCAGAGACCAAAACCCAAACTAACTTAGCAACACAACAATCAAAAAACAAGTGGTGACCAGACTCTGCTTCAGAGCAGAAGAGGCAGGTAGTATCAGGTACCACCCTGCGTTTAGCAAGGTTATCTCGAGTTATTAGCCTATTATTTGCAAGAAGCCAAAGAAAAATATGCAATCTAGGAGGGACCTTTAAGCTCCACACGGCAGGAGTATGAACTGGGGTAACCCCACAGTTGTTGACCACTACATAAAACGACCTCACACTGTAATTTCCAGATGATTCAAACATCCAGATGGGATGGTCAGGTTCATCTGAAAGGGGAAAGGAGGACACCAACTAAGATAACTCTTCCCATTGAAGCCATAAAGCTAGGGAAACATTCCTTCTGAATGTAAGTCTGAGCTCTCCACCCTGACAAGCCTGAGCAACAGTAATATCCTGTTCATTGGAAATCTCAAACAGGTTCCAGAAACAAACTGCCAAGCTGCAGTGACCAATCCAAACATCACTCCAGAATTTAACATTAAGCCCATTGCCTAATTTTTATTTAAACCCACACTTGGCAGCCCTGGCAGCCCACATGACTCCTTTCCAGAAAGGAGAGCATACATTAGGGACTGAAGAGAAGATGTTGGGGTTGGGGTGATATTTAAAATCAACTATTTCTTTCCAAAGTTTATGCTCATCCTTATGATACCTGTTAACCCAAGAAGCCAACAAGCAAAGGTTGAAATCCCCCAAGTTTTGCATTCCCAGGCCCCCAAAATCCTTTTTCAATGTCACAAGGTCCCAATTAGCAAGATGATATTTCTTGTTCCCTTCTGAATTACTCCACAAAAAGTGAGACATTTGGGAGTTGATGGTAGCAATAGCCCATTTGGGAAACTTAATGACAGAAAGAAGGTACATAGGAATGCTAGCAATGCAAGCTTTCAACAAAATTAATCTACTTTGGTGATTTAAAAGTTTCCCTCTCCAACCAGAAAATCTCTTAAAGGTTTTGTCTACCACTGGTTGAAGGTCCTCCCTCCTAAGCTTAGAAAAGTGGAGAGGCACCCCAAGGTAGTTACATGGAAAATCAGAGATTTTGCAACAGAAAACCTGTGCAAAAACATGCATCTCCTCCTTCCCAACATGAATACCCATAAGGTCAGTTTTATGATAGTTAATTTTCATCCCAGACATATTCTCAAAACAGGACAACAACCACTTCAGGTTTCTAGCAAATTCAAGTTTTGCATTCAGAAAAAGAATGGTATCATCAGCATATTGGAGGCTGATAACCCCACCAGGAACAACCCGAGGAAGCAATCCTTGAATAGAGCCAGAATTAGCTGCTTTATACAGCATCTTAGTAAAGACATCTGCAACAAAGTTGAACAGGATGGGGGAACTAGGTTCCCCTTGTTTCAGGCCTTTATCCACTTTAAAGTAGGAACTGTTTTCATCATTAACTCTAATGCACAAAGAACCCCCAACCACAAGGGAACTAATCCAAGACCTAACAATAGGTCCAAAGCCCCTGGCTAGAAGCATATCATCTAAAAATTTCCAGCTGACCATGTCATAGGCTTTCTCATAATCAATTTTTAAAACAAGGGAGGGGTCCCCTCTGGAATGAGCAGCATGTATAACCTCCTGAGAAGAGACCACACTCTCAAGGACAAACGTCCCCTTTATGAATGCAGTTTGGTTCTTAGAGATAAGCCTACTGCCCACAACAGGAAGCCTATTATTAAGAACTTTAGAAATAATCTTAAGGCTGCAGTTACCCAGACTAATAGGCCTAATTTTTTTAAGGTCCTTAGCATCAGGTTCTTTAGGGATCAAGGTCACTATGGCATAATTAAGTCTGGGAACAGACAATCTGCCTGACTCAAAGTCCCTAACCAAAGCCATAAAGTCATGCTTAATTAAGTCCCAATTTTTTTGATAAAAGAGAAATGAAAAGCCATTAGAGCCTGGGGCTCTTGAGCATGAGTCTGTATGCTACTGGCTAACACTTTGTTCCTCAAGTTTCTAGGTTTTACTCATGATGTAAAATCATCTTTGTATCAAGTTCCTTATTGTCAAACCTCTTGGTTTTTAGTACCTTGTGGAACCTGAATCTGTAAGCTCGATTCAAGTTATACTAGTGGCAACTGCAGACAGTGCTGAAGGAATGCATCAATCAGTTAGGCGATGTTTCCGCCATGAGGTCAACACGAAGACTATAAACGAAGACCAAAGGAAGAACTTGATATCTGAAACACTCCATGGTGTCTCCGCAGTTGCTGATGAGGTGTTTTTTGTTGGTTGTTATTAAGTCATAAATTGAGTTTTATGCTTTTACTAAAATCTCCTGCTTATATGGTTTCATTTTCAGAGTATCAATGACAAGTTTTTAAAAGATATGTCAGTGCAAACGTCTGGTTTCATGCCCAGGGATATACTTGCATTGATCGCAGATGCTGGTGTATCATTTGCGCATAAAGTTGCAGTAGATAAAAGTAGCAACGATAATCTTGAGGGTATTGTTAGTGCAAGCTCTTCTACAACTCAGAATGAAGAAAATCATTTTTCTAAGATATTTTGTCTTCCTTAGAACGGGCTAAGAAAAGGAACCGTGCTGCATTGGGTACACTGAAAGTAAAATATTTATCCCTGTCTTCAAGTATCTTATATCTTCCAGAATTTTGGGCCCATCTGTATATAAAACCCATGAAACCATACATGTCACCTTTAGCTTGCTTTCTGCAAGTCTCTGATTTGATTGTTTTGCACTATTAGGTTCCTGATGTGAAATGGGAGGATGTTGGTGGGCTCGAGGAAGTGAAGAAGGTTATTCTAGATACTATTCAGGTAAATTTGACTTGATTCATCTGAATGTATAATACTAATGCACTGACATTCTATGGAAAAAAAACAGAATTTGGTTATCGTAGTTTCAGCACCAGAAGCTGTTGCAGTAGGGTTTGGAGGTACTAACTTGTCCTTTTGTTTTGCTGGTATACAGTTACCTCTGATGTACAAGCACCTTTTTTCTTCCAAATTGCCGAAGCGATCAGGTGTCCTGTTATATGGACCTCCAGGCACTGGGAAGGTAAGTTTAATGAGTGTTATGCCTGACTGGAGTTATCATTCCTATTTGTTAAAAGGTAGCTGTATCCAATAGCATGATGCATGCTCACTAGGTCGTTTTCTTCTGAATTGTTAGACATTATTGGCGAAAGCAGTAGCAACTGAGTGCTCATTAAACTTTCTTAGCGTGAAAGGTCCGGAATTGATTTTTTTTTTTGAAATGGAAACCCAGCCTCTGCATCGGAGAGATGCACACTGCTATTTATTAAGTAGCATAGTCTCAGTCATTACAAAAAGTGAAAAATAAATAGTTCAAAAATCCAATACGGTAGCCACAAAGACAAGCCACCAAAGACACGATCATGACTAATCTGGATTCCAACGAATCCTCCTATCATGCAACCATCCATCCTGGCTGAAAATAACCCGCACGACCGCCTGGAGCCGTGTACATCCTGCAACCAAACGTCCACGCTGATCGTCTGGTAGGAGAAGAGCCCACTGCTGGATCCAGAATGTAGCCCGGTGAACCACCTGCAAAAAATTATCAACCACCAAATTATTAAAAATAATATCATTGCGACAATTCCATATTGCCCAAATAAAAGCACATACACCAATGCGCATACTAGCTTTCGTAGATTTGTCTATACCGTTAAGCCAAGGTCCAAACAAATTCTTAATATCCAATGGTGGAGTTATACTAAAAGTAAAATGGACTAATCTCCAAATTCTCTTAGCAAAATTACAATTAACAAACAGATGTTCAACCGTCTCGTCAGCATCACAAAACACATACTTTGTGCAACCAACTCATCGTTTTTTAACCAAGTTGTCCTTAGTAAGAATCTCATTCCGAAAAACAAACCACATAAAGATTTTTATTTTCAAAGGCACCTTTAGCTTCCAAAGATACTTGTGCAAAAATCTCGTATTGCCATTCATTAGCTCCTCATAATAGGATTTAACCGTAAAACAACCCGACGTTGTCAATTTCCAAGAAAAAGAATCTTGATCTTCTGATAATGAGACTACCATTAGTCTCTCCACCAGATGTAGCCAGTTAACCCAATTATTTCCAGTCAAGGAGCGTCGAAATGTAATATTGAGAGTTGCCTGCCCCAGAACATTACTAACTAGCACATGTTTATTACGCATAATATTATATAGAGCCGGATACTGCATAGACAATGGTATTTCCCGCCAGCCACGGGTCTTCCCAAAATCTAATGCTCTTCCCATCTCCTATGGTGCAAACAATATTCTTAAAGAACTCTTGTTTAACACTCATAATACCTTTCCAAAAAGGTGAATCAGTGGGTTTATCCTCCACCTGTGTGAGGGGGTTTCCCATAATGTACTTATTATGCAGTAATTCGTGTCAGATACCTTCTTTTGTTAAAAGTTTAAAAAGCCATTTGCTTAATAAACATTTATTCTTGATGTCTAGGCACTCAATGCCCAAACCACCCTGATCTTTGGGGCGACAAACAATGTTCCACTTGGTCAACCTATATTTCTTTTTCGATTGATCAGATTGCCAAAAGAAGCGAGATCTATAATAATCCAATCTCTTTCTAACCCCAATGGGCAGTACGAAAAAGGATAGAAGAAACATCGGTAAACTTGAGAGAACTGAATTGATAAGAATCAAGCGATCACCGTATGATAACAATTTTCCTATCCATGCACTCAGGTTCTGCTCAAAACGATCTTCCACCGGTTTCCACTCTCTATTGAGTAGCTTACGGTGATGAATGGGAATACCCAGGTACTTAAAAGGTAGAACACCGATGTCACACCCAATAATACCTCTATACTGATCCTCACAATCAGTAGCTCTCCTAAAATAGAAGATCTCGCTCTTATGAAAATTAATTTTTAGTCCTGACAATTGCTCAAAAATTGACAAGATTAGTTTCATATTAACAGCCTTATCCAGATCATGCTCCATAAATAAAATAGTGTCATCAGCGTACTGTAGGATTGAAACCCCTCCCTCAACTAGATGAGGAATCAAACTGCCCACCTGGCCATCCTCTTTTGCCCTTGCAATTAGGAGAGCCAGCATGTCAGCCACGAGGTTAAAAAGAATAGGAGATAACGGGTCTCCCTGTCTTAGACCTTTTAAAGTTTGAAAATAATGACCTATGTCATCATTCACTCGAATTCCCACACTACCCCCCTGCACAAATCTCTCGACCCATTGACACCATTTTGGATCAAATCCTTCATGCGTAGCGTCTGTTGTAGGAACTTCCAGTTAACTTTATCGTACGCTTTCTCAAAATCGATTTTCAGTAGGACCCCATCCAACTTTTTCTTCTTGAGCTCGTGAATGGTCTCATGGAGAACAACCACCCCCTCTAATATATTCCTTCCTAGAAGGAACGCCGATTGAGAGGGACGAGTAACCCTCTGTGCAATAGAGGTCACTCTATTTGTTCCCACCTTGGTGAAAATCTTAAAACTCACATTCAGCAGACAGATAGGCCTGTATTGCTCAATTCTGCTAGCATCTTCCTTCTTAGGAAGCAGGGTGATCACTCCAAAGTTCAACTTGAACAATTCTAGGTCACCCTCATGTAGCTGGCGGAACATAGCAATCAAATCTGTCTTAATAACCCCCCAAAAATGCTTATAAAACTCAGCAGGAAAACCGTCTGGTCCCGGTGCCTTGTTAAGCTCCATTTGGGAAGGTATATTCATCTGCACAAGCCACACATTTGTCATAAAGTATGCACATATATACTCAGTTCTTGAGTTCTCCACTCTGAATTTCAGGCTAGGTCGGCACGCCCATGTGTTATTTTCTTCGATGAGCTTGACTCCGTTGCTCCCGCACGAGGATCCTCTGCAGATTCTGGAGGCGTGATGGATAGAGTTGTTTCCCAGGTATAATTAAATTTTTTTGCGGGTCAGGTATAATTAACTTCATCAGGGAGGCGGTAACTGATGTCACAATTCTCCTTCTTATTTCTAGTGTTAGAATGTTAAGAGTGAGCTAACTCACTTTCCCCTTTTCCCTTTCTACTAGTTGCTGGTGGAGATTGATGGGTTAAGTGATAACAGCCAGGTTATTTCCTCATCTATGATATGTTTATTTTTTGCGGATGTATTCTAGATTTCAGTGACATGAAGAAAAACCATTTTCCAAATTGTTTTCTAGGACCTCTTCATTATTGGGGCTACCAATAGGCCTGACCTTCTTGATTCTGCACTTCTCCGCCCTGGCCGATTCGACAAGCTTCTCTATGTTGGTGTAAATACTGAAGCAACATACAGGGAAAGGTAGTCACTGACAGTTCTTCCATTCACCAAATTTAAGATTAGCTTCGACTAAATTATGACCTCCCTGTAATTGTCATGCAGGATACTGAAAGCACAGACACGCAAATACAAGCTCCACAGGAATGTGTCTCTCTTGTCGATCGCGCAGCACTGTCCACCAAACTTTACTGGTGCTGATATTTAATTATTTATGCATTATGCGCAGATGCATGGTTTCATGCTGCTAAGCGTTCCGTGAGTAGTTGTGCTTCCCTACTGCCACCATATGTTTTTTCTTAGCCGTGGTCTGTTGGACTTACACGTGCCCGTTTAAGGTCAAAACACTTGAAGCTGACCCTTCAAGAAATAACGATACCGTTGCTGAAGAAGTCATTGTCGAGAGTGATGATTTTCTGACGGTAATATGGATACCATTTTCAGCAAGCACAACAAATACGGTATCATTCTGGTCATATCTTTGGAGTTAAATTAGTTTTCTTATCGCACAGGTTTTGGGCGATATCTCGCCGTCATTGACAGAGGAGTTGCAGAATTATGAACAGCTGAGGCAAAAGATCGAAGGACCGTCTAGATGATGTTTGTTGATACTTCACTTTTTTTTTGAGATGTTGTTGATACTTCACTGAAAGAGTGTATTGCGCACCTCTCAACTATCTCATAGTACAACCCTCAACTTCCTTCTCTGGAAGTTTTTGTTTTTTGCATCATCAGGGGAGCTTACCCAGGTTCCATTACCATAAGTAAACATGGGATACATTGTGCAGTTGAAATAACATGATAAGAAAACAAGCTAAGGCAACTCAAAACAGAGAAACGAGTCTAGATTTAGAGTGAGAGCTCGGGATACTGAGAAACGTAGCGCCATAAGATTGAAGCATACAAAATCAGACATTGCCAGCATGGTCACTATCTCAGCTTCAGATTTTCTCTTCTCCGGCAGGAAAGGGCTAGGAGGCTAGGATCTGATGTCGAGCCGTGAAATAGGACTAAGATTTTTTTTGTTAGCGAGTGAAGTAGGAAATAACTTACTGGCAAGCATCCCAGTCTCAATTTATGAATAACTGAATTTTTTCAATCTGCAATTCCACTGCGTTCGTCGATAGTAGCCATGTTGGAGGTATCCAGGTCAAATTTGGCATGTTTTCTGGTTTACTGTGCAGGGACTAGTGGCAGACCCAGTAATTTGTTTTCCACCAGGTGTTCATACTTGCAGGGAAAATTGTAATCTTGATACAAAATTCTTGGAAGTACAATGTATAACCGCATTCCGAAAAGTACAATGTATTAATAGCTTTCAAAAGTACAATGTATATAGCTTAATAAGTCTCTTTGGATCGCAGGATTGAAAATCCTAGGAATAGGAAAACACACAGAATTTGTCTTTTGCAAAGCACAAAACATAGTGAGCTACATCAATCAATGCGGTATCCATGGAGTAACGCATACTGAACAGCTTCTGGTGCTGAAACTATGATATCCAAATTCTATTTTTCTTCCATAGAATGCAGTGCATTAGTATTATACATTCAGATGAATCAAGTCAAATTTACCTTAATAGTATCTAGAATAACCTTCTTCACTTCCTCGAGCCCACCAACATCCTCCCATTTCACATCAGGAACCTAATAGCGCAAAACAATCAAATCAGAGACTTGCAGAAAGCAAGCTAAAGGTGACATGTATGGTGTCATCGGTTTTATATGCAAATGGGCCTGAAATCTTGGGCATGAAACCAGACGTTTGCACTGACATATCTTTTACAAACTTGTCATCGATACTCTGAAAATGAAACCATATAAGCAGGAGATTTTGAAAAGACCGTTTGCACAATAAACTATTCTTCTTCCATGAAGCATATCAAATATAGTACTCCTAAGCAATACACTCACTAAATAAATAACAAGCTGTTTATACGGCTGAACTACCAATGTGAAACGAAGACTTCGATTTGTAGAGGTTACGTATTTTTTCCCACAATTCGACTATTGCCAAAGGGCATGTTTCTTTGATCTCAGCATACCCTCGGCTCGCCATCACATAATCCATTTGGGTTGTACCCAAAGAGGCAACAAAGTGAATGCAAGCATCATTCAACCTGCCACAATGATGCCGATCTGCCAAAACCAGTGTAGTCATCACGGTGGTCACATTGATGTTGTTACATAAGATGTTTTCACATATTATCTTGAGCCTGTCCATGCCATATCGATCTGCGGCAACAAGCATATGCCGGATTGCCTCTTCATAGTCATCAGAGCCAACATCATCCATGGTGGGCAGCGAATCGATGTATATGAAGTGGAGCAGGGCCTCAAAGATCGCGGGCTGCATATCACAGATGATAATACGACTCATGTCCTTTTCTCGCATGGCACCAAACAACTCTGCTTTGAAGACAGGCGACCGCATGGCGAGCACCGTCTTGTGAGCAGGAAAAGCCTCTCCTTGAACCTCGAAAACCACATCGGCGCCGTCTTTCTCCTGCAGCAGTTTCCGGAGATGCTCTTTGATATTGGATGGCGGCACTTGGGCAGATGGTTGGACCTGCAGAGACTCCTTGTCAAGTGTTATGACGCACTCGATGGTGAGGCACTCGTCGCGAAGGTAAGGCGGCCCTTCCAGCTCGCTCCTTCTCTTGAAATCGCTGTGGCCACAGGTCATGATACTACGGGAATCGAATTTCGACGTCACGGTATGGGGCGGGGAAGATCCGGTGACGTCCACCAAACTGAACTGAACGGATGCCCTCACCCTGATGTCGTTTTTCTCGCTCCGTAGACGGATAAATACCGCCAGGTAGTCTTTCATATTGAAAACGTTGCTGAGTCCTTCAGGGTAGCATAGAATCTGCCAGTCGTAGCCACCGACGGCAAAGACAGCCGATTTTACGCTGGAATCTCCGAGCACCTCTCGGTGAGGGTTGTAACCTGAGATCTCGAACACGTGGGAGCCCTGCACCGACTTGGCCGCGCCTAGCATCCATGGCGAGGTATCCATCGCCGCTTCCCCTGCCTTCACGAGTCGGGATTGGGAGTTTGTTTGTGGGGAGACGAAGCTGAAGTGCGGAACAGGGCCTTAGGCCTTTTCTAGAGATAGAGACGAAGGCAACATGCCGCCGGTTATGTGTTGGACTCGGGCTGCACTTCGATTCAACATCACGCGGATCGGAAGGGCTCTTCTGTACCAATATGGATAGATCTCAAAAAAAAAAAAAATCTGCACCAATATGGATATTTTCTGAACTCTAGATCGAATCTGAACTTTTCCCCAAGGAAATAACTCTGAACTTTTTAATGCATGACTTTCTTTTGTTTTTATATGATGATTTCGATCTGGGATGGTCTTATGCATTCCAAGTAGATAAATACGTATGTAAAATTTAAGGAAAAGAAAGAGAGTGCATAATAATCCCGGCGATCTATCAGCAGCTACATGAAAACACTTACACTGATTAAGCAACATCCCAACGGAGACTATGAGAAAGGGAAAATGGTTGTCTCAGATGTGGAGGTACCTAAATATCAGAGGGTGGAGGATGACAGCCAAAAGGGAAATAAGAAATGGACAAAGCCCCCACCTGGGGTACTAAAACAGAATGTTGATGGTTCTTTCAAGGAAGAAGAAGCGGGCGCTGGTATGGTCTTGCGAGACCATGCTGGGGAGGTAATCCTTGCCGCATGCTGGAAGCTGCGTCATCGCACAGATGCTACAGAAGCGGAATTGGGGTCCATTCAGCTGGGCCTAGAGCAGGCTCTAGCAAACACACACCTGCGCATCGCGTTAGAGACGGACTGCTCTGATGCTATAGGTCTGATAAGAGAGACGACACCAAACTTATCATGCTATTCGTCGAGGATTCAGGTGATTAGGGAGCTTATTTGGGAAAGGGAAACTAGTGTCGCTAAGATAGATCGTGTAACAAACTCTGTGTCATATCTTACCGAACATGGGCAGAAATCAGGGTCTACATAGGGTCTGGAGATGCAACTTTCCTCAAGAGACTGCACATGCGCTAACTGATGATTGTAACCCTGTAACCAGTTAATGATAATTCTCTCTCCCCCGCAAAAAAAATGAACTCACCATATTGGAAACTAGGAAGTGGCAGAATGAATCCCATATTATTTTTTCAACTGATTACTCTAGAAGATGCGTGTAACCAAAATCTTTACTGAGGTTTCTCGAATATAATTGTTATATATTTTTTACGGGAATATGAATTTATTCACCAAATAATAGCAGCAACATGTACAACCATAGATGAAATAAAGTCCGGTGGATCATCCCACACACTAGATTTACTTCCATCAAAGGAAAATTTGGCAAGGTCGTCCGCATATCAAATATTGTTCTTCCTAAAGCATATCAGATATACTACTACTATTTTCCTATCAATACACTGGAGTTATAAAGAAGTAACAAGCTATTTGTACCAATGTGAAACGAAGACTTTGATTTGTAGAGCCTATTTATCTTGTCCCACATCTCCACTATGACCAAAGGGCATGTTTCTTTGAGCTCAATATACCCTCGGCTCTCCTTCACATCAACCACTTCCGTTGTATCCAAAGAGCCAATAAACTGAATGCAAGCATCGTTCAATCTGCTGCTATTATGTTGATCAGCCAGAACTAGTGTCGTCATCACGGTATTCTCATCAATGTTGCTACAGAGTATGCCTTCACATATCATCTTGAGCCTTTTCACGTCATATCGATCTGCAGCGACAAGCAAATGCCGGACTGTCTCTTCATAGTCGTCACGGGCAAGATCGTCCATAACGGGCAGCGAATCAGTGTACATAAACTGGAGCAGGGCTTCAAAGACAGCAGGTTGCATGTCACCGATGGCAATGCGACTCATGTCCTTTTCTCTCATCGTGCCATATAGCTCCGCTTTGAAGACAGGCGACCGCATCGCGAGCACCGTCTTGTGGGCAGGAAAATCCTCTCCTTGAACCTCGAAAATCACGTCGGTGTCCTCTTTCGCCTGCAGCACCTTCCGGAGATCCTCTATTGCATTTACATCGGATGGCGGCACTTCGACAGAAGCTTGGACCAGCGATCCCTTGTCAAGGGTTATGACACACTCGATGGTGAGGCGATCGCGGCGACGGTAAGGCGACCCCTTCAGGTCGCCCCTGTGCTTGAACTCTCTGTGACCACATGACCGGATACTGCCGGAATCGAATTTGGATACCATCGTGTGCGGCGGCGAAGATCCGGTGACGTCCACCAAACTGAACTGAACGGATGCCCTCACCCTGTTGTTGATGTTCTCGCTCTGTAGAGTGACATAGACCGACACGTAGTCTTTGAAATACTCCATGATTCCTCCAGGGTAGAAGTGAATCTGCCAGTCGTAAGGGCCAACGCGGAAGACAGCCGATTGTATGCTGGAGAAAG
This sequence comes from Alopecurus myosuroides, assembly GCA_028641055.1. Classification (NCBI taxonomy): domain Eukaryota; kingdom Viridiplantae; phylum Streptophyta; class Magnoliopsida; order Poales; family Poaceae; genus Alopecurus; species Alopecurus myosuroides. Next base: position 113,480,365 of record CM054059.1, on the reverse strand, counting down.
CTTCGAGCATGTCCCCGTACCGGCTGTACCATGAGATCTCCAACACGTGAGAGCCCTGCACCGGCTTGGCGGGGAGGCGCGGCCACGTCGTGGTTCTCATCGCCGCTTCCCCTGCCTTGCAGGGGTCGGGGTTGTGCTTTGTTTGGGGTAGACGAAACGGAACAGGGTCCGACGCCTCTGCTAGAGACAGAGAGGAAGCCAACAGGGCGCCGCGTATGTGTTGGACTCGAGCTCCACTTCCATAGTTCGATTCAACCTATGTCACGCAGATCAGAAGGAGATATACTTTTGGCAAAAGATGGATTTTGTCTAAACTCCGGACTCTCAACTTTTTCCGAAGCAAAGGTCTTCAAGAAAAAATATAGTATAACTCTGAACATTTTCCTGCATGACGTATTTTTGTGTTTATGATTTGGATTTGGGATGGACGTCTTATGCATTCCAAGCAGAGATTAATACCTGCAATTTTAAGGAAAATAATGAGAGTATATCAAGCGTCCTCCGGAGGATAGAGTCGAACTATCCTCCGCCTCCGGCGCTGTCCGATTGAATCGTTCCGGGCCATCCGATCACCTCGCTCAGTCAACATCTTTCCCCGTGGAATATCCCAGGCTCAAACATCTCTCTCTCCCTCCTCTCGCACGCCCACCACGCTGCACATCCCTACCCGCTCGTACGATGTTCGACCGCCGCGAGAATATGCATTCGCCACGGATTCGCCGGCGCAGCAATCCGGTGGTCCATTGTCCCCGGTGAGATGAGAGACAAGCACCTTCGTCCTCCTATTGTAGCAACCGCGACAGCGGCCGGGAGCACCAACGTCCGCTTGTTGTAGCAGCGGCGACGGTGGCTAGGAGCACTGGCGTCCACCAATTGTAGCAGCGGCGAAACCGGTCGGTTGCACTGGCGTCCGCCTATTGTAGCGATGGTGACGAGGGGATGAGTCCTGGACCTATCAGGTGAGGCTACCCGGTCCAAGGCCCTAGACTTAAGCCCAAGGAAAGGTGACACCAGCAGTTTTAGAAGGCCCAATCGAAGGCCCACCCGCAAAGCCTTGCAGGTCAAGAAGAAAACTATTAACCGACCTAAGATAGGGTTTGTAACCCCCCTCCCCCCTCGGTACGGTTTGAGACCTGGCCACCTATATAAGGCCAGGAGAACCACCGAGAGGGGGATGAAACCAATCACGCACCACCAAAGCGTTGAACTCGAGATCATACTTTCGATTCGAGCACCCCCATAGTAACCTATATATTGATAATACAGATCGACAGAGCAAGAATAAGGGTTTTACCTCTACGAGGGTCCCGAACCTAGGTAAATCTTGCCCCTTGTTAGCCGACGATCGTCACCAGCGCCTACACGTTCTCCTAATCGAAACCCTACCGGTTCATCCGAGGTACTTGTTGAGATGACTATTCGACAATTGGCGCCGTCTGTGGGAACGGCGGGCGCTGGATCCCGGGTTAGCAGGTGGATTGCGAGGGCGCAATCCCTTGTTAGTGGTGTCGTCTGTAACACCTGGGGTGTTACCCTAATAGAGAGTGTTTGTTTTCCTTTTTGCTTTGCATCACATGCATCCCATGAGCATTGCATTCTGTTTTTCAAAGCAAATCAAAATTCAAAACAATTTAAACTTTCACCCCTTGCTCAAAATTTCCAATTTCAAACTTGCAAACTAAATCACTCATTTGTTTTTCAATAATTTGAAGTTGTTTTAATCCAATTGCCTGTTAATAAAATTTTCCCCCTTTTGTTTAAAACCCTAATGGCAAATTAAATTTCAAATAAAATCATAGTTGATATGATCCAAATTGAGGTTTAAAAATTAAATTTTTGCAAAACAAATTTTTCAATAATGTTTGCATAATGGTTGAACTTATTAAATGGAATTTGCCTATTTCCAAAATTTCCCAAATCAAACATTGTTTGAATTTCACCTAAAAACTTTAAACCAAATTAAATATTCAAAATTGTGAAACAATGATTAACTTTTTCTTTAATTATTTGTTTTGGAAAATTATCACAAATAAGGCCTAAAAGAAAACCCTAACCCTTCTCTATTTCCCTCTTTTATTCTTTACAAAAAAAATCAACTAATAGCAAAAAATAAAAAAAAAAAAAAAGCCAAGGAGAGAGGGCAGCCCACCCCCTTCCCCTTATTTCCTCCCCCTAAGCCCACCTTTTCTTTCCAGCCCGTTACCCTTCTTCTCCTGTCGCTGTCTGGCAGTACGACAGAACCCCCACCCTCTGATCGATCCCCACCCCTTCCGATGAGCTGCCGTACAGGAGCTACTCCCCCCATATAGCTCCCCCTCTCCGCTCTGCTAAACCTAGCTACCCCTCTCCTTTCCTCTAGCGCCGCAAACTCCTCTCCCTCTTCCCCCCCGAGTCCATCTGTTTTTCTGTTCTTTCTGAACCTCGACAGACTGAACCACCGAGACCACCATCGCCTCCCCTCACCACCGATAGCCAGGGTCACCTCGAGGAGCCACGGATCCCGGGAATGGAACCGCGGCATCCTCCTGCATCTCCCCATGTCCTCGCCGGTTGCCGGGAGCCGCCGTGGGGGGCGCGCCGTCGCCGGAGAGAAGCCCGCCGCTACCTGCCCGTCGGCAGTCGTCATCGCCTGACAGAACGAGGTGAGCACCCCTCTCGGTCCCCTTCCACTCGCCTCCCTCCTCTCCACGCTCACCGCACCCACCCATCACCACACGATGCACACCGGCGAGCACCTGCACCGCCGCTGTCCACCCCGACGAGCACCGCGCCTTCCGTTCGTTCGAGGTTTAGTTCGTCAGGTTCAAAGAGCGAAACTGTCTATTCCAAATTCAGTTAACCCCGCACAGCAACCTCTTCTTGTTCGCGTATCTGCTGCTATCACCAAAGTTCAGAGTACCGCAGCGGTTCAGTCCGTTTCCGCGCAGCGGGCGCTCCCGGGATCGATCCCCCGCGGACGCGCTGCCCCGCCCCTTTTTGCGATTTAATCGCGCCCGCACCGGACCCACAGGTCATCGGCCCTGGATGCCACTGTGGCAACCCCCGCGCCAGTCAGCGCCTGCGTGGCCCTCGGGCCCGCAAGTCAGCCGCTGTGGCTGGCTAGCAGCGCGGTGACAAAAGAAATTCCAGCACGTTTCTTTTAATCCAAGCCCTTAAAAAATTGCAGAATGGTCCCTAGATTTCAAATGCTCACAACTTTAGTTTTATAACTCCAATAAATGAAAATAAAATATGCACACTGGTCCAAATTTAATTCTCTATCTAATGGTACCAATTGTTTCCTGTTTTGAAATTCCAAAATGCAATTCAAATTTGAATTCAAACAATTCAATTGCAATTTGGTAAAATCAATAACTAATTCATTATTAATCCAAATAATGCAAATAAAATATGTTTTCCATGCCATTTTGAACCACCTATTCAAATATAATTTTTGTTTCATGGTTTGAATAATTTAAATTGCCTAAATAATTTAATACTTGTTTAATTCATTTAAATTTGATAAAATCATAACTTGCTCAAAATAAAATAATTTTGAACATGCAAAATATGTTTTCAAACCATCAAAGTGTGGACTTTTCAAATGTGAGTTTGAAATTATGTTTTGAACAAATAAAACTTCAATTAAATTCAAACTTGTTTCAAATTCATTTAAAACTTGTTTAATATTGTTTAATTCATAATTAAATTATCCTAATTCCAATTTCAATATTTGAAACATGTAATCCAACTAAAATTTGATGTTCTTTTCAAATACAAATTTTGTTAATTGTTTTGAACACTTTAACTTGATGAAAACAACAATTGCTTGTGTGACATGTTTAAGTAACCAAACTTTCCACACTTAACCAACAATTTCCAAACTTGTTAAACCTTATTTCAATTGGTTCTACTGTTGTTATTTTGTTGTTTTCCTCATCCATGCATCATACTAAACCACTTTCACCTGATGATTAGTTAGAAAACAATTGTTTCAACCATAATTCATGGGCTTTTCATATGCAACTCAAATTGCATATGGGTCCATTTAAATCTGTTTATCTTGTCAACTAGTTTATTTCTATGCATCAATTAAATTGTCATGCATCCATATCTTGATCATGCTGGATCTTTTGCCGTAGTAGTAATTGTTGCATCCGGTGTTTGTTCGAGGTTCGTTGCTTCTTCCCGGATAGGACGTTGAGATGATGTGAGCAACGACAAGTTCTGCTACCTTGCGGGATCTCAGGCAAGTATACTCACTTGCTGCCATATGGCTGCCTTTCATCACTTGTTACCGATTCTTTCCGTTGATTCTTTTCTGCTAGCCTTAGTAGTAGTTGTTTCTGTTACGAACCTATCACATGAATCCTTTAACCCTGATATTGCCTCACCTCCACATCTATAACCATTTCCTGTGCCCGTGTCTTACTAGCATGCTTAGGTTGTTTTGCTCGAGTCTGTTACCCGTTACTTTCTGTTATTACTTCATTATGTTCTGGGGGCTCGATGTTTAATCAATCAATGCTACTGTTATTGTTAAATAATAATTTGATGATAAGGCACCGGCAGGAGGCCCTTGTGGTTTTGTGGCCTGCTAGTGTCGACCCTAATAGGAAAAGGGTCTTGTCTACTGATCCATGATGAGCGCACTATCCGCATGTGGGAAGCGTGTATGGGCGCCCCCCTCAATTTGACTCGATCCGCATCTCGTCCAAATCATCACACTTAGTTCGGGCTTTCCATTTGATGCACGCATATGCAGGTACGAACCCGAGGCCAGGGTGGAACTTTTGTAGTCGGCATTTAGGGCGGCGTGGTCTTCCAGTGCTATGAGGGTCCTCCTTTTCTTCGGGGGGCTCGATTAGCCGCGCACGCACAGCACGTGGTGCTTTGGGCTTGATGCGAAGAAGAGTTGAGTTGTGTAGAGTACCTCGCTTGGTGGGTTAGCTCCCCATCTGGCGGGTTATTCTTGCGTGCACGGCTAAATTGGTGCAACCCTGCAGGGATAATCTTCTCGAGAAGCCGTGTTTTCCGCGGTTATGGATTACTTGGTGAAAGTACTCGCTAACAAGTACTCAGGACAACTTAAACCTAATGATTAACAATCTTACACCCAATGATTATCAACTTGACTAGTAATAGGCTTAATGACACAATAATCTGAACCATCATTAATCCAAACTGTGTGAGTTATCCTCGGATTGCTTCTTCGGATAAGGGGCGAGATCCAGGATGGGTTTGTTTGAAGTTATCTTTCAGTTGGTTACAATACTCGATCTTATCTTCTTTCTGTTAGCCGGAAGTGGTAGTATCTCTCTGTAGTTGGTTAGTGCAGCCTGCTGTCGCTTATTTGCAATAACCCCTTCCTTTCCATTGATCCCAAAGTATTTGTATCTTGTGATGACTGGCTACGCCGGTAACTTGTGAGTATGGTTTATCCACTTGCCAGTACTTAACCGTACTGACCCACGAATCTTTTTCGTGGCTGCATATTCAACATTGCAGTCAACAGGTTTGAAGTCTGACGATGTTAGCTTGGGAATCCCTCCGGCTTGGCCTGGGCAGGGATCGGACGCTCTCGGTTATCTTCAGGACTCTTAGTCCAATTTGGATCTTGTCCGTAGCCGGACGCTATGTTGTTTCTTCCGCTGTTATTTGGATCTTTGTATTGTATCAGTTGTATCCCTGACTCGTTTGAGTCATCTTGTAAATCTCTTTTCTGTTGTTGTTGTGGATTATTCGTGAACTGTTGTAATGTTATCACAAGTGGCAACCTGGAATCGGTTATTATGTGGATTTTGGCGGGAATGCTGAAATCTGCATAGTGCCCGATCTCGGGGCGTCACAGCAACCTTCGACTCGCTGCCCAATGATGCTGGTCGCGATCTAGCGCCCATCGGCGGATCCATCCTCCCCAACACTCGCAACTTCCATACTTGTCGCACCCGGACTTCTAAAGGATACTCGCCTGTTCCGTTGAACAGTAGTAGATTGGATTACGGGGCTTACCGGCACCCGCGTCCTCTTACGAGTAGGCCAACACACGTATGTGTGACAACCAACCCCTATCTGTTCAACGTCGACGTAAACTATCCCATAGAAATCAGGACACTACCATTGACGTACTTCATACCATACACACATGGTACGTCAACGGCTTTGAACAAAATGATAACACAACATATCTCTAAGACACAAAAGATTAAAATAAGTTGCAACTGGCCCTCACTAGGGCAGAGGTAGCAAATACAATCATCCAGAGGACACATGTCCCAACATAACATCATTACATCTCAGCGGAAGCATTCAAAGGGTCTGAGTACAGACAAATCCAAATGGGCTTAAGAAGCCGGAAACTGAAATAAAGACGGAGCCCATCCACGATGTCTCGGATCCTGCCCGGGTCCGCTAACTACTCGTCAGCAGCCTCGTCAAACTCCACGTAGTAGCCGTCACCTGGATCCTCGTAAGCGTAGTCTGCGGAAACCACAGCCCCAAAGGGGTCAGTACATAGACGTACTGGCAAGCAAGACTCACAGTTCACCAAAGTGTAGTCCGTCAACACCAAGCACGGATGCCTTGGGTTCAACGGAAGAAAGGGGATATAAAAGATGCTGCAACTGGCTGCGCTAACCAACTACAGAGATTCTACCACTTCCAACTATCAGAAAGCAGATAAGATCGAGTAGTGTAACCAACTGAAAGATAACATCAAACAAACCCATCCTGGATCTCGCCCCTTATCCAAAGAAGCAATCCGAGGATAACTCACACAGTTGGAAAAGGATGAATCAGGTTATTGTGTCAATAAGCCTATTACTAGTCAAGTTGTAATCATTGGGTGTAAGGTTGTTGTTCATTAGGTTCAAGTTGTCCTGAGTACTTGTTAGCCAGTACTTTCACCAAGTTAACCATAACCGCGGAAAACACGGCTTCTCGAGAAGATTATCCCTGCAGGGTTGCACCAATTTGGCTGTACACGTATGAATAACCCGCCAGATGGGATGCCTCCCACCAAGCGGGGCACTCAACACAACTCAACTCTTCTTCGCATCAAGCCCAAAGCACCTTGGGCGCACGGCTAATCGAGCCCAGAAGAAAATGGACCCTCATAGCACTCTAAGAACGTGTCCCCCTATATGCCGACTACAAAAGTTCCACCCTGCGCTGGGCTCGCAAAAACATGCATGCGGCAAATGGAAAACACGAACTAAATGAGATGATTTGGACGAGATGCGAATCGAATCAAATTGAGGGGGGCGCGCATACTCGCTTCCCACATGCGGGTAGTGCGCTCATCATGGATCAGTAGACAAGACCCTTTTCCTATTAGGGTCGACACTAGCAGGCCTCAAAACCACACAGGGCCTCCTACCGGTGCCTTATCATCAAATTATTATTTAGCAATAACATTAGCATGATTGATTGATTGATTGAACATCGAGCCCCCAGAACATAATAAAGACATAGTAACTGAAAGTAACGGGTAACAGACTCGAGCAAAACAACCTAAGCATGCTAGTAAGACACTGGCTCAAACAATGGGGTTGTAGGAGTGGTGGTGAGGCAATATCAGGGTTAAAGGATTCATGTGATAGGTTCGTAACAGAAACCACTACCACTAAGGCTAGCAGAAATAGACAACGGAAAGTATCGGTAACCAGGGTTGAAAGGAACACATTGGTTCATGTGAGTGATAACTTGCCTGCAAACTCAGCAGCCGGGTACTGAGCTAGATCCTCGGAAGGGGTGCTGTAAAGATCGTCTGTCTCAACGTCGTCGTCTATTCGAGAAGAAGCAAACAAACAAGACAGAAATATAAACAATCATTATCATGGCATAGTGCACAATCAAAGATGATGCATGACAAGTTAATGGTTGCATCAAAATAAACTAGCTAACATGATAACACAATTTAAATGGACCCATATGCAATTGGATTGCATATGGCAAAAGGTCCATGGATTAAGTGGAAACAAATGATCTATAATTTAATTATCATGTGAGAATTTATTACCATGATGCATGCATGATGATAATAACAAGATAACAACAATAGATGCAAGTGGTAAAAGAATAAAACAAGTTTGGAAGTTATTTGTTAAGTTTGGAAAGTTTGGTTACTTAAACATGTCACACAAACAATGGTTGTTTTCATCAAATTAAAGTGTTCAAAACAATTAACAAAATTTATATTTGAAAAGAACATCAAATTTTAGTTGGGTTACATGTTTCAAATTTTGAATTAGGAGTTAGGATGAATTTATTATGACTTAAACAATATCAAACAAGTTTTAAATGAATTTAAAACAAGTTTGAATTTTATTTTCTCAAAACATAACTTCAAACTCATATTTGAAAAGTTCATATTTTTCTAGTTTGAAAACATATTTTGCATGTTCAAAAATATTTTATATTGAGCAAGTTATGATTTTATAAAATTTAAATGAATTAAACAAGGATTAAATTATTTAGGCAATTTAAAATTCAAACCATGAAACAAAATTTATATTTGAAAAGCTTATTTGAAATAGCATGGAAAACATATTTTATTGGCATTTATTGGATTAATAATGAATTAGTTACTGAATTTAGCAAATTGCATTTGAATTATTTGAATTCAAATTTGAATTGCATTTTGAAAATTCAAAACAGGAAACAAATGATACCAATGGGTAGACAATTAAATTTAGATTAGTGTGCATATTTTATTTTCATTTATTGGAGTTATAAAACTAAAGTTATTGGGTTTTTTAAAACCAGGGACCAATCTGTTAAAATAAAGGACTAGTTTTTTATTACAAAAAGTTTAAAATCGTTTTATACGCACAGGGAACCTACCCAGACACTGCCAGGGGGGCCCAAGGGACCGTGCGCTTGCGTGGCACATGAGTGACTGACAGGGGGGCCTCCCTGTCAGCACTCAGTCGAAAAAAAGGGGGATATTTCCCGGTGTGGGAGCCAGGGCTCGATCCCTGCACCTCCCGCTCGTGCGCGCGTTACTGAACCAGCTGCGCTGCTTGCGTTTCGTTGTCAGTAAGCCACGCGCGTACAAGTTGAGGTACTGCTCGTGGATATACAGTTAACTGACGAACAAAAACTGAAACTTGGACAGTGGCCCGGCGGTGATCAACGGTGATCGCCGTGCTCGTGCTCGATGCGCGTGTGCCGCAATGATCTGGTGTGTGCTGAACGTGTGCAGAGACGTGCTCGCAGAGGGTGACAGAGAGGAGGAGCAGACGGTGGCTCACCACCGTTGTTGAGGTTGCCGCAGCGCGGTGACGTAACGACGGCGTCAGCAGCGACAGCTCCGTGGACGACGGCGACGGTGGGGCGTGTCTCCGCGACGGCTGCGGTGTCCAATCTGAGGAGGAGGTGGTGGCGAGTCAATCCCAGCGATCAGTTCGCGACGAGGGGCCCTGCAACGTTGACGACGACCACGGGTTCAGGGATGGCGCCACGGTGGCCGGAGGCGTTGAGGACCGCGGCGTCAAATCAGAGGCTTACCGCGGCCGAGTAGATGTCGTAGATGTAGAGGAAGGTGAGGGGAAACGAGCTCGGGGTTCAGGTAGGGTGGAGGAGGGCCATGGCTGAGACGGTGGTCGGAGTTTCAGTAGAGGAGCGCCGGTGGTTTCTCCGGCGAGAGATTCAGAGAGGGGAGAACGCGCCGGGAGAGAGGGGTTGGCGGCGCGAGAGAGAGGCTAGGGTGGCTAGGGTTGGGTGCTGTGCCCTAGGGGGTTTTATAAGCGCGGACGTCGATGCGGGGCCGTCGGTGGCGATGGCTGCCGCCGTGGCAGCCTCCGACGCGCTGCCGTACCGCGGGCGACGGTGGCGGCTGTTTAATCGAAGCGGTACGCGGCTTAGCGGGCTGGGCTGCGCGCTAGGTAGGGCTTAGGTGGGTTGGGCTGCTAACTGCCGCGCGCGCGCGTTGCTGTTTCCTTTATTTTTTTTTTTGCTCTTCTGTTTTTTTTTTGTAGCAATTAGAAAATGGAAGCATTTGATAGGGTTTTTGGTTTTAAAAATTTAGAGAAAAAATCATGGGGAATTGTTAGCTCAATATCTACCAGTTGGCAACTCAATTTTTTGAAATTCAAATTTTTACTTGCTGTTTGGAGATAAACCAACATTGAATGAATTTCTTTATTAGATGAACATTAATAAAAACACACTTTTAAATAGGGTGACCCCTATGTTAATTATAAACAAAATGAGTTAATTTGTGTTGAAAACACTCATAATTTCAAAGTGGTTCTGTTTGATGCATTTGGTTTGAATTTTTTTAAAGGTGGTTTGGAATTTAATTGTTTGATTAAAACCATCATTTAAATAAGTGATCATTATGGAATAAAATGAAACAAATTGGTTGTTTTTATTTGTGATTTTTATTTCAAATGTTGTAACAGAGCAAGTATGAAATAACCAGTTGAAATTGTTTGAGTTTCATTATGAAAAACAAATGCAAAACAAATAGTAAACAAATGCAAACAATGAAATAAACATGATGACATGATGCAATACTTGAATTAAACAAGAAACAAAACATTCTAGGGGGTATTTTCATACTTGGGATGTTACAATACTATCTTGGCTGAAGAACCTTCTCGGGTCGGCGAAACTTGTCAACCTCCGCCTAGGACTCGCGGGCCATATATGGCTCAAGTCTGCATGGCAGGATCGGCCGAGCCACCCGAATAAACTGAAGACAACCGAAAAGAGCGAGAGCACATAAAAGTTTCGCGAGACGCCTGGCTCAAGGCAAAAAAGGTTGTACACTCAGGTCAGCCGATTGAAGAAGGATCCCCTCAGGAAGATCTGACTGCATACCACTATCACCTAGTGAAAGCAGCAGAATTGATCAGAGAAGCCCGCATGAATCTGGATGAGCAGAAGAAGCTGGCAGACGAATCGAGTCTACGTCGTGCGGCTCTCTCCAAAACATATTTGGGTGGGAACTACCCCCCGAAGAAAAGATATGTCTCGAAGACCGCGGCCCTGGATGGCGAGTCGCTCAGCGGGATCAGCACAAGACTCGAAAAAACTCCCTTATGCGCGTCGACGACGACGGCAACGTACACCCGACGACTCCCGCCGCTGCAGTCCTGGCTGCTGCCACATACTTACAGGCGAACCGGTCAGGGGAGAATGACCCCCGCGCGGAGCAATATAGGCAAGTCCAGAAGGGTCTTGGCATGTCAGCCGCGAGACTCGCAGCCCAAGGCCGCAAGAACGCGACTGCACAAGCGACTGAGAAAAACCCCTCGGAAAGACAAAGAAACACCCCGCAGACGCGGGAGCTCATCGCCTTGAAGGGAGAAATCACCTCGTCGCGCCCGAGGAAAGGAGACCCGGCGTCGCGGTGATAGCCCGAGTAGCAGCGACGACAGCCCGAGGGATCAAGATCGCAGTCCACGGCATCACAGTATCCGCTCGCGACACCGCAGCAAGGATAACGATCGCGACCAGCCTGGATACAACGCGCGATCTGACATCACTACAACGGAATCGGTCTATTGCAACGAAAATAGTCGTTGTAAAAAGTGACTTATCGTCGCAATAGGGTTTTGTTGCACCGAAATCGGTTTCGTTGGGAGGCGTCGCGAAAACCTCCGTGGTACAAGCCTGTCTCCGCGCACTTAGATTCGTCGCTAAAAAATAATCCAGTTGCAACCATTTCCTAGGCCAATTGCCACGCACGTTTCCGTCGCGTCTCGCACATAACGCAACGTACGTATTTCGTTGGTACACCTCTAGTGCAACAAATACCCAAACGTGGCGAGTGACCAATGTGGCAACGGCGAGTGTTCCGTTGCGCTTGTTCTTTCGTTGCAAAAGTCGAGTTTATTTGCCACGTCCAATTGTGTGGCAAAAAACTATGGCAACAAACATTATACGCGTGGGAACAACGTTTTGCCACACACAATCAATCGTGGTAAGATGATTTTGAAATAGTAATCGCAACGGCCTTCATATTAGTAGCCATAAGCAATCGCGACAATTTCAACTATTCGTGGCGCCATTCAATTTCTACAAATTTTAGTTTCGTGGCGAGATGTAGTATTCGCAACATCCACATTTTATGTTGCTAGAAGCAACTGCGACAATAACAACTTTTCGTGGCGCCATTGTATTTCGACAAATTTTATTTTCGTGGCGACATATACAATTCGCAACGTACAAATTTTAGTAGCTAGAAACAACTGCGACAACTTCAACTATTCGTTGCGCCTTTCTATTTCTACAAATTTTAGTTTCGTGGCGAGATGTAGTATTCGCAACATCCACATTTTATGTTGCTAGAAACAACAACGAGAATAACAACTTGTCGTGGCGCCATTGTATTTCGACAAATTTTATTTTCGTGGCGACATGTACTATTCGCAACGTACAAATTTTAGTAGCTTGAAACAACTGCGACAACTTCAACTATTCGTTGCGCCTTTCTATTTCTACAAAATTTAGTTTCGTGGCGAGAAGTATGGGAATTCTGTATTGCAACGAACATAGGTTGGTGGCGTGAATGAACTATCGCAACAAAGTTAGTTTGGTGGAGAAAAAATATTGCGACGATGTCTCCCTCATGGTGGTGAGAGTCTATTTCAACAAAACACTTTGTTCTGGCGACTGAGGCTTCACGCAACACTACAATTATCGTGGTAAACTACCTATTGCCACGTTATAGAAAAAAAATAAGGAAACAAAAAATACGGGCATTGAATTAAAATGTTCAAAAGGGTACGTAAAATATGTTTATTTACACAAAATAATAGTTTTCATAGCTATTTTAAATATATACAAATGAAATTCTCGTACAACATGGATCAAATCAAGATCAAATCAAACTGAAATATCCAGTGCAGCTATTTGTTTCCATCAGAAGTTTGATTGACGTCCTGCAATCAATTGTAAAAAAAAAGGTGTGAGTCTAGTCAGCAATAACACATGCTGAAACATAAGAACCAGCAGACTATAGTGTGTGGATGAAGCAAAAACAGTTGTTGTAACTCAACGAAGCCACAACCCATAGTGAAACATAAACTGCAGCAAGTATAGGGTGGGTGCAGCAACGCTATAGTGTGGGTGAAGCAAAAACAGAATGTACTACTACCGAATTGTACAAGATTGTGACTTACATATGACTTAAACATTCGACTTTTCTGTATCGTGGTGTGCGGAGGAACTATTTTCTTAGCAGGACTGTTGGTAAGTGATGGTTGCTGGTTCGACTTCTTAGACGTCTGCAAAAACAAAGTGCACTGTTAGCAACGCAAGTAAACAACTAAATCTTACTAGTTTGCAATTGTATGACTATCATCACCTGAGGTGTAGTCATCTTCTGCTTTTCCATCTGTGCGGAGAGCTCGTCAAACTTTGCCTGGAACCGTGAGTTAAACTGTGCAACCAAGTTATTTTCAAATTCTTTTCTTGATTTTCTCTCCGACTCCATCAGTTGTTCCCTTTGAGCAAGCTCTTCCATTAATTTCTTCTCAAGATTTTCTCTCTCAGCCCGCTCTACATTAATCTTCTCTTCCATGCTTGCACGTTCATCTAGTAACTTCTGTTCTAAAGTAGTGACCTTTGTGGTGAGCTGGGAGTTAACTTTTTGGGTCTCTGCCGTAGCCCGAGCTTGCTCCTCTAACAGCAACTTAGACCGCTGAGAACTAGTTTGCACCTGGGCCATGTATCCGAACCCACGAGGCTGCGATGACTTGCATTGAACTTTAGATTTATATGCTTTCTGGAAAATATTGATTCTTTGTTCAGCTGACAATGGAACACCAGTTTCCTCTAATCTGTTTTCAATCTCTTTACATGCTGTTTCCTGATTACGAAAAAAAATCTCAAATCAGATGAAGAAATATCCAAGATGGAGAACAGTAAATATGTTTAGAGTAGCTTCTAAGTCAGTTAACTCACGTAAACATCCTTGGACTCTTCTGTAGTCCATGTTTCATTCTTTGTGTGGGTCAGTCTCCAGAGAGCAACACAGTCTGGCTCTTCTCCAGTTTCCGAATCCCTCTGCAAGTAGTGCAACAATTAGATACTATAAACATTAAAGCAAAGTGAACACCGACGCATGCATAGTGAGTAGGCCCATACATTCTCAAAACTGAGTTGAGAGTAGGATTTTGATCCTACTCTGTGTTTTGTCTTCATCTGCGAACGGTTATCCTTGTTCTTTTGGCTGAGTTCCTGCTCATTCAATTATAAAAAAAAACTTGTCAGACAAGCCATTTGATGATAGTACAAAATTCACAAACAGGTAGTATAGAAATAACCAGGAATTTCGGATCAGTGCCAAAGTACTCGATCAACCATTCCCACTCTTCTTTTTGTAAATCTTCTGGGACAACTGCCCTTCTTTCATCATCTGTTATGTATGCCTTGTAAGTGCTGCTTAGGTTTCCTCGCCAGCCTCTGTAGCGTTCTTTTGCAATTTTAAGAATTTTTTCGTGTGTTTCGTCTGTATCTGGCATATCGTATCTGTCCTGTAATGCGTAGAACAAACAGATAGACTTAGTTTAGTAGTAGTACATTAATTATGGACGAAAAAGCAGACAACGCATGTGAGAAAGGTTGTACGCACCAACATATCTGTGACGATCATGCGATGGATGTTAGGGTGAATGTCTGTCCACCTCCTCACTCCAATAATTGGTAACCTTCTTTTCATTGTGATTACCAAGTCATCCTTGAATGAACGGTTGTTCATTCCTACTGGACCACCCAATGTTTCAGAGAAATCAACACCTAGCTTTGCAGCTCCATTGGCATGACGCTTCTTATTGGCTTTCAAACCTTTCACAACACCTCGCCCTTTCTTCTTCGGTATGTCATCACCTACATCCCAAAACACACACAAAGAAACAATTTATTTTGTAGTTGATTGAAAGAAATTAGGACACAGCGGTAAAAAAAATAGCTAGTACCTTCTTGTAGTTGTAGCTTCGGGCGATAGCAGCGTGCATGGGAAGGCCAATCATCAACGGAACACATGTCAGTTTCAGACACATCAGTGTTAGGTTCAGTTCCTGTTTCAGGGTTAACATTTGTACTGAATCAGCAATCGTAGATTTTATCCATTAAAACAAATATTAGACAGAGCTTAAATGTCAAAAATAAATTACCACGTCTACGTTTTCCCTGACTTTTTTTATATTGTAGTATACTTTCAACCCTTGTCATGCAGACAGATCCTTTCTTTATTACTGAAAATGTTAACAATAAATGGACAAAGCATTAGCATTGTGCATAATTCAGAAAGCTGATTAAGAATTAATGAACTTGTGTACCATTCCCAAAGGAGTAATCTGTATCTTCTTCTTCGTTTGAAGCTTGTTCCTCTTCGGTTGCATCCCTACTTGCATGTTTATCAAAATTGTGGATTAGGTAAGGAATGCATAAAATAGTTACCGGGGAAAATATTTATTAAAGTATGTATTGAAGGAGTTGCGAGTTGGAGATTTGGCATGAAAGTATAACCTGTGATAGTGATCTGTCGCTTTTTTCTGGTGGATCCAGTTGCATCATCAAGCAGAGACTCTATTGTTGCAATATCAACCGCCCTGGCCTTCTCCCTAAACACACACAGGGAGATCTTCTTATCATTAGAGTGTATGCGTTTCAATTGCTCCAAATCACTACCATGGTCTATTGGAACAAGTTTTCCTTTGCCAGGGCCATTATTTAGCCTGCAGTACAGGTAATCACGCGCGCCACTGAAGCCAACATTTTCAATCAAATTGATGAACTCCATATAGCAGATTTCCTCCGGTTCCATGGCTGCTTCCACAACTTTTTTGTTTTTATCACCTTCCTCATAGAAAAGTCTAACTTTCCAAATGGGTTCGGTCGTCTACAATTAGATAGAAGGAAAAAAATGAGAACCCAAATAATCAGTGAGTTAGCAGATCTGAAATAAAAAAAATAGTTACATGGCATTATTCACATAGAAAACCAGATACACATATGATCGACTAGGTGTTCATACACGGATTAACGCTTCAACCAGAGGAAGAACAGAGAATAACAACCAATATCGAGACCATATAAGAGACGGCGAGATCACGGAGATGGACGAGAGAAGCAGATTAGACAGGAAAATCTGAGAGGATTCGCGTTCCATGGAGTCCGATCGTGACATCGACATGTGTAGAGCTCTGAACGTGATGAGGGCGAGATGAGATCTAATCTGCAATGGCGAAAGAGGTGGCCCGCAGATTATGCTATGGCGAAACAGGAGGGGGCATCGTGCACTTCTACATACACTTTAGCGGGAAATTTAAAGTGACTGCTTTTATTTTTTGGTGGGAACACAAAATTTCGCTACACTTGGCGTTTTAGCGGGAGGATTTAATTTTTTTTTGGTGGGACATCGTATTCGAGCAACCACAACGCCTTGTCGACAATATAGGCGCTAATAGAGTAGTTAAACAATGCATGCAATCGCAGGATGCCTAGAAGGCATATTTTGCATTGAGTTTCAAGGCGTCAGGCTCTTAACTATCGAGGGAAAACTAATCGGATTTATTCCCTAGCGCTTACAACGTAGGATTAAAAACATGTGGAAGTCTCGCATGAGTCATGTAATGTCACTGAACAATTATTTCATGCAACTTATTAGCTGCCGCCGCCTTGTTTATTTCGGCAAACTTGAAATTGCCACTGAAAATATAAACAGGACAAGTAATCTTCACTGCAGATGAAGGTTTGGGTGATCAAACCACTGAAGCACATCGCTGATGGCAGTACGATAATTACATACATCCATACGTTCATGATCCGATGAGAATGTCCAAGTTGGCAGACTACGTACTACAACCAGGGCGACACCGCCCGCATCACGATCTTCACGTCCAAGTGGCGGTTACGGGTGCTCCTAAGTGTAATGAGAATAGCTTGCTTTTCATATAAATGCTTGCCTTCAAGGAATTCCCGCCATGCATTCCTGCCAAACATAATGCGGCCGTCCCTGTCCGTGTTGTATGGAACGGTGGTGAACGCCTCTGATGATCCGAGGCATAGCCCAGCATGGCCTGAAGACGGAATGCCAGCACTGTCCGCTATGGACTGAGGTAGTTTCTGGATTTCGAGCGTGTGGATGACATACAAAAAGAAGTAGGTCATAGTAAGGCACACGTTGTAAGCATAAATTGTGTTGAAAAACATAAATAGCATTGGCACCTTATGTACCATCTCATATCTGGCCACATTTGTCCACGTCAAACGAGTCATGTATGGCACTCCAATGTATTCATCTATTGTGGGTAGAAGCTCACGAACGTGGTCCTTCTCATCGTCATCAAGATCATCTCTCTCGGAGAAGATGATGGAAGAGTCGAATGGGTCATCCTCATCCATGGACTGCTGATCCGTGGACTCCTCATCCGTGTGTCACGACCCCGGACCCAGAGATATACATACTGTTATGTGCTCCTAGCCATGGACTCACAAGGGCTTCAGGGTTACCAGCCCTGGCCGCAACAAACAACGGCAGGCAGACTGGATTTATCGGCACGTAGTCCGGATCCCCAGTCTACTACTCCTTGTATCCATGCTAGTCATAACCAACTATGCATATCAAAGCGTCCACGAATCGAATGAAACTGAAGGAAACGGGACCAAAGCTATACAGAGATGCTATGTGTCCAGAAAGTGCAACAACAATCGAGGGTTACTGGGGTTACCTCGCCCCAGGCCGATCAAATCGACAGGCGGGCTCGGACATGGATCATCGGCTCCACAACCCCTCGACTGCGACAACTATGCAGGCATAGCCAAAACTGTATAACAATGAGCTCGAAACCAACAACCGATCAAAGCAGTACTCTAAATATGAAGCTTTATTAAACAAGTGTTACTAGAGTATAGCTTACAAGCAGAGGTCACACGACCCAACATTACATCAGACAACAGAAGGCAAATTATGTTGCTAATCAACAAGAACTAAAAAGGCCTAAGAGGCCGCAACATAAGGCGACGTCCCAGCCCATAGATTCCAGGCTGCTACCTGGGAACCCCAAACTACTCGTCAATGTCCACGTTGAATCACCACCGATGTGAGATCTTCTCCTGAACCAAAATTAAGCAAACCTGAGTACGGGAGGTACTCAACAAGTCTTAACTAACCTATTATATATCTGCTATCTTTAGAAAGGGTTTTATGAAGGCTGTTTTACGTAAAGCAATCTTTATTTTCCAAATAGAGGAGGAATAGCACGTCTCATAGAAGGTTTTCAAAACAGATGAGAACTCACTACTGTAATCATCATCTTTTGAATCCACCAACATCATTACCAGCACCTCGTGCTTCAAAGATCACCTCCTCCAGTTGTTCCACACTACCTCAAGCTATAAGGTAACCCCTCTCGGCATCTCCGAGGAGGCATCCTTCAATCGTTATCAACAAGTTTTAGTCATTCCGTTCAAGTTATCTATGATCACAGAATCCGTCACCAAGTCGTCTTTAACCGCAGACACGGCTTTTCGAAAAGATTTAACCCTGCAGGGGTGTACAACTTTACCCACACGTACCAACCGACTCTTAGTGCCACTAGATTAGCACTAGCCCGGGAAGTGCCGGCAGAGGGTGGTCGATTCCCAGCCTTTACCTTGTCGAACCATATCCATGAGTCAACCCAAACAGGGCCACCCCGTCAACAGGGAGTTGGCCACCTCCTGACGGCACCTGTTCTGTGAGTCGGGAACAAGATCCGTGTACGTCCATCACTTGTCCCGGTCACGACCTAGTTTTCTCCAAAACATTTTTCGACTCACACGCAGATGGAAAGCTCAAACTACGTGGCTCATGGATAAGGTGAAACAAGTTAGTCAGCCGGGCGGGGTTCATCGGCCCACGTGTGGCTGTACGCTCAGTCTTGGCTCGAAGGCGAGAACTCGCTCCTAGGGGCATGAACAGGACAAAACGCCACAACCCATTGTGGCCTCACATCCATGCCGTGATTAGTCAAGTTATCAAAGGTAATTCAAACCATAAACACCTGACATAGAAGATTCACGCATTGACCAGATTCATCAACTAGGCATGGCTAAGCAAGACTCACAAGGTTTCGCGAAGCGCGCACAAACAAACCTATAGCTGCTAGGTGAAGTGGATCAGGATATCTAGGTTATGCAGTATATAGGAGAACTCTATCTACTGACATCAAATAGTTTGGAACCGAATGCAAAGTACGAGATTCAAATCACTTTGAAATCATATATGAGCAGATAAGAGGTTATGCTTGCCTTGGTTATAAGAAAACCAGATAAAGATCTTCTGGAATAAGTGCTTGACTTGTCGGTTAAGATCAAGTATTCGTCGTTGGATTGCTGGCCTTCTCTTCGGAGTCGCATTCTACCGAGGGGGAAACAAACACCAAAAGAGAAATAACAATCAACCACGGCACCGATGCAATGCACAACATGTATGCATGAGCAGATTGATGCACTGAAATAAAGCCCTAAGCATGATCGTTAGTTTGCTAGGGTTCGTATGTCAGAAATGCAGTTTTAGTGAAAAAGTCCCGAAATAGACCCCGGAGGGGATTTCGGGCGATTATGGAAATGAGTACCATTTTAGTTGCTCAAATGAGGTTGAAAACATCATAAACATGTTGCATTTGTCATTTTGAGCATTTTGGTATATAACTTTTATTTTTCTAATTTTTGTGAATAAAAACTTATTTTTCTATTTTAAATGATTAAACAATATTAAATAATGTTCAAAAATGAAGTGTGTCAAACATTTATGAAAGTGACATTTTTGGAAAGAGTACATTTTCCTGATCAAAACCATATTTTTACTTTATTTTTCTGAATTATATTTTAACAGTTATTCAATTATCAATTTTTACACTTTTTCTGGAATTTCTGGAAATGTTAAAAAGGGAGTTATGACATCACTGTGATGTCATCCATGCATCATCAGAGAAGATCTTCTCTGTTTCAAATCAAATTCGAAGGAATCGATGTTTAATTCATGGAATTGATTGGGGCATCATGTGGAGGTGGTCGTGGGGAACCTAGGGAACACGACGCCATCATCTTACGGTCACCGGAAGCTCGCCGGCATCCATGGCCGACGGCGGCCGGAGGTGGCTATGGTGCGGAGGCTCTTCGGAGGGGGAGGGAGGGGATGGAGAGGTCCTGGGGACTCACCACGATGCGGTGAAGAGGATGGAGGGGTCGGGAGGGCGAGGGGGCGCCGGGTGGCGGCGAATCGGCCGCGGCGGAGGCTCGCCGGCCGCGGAGAAGAAGGCTCCGATTCCGGCGTCTCGGCTACTCCCCTCAAGCGAGACTCGTACAGAAGGGAGAGGAGACCAAGGGGAACGCAGGGGGGTGCTCAATTTGGCCCGGGGTGGCCGGACTCGGCGGCGCTCGACGGCGGCCGGTGAGGCACAGTTCGGATAGGGTTCACTCGTTTTTGCCGAACAGAGAACGAGAGAGAGGATGAGGAGAGGCCAAGAGGGAGGAGGAGAAAGAAGACACAACGACCTCATCGCCTTATCCTCGCGGGAGGGTCGAGAGGGAGGTGGCAGCGATGCGGCCGAGCTGCCACGCAGCTGCTCCCTCTGTCCCAAGGTAGAAGACAAAAGGAAGTTTTCGAAAACCCCCTAGAATCTCTGGATTTTACAAAATGGTCCTTTTCTTTTATAAAAGGGCACAGAGAACAAAGTTTTGAGGGCCTTTTTGGAAGAAAAAAATTTGGCAAAAATTATCTTTGGAAAGCTTATAAAATTTCCAACAATACCATGTGTTTATTTGGTGTAATTGAAACATTTTTCAGAACAAGATTTTGGGAACCAAAATAAGTACTTTCTGTGAGATTTCATAAACCATTTAAATTCCAAATTTAAATTGGTTAAAACATGATTTGAATTTTGTGGTTTCATGCATGTATGATATGAACAACACCACACACCCTGCTATAGCAAAATTTGGGGTGTTACAAATCTACCCCCCCTTACAAGAATCTCGTCCCGAGATTCCTGAAGGAGAAAGAAAGGAGCAACACCGGTTTTGAACGATCTTCTCGAACCTTACGGTTCTCTTCTTGAAGAGGTTGATCCGTAGCACTTGCGAAGATTCTTCAGCGGCTACACCTTAGGTGAGAGGGAAACTTTTAGGAAATGATCTTCACGAAGATCGAGTATCTCATGGCTAACTCATGATAGGAATTTTTATAAAGAGCTTTTTGAGTTAACAAGCATGAAACACATCAAGATAACGGAGTGAGTAGAAGATGGTTTCAAGTTTGCAGACGATTGGTTTTGAAAGGATTTAGAATATAAGCTTTGCACAAGACTTTAAATCCTTTTGGAAAAGAAAGGTTGAACAACTTATGACATCAAGGCTTCTTCAAACGGAATACCAAGATGAGAAGGATTGTCTTGGATATCAAAACATAGTATCCGTAGACGAGGGAAAACACAAGAAAACACCGTAACTCGTGCGTCCGAGAATTTTGATACGGGATCATGTTCACTCTTCGGAGTGGACACAGAAGATAACGGAACTTTCAACCATTCCATAACTGTTTTCTTGAAATCCTTGTCAAGGATCGAGAAGTTACTTCACGACAGAAGATGGGTAACCAGAAGAAGTTGTACCACCGTAATTAGGGAGGAATTCTTGGTCACATCGTAAGGATGGGTAACCAACGAGGATTAAAACACCGGAGGAAAATAGGGAATCTCTTTCCTGTTGCGGCTTAGACGTAGCAATACATCTTCCACATGGTTAAGACCCCATGGCTGAGGTAACTGACAAATTCACACAACGTGTGAGATGAACAGAAATTCAAGTATAAACAACTTGAGAAAGGGAAGGGATCAATGGCGGTTGCAAAACACCACGAGATGGTTCTCACGATGAACTTGTTTCCATTAAGACGAAGGTTTTGGAGGTTCAACATAGAGATATTGGAAGAATCAACTTCCAGGTTCTCCTGGAGGTTCTATATACCGACGGCAGGCTCACGACAAGCCTTCTATAGGTCATCAAGTGAAAGTAAAACTCCGGTTTGGCAAAACGGAGAGGGAAACTTGTTAGGATTAACCACACAAGAATTCTCACGGAGAGTGGCTGTTCTTACGGATACAAGGAGATATGCCATTAGGCCTTCAGGCTAGTTGTATCAACCACCACATCAACCATGCCAGATTCTCAAATGGACCTAACTCAATACTCCTAAGGAAACACCAACCATCGTTGCTGTTTGAGATTCAGCTCTGATTAGTGGAAGGATGATTCAGAATCAGCACATCTAATCATAGAGGTTACACCGGTTACCAACGGAATACACTTGTTGGATTCTCAAGATATGGACTACGATGCCACGCTCAAAAAGGTAAGCGAGATTGTAGAACTCATGTTTTAGCAACTTGTGAAAGACGGTTGCACCTACATGGACTACTTGCAAAAGGACACATCGGAGTCTATGTTGGGAAGACGGTCACAAAGATAACGTAGTTCTAGAACTTCTTATCTTTCAAGGGAAAAGAGTCAGTGGTTTGGTGTGGATGCACTTCTTCAAGGGATGGAGGTAACAACCAACCATCTCAAGAATACTCCACACATGCATGACTGACTTGGAGTTATTCCCGAAGGAACAAGAAAACTCTACTCGGATCCACGGCGACATCTTTCACCATAAGCACATGAACCGGAGTAGGTTACTTCGAATACCCAGAACACAAACTTGGTGATGACACAAAGATGTTTTCTCGGAAGTTTCCAACATTGTTGCTATTTGTTCAGCATGAACCTCTTGCAACTTGGAGAAAACAAAAATGTCGTGGATGGGCTTAACAACACCTTTATCAAAATACTCCAAGAAGAGGGATTCATATGATACATGAACAAAGCATAATATTGGTCTGACCGAAGGACATTAAGGTGTACCTAGGAGAAAACACCATAAAGATAGTCCTTGGATATTTTCTCGATTGACGATAGCCCACATCAACTCAAGGGCAGGATGATAGCATGTCCACGAAGGAGATACTATCCTGCTTCAACACAGAAGGAACTAGACATCCCTTAGCTGAGGATCAAGTTAGGCAGAGCTTTTGCCTTTCAACTCTCCAAATTGTTGTTAAGCTCAACCAACTAGTCCGGGATATCCAGCAGAGTTTCCTGGAGAACGGAGCAATTAAATTCCCCCTTGTTTAGACGTTACGGTCAGGTAACAACCTGGTGATACTTCTAGAAAGGCAACCAGAATATCACGAACCACCGGTATGTCTTGGAGTTCGGAAGGGAGGTTTGCTTTTCAAAGCAACTGGTATGGTCTTGAGAGCTTTGGTACGAACCTATCTCTCTGACCAAAAGTGTGCACCGGGTTGAACGGATTTGGTGACTCAGTCAACTTCAAAAAGAGGTTGGGTGACCAGTAGTGCTAAGGAGGATACAGATGTTTCTTAGATCTTCCGAAGCAATGGAAATTGCTAGGAACATCTGATGCACACCTCAATGCACACCCAACATTCTTGAGCATTCTAGCTTGGAGTGAAGGTGGTTAAAGATGTGTAAGAGCATCACCTCATCAACAAGGCCATGAAACTTAACAAGACCTCTTAATACAAAATAAAGCGATACTCGAAGGTGGAACTGAACAGAATGGAAGCTGATGAAACTTCTTTATTATGTGGATTACAAAACTTTGACCTGGTCCTAGAGATGAACGAGGTACTGGAGTTTGTTTCTCCCGACATTCCAAGGTGGAACGTTCTGACGGATCACAAGAGCAAATGCATTGGAAAAATCCAACACACATATGCAACCCGTATTTCAAACAGTAGATGAGGTTTGGAAGCAAGCAAAGAATAGGAACGTGCTCTTGGAAAATACTGAGATCACATTGGATGCACGGGGCAATACTCATGTGTAGAACCCATGCAAAAAGGTTGGTATAGCTGAACCAAGAACAAAGATGTGGAAGCCACAATGATCACTCTTGTTGTGATCCCTTTTGATTCCAAAGAAAGCCTATGGCTATTGGAGTTGATTTCCTAGCCACCCTGAGGTGGAACAGATTCCTCAGGATCCAAAGAAACGGAACTTGGGTCAAAGGTCAGCATCCTGTACTGATAGCGTGAGCATCATATAGTTGAGAAACCATACGATTCAACCCACCGCAATTCAGCACATTCCGGGACCTTCGGTTCAAGTCCAAAGTTGAAAACGTTGAGAAAGGAATAACTACTCTCTGAGTGCCTTGAAGGACACTACGATTAGCAATCACGGAGTATCTTTCCAAGAAGACAAACTTAGCTCCGGGAGAGCTTGAGCAGAGGATAACGGATACATTCGAGATGGAAACAAGATCTCGAGGTTCAGGATTTTGAGACTTTAGAACATGTAAGAAGGTGGAATCCGGACAACTCTGAGAGATTAGAATGGAAAGGAAATCTCCCAGATTAAGAGATAACGGAATATGGAATCACACACGACTCTAGAAACTCATAACTAGGTCAACTTGGGTAAAAGACGTCCTTGCCAGAGAAGGCACCTAGGTTTTGAATGACTAGAAGGGATAGCAAAACCTTTTCAAATCAAAACAGGTAAGGTGACCCAGAATTAGAGCGATACCAGGTAAGGAGTAAAAAGAATCCTAAGAAGGTTTTCACAACTTATTTGAGGGTTCAAAGTAGTTTTCACAATCACTAGACTCGACATCGACCAAGCAGTAAGGTTTTCCTACAGGCAGTCCTGCTCTGATACCAAGACTTGGCACGACCCCGGACCCAGAGATATACATACTGTTATGTGCTCCTAGCCATGGACTCACAAGGGCTTCAGGGTTACCAGCCCTGGCCGCAACAAACAACGGCAGGCAGACTGGATTTATCGGCACGTAGTCCGGATCCCCAGTCTACTACTCCTTGTATCCATGCTAGTCATAACCAACTATGCATATCAAAGCGTCCACGAATCGAATGAAACTGAAGGAAACGGGACCAAAGCTATACAGAGATGCTATGTGTCCAGAAAGTGCAACAACAATCGAGGGTTACTGGGGTTACCTCGCCCCAGGCCGATCAAATCGACAGGCGGGCTCGGACATGGATCATCGGCTCCACAACCCCTCGACTGCGACAACTATGCAGGCATAGCCAAACTGTATAACAATGAGCTCGAAACCAACAACCGATCAAAGCAGTAGTCTAAATATGAAGCTTTATTAAACAAGTGTTACTAGAGTATAGCTTACAAGCAGAGGTCACACGACCCAACATTACATCAGACAACAGAAGGCAAATTATGTTGCTAATCAACAAGAACTAAAAAGGCCTAAGAGGCCGCAACATAAGGCGACGTCCCAGCCCATAGATTCCAGGCTGCTACCTGGGAACCCCAAACTACTCGTCGATGTCCACGTTGAATCACCACCGATGTGAGATCTTCTCCTGAACCAAAATTAAGCAAACCTGAGTACGGGAGGTACTCAACAAGTCTTAACTAACCTATTATATATCTGCTATCTTTAGAAAGGGTTTTATGAAGGCTGTTTTGCGTAAAGCAATCTTTATTTTCCAAATAGAGGAGGAATAGCACGTCTCATAGAAGGTTTTCAAAACAGATGAGAACTCACTACTGTAATCATCATCTTTTGAATCCACCAACATCATTACCAGCACCTCGTGCTTCAAAGATCACCTCCTCCAGTTGTTCCACACTACCTCAAGCTATAAGGTAACCCCTCTCGGCATCTCCGAGGAGGCATCCATCAATCGTTATCAACAAGTTTTAGTCATTCCGTTCAAGTTATCTATGATCACAGAATCCGTCACCAAGTCGTCTTTAACCGCAGACACGGCTTTTCGAAAAGATTTAACCCTGCAGGGGTGTACAACTTTACCCACACGTACCAACCGACTCTTAGTGCCACTAGATTAGCACTAGCCCGGGAAGTGCCGGCAGAGGGTGGTCGATTCCCAGCCTTTACCTTGTCGAACCATATCCATGAGTCAACCCAAACAGGGCCACCCCGTCAACAGGGAGTTGGCCACCTCCTGACGGCACCTGTTCTGTGAGTCGGGAACAAGATCCGTGTACGTCCATCACTTGTCCCGGTCACGACCTAGTTTTCTCCAAAACATTTTTCGACTCACACGCAGATGGAAAGCTCAAACTACGTGGCTCATGGATAAGGTGAAACAAGTTAGTCAGCCGGGCGGGGTTCATCGGCCCACGTGTGGCTGTACGCTCAGTCTTGGCTCGAAGGCGAGAACTCGCTCCTAGGGGCATGAACAGGACAAAACGCCACAACCCATTGTGGCCTCACATCCATGCCGTGATTAGTCAAGTTATCAAAGGTAATTCAAACCATAAACACCTGACATAGAAGATTCACGCATTGACCAGATTCATCAACTAGGCATGGCTAAGCAAGACTCACAAGGTTTCGCGAAGCGCGCACAAACAAACCTATAGCTGCTAGGTGAAGTGGATCAGGATATCTAGGTTATGCAGTATATAGGAGAACTCTATCTACTGACATCAAATAGTTTGGAACCGAATGCAAAGTACGAGATTCAAATCACTTTGAAATCATATATGAGCAGATAAGAGGTTATGCTTGCCTTGGTTATAAGAAAACCAGATAAAGATCTTCTGGAATAAGTGCTTGACTTGTCGGTTAAGATCAAGTATTCGTCGTTGGATTGCTGGCCTTCTCTTCGGAGTCGCATTCTACCGAGGGGGAAACAAACACCGAAAGAGAAATAACAATCAACCACGGCACCGATGCAATGCACAACATGTATGCATGAGCAGATTGATGCACTGAAATAAAGCCCTAAGCATGATCGTTAGTTTGCTAGGGTTCGTATGTCAGAAATGCAGTTTTAGTGAAAAAGTCCCGAAATAGACCCCGGAGGGGATTTCGGGCGATTATGGAAATGAGTACCATTTTAGTTGCTCAAATGAGGTTGAAAACATCATAAACATGTTGCATTTGTCATTTTGAGCATTTTGGTATATAACTTTTATTTTTCTAATTTTTGTGAATAAAAACTTATTTTTCTATTTTAAATGATTAAACAATATTAAATAATGTTCAAAAATGAAGTGTGTCAAACATTTATGAAAGTGACATTTTTGGAAAGAGTACATTTTCCTGATCAAAACCATATTTTTACTTTATTTTTCTGAATTATATTTTAACAGTTATTCAATTATCAATTTTTACACTTTTTCTGTAATTTCTGGAAATGTTAAAAAGGGAGTTATGACATCACTGTGATGTCATCCATGCATCATCAGAGAAGATCTTCTCTGTTTCAAATCAAATTTGAAGGAATCGATGTTTAATTCATGGAATTGATTGGGGCATCATGTGGAGGTGGTCGTGGGGAACCTAGGGAACACGACGCCATCATCTTAGGGTCACCGGAAGCTCGCCGGCATCCATGGCCGACGGCGGCCGGAGGTGGCTATGGTGCGGAGGCTCTTCGGAGGGGGAGGTAGGGGATGGAGAGGTCCTGGGGACTCACCACGATGCGGTGAAGAGGATGGAGGGGTCGGGAGGGCGAGGGGGCGCCGGGTGGCGGCGAATCGGCCGCGGCGGAGGCTCGCCGGCCGCGGAGAAGAAGGCTCCGATTCCGGCGTCTCGGCTACTCCCCTCAAGCGAGACTCGTACAGAAGGGAGAGGAGACCAAGGGGAACGCAGGGGGGGTGCTCAATTTGGCCCGGGGTGGCCGGACTCGGCGGCGCTCGACGGCGGCCGGTGAGGCACAGTTCGGATAGGGTTCACTCGTTTTTGCCGAACAGAGAACGAGAGAGAGGATGAGGAGAGGCCAAGAGGGAGGAGGAGAAAGAAGACACAACGACCTCATCGCCTTATCCTCGCGGGAGGGTCGAGAGGGAGGTGGCAGCGATGCGGCCGAGCTGCCACGCAGCTGCTCCCTCTGTCCCAAGGTAGAAGACAAAAGGAAGTTTTCGAAAACCCCCTAGAATCTCTGGATTTTACAAAATGGTCCTTTTCTTTTATAAAAGGGCACAGAGAACAAAGTTTTGAGGGCCTTTTTGGAAGAAAAAAAATTTGGCAAAAATTATCTTTGGAAAGCTTATAAAATTTCCAACAAGACCATGTGTTTATTTGGTGTAATTGAAACATTTTTCAGAACAAGATTTTGGGAACCAAAATAAGTACTTTCTGTGAGATTTCATAAACCATTTAAATTCCAAATTTAAATTGGTTAAAACATGATTTGAATTTTGTGGTTTCATGCATGTATGATATGAACAACACCACACACCCTGCTGTAGCAAAATTTGGGGTGTTACACCGTGGACTCCTCATCGGTCCTGGGATCTGGGTCAGTTTCATTGCTTGTAGTAGCGTCGTGGTCGTACAAGTAGTGCCTGCGGCACATGTCGAACTTGAACACCTTGACGGTGAGCAAGGCGTCGCCGTCGTAACTGAAGAGGAGGAACATGCCGCGCTGCAGGAAGTAATATTGGGCGAACTGGTCCCAGCCGTGCCCGAGGAAAATGCGGCCAGCTTCATCGAAAAGCACATCCATGTCCCAGTTCTTGCTACTCGGATCGTCCGCCTCACGCAGCTTAAGTTCACGTGGTTCACGGCCCTTCAGCAACTCCACAAACTTCTTAGGCAGCACCTGCAGCAATATGAAAGTTAAATAGATAGAAAAGAGTGCTTACTAGAAATAAGTTTACTGTTTGATGATGGATGAGTACTATAAAAATGTAAACAAGTAGTACCTAGTAATCAGTTATACTAAATCTTAGTTGAGCAATCAGGGTGTTTGCCACATTAATTCAAAAAGATGAACTTTTAGTGGGAGCTGAAATGTACCATATCGAGTGAACATATTCACGTAGAGCAATTGAGCTACTACAACCCATCTACTAGACCTTAATTTGATTCACAAATTTAACTAGCTACAGGATCATAGCTCAGACACTATGTCAGACTAAATAACTGAAGTGGTGGTGTGGGTCGATGAAGCGTACCAGTTTGTCCGATGTAGCGTCTACTACGAGGGAGTAGAACTCAAAGTGTGCCAACTCCATCTTAACAGATCCCTCTGTTCATCATATAATAGAAATGAAAATCAATTTCCGGCTACATATATAATCGGGAATTAACATTTTGGTGATACAGTCCACGTACTGAATGCCGCGTTGTATTGTAAGCGGCAACTGCTTAAGTCGAACATCTTTACTGTGATGACATTGCGGCCGTCGTAATTGCAGATCAGAATAAAGCCTCTCTGCAGTTTGTAGGTCCGGGCAAAACACTCCCAGCCGCGCTTGAGGAACATGCGGCCAGTGCTGTCGAACCACACATCAACGTCCCACGTGGTGCTACGCCGATGGCCGACCTCAAGCAGCTTCAGTGCACGGGGTTTACGGTCCCCTAGCAACTCTGCGAACTTCTTAGGCAGTGACTGCAGCAGAGGATAGAGTAAACCATGAACATCATTCCACCTATCTGACTAAAATGACAAGTAAAATGAGTACAATACCTGTTTGTCCGATGAAGCATCATCTACGTAAGCGAGGAACTCGTAGTCCATCGTATACAAACCCGCCTGTAGATCGTACTAAAAAGTATGACTTTAGTTACATTTAGCAGACGTGCCAAAACAGCAGAGGTTAAGAAACATGAAGGTTCACTACAAATTTAGGACTAAATGCAGTCTAGCAGCATCATGGTTCAGAGACATTCATACACAGGTGCAATTTAAATTTGACATGCATTCAAGAATTTCATGGAAGTACGGAACTTCAGAAAAGAAAATCTACTACTATGTCAAGGAAATGGTGTGCCGACAATCAATTGTACTGCTTTAGCAAATTAATTGAAATAGCTACTGGTCCTTAAAAAATGGCTCACATCTATTGTCCTGCTGAAGATTAAAAATGGAAATTACTAAAAATAGCTAGTGAACCTAAAAAGGGGTAAAGTCAACTGTACTTGTGAATAGTAAAAAGGGAAATTACTAAAAGTAGGTACTGGTCCTAGATATGCCAGTGTGAGTACCAGAGGTCTTACTTTCAACATCACCAATTACCTACCTAGAAAAAGGCACACATACAACAACAGCTACCAACATCAATTGGGCACCTGGAACTATCAAAATTAACATGAAGGTATAGTGCAACATCTCAATCAGATGCATGTAAGTACCATTTACTTTAGTTATAAACGTGTAAAAGACAAATCAATCATGAATGACATCGAACATAAATACGTGCTACCATCTATATGTAGCACAAGATTTCACATTTCTTTCCTGTCTAGACAAGTAGGACACTAGTTACCTTATAGAAAATGAGTGTTTGAACTTAAATCGTTCTGCAATGCATCCACAAGAGGTGAAGTTCTAACCTGAGTGTCGCCCACGATGGATCAGTGGTGAATCGACGCGCCGTGGGTCAATCTACAGCGCGATGAAGAGACTGGCGACGACGGCGGTCGCGAGAATGCGGCGGCCCAGAGAGGGATGCTGATCGAGGGGCGGCGAGGTCGAGAGATGGATGGCGGCGGCGGCGACGGTGTCGGTGAACTGCGGAATAAGGGTTTTCTCGGAGCAAATAACTGTAGGTACACAAAGAGGAGGAGTGCGAACTTGACGTGACAATACGAGAGGAAGATGATACTTGGGCCCACCTGTAAGTCTGTTACCACAAATGGTGGGTACATTTCCGCGGGGCAGTTGCCATTTTTATGGTTCCTATCTGAAGTGCCACCGAGCGTCTCCCCTCCCCTCGCTTCATTTCAGCAACATTGCACGTGTGGGATCTCAAAAAGCCGCTTCCATTCTCAAGTTGCCTACCAATCTTATGTCGTAGCCGTTTCCGGGGACTTTCGGTCCAGAACATTGTTCCCTTCCACCTACGATGCCTGGAATACAGCAGAGATGAGAATGTAAGCCACACTTGGCAATGTGGGCCCACACAAAATGCTTGAACCCCATTGCAGGACTTGTATGGTGGCTCCGTTGCGCTGGGTGGCGTCGAAGCACCGGACGTTAACCGGGACGATTCTCGCCGCTTCTCGCTCTTGCATGCCAGCCTCGACACCTGGGGCATCCTTACAACCTACTCCTAGCAACTCACTCCACATGCAACACTGCACCTTGTTACCCCTGCCCATGAGTGGGTGATGCGTGATCTGGTTTTATATTGCCTTCGAAAGCGGAAGGAACGGCCGAAAACGGGGATTTCCTTGGCCAACTTGTTGTTTCCCATGCCCAAAGTCGAAATCATGATGCATTCCAAGAACCTCGCTTCATTTCAGCAACATTGCACGTGTGGGATCTCAAAAAGCCGCTTCCATTCTCAAGTTGCCTACCAATCTTATGTCGTAGCCATTTCCGGAGACTTTCGGTCCAGAACATTGTTCCCTTCCACCCACGATGCCTGGAATACATCAGAGATGAGAATGTAAGCCACACTTGGCAATGTGGGCCCACACAAAATGCTTGAACCCCATTGCAGGACTTGTATGGTGCCGCCGTTGCGCTGGGTGGCGTCGAAGCACCGGACGTTAACCGGGACGATTCTCGCCGCTTCTCGCTCTTGCATGCCAGCCTCGACACCTGGGGCATCCTTACAAACCACTCCAAGCAACTCACTCCACATGCAACACTGCACCTTGTTACCCCTGCCCATGAGTGGGCGATGCGTGATCTTGTTTTATATTGCCTTCGAAAGCGGAAGGAACGGCCGAAAACGAGGATTTCCCTGGCCAACTTGTTGTTTCCCATGCCCAAACTCGAAATCATGATGCATTCCAAGAACCTCGCTTCATTTCAGCAACATTGCACGTGTGGGATCTCAAAAAGCCGCTTCCATTCTCAAGTTGCCTACCAATCTTATGTCGTAGCCGTTTCCGGGGACTTTCGGTCCAGAACATTGTTCCCTTCCACCCACGATGCCTGGAATACAGCAGAGATGAGAATGTAAGCCACACTTGGCAATGTGGGCCCACACAAAATGCTTGAACCCCATTGCAGGACTTGTATGGTGCCGCCGTTGCGCTGGGTGGCGTCGAAGCACCGGACGTTAACCGGGACGATTCTCGCCGCTTCTCGCTCTTGCATGCCAGCCTCGACACCCGGGGCATCCTTACAACCCACTCCAAGCAACTCACTCCACATGCAACACTGCACCTTGTTACCCCTGCCCATGAGTGGGCGATGCGTGATCTGGTTTTATATTGCCTTCGAAAGCGGAAGGAACGGCCGAAAACGGGGATTTCCTTGGCCAACTTGTTGTTTCCCATGCCCAAACTCGAAATCATGATGCATTCCAAGAACCTCGCTTCAATTCAGCAACATTGCACGTGTGGGATCTCAAAAAGCCGCTTCCATTCCCAAGTTGCCTACCAATCTTATGTCGTAGCCGTTTCCGGGGACTTTCGGTCCAGAACATTGTTCCCTTCCACCTACGATGCCTGGAATACATCAGAGATGAGAATGTAAGCCACACTTGGCAATGTGGGCCCACACAAAATGCTTGAACCCCATTGCAGGACTTGTATGGTGCCGCCGTTGCGCTGGGTGGCGTCGAAGCACCGGACGTTAACCCGGACGATTCTCGCCGCTTCTCGCTCTTGCATGCCAGCCTCGACACCTGGGGCATCCTTACAACCCACTCCAAGCAACTCACTCCACATGCAACACTGCACCTTGTTACCCCTGCCCATGAGTGGGCGATGCGTGATCTGATTTTATATTGCCTTCGAAAGCGGAAGGAACGGCCGAAAACGGGGATTTCCTTGGCCAACTTGTTGTTTCCCATGCCCAAAGTCGAAAGGGATAATTAACAAGGTGCCCTCAGTTGGCACCACGACCTCAGTTTTACCCCTAGCGCCTAATCGACCTCAGTTTTGCCCCTAGTCAGTGCGCAAGGACTCCTTTCGCTGCTCCCACCGTTACTTTCGGCCCCCCGTTAAGATCCTAACCTGTGGGACCCATCATAGAACCGTTGGCGCGGCCTATGGGCCCCAGCTGTTGAGCGTTGGCGCTGCATATGGGCCCCACCTGTTGACGGTTGGCGCTGCATGTGGGCCCCACCTGTTGACCGTTCCTTGCGGCCCAATGTCACATGAGGCCCAATGGCAACATGTAGACATTATCCATTTATATTTATTAATCACTACATGCAGACTACGCATTATCCATTTATTAAACCATCAAATTATTCGTATTAATAATATAAAATATATACTGTGCTCAACTCAAATTTTTATGTTATCTTAAAAAACATAATGCAGCACATCTCTTATATATAAATTTTGTTTACAATCTGCAGATTTTAAAGCGATGATTAGAAAGGAAAAAAATTCTAAACAGTGGGTACATTTGGACAAATATAAGAACATAACTTTATATATAGGGCTTATATATAATTAAACATACTTAAGAGAGGATAACTGGCCCCACTTTACATATATTCAGTGGGGCCCGAGAAACATTACATTTAACTAAAAAAAATGCTAGCCCTAACTGCTCCCGCTCTGCATGCGGGAGCCCTTCCCGCCCTCCGGCGCCGCCCTACTTCCGCGGCCACTCCGCCGCCCGGATCTCCATCTCCTGCTTGATGCGGGCGCGGTTGTTCTCGGCCCGCATCCTCTCCTCCTGCGCCTCAATGGACCGCTTGATGCTGGCCCGGAAAGGCTTCGCCGCCTCCTTCGCCTCCTTCTTCTCCTGCGCCTTCAACTCCTTCGCCTCCAGCCGCTCCAGTCTCTTGAGGCGGTGGTTCGTCTTGGGGGAGATGTCCGACGTCTTGGTGGTGGTGGAAGGGACGGGGCGGTGGACGAAGGGCGGCGTCGGCGATCGCTCCCGTTTGGGAGAGTCGTCGACGGGAAGCACGATGGGCAGGACGTCCTCCGCCTTGGGCCACTCGGCCTCGTACCAAGGCCGAGCCTTGGGGTGGTTGTCCTCGTCGGAGACCGACTCCGGGCTTGAAGGGAGTGAGTACGAAGACATTGTTAGGGCTTGAAGCGAGAGAGAGGCAAAGGGCTGGAGAGGGATGAGAATATGGAGGACGAGTGAAGGACTATTTAAAGACACGATTAGACGCGTGAATTTATTTGGGTAGATGAAGCAAACTGTGTGAACACATTGGATAATGAAGTGTAGAAGAGTCGTGCATGATCAAAGCGGTGTAGAACAGGCATAGGCGTAGGCGTAGGCCGGACAGCTAGTGACACGGAGTACGAGCGCGTGTGCATTCGTCAGTCGAAGTGATTCGACGTTGCATGCTTGTATTAAAGAAGAGAAGAAAGTCCAAAGTATCCTCGCTAGCTGCATATGCATTGATGCGTATCTTGTGAAAACTAGGCGTGGAGGGCTGCGTCGCTGCAAATACGACGCGACTCGTACGTGTTTCTGAAACCAGGCGTGGAGGGCTGCGTCGCTGCAAATGCTACGCGACTCGTGTTTCTGAAACAAGGCGTGCAGGGCTGCTGCTAATGCGACGCGACGTTAACTATTTTCTTCTTCTGCATCGGACGGATGCGCTCGCAGCCACAGCGATCCGCTAGACGTTCGTTCTGCGCTCTGATTGGTTGGTACGTTGGCCCCAGGGATCGATGGTTCTACATATGATTTCTTTGCTGTTAAGTATTATAAACCATGTTATTTAAATAAAAAAATATAATGAAACTTCAGATTTACTACAGCGATGATTTTTATCAGTTTTACATATGATTTTTCTATTAAACCATGTTATTTAAATAAAAAATAAAAAATTGAAGAATTATTCAAAACATAATGAAACTTCAGATTTACACTATACATGTAGAATAGATGTCTAGGAAATTCATTTGGTTGATTTAGAAAATATGCCAAAAAATGTTGAAGCACAAATGGGGGTATTTACCCTAGCTTCGGACCTCATTTGAAGCACATTTCTCACGAGAATTGAGCGATGGTTGCAAATGAGCATAAATAATTCAAAAAAATTCAAAATGACATGAATCCAACGCACAATGTTGTTATATGTGATATAGTCGATTTTTTCATGAAATTTCAAACGGGGGTGTCTACCCTAGCTTCAGACCTCATTTGGAGCACATTTCTCATGAGAATAGAGCGATGGTTTCAAATGAGCTTAAATAATTCAAAAAAATATCAAATTGACATGAATCCAACGCACAATGCTGTTATATGTGATTTACCCTAGCTTCAGACCTCATTTGAAGCACATTTGCCCAAATTTTTGGAATGACTTAGTTCAACATGCATCATACAGCATTATTCAAACATTCTTTTCGCTTTTAATCTACATTCTGGCTCGTGATTGCGTTCAGAAATACTCAAAATTAACTAAAAAACGCGAAATCGTTGAAATAGGCTCAAATTCATAGATTCGACGATAGTTTTACAGAAAGCTAGACGGCATGATGCATGCCAGCCTTGACACCTGGGGCATCCTTACAACCCACTCCAAGCAACTCACTCCACATGCAACACTGCACCTTGTTACCCCTGCCCATGAGTGAGCAATGCGTGATCTGGTTTTATATTGCCTTCGAAAGCGGAAGGAACGGCCGAAAACGGGGATTTCCTTGGCCAACTTGTTGTTTCCCATGCCCAAAGTCGAAATCATGATGCATTCCAAGAACCTCGCTTCATTTCAGCAACATTGCACGTGTGGGATCTCAAAAAGCCGCTTCCATTCTCAAGTTGCCTACCAATCTTATGTCGTAGCCTGTTTCCGGGCACTTTCGGTCCAGAACAGTGTTCCCTTCCACCTAGGATGCCTGGAAAACAGCAGAGATGATAATGTAAGCCACACTTGGCAATGTGGGCCCACACAAAATGCTTGAACCCCATTGCAGGACTTGTATGGTGCCGTCGTTGCGCTGGGTGGCGTCGAAGCACTGGACGTTAACCGGGACGATTCTCGCCGCTTCTCGCTCTTGCATGCCAGCCTCGACACCTGGGGCAACCTTACAACCCACAACAAGCAACTCACTCCAGATGCAACACTGCACCTTGTTACCCCTGCCCATGAGTGGGCGATGCGTGATCTGGTTTTATATTGCCTTCGAAAGCGGAAGGAACGGCCGAAAACGGGGATTTCCTTGGCCAACTTGTTGTTTCCCATGCCCAAAGTCGAAATTATGATGCATTCCAAGAACCTCGCTTCATTTCAGCAACATTGCACGTGTGGGATCTCAAAAAGCCGCTTCCATTCTCAAGTTGCCTACCAATCTTATGTCGTAGCCGTTTCCGGGCACTTTCGGTCCAGAACAGTGTTCCCTTCCACCAAGGATATATGGAAAACAGCAGAGATGAGAATGTAAGCCACACTTGGCAATGTGGGCCCACACAAAATGCTTGAACCCCATTGCAGGACTTGTATGGTGTCGTCGTTGCGCTGGGTGGCGTCGAAGCACCGGACGTTAACCGGGACGATTCTCGCCGCTTCTCGCTCTTGCATGCCAGCCTCGACACCTGGGGCATCCTTACAACCCACTCCAAGCAACTCACTCCACATGCAACACTGCACCTTGTTACCCCTACCCATGAGTGGGCGATGCGTGATCTGGTTTTATATTGCCTTCGAAAGCGGAAGGAACGGCTGAAAACGGGGATTTCCTTGGCCAACTTGTTGTTTCCCATGCCCAAAGTTGAAATCATGATGCATTCCAAGAACCTCGCTTCATTTCAGGAACATTGCACGTGTGGGATCTCAAAAAGCCGCTTCCATTCTCAAGTTGCCTACCAATCTTATGTCGTAGCCGTTTCCGGCCACTTTCGGTCTAGAACAGTGTTCCCTTCCACCTAGGATGCCTGGAAAACAGCAGATATGAGAATGTAAGCCACACTTGGCAATGTGGGCCCACACAAAATGCTTGAACCCCATTGCAGGACTTGTATGGTGCCGTCGTCGCGCTGGGTGGCGTCGAAGCACCGGACGTTAACCGGGACGATTCTCGCTGCTTCTCGCTCTTGCATGCCAGCCTCGACACCTGGGGCATCCTTACAACCCACTCCAAGCAACTCACTCCACATGCAACACTGCACCTTGTTACCCCTACCCATGAGTGGGCGATGCGTGATCTGGTTTTATATTGCCTTCGAAAGCGGAAGGAACGGCCGAAAACGGGGATTTCCTTGGCCAACTTGTTGTTTCCCATGCCCAAAGTCGAAATCATGATGCATTCCAAGAACCTCGCTTCATTTCAGCAACATTGCACGTGTGGGATCTCTAAAAGCCGCTTCCATTCTCAAGTTGCCTACCAATCTTATGTCGTAGCCGTTTCCGGGCACTTTCGGTCCAGAACAGTGTTCCCTTCCACCTAGGATGCCTGGAAAACAGCAGAGATGAGAATGTAAGCCACACTTGGCAATGTGGGCCCACACAAAATGCTTGAACCCCATTGCAGGACTTGTATGGTGCCGTCGTTGCGCTGGGTGGCGTCGAAGCACCGGACGTTAACCGGGACGATTCTCGCCGCTTCTCGCTCTTGCATGCCAGCCTCGACACCTGGGGCATCCTTACAACCCACTCCAAGCAACTCACTCCACATGCAACACTGCACCTTGTTACCCCTGCCCATGAGTGGGCGATGCGTGCTCTTGTTTTATATTGCCTTCGAAAGCGGAAGGAACGGCCGAAAACGGGGATTTCCTTGGCCAACTTGGTTTTTCCCATGCCCAAAGTCGAAATCATGATGCATTCCAAGAACCTCGCTTCATTTCAGCAACATTGCACGTGTGGGATCTCTAAAAGCCGCTTCCATTCTCAAGTTGCCTACCAATCTTATGTCGTAGCCGTTTCCGGGCACTTTCGGTCCAGAACAGTGTTCCCTTCCACCTAGGATGCCTGGAAAACAGCAGAGATGAGAATGTAAGCCACACTTGGCAATGTGGGCCCACACAAAATGCTTGAACCCCATTGCAGGACTTGTATGGTGCCGTCGTTGCGCTGGGTGGCGTCGAAGCACCGGACATTAACCGGGACGATTCTCGCCGCTTCTCGCTCTTGCATGCCAGCCTCGACACCTGGGGCATCGTTACAACCCACTCCAAGCAACTCACTCCACATTCAACACTGCACCTTGTTACCCCTGCCCATGAGTGGGCGATGCGTGATCTGGTTTTATATTGCCTTCGAAAGCGGAAGGAACGGCCGAAAACGGGGATTTCCTTGGCCAACTTGTTGTTTCCCATGCCCAAAGTCGAAATCATGATGCATTCCAAGAACCTCGCTTCATTTCAGCAACATTGCACGTGTGGGATCTCAAAAAGCCGCTTCCATTCTCAAGTTGCCTACCAATCTTATGTCGTAGCTGTTTCCCGGCACTTTCGGTCCAGAACAGTGTTCCCTTCCACCTAGGATGCCTGGAAAACAGCAGAGATGAGAATGTAAGCCACACTTGGCAATGTGGGCCCACACAAAATGCTTGAACCCCATTGCAGGACTTGTATGGTGTCGTCGTTGCGCTGGGTGGCGTCGAAGCACCGGACGTTAACCGGGACGATTCTCGCCGCTTCTCGCTCTTGCATGCCAGCCTCGACACCTGGGGCATCCTTACAACCCACTCCAAGCAACTAACTCCACATGCAACACTGCACCTTGTTACCCCTGCCCATGAGTGGGCGATGCGTGATCTGGTTTTATATTGCCTTCAAAAGCGGAAGGAACGGCCGAAAACGGGGATTTCCTTGGCCAACTTGTTGTTTCCCATGCCCAAAGTCGAAATCATGATGCATTCCAAGAATCTCGCTTCATTTCAGCAACATTGCACGTGTGGGATCTCAAAAAGCCGCTTCCATTCTCAAGTTGCCTACCAATCTTATGTCATAGCCGTTTCCGGGCACTTTCGGTCCAGAACAGTGTTCCCTTCCACCTAGGATGCCTGGAAAACAGCAGAGATGAAAATGTAAGCCACACTTGGCAATATGGGCCCACACAAAATGCTTGAACCCCATTGCAGGACTTGTATGGTGCCGTCGTTGCGCTGGGTGGCGTCTAAGCACCGGACGTTAACCGGGACGATTCTCGCCGCTTCTCGCTCTTGCATGCCAGCCTCGACACCTGGGGCATCCTTACAACCCACTCCAAGCAACTCACTCCACATGCAACACTGCACCTTTTTACCCCTGCCCATGAGTGGGCGATGCGTGATCTGGTTTTATATTGCCTTCGAAAGCGGAAGAAACGGCCGAAAACGGGGATTTCCTTGGCCAACTTGTTGTTTCCCATGCCCAAAGTCGAAATCATGATGCATTCCAAGAACCTCGCTTCATTTCAGCAACATTGCACGTGTGGGATCTCAAAAAGCCGCTTCCATTCTCAAGTTGCCTACCAATCTTATGTCGTAGCCGTTTCCGGGCACTTTCGGTCCAGAACAGTGTTCCCTTCCACCTAGGGTGCCTGGAAAACAGCAGAGATGAGAATGTAAGCCATTTTTGTCTTCAATTTTAGTCTTCAATTTTAACCATTTTTGTGCAAAAAATATGGAAAAACAACTATACAAAAAGAAACCCTAGATTCACGCGTGCACATTGCGTCAGAGGGAGAGCAAAAGGGAAACTCCATAAATACACGGTTTGACGCATATCCACTTCCTTCCTTCCTCCGTCTCTGCATCAACTTTTCCCCCAAAAAACGCATCCTCCCCTCCACTTCCACCGCAAAACCCTCGACGGTTCCCCTGCCCTTCCCATCCGCCATGAAGAGATCACGCGAAAGCTTCGACGCCGAGGAAGGTAATGAGGTGGCGTCCGTCGTCGGCGAGCCATCTTCTGCTGTCGTCCCAGCCGCGGCCAACTCTGGTACAGTGGCTGCTGCTTCCGGCGAGGTCACGCCGGTGGAGGAGGCGCTCCGTGATGTCTCTTCGGAGATAGATTGGAAGAAGACGAAGAGCGGGGACGGAGAAGATGGCCCATCCCACGCCGCTGTGCCATCTGACCTCGAGGCTGCGTACAAGGAGATTGACGAAAGCTACGACCAATCAGCTGAATACGCCATGTGGGGGGCCATCTCCGCTAAGCTGACCAACGCTCTGAACGCCGCGCCGCCCGCTGCGCCGACTGGAGCGCCGACTGAGGTAGTAGATCTATTTTTAGTGAACTTGCCATGTATTTTTGATAATGCCCTTGTATTCACAGACTGGTAGTAGATCGATTTTGCTTTGCACTATGTGGTTGTTCATGTTTGCCACTTATTTTGGTTGTGAGTTGTGACTTCTGTGAGTTGAGAGAACTAAGATAGAAACCTCTATGTGTGTGCCTAGGAAATTTATTTTGTTCTATGGTGGATTGGAACACAACCTGATGGTACCGTGTGTGTGCCTAGGAAATTTATTTTGTTCTATGGTGGATTGGAGCACAACCTGATGGTACCGTGTGTGTGCCTAGGAAATTTATTTTGTTCTATGGTGGATTGGAGCACAACCTGATGGTATTGCATGCACGTGTGTGCCTAGGAAATTTCTTTTATTTTTTGATGGATTGGAGCACAACCTGGTATATATGCACGTGTGTGCCTAGGCAATTTTATTTCTCACCTGTTATTTACATTAGTTCAAATGCCATTGTATATCTCATCATGTAATAATTACAACTGCAACTTCATATGTAATGTTCAAATAATTGTACAGTGTGTTATCATCCTAGATTCTCCTATTTATGATGTTACAACCTATTTTGAGTTGCAATAATCTTCACATTATTTCAACTTCAATTTCATATCTCATTTTCTAATAATTGTACACTCTGTACTATGTTTTAATAAAATTCAATTAATATAGCTTGGGTAATTTGATGCGCAAGATTTTAGTTACTCCCTCCGATCCATATTAATGGTCGCTAAATCGGATGTATCTAGACATATTTTAGTGCTAGATACATCCGATTTAGCGACTATTAGTATGGATCGGAGGGAGTATCTGTTTTTGTTATGAAATACTGGGGCATATTACTCTATGGTTGCATGGCACATTGACATCAATGAGCACCATTCTATGTGGTAGAATCGAAAAAAATTCCTCATTGCAAGAGTTAGCGGTCTAGCATACATAGAAATTGTATTTTTGATAGTGACCTTGTATTCAAAGAAAGAGAGAGTAGATCGATTTTGCTTTCAAATATTATTCTGTTATTTCTCAACTATTATTTACATTAGTTCAAATGCCATTTTATATCTCATCATGTAATAATTACAACTGCAACTTTATATCTAATGTTGAAATAATTGTATAGTGTGTTATCATCCTAGATTCTCCTATTTATGGTGTTACAACCTTTTTTTGGGTTGCAGTAATCTTCACATTATTTCAACTTCAATTTCTTATCTCATTTTATAATAATTGTACACTCTGTACTTTGTTTAATTAAAATTCAATGAATATAGCTTGGGTAATTTGATCCGCAAGATTTTAATTATCTGTTTTTGTTATGAAATACTGGGGCATATTACTCTATGGTTGCATGGCACATTGACATCAATTAGCACCATTCTATGTGGTAGAATCGAAATAAATTCCTCTTTGGAACAGATAGCGGTCTTGCATACATAGAAATTTTATTTTTGATAGTGGTCTTTTATTCAAAGAAAGAGGGAGTAAATCGATTTTGCTTTTTAATTTTATTGTTTTATTTCTCAAGTGTTATTTACATTAGTTCGAATGCCATTTTATATCTCATCATGTAATAATTACAACTGCAACTTCATATCTAATGTTGAAATAATTGTGTAGCGTGTTATCATCCTAGATTCTCCTATTTATGGTGTTACAACCTTTTTTGGGTTAATCTTCAAATTATTTCATCTGCAATTTCATATCTCATTTTGTAATAATTGGTCACAGTAGCTTTTAGGTTAATTAAACGTGCATGCCTACATGGATTCTAATTATCAGATTTGGTTATGATATACTAGGTTTAGTATAGGTTGTACATTTCATATCCATTTGAATTCTTCGGCAATAAATGATATAAAAGTTAAAAACGAATGAGCAACTTCAGTTTTCAGTTAACATATTGGCTTATTGCATTTTAGGAGCCGAGAGTTGAAGAAGAGTCATCTGATGGCGGACTGGCCTTGTCAGATGGTCATGGTTCTGGGGATGGAGGCTCTGGAGAAGATGATGAAGATTTTGAAGAAGTACCTCCAACATCACCAAATGTTGATGAAAAATCAGCTTGCAACGTCCATGTCTCCAATCTGGTGATACTTCAGCTAAAGGAGCAAAAGGGGGTGCACACCGACTTTGTTCTTCAAGCTGTGGTAAAGCCGAACCAGCGACCATCGTCTTTCATGGTTTCGCGTGTACTCCTTAGCAAGTTGGGTACTACCAACTGGCGCATTGTCCAGTCTCACGAAGAGGGAGACTCCGCGTATCTTTACATCAAGATGCGTAGACAGGATGTGCTAAGGTGTCACGGGAAGAGGTACGAGTGGGAGGGAGAACAAGTCACCTTCTGTAAGGTGAATAGACTCATTCCACTCATACGTGATCCCATGGAAGCTGGGCCAGTTCACAAGATCTTCTAAGTTGTGCCTGTGAAGACAATGTTTCTTTTGTTTAAAC
Organism: Alopecurus myosuroides; assembly: GCA_028641055.1. Lineage (NCBI taxonomy): Eukaryota > Viridiplantae > Streptophyta > Magnoliopsida > Poales > Poaceae > Alopecurus > Alopecurus myosuroides. The sequence continues at coordinate 113,437,851 of CM054059.1, read as the reverse complement.
TATGTGTTGCTTCCAGCACTCCTGCATGATGCACTATGTGAAACATTATGTCCTTTTTATGTTATCGTTTAGCAGAGCTTATTAATATTGTTAAAGAGTTGTTTCTTTTTTGGAGGGCACGCAATTGGCACCTGATTTTTATAGGAGATAGTGGTTTGAGTACATGAACTTGACAGTTCGTTGCGAGCAACACTATCACTTACACCACTCCACACCGGCTAGTCCGAGAACTGTCCCACAGACTCAAAAACCAAACACAAGAGAAGGCCTTTCCTAAACAAAGATCAGAGCCGCGTCGCCACAGATGCTGGTGCCTCTTAGGAATAACAAACTCCATCTTGACATCCCTAGTCGTCGAACCACCCAAAGGAGAATGGCGGCAGGACTAGTTCTGCCTCGAGGAGGGAACTACTCGAACACCGCCAGCGAGGAGAGTTGTCATTGAGTTCAAACCAGACTTCACGTAGCATAATTTGCACTACTAGTTAGATATAGCACTTGCAATATGAACAAAAGTACCAAGATTAATCCATAGCTCAAAAGTAGCATATGTACTACTCGAATAAATTTACATATACTCTAATTACAAAGAACAAAAGTAGCATATATACTACGCCGCAGCAGGTGATCTAGTGCCAAGTGTGGGTCGCCCTCGCCCTCCTTGATCTGCCTCCCTCCTCGGCCTTCTTGGCGTCACTCATGGGTTTGAGCTTACGGTACAACTCTAGGGAGAGGAACCCATCAATTGCAGCATAGGTGATATGTTCCATGTCTAGCATTTGGTTGTCCCAGTAGCTGTGCCACCGGTAATCCTTCTTCTTCATGTTTTTGTAGACGGGATCAATAAATTTTGCTGCCATGGTAGCCATTCCAACTTTCTTTTCTTTGAACACATGAAAGTATAAATCTTGGATATCCTCATGATTTTCTTTTGGAATAGAAAAATTCCAGGTTCTCGCAAACATTTTCTTGTCGTTGTTGGTGTCAACACTTGCAAATTTGACGCCGCCAAAACGAAAAAGATCAGCCAGCGTCGCAGATTGCCACCAGTCACCACTGAAGTACACAAGTAACAAGAGTTTAGAAAAGTACTACTCCCTCCGATCTGAAAAAAAAGTGTGTGAGAAAACTGTTACGCATGCATGTCTGGATGAGTACTAGTTGCAGAAAATCTAGATGAGTACTAGTTGCCGAAAAAAAGAGGAAAAAAGTAGTAGTAACACCAATCACAAGAACCAAGAATAACCAAATAGCAATCACAAGAACATGGCGGCGGAGCAGATGAGTACTAGTTGCAGAAAACAAGAGGAAAAATGACTTTAACCTGGAGTGATGGTACACCAGGACGTGGCGGCGTAATGCAAGCTGAAGGACGGCGACCTTCTTCTCGATATCAACCTTGTGGGATGTGTACTCGAAATCGAGCCCCATGAACCTTTCTTCTCCGCTATCAATCCACTGCTCGTACATGTCTACGACACGCTGCACCTCGGCAGGGTCGTTGGTGTACGTGACGTCGATGCTTTCCTCGCCATGGATGGGGACCTTAATCGTGCGGCAGAAATACTTCTGTTCGTCCATTCTTGGAAGAAGAAGAGAGGGGAGCGGATGGAAGAAGAAGAGACTGGAGTGCAGCGGTTGGAAGAGATGTAGTGGTGAATACGAATGGAAGTACAGGGGAGTATTAATATTAATTCTGTACGGAGCAGACTCGAAGTGGTTTCCGTGTGAAATCGATAGAAAAAAAATTGGGAAGCACCTGTGCCGTGTGTGTACATAGACCTACTAAACCTACACAATGGCCAGTGCGGCCCACGATTTGTCCCATAGTACTCACTTGTTTGTGGGCCCAAACTAATAAGCCTATTTTTAATCTACTAAACCTACACAATGGTCAACACGGCCCACGATTTGTCCCATCAAAACAGCTAGTCTACAGCCTGACCTAAGGCAGCGTGCGTGTAATCATTCTCCCACAGAAAACCGCCGACTTCACACGCCTCCCTCGCCACGTGTTCGCCGCCGCCTGCCCTTCCGCACAAGTTTGACCTAGAATTTTCAGTCTACCGGCCGGCGCACCCTCCACTTCGATCATGAAGCCAACCAAAGACGTGCCAACTTGATCTTACGCATCATTTTGCATCTTTGATCGTGATTATCACACCAGATCTGATCGTTTTTGTTCGTTTTTTCTCGCAGTGTCCAGTTTGTTTTGACAGACTAGGGATGTGTGGCAGTGATGACATGACGACTGATTATTTCGTCATAACCCTTGTAGAGGGATTTGAGGAGAAGACGGTAAGGATTCTAATCTACTCATGTACAAATTGGATTTGGATTTTTCGTGATTATTCACATGTAATATACGTAGCATATCTACCGGTCCTAGCTAGTACTCATTGTGTCATGTGTTAATCATTGATGTAATATACGTAGCTGATCTAGCTAGCAAATTTTTTGGGACTGTGATCTCTAGTAGTTATGGACGTTTTTTTATGAACTACCTACATGCAATTTCAATACTTGAAGGGTACCATTCTGAAACTATGAGTGCATGTTCAGTTATTTGCAGTACAGGACTATTGCTTCAATGTCCAATTATAGGAAAAAGTACAAATAGCTACTCTTGTAGGATATATCTACTTTTAGTAAGTCCAATTTACTACTGGCTCATAATTGAATAAAATACATGCTCTTATTTAGGTGATCCCCTGCTACATCAGACAATATTTCTTAAGAATGCATGATGTTTTCCCTATGGAGGACAGAAATTTTCAAGCCACACTGATTACCAAGGAAGGATTATCGTTTATAGTTGAGCTTAGCAACATCGACGGGATAACCTTTCTGAAGGGAAATTACTGGAAAGAATTTAGTAGGCTTTACAAACTTGAAGTTGGTATGGAGCTTGTTTTCAAGACCGACACACAAAGAGGCCAAACTGAGGTCATAACCGGAAATGACCCAATCATCCATCCGTGTAAGTTCTTACTTAATACAAAAAAATTATGTTGTGCACATAAACATTAATATATTACTTGGTTGCGGCATGTGTAATCCACTAATTTCAGGCGTATTACATTTTTACAGCATACTACCACATGTCCCCTGAGAGGCGTCACATTGTTGACTCACTCTCTAGCACTGATGGGACCATGATTAACTGGAGGATGATGGAGACGGTGATCGACGCTGTTGAAAACTTGGATTACACTGTTCTATTCCACAGAGCTGGAGAGTATGAGGAAGCAGAATTGGTTGTCGGGGTGCTGCATACTCTGAATTGGACAAACAGCGAGAACTTCAATAAACATGTGGTAAATCTTTAAGAACACATCTTCTCTTATGCGCAAAGTAATACGTGTACACTTGTTCTATTTAATTTCCTTTCTTTTAACATGATTATTTCCCGATAGCTTTTTTCTTGACTATAAGTCTTTGCATGCAACAGAAAATCCCAAGGCGTCTGATTCGTGCACATATGGCAAGAAATGGTACAATCACTATTGTTTGCTACCCGAGAACTGAGGTGACATCGACATATTCAATTTCTGATCTTGATGGTCGCTTGTGCGTCAGCGGGTGGAAAGAGTTCATGGCGAAGGAAAGTCATCTCAAACAGGGTGACAAGATGCTGTTATTGCTATACCAGTGCGCTGAAGGGCTCTACTTGTTTGCTACCCATGTCCCTGAAGTTGGTCTGTAATAGGAATGCAGTGATATTGATGGTTTCTGTGTGCAACTATATGCATGCAGCCCCGTTGCTACAATATAAAAACCGTGTTAAGACTCTATATTAGATTGTTGAATTCTCACACAATTTAACTGTTATGTTCTTTTAGTTTTAGTATTTTTATGATGTCATTTTGTTTTTTATGCTGAGCTTTACCATTTTTGCTTTACCATATTGAATTTTATGACTCATAAAAATGTAAACAAGGGTGCAAACCACACATGCTCAATGGAAAAAATATCCAGTGATACTAGCCCCTTGTTCTCCCATGCTACCATTTTAAAAAATCAACTATAGATGTTTCATAAAATTCCGGAAAAATTTATTAATGTTCCCAAAGAATTTGTGTACATAATGTAAAAAAAAAACCAGGTCCAAATTCGACCTACACATTGAGAAACAAAAAGTACAAATCAGCAAATATGCACTATATATTCACATTTGGATTTGTCTTTTTGGTTAGTCAATATTACTTTCGTATCTGGACATAAAATTATTACACATTGTTGTAACTCTACTCGTGATTTTTCCTAGATTTTTTTGAATCACCAAAACTTCATTTATTCGAAACGGTACCATGGTAGCATGCAAGAGGGCTAGTATCACAGGATATTCTTCCCATGCTTTGGCGAAATAGGCTGAATCACCGCTATATTAATATAGCAACCACCCGGTGCAACAGTTTTGATACAACGCCGGCTGAGGCGACAACCAATAAACGCAAAAGAAGAAAAGAAAAGGAGACGCAAGTGGATCGACGAAACGACCACTGCGCCCACCTACCTACTACAACCAAGCTGCTAGCACCGGGACGTCAAATACCAATCAACACCTTCAACATGGATAGTCGCGCTTCTAGGGTTTCCCCCGGCACATCGGGGCGGCGGATGCAGGGTAGACGCGATGCCCTTCATGAAGGGAGGATGCCACCCGATGGCGACACCGCTCTAATATCGGTACTCCGACAAGGATTTCTCCCAAACACACCCTCACCACCATCCTTGACGATCCGTCGCCTAGGTGCCTCGCAACCACCGGACGAACCGACCACCAGCATGCGACACCACGGTGCGACAACATTTAACCAGGATGAGGGAATCAAATGTGTTGGGCACGGTTTATCATTGGCTTCATCATTAAGGACCAATTTACGAAAGATCAAATGTGGAGGCACGTTCACATGATGAAAATTTTGAGGAAAACCGTTTATACTCTAATTTAATCGATTGCTACACGCACACCAACTGCTACACACACGAACTCGAGTCCTCTCCCTCTCCACCCCCCGATTCCCCACCGCCGCCACGGCTAGCCCTCTCCGCCCCCAGATCCCCCACCGACACCCGGCGGAACGACGCCGCGACAAACGCCGCCGCAACCGCCACCGGCGTCCTCGCGTCGTCCAGCCGTCGCGCCGCAGGTAAGTTTCCCCGGCCGCCGTACCTTTCATTGTTAGGTTTAGATGTAGATTGAGTTATATGTTAGATGAGGCCTCTTTGATTCATAGGAATGCCATAGGAATTTTGTAGGATTAGATCCTATAGGAATTTTTCCTATATTGCTCGTTTGATTCATAGGATCATATCCTATAGGAAATATTCCCGTAGAAATCTTGTAGTACAAATCCTATAGGAAAAGAACATGAGGTCCAACCTCATGGAAAAATTCCTTCACACAATCAAAGGAAAATGCTCTTCTCATAGGAATCATTTGGTCATACCATACCAATCCTACAAGTTTCCTATCCCTACACTTTTCCTACCATATGAATCAAAGGAGCCCTATTATTGTGATTTTAGATGTAGATCGACTTAGAAATTAGATTTTCATTGTTAGATTTAAGTTTATTCAGCCACCAAAATTAGATGTACATTGTTAGATTTAAGTTGGTTTTTGAATGGTAAATGGTTAGATGTGTATCTGAATTCAGTGTATGGAACGCACCACCGCAGGCAATGGATGTATGTGAACAGTGTGGCTACAAGGAGTGCATGAACAAGAAATTTACCATTGTTCTACCAGAGGGGTTTGAAAACAGATTGGTATATACTTTCGGTCAATCTACTTTTTGAAAACTGACAATAAATTTGTACTAAAAATATGTACTTCTTTTTTTTTTACAGATCATACCTTGCAGATTCAGGCGTGACTTTTTGGAGCATATTCAAGTTGCGATTTGGGACCACCCTAGAACTCTCGAGGTGAACTTGGTGAGCTTGAGAGTGCTAGAGCACCAGCACAAAGTTGTAGTCACACATGAGGATGGAAAAACATACTTCAGCGGTCAGCAATGGGGCCAGCTTGTGGAACGCTACGAGATGGATCCAACAGGGAGATTGACATTCTATCTCGATGAAGGTGATGTGTCCACCTACTTCCTCTACGATCGACCTGACGATGCTGAAGACACCGAAGATGATGTTCCCATAGCTCCCTACTGAGGATACACATGTTGTCATTATTCAGTCAGATGATGAGTAGGTATCGTGGTTGTAGCTGAGAGTTCTAGCTTTATGCGAACTTTTAGATTACATGTTAATGTTGAGTACTATCTGGTTGAATCTTTGAATGTTTATGCGGTTTTTTTTTAATGCTTGTTATGTTATCTCATAATTGAATACCATTTGTGCGCTTCTAGTCAATATTACATACCCTTTTTATTTACCGATTTCTATAGGATAGTGATGTGGACTATGACATCAACGCCAATGATCATGTAGTATAACCTGTGTCGATTCCAGAAACACGCCAGTGGACACCTAGATAGCAGGGGCGTACGAGTTTCATGCCAGAACTGAAGAAAAACCACACCAATAACAGGGCTTTTCCGACTAGTGTTGAATATTAACACAACAATGCATTTCGAAATGAATTAATTTAATCATAAAATGAAACTAGTAAAACTTAATAGAGCATTTATAATTGAACGTTATTGCCAAGGGAAAAACATATTGTTCACAAGGCAAATGGGCTGTGAAGACAAATTGTACAATTAATAGGCCCATACTCCGGTTGGGCCATTGGGCGAGCGAAAGGGCTACGTTTGTCCGCCCGGTCTCCTCCAAACTGCCCTGCCCCCACACGACAACGCCGCTCTATCCGTTCTCAGGCGACTTCACCGCCGTATCGGCCCTGCGCGACCGATCAATCCGCCACTATTACCTCGCCGCCATCCGAACTCGATTAGCGTAAACTATTGAACTGCCGCCAACGCTGCCCCGCCGACTTGTACTCAACCGTTGCTTCCGCCGCTCGTCAGACGCAATTACAAGGTTTGTACCAATACTGATGAAATCCTTGGTTTCCATCCTGCCGGTTCGATGAAGTTAATGGCGATTGCAATTGCTGTCAGATAGACTAGCTGCTTGTGTTCACATATGCGTGTCTGTTTTATCAGTTTCAGTTGTAAGTGTTAGTGTAATATTCATAGCAATGTCAGGAATTCAGGTACGAACTAGGTTTTATATTTTCATAGCCATGTCAGTTTCAGGTGTAAGTGTTAGTTTCAATCGAACGCTGTGTTGTGAAGTAATGTCTAATGTAATCCCCTGCAATTCTTACTTACTTGAAAGACCTGTATGCCTGTCTCTCTGATGTATTTGTTGTTTCGAAATACTTTTGTGTGATTTAATGCTGCTCCTTTTTTTTACAAGACCGGCTAAACGGAGATAACGCAAAATGTCACAAGACAAGAGCTGGATGGAGAAGGATAGAGATTCTATGGAGTGGCAAAGTGGCATCGAGAGTTTCTTGGAACTTAGTTTTGATGGTGCTGAACCAGACGCAAGAAACTTTTGCCCGTGTACGAAATGTCTGAATAATGCTCAGAAAACTAAAAGGAGATCCATAGGCACTTGCTTAAGAATGGGATGGATCCGTCCTACAAAAAATGGGTATTCCATGGTGAACCCGAGGAGGACAACATGTCTGAAGATTCTGATGATGAAGACGATGCAGGTGGTGGTGAAGGGATATGTGACATGCTCGATACTCTGATAAGGGCCACAAAAGTGGGAAGTAATGCAGGAGACACGAGCGGTGATGGAATGAAACAGGAGCCAAATGCATCTGCAAAGGCGTTCTACAAACTATTGGAAGAGGGAAAAACATCGTTGTACCCAGGTTGTGAGGAGGTCACAAAGATATCTTTCATTGTGAAGCTTTACCAAATCAAGTGCGTGTCTGGGATGACCAACAGAGCATGTGACTTAATGCTGCGGATGTTCACGGAGGTGCTGCCAAAGGGTCACTGCATTCCTACTAATCTCGCACAAGTAAGGAAGGTCATTCGAGAGTTTGGACTGGATTACAAGAAGATACACGCGTGCTATAATGATTGTGTGCTATTCCGTAATGAGCATGCTGATGCCCAAGAATGCCCTGTCTGTCATACGTCTCGATGGAAATCAAGTCCAACCGTAGACAAAGCTGATTCATCGATCCGTAAATCAAAGAAGCAAGTGCCACAGAAAGTTCTATGGTATTTCCCACTCATTCAAAGACTGCAAAGGCTGTACATGACAGAAGATATGTCAACTGATATGAAATGGCATAAGGAGAAACGTAAAGATGATGGCATAATGAGGCATCCTGCAGATTCGAAGGCCTGGAAAAGCCTTGATGAAAGATATAGTCAGAAAGAATTCGCAAAAGATGCTCGCAGTGTTCGGCTTGGCCTTGCTTCAGATGGATTCAACCCCTTTGGGCTCATGAGTATATCACACACTACATGGCCTGTCATTCTGATCCCATATAACTTGCCACCATGGATGTGTATGAAACAAGAGAACTGGATAATGTCAATGATTATTCCAGGACCAAAGTCAGCAGGAAATAACATTGATGTGTACTTACAACCTTTGATTGATGAACTGTTAGTTCTATGGTTGGATGGTGTTGAAGCATATGATGCTGCAACTAAACAAAATTTCAAGTTGTATGCATGCGTGTTGTGGACCATCAATGACTACCCGGCTTACGCAATGCTGAGTGGTTGGAGCACAAAAGGCAAGCTAGCATGCCCTTACTGCCACAAGCATACAGACTTTTTATGGCTCCGGTATGGTAGAAAGCATTGCTACATGGGACACCGACGTTTTCTACGGAAACAACACAAATGGCGTCGAAACAAGGTTATGTTCAACAACAAGCCAGACCATAGAGACGCCCCGGTGCCACTTACAGGCATTGAAGTTCTAAAGGAGCTTGATAGCATTCAGCATGAACCATTTGGGCGGTCAAATAAGAGAAAGCGACCGGAAACTAATCCCTGGCACAATTGGCGGAAGAAAAGTGTGTTCTTCCAGCTCCCGTATTGGCAGCACTTGCTCGTGAGGCACAATTTGGATGTTATGCACATCGAGAAGAACATTTGTGACAGCATTCTGGGTACTTTGCTTGAGATGGATGGGAAAACAAAGGATGGTACGAAGGCTCGCCTAGATTTGGAGTTTTTGAAAATTAGGGAGGATCAGCACGCAAAGCCCGCCGGTAAGGATAAGTACAAACTTAAGAAATGCGTGTATGCTTTAAAAAAGGGAGAGAAGATAATGCTGCTCAGGTTTCTGCAGAGCATACGGATGCCTGATGGCTATGCTTCACACATTAAGCGATGTGTGGTCCTCGAGCAGTGCAAGTTTAGTGGACTCAAAACTCATGACTGCCATGTTATATTACAGAAACTTCTTCCTATTGCGTTGCGCAAGCTTCTGCCGGAGAATGTCCTTACCCCATTGCTTCAGCTCAGTAAATTCTTTTCCGATTTATGCTCCAAGGAGTTAAGGGATGAGGATTTGTTGAATTTGGACCAACAAATTGCAGTAATTCTATGTCAGCTAGAGATGATATATCCACCAGCTTTCTTTGATATTATGATGCATCTCCCAATTCATCTAGCTCGAGAAGCATGGTTTGCAGGGCCTGTACAGTATAGATGGATGTATCCGGTTGAGAGATACCTGCGTACGTTGAAGGGATATGTACGTAACAAGGCTCATCCAGAAGGTTCAATTGCAGAGGGGTACATACTTGAAGAGTGCATGACGTTCTGCAGTCGATTCGTTAAAGGCTCGCCTACAAAAATAAGTCAGTCAGAACGCCATGCAGATGGAGCTACAGATGAGGCACCAACAGGGATTAGCATAATGAGTGCAGTTGATTACTCCAAGAAAGGTTTTGCCCGTGAATCACTGTCTTTGGAAGCTCTTAATCAAATGAGGCACTACATAATAACAAACTGCAAGGAAACCGAGCCATGGATTCAGTAAGGAAACTTATGTATTTGTTTCATATCATGATATGCATTAACACTTTGGTTATGAAGTAACCATATATCATTTCTTTTTGAAGGGAACATATTGACGAGCTCAAAAAGAACAATTGTCCTAATCCTAAAAAGAAACACAAGGAAGATTTTGTTGGCTGGTTCGAAAGACGGGTAAGTTACTTTAGCATTTTCATAAATGTTTCTCGTAATAAAAAAACAATGGTGTATAGTACACTCACACATATTCTATTCCATGAAACAGATCACACAACTCCATAAAGATGGGAAGGTCAACAGTCTGTTGTATACACTAGCTAAAGGGCCTGATCAAATTGCTCGTGTGTTCAACCGTACAGTACTGAATGGATATTACTTTCGTAATACCGAAATAGAGCTTGACTTGAGTACCCAAAATAGTGGCGTCGTAGTCAACGCGCAAGGAAGCACCAGCAGTACTGATTATTATGGGGTGATAAAGAAAATCATATTTCTTGACTTTTCTCCTGATAAGGAGGTTGTTCTATTGCAGTGAAATCATAGTAAGGGGTATAGGAGGGACAAGTATGGAATTATTGACCTCGACACTAGTGTACACCGATTCACGGAAGACCCTTACATTCTAGGCATCCAAGCTGCACAGGTTTTCTATGTGAGAGATGTGAAGAGCCCTAATTGGGCAAGTGCTATAAAAATGAATCCACGCAATTTGTTTGCTCCTTCGGTTTTAAATGGTGCAGACCTAGATGATCTTGCAGAAGGAGATGAACGTGGTGATGCAGATGTACAGGATGTCGTCGATGCAGGAATTACAGTTCCAGAATTTACTTTACCTGACGATATTACTAGTTGGTGCAGAAATGATGATGAAGGAACCAGCGTTGATGTTTCAGTCATAAATAATTTAAGACCTGCTGATTTTGACGAATACCAAGTCGAATATGATGCTGATACTGATGATGATGAGGCTTACATAAATGATGGTCATGTTGCTCCTTTGGTAGAAGATGAATTGGATGATGACCATGGATTCTTTGTATAGGCTGTCTCTGCACTGTTTGGCTTAAAGGTTTTGCCATGAACATGCATGGATGAAAGATCGTGTAATAACATAATTTTTGTTTAAAGATTCCAAAGTTCCAGTATTTAGAAATTTTGAATTTCCATGATAAATGTACTAGTGAAATTGCGTCTTATATGAGTTCTTGATTCATTATTAAGTACTGTCACTTGTTGCAACATTAGTAAAATGCTAAGTGCTGCAGAAATTCAATTGCAAACAATATTTAAAAAAAATTGTGCTCACCAAACTGAGATACTGGACCAAAAATGAATTGTAGTCCTAAGAAAATTGCAACAGTGATCAAGGGCACGGCCCATGAGGCCCGTTAAGCTAGTCTATGAATGGTCGTTGTAAAATAACTTGTTCATTTTTGCAACAGTACGGTGATTGTTGCTTTACGTTTAACCTATTACCATACGACCCAAATTGTCGCAGTAAACAATAGGTATTGCCGCAGGATAAATTTGAGGCGAAAAACATATGGTATTGCCGCACGAAAAATTTGGTTGCAATAGTTAGCTTTTTTTTTGCAACAATATTTTTAACTACCGCAACATAAATACAGATGTTGCAATATATGACTGAATATCACCACGAATGCTTATTTCGTTGGAATACCATGTCTCTAAGGCAACAAAAGGAGTGCCTCGCGCAACGAAAATACTCTGTCGCAACAACGCGCTTGTATTCCAACAGCAGTACAAATCGTGGCAATAGGAGGCCTCTACCGCAACAGAACGACAATTTATCGCCACCAAAATGAGTCGTGGAAATACGAGTGCCCTATCACCACAACCTGAGAGGTCGTGGTAATTTGTGATTATATCGCAACGAAAAAAACCCGTAGCTACAGATTTCGTTGCAAGAGACCGGTTCTCTTGTAGTGCATCGCGCAGAACAAAATCAACAAGGCCCGAGCGATTAGGAACCGCGCACGGCCTCCGTCCACCTTCTCGGACGAAGAGGCCTGTGGCGCATTGTGTTTTACTCGCGACATCCGCGAGGCACCGATGTCCAGGAGATTTAAGATTACCACGGAAGTGCCAAAGTACGACGGCTCGCTGGAGCCCAAATCCTTGCTGTCGGATTACCTCACGGCAGTAAAATGCCAACGTGGGAACAAGACCACAGCTATGCAGTACCTTAACTTACATCTCGTAGGCGCTATGCGTAGCTGGCTCGAAGGAAGACCGAGGACGTGCTATGGATCATGGGACGATCTAACCTTCGACTTCCGCAAGAACTTCCACGCAACATATAAAAGCCCCGCGTCCATCGAGGAGATGCGGGCTTGTATGCAGAAGAGTGGTGATTCTACTCGCGAGTATATCCAGCGGTGGACCACGCTAAAAAATACAGAGGGAAACATATCAGAAGAGGTTGCAGTCGAAGCTTTCACCAAAGGAGCTCGACGAACCGCCTTCAGAGAAGAACCGGGACGAGCTGCACCCAAAACCATCGGAGAGCTGATGGCTATAGCCGACAGATGGGCCAACGGCAGGCATCTTCGCCAGTATCTGAGGACGACCGCCATAGCCGAAAGAAAAGGAGAAAACATTACGACCACGACGATCGAGAAGAACTAGTTGAGGCAGAGTTTACAAGAAATCGTGACAGCGGACCTCGTGGAAATCGCGAATGGAAGCCAAATTGTTTTGTAGGACCTCTTCATTATTGGGGCTACCAATAGGCCTGACCTTCTTGATTCTTCACTTCTCCGCCCTGGCCGATTCGACAAGCTTCTCTATGTTGGTGTAAATACCGAAGCAACATACAGGGAAAGGTAGTCACTGACAGTTCATCCATTCACCAAATTTCAGATTAGCTTCGACTAAATTATGACCTCCCTGTAATTGTCATGCAGGATACTGAAAGCACAAACACGCAAATACAATCTCCACAGGAATGTGTCTCTCTTGTCGATCGCGCAGCACTGTCCACCAAACTTTAGTGGTGCTGATATTTTATGCATTATGCGCAGATGCATGGTTTCATGCGGCTAAGCGTTCCGTGAGTAGTTGTGCTTCCCTACTGCCACCATATGTTTTTTCTTAGCCATGGTCTGTTGGACTTACACGTGCCCGTTTGAAGGTCAAAACACTTGAAGCTGACCCTTCAAGAAATAACGATACCGTTGCTGAAGAAGTCATTGTCGAGAGTAGGGCTGGAATTAAAACTCAAACCTCGCGAGTTAAACGAGTAGCTCGCAACTCGACTTGGCTCGGCTCGAGCTCGCTGTCCAACGAGCCGAGTCGAGTTTTCGTTTTCGACAGTAAACGAGTTCAAGCTAAACGAGCCGAGTTTACGAGTACTCGTTTAGCTCGTTTAACTCGGTAAAAAGAATTTCTAATGATATTCTTATATATGTGAACATTTTTTTACTGATTATTGTAGTTTATTTATGACAAATTATTTTATGGTGACATCTTTTCATCGATTATTGTGATGATTTTATTATACGTGCCCCAAATAATGAAAAATAAGTATATATACAATACATAATGTTGACTTTTTATAGTTCTATAAAATAAAAAAAGTTAAACGAGTAGCTCGCGAGCTACTCGCGAGTTCACCAAGCCGAGCCGAGTTTTGTTTTCGGACTCGTTTGTTGAACGAGTCGAGCCGAACTCGACTCGTCAGTTGACCGAGCTTGAGCGAGTCGAGCCGAGCTGACTCGGCTCGGCTCGAATTCCAGCCCTAGTCGAGAGTGATGATTTTATGACGGTAATATGGATACCATTTTCAGCAAGCACAATAAATACGGTATCATTCTGGTCATATCTTTGGAGTTAAATTAGTTTTCTTATCGCACAGGTTTTGGGCAATATCTCGCCGTCATTGACAATGGAGGAGTTGCAGAATTATGAACAGCTGAGGCAAAAGATCGAAGGACCGTCTAGATGATGTTTGTTGATACTTCACCTTTTTTTTTTGAGATGTTGTTGATACTTCACTGAAAGAGTGTATTGCCCACCTCTCAACTATCTCATAGTACAACCCTCAACTTCCTTCTCTGGAAGTTTTTATTTTTTGCATCATCAGGGGAGCTTACCCAGGTTCCATTACCATAAGTAAACATGGGATACATTGTGCAGTTGAAATAACATGATAAGAAAACAAGCTAAGGCAACTCAAAACAGAGAAACGAGTCTAGATTTAGAGTGAGAGCTCAGGATACCGAGAAACGTAGCGCCATAAGATTGAAGCATACAAAATCAGACATTGCCAGCATGGTCACTATCTCAGCTTCAGATTTTCTCTTCTCCAGCAGGAAAGGGCTAGGAGGCTAGGATCTGATGTCGAGCCGTGAAATAGGACTAAGATTTTTTTGATAGGGAGTGAAGTAGGAAATAAATTACCGGCAAGCATCCCAGTCTAAATTTGTGAATAACTTAGATTTTTTCAATCTGCAATTCCACTGCGTTCGTCGATAGTAGCCATGTTGGAGGTATCCAGCTCAAATTTGGCATATTTTCTGGTTTACTGTGCATGGACTAGTGGCAGACCCAGTAATTTGTTTTCCACCAGGTGTTCATACTTCCATGGAAAATTGTAATATTGATACAAAATTCTTGGAAGTACAATGTATAACCGCATTCCGAAAAGTACAATGTATTACTAGCTTTGAAAAGTACGATGTATATAGCTTAATAAGTCTCTTTGGGTCACAGGATTGAAAATCCTAGGAATAGGAAAACACACAGAATTTGTCTTTTGCAAAGCACAAGAACATAGTGAGCTACATCAATCAATGCGGTATCCATGGAGTAACGCATACTGAACAAATTCTGGTGTTGAAACTATGATAACCAAATTCTATTTTTCTTCCATAGAACGCAGTGCATTAGTATTATACATTCAGATGATTCAAGTCAAATTTACCTTAATAGTATGTAGAATAACCTTCTTCACTTCCTCGAGCCCACCAGCATCCTCCCATTTCACATCAGGAACCTAATAGCGCAAAACAATCAAATCAGGGACTTGCAGAAAGCAAGCTAAAGGTGACATGTATGGTGTCATCGGTTTTATATGCAAATGGGCCTGAAATCTTGGGCATGAAACCAGACGTTTGCACTGACATATCTTTTACAAATTTGTCTTGGATACTCTGGAAATAAAACCATATAAGCGGGAGATTTTGAAAAGACCGTTTGCACAATAAACTATTCTTCTTCCATGAAGCATATCAAATATAGTACTCCTAAGCAATACACTCACTAAATAAATATCAAGCTGTTTATACGGCTGAACTACCAATGTGAAACGAAGACTTCGATTTGTAGAGGTTACGTATTTTTTCCCACAATTCGACTATTGCCAAAGGGCATGTTTCTTTCATCTCAGCATACCCTCGGCTCGCCATCACATTATCCATTTGGGTTGTACCCAAAGAGGCAACAAAGTGAATGCAAGCATCATTCAACCTGCCACAATGATGCCGATCTGCCAAAACCAGTGTAGTCATCACGGTCGTCACATTGATGTTGTCACATAAGATGTTTTCACATATTATCTTGAGCCTGTCCATGCCATATCGATCTGCGGCAACAAGCAAATGCCGGATTGCCTCTTCATAGTCATCAGAGCCAACATCATCCATGGCGGGCAGCGAATCGATGTATATAAAGTGGAGCAGGGCCTCAAAGATCGCGGGCTGCATGTCACAGATGATAATACGACTCATGTCCTTTTCTCTCATGGCACCAAACAACTCTGCTTTGAAGACCGGCGACCGCATCGCGAGCACCGTCTTGTGAGCAGGAAAAGCCTCTCCTTGAACCTCGAAAACCACATCGGCGCCGTCTTTCTCCTGCAGCAGTTTCCGGAGATGCTCTTTGATATTGGATGGCGGCACTTGGGCAGATGGTTGGACCTGCAGAGAATCCTTGTCAAGTGTTATTACACACTCGATGGTGAGGCACTCGTCGCGAAGGTAAGGCGACCCTTCCAGCTCGCTCCTTCTCTTGAAATTGTTGTGGCCACAGGTCATGATACTACAGGAATCGAATTTTGACGTCATGGTATGGGGCGGGGAAGATCCGGTGACGTCCACCAAACTGAACTGAACGGATGCCCTCACCCTGATGTCGTTTTTCTTGCTTTGTAGACGGACAAATACCGCTAGGTAGTCTTTCATATTGAAAACGTTGCTGAGTCCTTCAGGGTAGCATAGAATCTGCCAGTCGTAACCACCGACGGCAAAGACGGCCGATTTGACGCCGGAATCGCCGAGCACCTCTCGTCGCGGGTTGTAACCTGAGATCTCGAACACGTGGGAGCCCTGCACCGGCTTGGCGGCGCGTAGCGTCAATGGTGAGGTATCCATCGCGGCTTCCCCTGCCATGGCGAGTCGGGGTTGGGAGTTTGTTTGTGGGGACTGGGGAGACGAAGCTGAAGTGCGGAACAGGGCCCTAGGCCTTTTCTAGAGACAGAGAGGAAGGCAACAGCCAACAGGGCGTCGGTTATGTGTTGGACTCGGGCTGCACTTCGATTCAAAACCACGCGGATCGGAAGGGCTCTTCTGTCTATACATACAAGGACTCACGCCCTCGATCTCCTGCCTCCTATCTCCACGCGAACAAACCCTCCTCCGGCCGGTCCTGTGATCAACGCCGAGCAAACAAACCGGACGATGGGAAGCACGACGTCCACGCCCCGCGCCGACAACGCGCTCGACGTCGCCAACGCGGTGCAGGGCTTGCACGTGTTCGAGATCCCATGGTGCCGCCCACGCCTGGAGCGACCCATGGACTGCGCCGAGTCGCCCGTGTTCGCAGCATGCGGTCACGACTGGCAAATTCGAACTTACCTCGGCGGAGTAATGGAGACCGATTACGGCTACGTGGCGGTGTACCTCTGCCTACGTGACAAGATCAGCGCCGACACTAAGGTGATGGCATCCGTTCAGCTAAGTTTTGTGGACGTCACCGGATCTTCGCCGCTTCACACCGTCATGATAGACTTTGATTCCAGCTATGATAACGGCGTGTGCGGCACTTGCAAGTTCATGAAGAAAAGCCAGCTCGAGACGTCGCCCTACCTTCGCGACAGTCGCCTCACCATCGCATGCCTCATCACCATTATCAAGGACGACTCCATCAAGGTCCCGGATGTAGCCGCCGAGGTGCCGCCGTCCGACATCACGCAGCATCTCGAGAAGCTGCTGCAGCGGAAAGAGGGCACCGACGTGGTTTTCATGGTCGGGGGAGAAGAATTTCCTGCCCACAGGACGGTGCTCGCCATGCGGTCGCCGGTCTTCAAAGCGGAGCTATACGGTGCGATGAGAGAAAACGGCACGAACCGTATCACCATCGGCGACATGCAGCCCGCCGTCTTTGATGCCTTGCTCCACTTTATCTACACCGATTCACTGTCGCCCGCCATGGATGGTCTCAGCGGCAACGACTATAGAGAGATGATCCGGCATCTGCTCGTTGCCGCCGATCGGTATGCCATGGAAAGGCTGAAGAAGATATGTGGAAGCATCCTTTGTAAAACCCTTGATGTCAAGACCGTGGTGACTACGCTGGCTTTGGCTGACCAGCACCATTGCGACAGGTTGAAAGATGCTTGTATTAAGTATATCGCCTCACTGGGTGGAAAGGAAGTTGATGCTGTAGTGGCAAGCAAAGGGTATGTTGACCTCAAAGCAACAAACACTTCGGCTTTACTTGAACTGTGGGAGAAGACCGGTAGTCTTCGCGATTCAAAGTGTTCAGCTCACGTTGCTAGTGTACCTGCGTATAAATAGCTGCTGCTTCTCTAACAAGTGTCTAGCTTGTTAGCACCAGGGTTATGGTCTTCAGTTCTTCAAGACTAGCGAATATCCAATTAAGTATATCTCCCAAATTTTGTATTGGGCAAGTACTCTTTTCTTTTTTTATTAACTACATGAATTCTTGTGTTATCGCTGATCTGCATTTCTAATTATTATCTTGCTAGCAAGATTCTATCATTTTCCGGTGTTCTTGCTGTTATGTTTTTTACTAGGATACTATGAATCTGTAACTATAATTCCAACTAGCAAGCAGACATAGCCCACCAAACCAGAGATGCGTAACTATACCAGGCAGGTTGTCCACACGTTTCGAGATGCTCCTAACTCCAGAGTGTCACTCGTGGAAGCCAATGAGGCGATCGAGCAAAAGTTGCAACAGTCGGGACACGGTAGAAGAGGGGGGGAATGTGCATAATCAAACAGATTACAGAATAAGAAGCTAACTGCACAACTACGTTTATCCATGGCAGCAACACGCTAAGGCATATTTCGTGTGTTAGCATCTTCCTGCTGAAAACAAAGCTAATTTTGTAAGATAAGTCGCAGTTTATGACGCAGCAGCAGGCAGTATGCGTTACTCCATGATACCACATTTATGTCGCTCACTCTGTTCTTGTGCGTTGCAAAGGACAAATTCTGTGTTTTTCCTATTCCTACCGTTTTTAATCCTGCGGTCCAAAGAGACTCATTAAGCTATATACATTGTACTTTTCAAAGACAGTAATACACCGTACTTTTCAGACTTCGGTTATACATTGTACTTTCTGGAATTTTGTATCAGTATTACAATTTTCACTGTAAGTTTGAACACCTGGTTGAAAAAAATACTGGATCTGTCACTAGTCCCTGCACAGTAAACCAGAAAATATGCCAAATTTGAGCTGGATACCTCCAACATGGCTACTATAGCTAAACGCAGTGGAATATGCCAAAATAAGTAGACTGGGATACTTGCCAGTAATTTATTTTCTACTTCACTCTAGCACAAAATCTTCCTATTTCACGGCTCGACATCAGATCCTAGTCTCCTAGCCCTTTCCTGCTGAAGAAGAGAAAATCTGAAGCTGAGATAGTGAACATGCTGGCAATGTCTGATTTTGTATGCTTCCATCTTATTATGGCGCTATACCAGTATCCCGAGCTCTCCCTCTAAATCTAGACCTGTTTCTCTGTTTTGAGTGCCTTAGCTTGTTTTCTTCTCATGTTATTTGAACTGCACAATGTATCCCATGTTTACTTATGGTAATGGAACCTGGGTAAAAGCTCCCCTGATGATCCACACCAAAAAAAAAACTTCCAGCGAAGGAAGTTGAGGGTTGTACTATGAGATAGTTGAGAGGTGAGCAACACACTCTTTCAGTGAAGTATCAGCAAACATCATCTAGATGGTCCTTCGATCTTCTGTCTCAGCTGCTCATAATTCTGCAACTCCTCCATTGTCAATGACGGCGAGATATCGCCCAAAACCTGTGCGATAAGAAAACTAATTTAACTCCAAAGATATGACCAAAATGATACTCCCTCCTATCCATAAAAAGTGTCGCTCATTTTGTACTAGTTAGTACAAACTTTGTACTAAGTGAGCGACACTTTTATAGATCAGAGGGAGTACCATATTCATTGTGCTTGCTGAAAATGGTTTCCATATTACCGTCATAAAATCATCAGTCTCGACAATGACTTCTTCAGCAACGGTATCGTTATTTCTTGAAGGGTCAGCTTCAAGTGTTTTGACCTTCAAACGGGCACGTGTAAGTCTAACAGACCACGGCTAAGAAAAAACATATGGTGGCAGTAGGGAAGCACAACTACTCACGGAACGCTTAGCAGCATGAAACCATGCGTCCGCACATAACGCATAAATATCAGCACCAGTAAAGTTTGGTGGACAGTGCTGCGCGATCGACAAGAGAGACACATTCTTGTGGAGCTTGTACTTGCGTGTCTGTGCTTTCAGTATCCTGCATGATAATTACTGGGAGGTCATAATTTAGTAGAAGCTAATCTGAAATTAGGTGAATGGAAGAACTGTCGGTGACTACCTTTCCCTGTATGATGCTTCAGTATTTACACCAACATAGAGAAGCTTGTCAAATCGGCCAGGGCGGAGAAGTGCAGAATCAAGAAGGTCAGGCCTATTGGTAGCCCCAATAATGAAGAGGTCCTAGAAAACAATTTGGAAAATGGTTTTTTCTTAATGTCACTGCTTCTAGAAAACACTAGTAAAAAATAGACATATCACAGATGAGGAAATAACCTGGCTGTTATCACTTAACCCATCAATCTCCACCAGCAACTAATAAAGTGAGAAAAAGGGAAAGCGCATTAGCACTCTTAACATTGACAGAAAACTGTGACATCACTTTCCACCTTGATGAAGTTAATTATACCTGGGAAACAACTCTATCCATCACACCTCCAGAATCTGCAGAGGATCCTCGTGCAGGAGCAAGGGAGTCAAGCTCATCGAAGAAAATAACACATGGGCGTGCCGACCTAGCCTGAAATTCACAGTGGAGAACTCAAAAACAGAGTATATATGCATATTTTATGACAGATGTGTGGCTTGTGCAGATGAATATACCTTCTCAAAGATGTCCCTGACATTCTTTTCTGATTCTCCAACATACATGTTTATCAATTCTGGACCTTTCACGCTAAGAAAGTTTAATGAGCACTCAGTTGCTACTGCTTTCGCCAATAATGTCTAACAATTCAGAAGAAAACATCCTAGTGAGCATGCATCATGTTGTTGGATACAGCTATATTTTAACAAATAGGAATGATAACTCCAGTCAGGCAAGGTATAAAACTCATTAAACCTACCTTCCCAGTGCCTGGAGGTCCATATAACAAGACACCTGATCGCTTCGGCAATTTGGAAGAAAAAAGGTGCTTGTACATCAGAGGTAACTGTATACCAGCAAAACAAAAGGACAAGTTATACCTCCAAATCCTACTGCAACAGCTTCTGGTGCTGAAACTACCATAACCGTTATTTTTTTAATTAAGACTGTAGGGCTTGAGCCCAACAGTATTTTATTTCAGAACAAAACCAAAGTTACAGAGTACAGATGCAGATATTTACAGAGAGAGAGAGAGAAGAAAAAGGAAGAAAAACAGGACTCAAGGAAGTTTGTCAATCCATTTTGACAAATCCTGAACAGCTTCTGGTGCTGAAACTATGATAACCAAATTATATTTTTCTTCCATAGAATGCAGTGCATTAGTATTATACATTCAGATGAATCAAGTCAAATTTACCTGAATAGTATCTAGAATAACCTTCTTCACTTCCTCGAGCCCACCAACATCCTCCCATTTCACATCAGGAACCTAATAGCGCAAAACAATCAAATCAGGGACTTGCAGAAAGCAAGCTAAAGGTGACATGTATGGTGTCATCGGTTTTATATGCAGATGGGCCTGAAATCTTTGAAGATATAAGATACTCGAAGATAGGATTAATGTTTTACTTTCGGTGTACCCAATGCAGCACGGTTCCTTTTCTTAGCCCGTTCTAAGGAAGACAAAATATCTTCTTTAGAAAAATGATTTTCTTCACTCTGAGTGGTAGAAGAGCTTGCAGTAACAATATCCTCAAGCTTATCGTTGCTACTTTTCTCCACAGCAACTTTATGTGCAAATGATACACCAGCATCTGCGATCAATGCAAGTATATCCCTGGGCATGAAACCAGACGTTTGCACTGACATATCTTTTACAAACTTGTCATCGATACTCTGAAAATGAAACCATATAAGCAGGAGATTTTAGTAAAAAAGCATAAAACTCAATTTCTGACTCAATAAAAACCAACAAAAAAGCACCTCATCAGCAACTGCCGAGACACCACGGAGTGTTTCAGATATCAAGTTCTTCCTCTGATCTTCGTTTATAGTCTTCATGTTGACCTCATGGCGGAAACATCGCCTAACTGATTGCTGCATTCCTTCAGCACTGTCTGCAGTTGCCACTAGTATAACTTGAATCGAGCTTACAGATTCAGGTTCCACAAGGTACTGAAAACAAATAGGTTCGACAATAAGGAACTTGATATGAGGATGATTTTACATCATAAGAGTAAAACCTAGAAGCTTGAGGAACAAAGTGTTAGAACTCATCTTGTGTAGGTTGGTGTTTTGAGTCTAATTAGGACATGGAATTTGTGTATTGGGCCAGGATGCCACGACTTGTTGTGTCCTTCTCCTAGTTATTCATATATGTGAGCCCTTGGCTAGTTTCTAAGTTGTGAGCTGGGCAGTACTAGTCCCTTCCAAGTTTGAATCAGAGTTAATAAGTTCATGTCTGAGTAGGTCTAGGTCTAGTACCTCGGCTGGTACTATATATGCCTGCCACATGCGTTGTAAGATTAAATCGGAAGTTCATGAACATGCACGTGGAAAACTTGTATTCAAGGGCTTGTATCGTGCCCTGTTTTTCTTCAGTTCCTTGTCTCACCTCTCACGGTACAGCTTGTTGTTACAAGACCTGCGCATATATATGCACGAGCAGCCGACCAAAACCACCTCCACCTAGTAGTATACAGACTCACGCTCGAACAAACTCAACTCAGCTTGAGGCAGCTAGCCAGTAGAAGTATTACGAAACTAAAAATTAACTTACAACTAACACTAGTACCTACCTCCCCCACAAAAAAAAAACACTAGTACCTAACGACCCAGGCTGTGCATGAAAGCCATGCACAAACACTGGACGGACAAGACTTGGTGTTTCCTAACATGGAAACACATGTATTGGTAATTATCAGATTCAAACTCAAAGTGACCAACTAGAGGCAAGATTATTTCCATCACAAAGACTTACTGAATTTCCAGTAACATCCCTTGCTGGCAGTGAGTCTTTCGCAACCCAACGCTGTCCAGTGTACTGCTTAATGACAGATTCAACGTTTGCTGCAATGCCAGATTGCTCAGATTGTGGGCCTTCATTGGAGGATGTATTCCCAATTGCATCGAAGTGGCGAAGAAGTATTATACAAGGAGAATACCTTCAAAAACGAGTCATTCGACAAAAAAGGAAACATCACCACCTGGAAAATGTAAAACAAACTGAACCAAAGAGTTTACCAACTAAAACAGGAATAAGCTTCAACTGTAGAGAATAACAAAGGAAAGACAGAGCAGATGAGTACTTCTGAGCTTCTTTGAAGGCAGCAACAAGCGCAGCAGATGCCCCGCTTTCTGATGATGTCGTTAGATCGTGGCAACAACACTCAACCACATGCATACCAAGATGGTTAGCAACATGCCTGACTACCGTTCTTTTTCCACATCCTGCACCCCCAGCATTTGTTTTGGAAACGATTCAGTTCAAAGTCGATTAGTAAAGAATGAAAAAGGATGAGACTGCACTTATATTGCTGTAACCTGATGGGCCGTACAAAAAAGTGGAAAACTTGATTCTTGGTAAAATATTTGAAGGACATAATGCCGGCGCGATGATAGATGCTAACTGCTCCACTATTTCACCATGCAAAGGTACTGAATCATCATTGGCAGCAAAGAAGCTGCAAGGAGGGACTGGAGCAGAAGCACTTCCCCCAAGCACAAGAGCTGTTTGATCACATTTAACACGAAGAATAGGATCATCTGATGGTTCCATGCCGGTTACCTGGTAAGTAATTCAAACACACATTACTACTTATGGATGAAAAAAAATGAGGGCAAATATAAGCTAAGAGGCTAGACCACATTAATTTTCTATCTTAGTATCTTCATCCAAAAATGTCCGAAAAAAAGAAAAGTGGGAAGTTTTACCTTAAAGTATACCATACTAGAAGGATGCAGTCTATCATTCTCTTTGTTGCATGCTAAGCAGGAGATCATGCCACAGTTCCAGTCATTATGTATGCAAAAAACATCCCCTCTTGCTAGGAACCTATCAAACTTGAAGTATTCATTTAAACCTTGATCTATCATATCTTGGTAATCACTTCCTCCACTGGCTGAATTTATCTTTAGGGAAGCAAGCACACCACAATCAGGAATCCTCACAACAGAAACCCGTAAATGCAAAGCATATCTAGGCACTTGCGGGCATGGGAGAAGCTCTAGGTGAAGAAAAATACCAGTCCCACTGCTAGCAGCACTATTCTCATAAACTGTAGAGCAAAACTTGAAAGGTTCCTCCCCTTTCTGAATAAGAAGTTTGAGAGAAGAAACATGCACACCCAGGTTGAAGGCCAGAAGTGGGCTAACATAAGCAAAATCTTCATCCAAGGGTGCAAATCCATTAGCTGGAAATGAGCGAGTAGGTAAGAATCCCATCACATGATCAGAGGAAGAGGTCGACGCCACAGGGTCAGGATGCTCTTTCTGGGACTCATCAAGAGATGGGCGATCAAACACTACTGCTTTGACAATCCTCCCAACATTATTGTCAGTATTCTTGACAAGCACCTGCAGATTAATAGCTCTTTATTGCATATAACTTCGACATGAGAGATTCCTACATACCAATTTGAGCTCCAAAATCGCAGTAACAAAAATGCAAATATATCTATTAGATTGGCTGAATCAAGTACACCCTCAATGATTGGAAACCATCAAGGGAAATGATCCCGCAAACAAAGGAATTATACAGTAGGAAACAGTAAGAAAAAAACAGACTTATTCGATTTTAAAAAAAAGTTAACAGATATGTGCTTTCTGCTCAAATTGTCCCGACAAGGAGAGATATTCAATATTTGAATCGGACTGGATTGGAAGTCTACCAATGAGCCAAATTATTACTGTTTCATCTAAATTGAATAGCCAAGGACTGAATTTGACTATAACTCGAGAAGCTTTTATTTGGTGTTCTTAAGAATTTCAATACCCTTGTTTCCCGAAGCGACACTTTGTTTCACACATTTCATTTGTTGCAAGTTTGTACCTGTTACAGTTGAGTACGACTACATAATGAGCAAGGCATATATGTGTCCTCTGAGATTGTAGCATCAAAATTCAAGACATGTTGCATATTGTAGTTATTATTACAGCTCAGAACGACTACAAAAATCAGCAAGCCATATCCAATTTATATAAAAAAATTAGAACCAAATTAATCCATACTAATTCACAGACACCCATAGAGTATGAGCACCCCAACGTCCAGGAAACCGAATCCACTCCTCCTCCAAGCACCGGAAGTTTCACAATTCATCCCCTAAAGTGATCGAACTCCCAGCCTGGCAATCCAATTGACACCCAGGACCAGAATTTGAAGCAGAAGGGGACCTCGTACGTACCGGCGTGCCGGTGACGACGGCGAGCCGGCGGAGCGCGGAGGCGGGGAGGGCGACGAAGGACGCGAGCTCGCCGAACTCGCCGCATCCGGAGCCGGATGAGCGGGCGGGGAAGCGGAGGACGCCGGCCTTGAGGCGCACCGGCTCCGGGGCCGGCCCGCGGCGGTCCCCCGGGAGCGAGTCGAGGAGCGCCTGCGTGGACGCGAGCACCAGCGGCTTCCTCCGCGGCCGCCTCTCCACCATGGCCGCAGGCTGGGGCCTGAGCAGAGGGAGGGGGAGTCGAGAGCCAACGAGAGTGCAGGGGGGACGACGAGAGGAGACCCGCTTGACTTGGATCAGCGGAACGAAATAATGGAGGAGCAGAGATCAGAGGTTCCGAGTCTCGGAGAGGAAGACTCGTGTTAGGCTGCGCCTGGAATGCTGTTTATTTTCACGGTCCTCATGATTTACGGGCCAGTTTTGTTGAGGTCCGTAATGTTTACATGCGCGAAAGCTGTCCCCTCGTGAGTCCTCATATCTTCATCCAACGGCTAGAATCAGCACATCACAGTTTTACATTTTAGCCCCCCTATTTTTCGGATATAGAACCCGCACTCCACAGCAGCCCCTATTAAAACGAAAGGGTATATTGTGTTGCACTCGGTCATCTCGATAATTACAACAAAACTGTCATTGCAACAAATTCACTCATATCGCAACAAAAATTATCACCTCGTGTACAAAAAAAAGTTTTGCAACAATTTTTTCCAAAACAAATTGAAGAAAAGTAATGTTACAAAGAATATTTAAACAACGTGTTTATTGCGTTGCAACAAAAAAGTTCAAACAATTCAACAAAAATCACAACTTATTGTAACAAAAAAAAATATTTGCATCAATTAAAAAGTTGGTAGGCAACAAAATAATTTGTCACTGTTCTAGTTGCAACAAAAATTATCCCGTATTTTAACAAAAAAGTAAATCGATAGCAACAATAAAATCATATGTTTGCAACATGTGAATGAGTGCATAAACATATCATTCCAAATGAATTCTAATAAACATATAAGCATTTTCTACAAAATTATCCAGAAAAACATTGCAACATCTCGTTTGTGATTTCTCAACAAAATACGTGCGAAGTTGTTACAATTTTTAAAGACGTACGCAATATATGAAGGAAACACTTAGCGTTTACATGTTTGCACTTAGTGGACTGTTGGAAAAAAAATTATACGAAAATTGGCTAACCAGCCAAATTGCTGCTAATTGGGCCTAATAATCAGTCAAGCCGGTCCAAATAGGCTCTCACGTACGAAAAGGAGCGAGCGAGTGCAAGGTACCTACGCTAGCGTGCGTTAGGTCCCCCTAATATAAGCATTTTCCTATGGGAAATACAGATCGCGACTGGAAAAACTACGAACCAAGCGGCAGCCATTCGAGCGGTTACGATGTCTAAGAGCATCTTCAATCGGCGCCCCCAATAGGCGGATCGCCGCCCGAACAAGTTGTTTGGAGACCGTTTGGACCGGAAGTCGTTGTTGGGGAGCGCCATTCCTCGCTCGCAGCCCCCCAAAAAAAATCTCGAACCAAATTTCATTCAAGTTCTTAGGAAACTTTACAAGATTTGAACGAAGTTTAAACTAAAACATAATTTTAAACTAAAAACGATGTGTTCACTCATAGGACATGTCGAAGTCTTCTTCCTTGACGTCGTACGCGATGTCCCCGCCATCGTCGCTGCCGTCCTCGCCTAGAGAGGGCGGTCGGTTGCTCGGCCCGCCTCATCGTCATTGGCCGCGGGGAAGAAGCCGATGTCGCCCTCAAGATCGATGATGGGTGCTCCGGTGATCGTGGTGTGGTCGGCAAACGACCACGCGCACGCGTCGCGCTTGGGCAGCGCCACCGACGTGTTGAAGGAGGCGCTGAAGGCGGCGGCGAGCCCCTCGGGGTCGTCCTCCGTCGCCAGAGACTGCTGGACGGCTAGCATCTCGGCGTAGGTAGTGGAGGGGGTGCCTCCGTCTTCACCTCCACCTTCGTCTCTTTCGACAGCGGTGGGGCGGAGTGGGCGCCGTCGTTGATGTAGAGGGCATCGGAGCGGCCTGTCGACGAGCGCGGCTCCGTCTTGGTGATGCGGAGGTGCGGCTCAACATATCAAAGTCGGGCCGTTTTTAGACACCGTACGAGGGTTTCGTTTCCCAGTCGGCATGGGAACCCGGCTCCAATAAGGCCTGATTATTAGCACCTTATGCTCCGAAACGGCTAGGAGGACCGGCTCAGGCCTATGCACGGGAACCGGCTAAGATTATGGGTATTGTAGTAGTGTTATAACGTTGAAGCAGAAGAACCTAAGGAGGAGGATGATACGTTGCAAACGTATCTATAATTTTTTATGCTCCATGCTTGTTTTCTACCCAATACCTTTTGTTTTCCACATGTTTTCTTCCGTTTTGCAGATGTTTTCACAAACTAACCTATTAACAAGATGCTCCAGGTCAGTTGTTGTTTTCTGTTGTTTTTTTGTTTCAGAAGGAAATGTTCTTGCAAAGGGCTGAAAATCCACGGAGATCATTTTTTACCCAGAATGGAGCCGGAGTCCAATGAAGATCTGGAGGGGCGCCAGGGGCCACCAGAAGGGCGTCAGGCGCAACCCCTCCCTTGGTCGTGCCTAGTGGGCCCTTGGGGACCCTGGCCACTGCCTCTCACCCCCTCTTCGCCCATACATTGCCTTCAACCCTAAATATCACGCGAATAGAGTTATTTTTCATGAAACATACAGAGAGGCGTCGTCACCTCGAAAGTCCAATCTAGGGCTTCTCGAGACCTGCTTCTGCACCCTACTAAAGAGGGGGGTCGTCATCGAAGGCCTCTACATTGCCATGATCGACTTCGAACAGATGCGTGAGTAGTTCATCTCGGGAGTACGGGTCCATAGAAGTAGCTAGATGGTTGTTCTCTCCCTTATGCCTCCATGTTTAGAGTCTCGTAAGCTGTCTCACATGATCGAGACCACCGTTATATAATTGTGCATGTTTTGTTTGTTGAAATTCGATGAACCATGAGATTATGATTATTTTGTTCATGTCAATCTCAGATTCTTCACTTATATTTGTAGAGATTTTTAATCTTCTCTTGCAATGCTCACCGGTGTTTATGATTACCTTGGCCATGTAGTTTTTTCACCTCCAAGAGAGGTTTTATATGCTATATAGTGGGTTCATGCCTCCTTGTTGCCTGCGCTTGAGTGACATAAACATGCAGGGGGGAGGATGTGTTATTGCCACCAGGGAGAAACCATCGGTGCTCTTGTCTGCGAACGAGGACCGAGCTTACATTACCTATTGAACTTACTGCATTTTTCTGTTGCTCATAAAGCAATCACTTCGTTGTTGCAACTTAATACCAAGGGATTTGCTGGATAGATTTTTTAGGTGGACTTTTAGATATGATGCATGTTGGATAGAGGTCCATATGCCTTGACGTAATTCCTACAATGTTAGAACCCGTGAACTATATCTCGTCATAATAGTATCATTAGACGTTCATGATTTGTCAATTGCGCAACTGTAGTTTGTTCACCCATCATGTTTATTTTATTTGGAGAGACACCACTAGTGAAGCTTCAAGACTATGGAGTCCTACTGGTTCGATAAATTCCGGTTCCATAATGGAGGAAAATTTACACTAGACTACATCATCCTTCCACTTGGGGTCTCTGATAACCCACAAGTATAGGGGGTGTATCATAGTACTTTCGATAAATAAGAGTGTCGAACCCAACGAGGAGCAGAAGGTGTTGACAAGCAGTTTTGATGAAGGAATAACTGTAAATACTGATATTGCAGATAAACAAAGTGCGAATAAATAAAATGCAGTAGTAATAATTGCAGCAAGTGGCCCAATCCTTTCTTCAGAAAAGGACAAGCCGATGAGTTTAATTATGATTAACAAATGTTCTCGAGGACACAAGAGAGGTTTCTGTCAAGTTCTTTTGTTCCATGCCACTGAATAATCTTAGGTCTTTTGGTAAGTGTTGTGTGGGTGAACCTATGCTAATGCACCGTCCCATCCAAGACTAATACATACTTGTGATTAAACCCCTTGCAAGCATCCGCAACTACAAGAAAGTAATTAAGAAATAAATCTAACCACAACTTTAAACTCCGGGATCCTACGCTCCCTCGTGCAATGGTTTCCTAACGGGGGTTTAGGTTTATGTCACTCCGGCAACCCCACAATTAGTAGCCAAATACACGATGCATTCCCCTGGGCCCATAAATGGTGAAGTATCATGTAGTTGACGTTCACATGACACCACTAGAAGAATAACACCACAACTTAAATATCAAACATTAAATATTATTCAACATTACTTCACTACTAACAACTTGACTTCTCCCATGTCCTCAAGAACAACACGAACTACTCACAAGTCATCATATGGATCATAATCATAGGTGATATAATTGATGATAACAATCTGGTCATAAAGTGCAAACACCGATAAATCTCACAAGCATCAACTACTAATAAGTAATCCACATAGGGAGAGAGACCTAATGTAAAACAACGATAGAGGCCCATAATTGTTACAACGGGATGACGGTGGATGGTGAGGGTGATGGTGCTGGTGGTGATGATGATGATGATGATGATGATGATGACGATCTTGATGATGCCCGGAGTGATGATGGTGACGATGGCGGTGATTTCCCCTCTCTGGGGAGGAATTTCCCCGGCAGATTTTTCCCTGCCAGAGAGCTTTTCTCTCTCGGGTGTTTTCCGCCCCGAGGCGGCGGCGGAATAATTATTCGACGATGGTATGAGTTTTAGGGTTTCCTGGGGGCCAAGTACGCGAAAGATATCCCCAGAGGTGGGCCAGGGTGGCCACACCACCTGATGGCGCGGCCAGGGGCGGCACCTCATGGTGTGGGCCCCTGGTGGCCCCCCTCTGGCTCATCTTCTGGCTGGACTCCTCCTCTGAACTTCTAAGACACCCCCTGTGTCCCACTTCTTCTTCTGATCTTCTGAAATATGGTATCTCGGCAGTGCTTTTTCCATCAGATTCCTGGTCCTAGTGTTTATAATTCAACAATTATGAAAGATGCAAAATAAGATAAAATAACATAAGGGATGCATCATAACATGAAATATATCGATGAATAACAGAAAATTATAATATAAAATAGTGATGCAAAATGGACGTATCAACTCCCCCCAAGCTTAGACCTTGCTTGTCCCCAAGCGAAACTGGACTCGGTAAACCTGACCACAGGTTTATGGAGTGAAGAGTCGATAAATAAAATATGGTCAAGAAGCATCACATTTGTCTATGCACCAATCATTATAGACAACAACTTCCTCTCATATAACCTAACTTGAAACGAGTAATGGGAGTCACAAACAAAGGTGCAAAAGAGAGAATCAAAATTGGTAATGGCAAACTTCATTCTTGGTCAGAGAACATTTAATGATCATTCTTATCTTAGGTGAAGTCTTTATAACAAGGCTTATATTGTAGAGCTTAACATGTTTAATTATAACAAATTTTTTACAATGATTCACAGCTTTCAAAGTAATATTCATTCAGATAATAAAGCATGTGCTAAACAAAGAAGGATAGAAAACATGATTGAATAAATCAACATATAGATGGTAAGATCACAACAACTCAAATGCTTGCTGGAGACAGAAAGGAATGGGTTTATTGACTCAACATAAATGTAAAAGATAGGCCCTTAGCGGAGGGAAGCATTGATCACTCATGTGATAGATCTTTTATTTTATAAAACAGAGGTATAAAAGTTTGACACTCCTCCCATCCATCTTACACAAACCATGGCTAACTGAATCCTCGGGTTCCTGCCAACAATCACAAACCATGGAGAAGTGTCTAATTTTCAGAGGTGTATGCTAGTGTCAATGAACGGTAAATAGAAAATACAGTACGTCACAAGCCAACTAGACTTCATAAGAGCGGCTCCCATATGAGGGACGCAACTGATGTAGAAGGTCATACCTCATTCTCTTTTGTTTACATGGTTATTCTTTGACTGATAAATCAGGGGCAAAAATAGTGAAGAGAATTTATGTGTCAGTTTGGGCCTAGGCACCCCGCTGCCAGCTCTTCTAGCATTTGGATAAGAGGATGAAGCCACTAGTCCAGGTGTTTGAAGTTTAATCAACAAGTGAGATAAAGATTCTCTATTGACGTCCTCATGAGCAAAAACAGGAACACAAAACAGGAGTAATTTTGAAAGTTTTAAAGGTAGCACATGAGCAATTTACTTGGAGTAGCGGTGAAATACCACGTGTAGGAAGGTATGGTGGACACAAATGACAAGGTTTTGGTTCAGGGTTTGGATGCACGGGTAGAGCTCATACTCAGAACAGGGTTTTTGGCTAGCAAGGCTGGGTAGCAAGCATAAGAGTTGAGGGAAAACAAACAAATATACATATGATGAAACCAATCATGCAATCTTCATTGAAAACCCAAGCGATCTTAACTTGTGAATACTAAGTTTATGAGCTAATAGGCAAATTCCTCTTTCTTGTACTAGCATCTCAAAGTATTATTTCTACTAACCCAAGTTAAGTTTGCCAAAACCAACTAGATTAACTTGATGATCTCCACAGTGATACCAAATACTAACAACAAGCTCAACAATATGAATAAATTTGAAAACTAAAATAAGGTGTGCAGAAAGTAAATGATGAAACTTCTCATTAATATTTCAAACCGGCAACTCACATCAACGGATACAACGATAACCAACTAAGGAGAGATACTTCCATACTGCAAACCATCATATATGATAACTTCTCTACTCATGATATGACTCTACTAAAAAGGTAAAAACATGAAAGATAGTGATGTGATACCGCGGCACTCCCCCCAAGCTTGGAACAAGCCGAGAGGATGCCAAAACCAGTGACGAATCAATTCTTTGGTGGTGGTGGTGAATCCTTCTCGATCAGCTTATCAATTGATTTCTTCAGATCTTCAATTGCGAACATAAACATATGCATCACCTCTGTATTGCGATCAATACAGTTTGCATGCCTGTTAGACTGTGAATCCCAGCCACCAAGATTTTTTCCCCACTCTTCCTTAGGTTGAGAGCTTCCTTCATATGCACGGTTAGAATGATTGATATCCCACATAGAGGGCAAATCCCTATGGGGCACCTTTTTATACTGATAATCATGAATTAATGAGTGGAAGTAGTTCTTGACTCCCGGAGCAGGTGTCCTCGATGCTAAGGAGTGACGTGGAACCTTCCCTCTGGTGCTCATCCGCGCGCCTCTCTTGAGCTTCAAGGGATTAGCCACCACTGTAATTCTTACGAGGGGGCGCGTGGATGCACTCATGGTTTTTTTTTTCTACATCTCCTTCAGCTCCACTCTCGATCTCCTCCTCCGGCTCCAGGTCTTGGATATCATCTTCCTTTGACCCCTTCCCCTTGTTGTCGTTGGCGGAGACCATGATGCTTCTAAAACCGAAAACTGATCCTGGCGGAAACAGCTCGAAACAGAAACACGACGAGAAAACGATATACGGACCTCGGGGGGTCCGGGGTATTATATAGAAAAAAGTTTCATAACGAAAGGAGAGTCCAGGTCGAAAACGAGTCGGAGAGGGGCTCCGGGGCGCCCACACAATAGGCTGGCGCGGCCAAGGGTGGGCCCACGCCTCCCCATGGTGTGGAGCCTCCGGGCTCCGTCTCCACCTCGTTTCCGGCTCATAATTTTTCATATTTTCCAAAAACGGTAAAAATAAAAGTTGGAAGATGTTTCGCGAACGTTTTCTTACCAAAACTGATACCTATTCAAAAACTGACTCTGCAGTTTCTGAAATATGCTTCTTAATAAATTACTCCGGGATCATGGCTCGAATACAATCAA
Organism: Alopecurus myosuroides; assembly: GCA_028641055.1. Lineage (NCBI taxonomy): Eukaryota > Viridiplantae > Streptophyta > Magnoliopsida > Poales > Poaceae > Alopecurus > Alopecurus myosuroides. The sequence continues at coordinate 113,404,879 of CM054059.1, read as the reverse complement.
CATTTTCATTATAAGGATCTCCAGAAATATAATGCTTGAGTCTTTGGCCATTCACCACTTGTGAAGTGTTGTCTTCAAGGTAAACAATTTTAATTGCCCCTGAACGATATACCTCTTCAATAACAAAAGGTCCTTCCCATCTCGAGAGTAATTTTCCTGCAAAAAATCTGAGACGAGACCTATACAATAGCTCTTTCTCACCAACATGAAATTCTCTTTTAATAATTCTCTTATCGTGCCATCTTTTAACTTTCTCTTTAAAGAGCTGTCGCACCCTGGGTTTCTAGAGGATACTCCCCGCACGAACTGGAAGTCAGGTGCTTGGATTATGGGGCATAACTGCTCCCACGTCCCAGCTTCCTGGTAGGCCTGCGCTTATGCGCGACAACACAAGCCCTGCTTCCACCGCCGAAGTAAACTATCCGCTAGGAACCTAAGGCACTACTGTCGACGTACTTCATAATCAAACACGCACGGTACGTCAACAGTTTGGTACGAATGATAACACAGAATGCCTCTAAGACACAAAAGAATGAAATAAGTGCAACTGGCCTTCACTAAGGCAGAAAATATCGAATACAGTCATCCAGAGGACACATGTCCCAACATATCATCCATTACAACAGCGGAAGCAATCAAAGGGGTCTGAGTACAGACAAATCCATGGCTTAAGAAGCCGGAGAAAATAAAGAAAAGCGAAGCCCATCCACGTAGGTCTGGATCCTGCCCTGGTCCAGCTAACTACTCGTCTGCAGCATCATCGAACTCCACAAAGTAGCCATCCTGGGAAGCATCGTAGTCGTAGTAGTACTCTGCGTAAACCACAGCCCCAACGGGGTCAGTACATCCAAGTACTGGCAAGCAAGACTCACAGTTCATCAAGGAGTTACCCGTCAACACAAGCAGAGATGCTTGGGATCAACGGAAGAAAAGGGGTGATATAAAAGTTGCTGCTGGCTGCTCTAAACAACTACAGAATATAACTACAAGTTCCGGCTAACAGAAAAGATAAGATCGAGGATTGTAACCAACTGAAAGATAACTTCAACCAAACCCATCCTGGATCTCGCCCCTTATCCAAAGAAGCAATCCGAGGATAACTCACACAGTTATGATAAAGTGAATCAAGTTATTTGTGTGAATAACCTATTACTAGTCAGATTATTAATCATTGGGTGAAACATGATTGAACATTATGTTGAAGTTGTCCTGAGTACTTGTTAGCCAGTACTTTCACCAAGTAATCCATAACCGCGGAAAACACGGCTTCTCGAGAAGATTATCCCTGCAGGGTTGCACCAATTTGGCCGTACACTCAAGAATAACCCGCCAGATGGAAATGCACTTCCACCAAGCGGGGTACTCTACACAACCAACCATTCCTCGCATCAAGCCCAAAGCACCTTGGGCGCACGGCTAATCGAGCCCAGAAGAAAATGGACCCTCATAGCACTCTAAGAACGTGTCCCCCTATATGCCGACTACGAAAGTTCCACCCTGCGCTGGGCTCGCAAAAACATGCATGCGGCAAATGGAAAACACGAACTAAATGAGGCGATTTGGACGAGATGCGAATCAGGTCAAGTTGAGGGGGGCGCCCATACTCGCTTCCCAAATGCGGGTAGTGCGCTCATCATGGATCAGTAGACAAGACCCTTTTCCTATTAGGGTCGACACTAGCAGGCTCCAAAACCACTCATGGGCCTCCTGCCGGTGCCTTATCATCAAATTATTATTACCATTAGCAATTAACAGGATTGATTGATTAATAACGAGCCCCGGTACAAGATAATAAGATAGTAACGGTAGTAACCGACAATAGACTCGAGTAAAAGCAACCCTAAGCATGCTAGATAATAACAGGCACAAGCAATGGCTGTAGGTATGGAGGTGGTGGCAATATCATGGCTCAAGGTATCATGTGATGGGTTCGGAGAACAAGCAACGATACATAGGGCTAGCAATAGTAGACAAAAAGATAGTATCGACAACAAGTGTGGAAAGGAACTCAATGATTCATGTGAGTGATAACTTGCCTGGCAGCTCAGCCTCGTACTGGGCTAGGTCCTGAGTAGTGGTGTCGTAAGGCTCGTCGGTACCAACGTCGTCGTCTAACCGAGAAGAAGCAAAAACAACAACGAAGGAAGACGGGCAGTCAATACATGGCATAGGTGCACAAACATTGGATGATGCATGTCATGTTTAATAGATGCACCAAAATAACTTGCTTGACATGAAACACAAGTTTAAATGGATTCCATATGCAAAAGGGTGCATATGGAAGCCCATGCTTGGAGTTGAATTAATTGTTCTATCACTAAGCTTCATGTGTAAGTGACTTAGTATGATGCATGCATGATGAGGAACAATAAGATAACAAAGTTAATTGCAATTGGAATGATAGTTAATCATTTTAGAAAACATTAACAAGTTTGGAATTATTGGTGCTTAATGGTGTTGGACAAGTATTGATTGTTTTCAACAATTTAAAGTATGCAAAACCAATTACAAATTTTATATTTGAAAAGTTTATCAAATTTTAGTTGGATTACATGTTTCACAATTTGAAATTGGACTTTGGATTAATTAATTATGAATTAAACAATATTAAACAAGTTTTAATTGAATTAAACAAGATTTAAATTGTTTAGGCAATTTAAATTATTCAAACCAGAAAACAAAATTTATATTTGAATAGAGCATTCAAAATGGTGTGAAAAACATATTTTATTTGAATTATTTGAAAACAGTATGAATTAGTTATGAATTATTTCAATTTGCATTTGAATTATTTGAATTTGAATTTAGATTGCATTTTGAAAATTCAAAACAGAACACAAATTGCATATTTGGAAAGTTTATAAAATTTGGATCAGAATAGACATCAAGTTTGCATTTGTTGGATTTATAAAATGGGAGATATTGAATTTTAAAGTTTTGATTTAATTCTGTTATTTAAAAAGAATTTGGAATTTTTGAAATTCGCAGAAAACCTTTTGCTACTCAGGTTCTATCTACCCACTGCCACTGCGCAGTGGGCCAGAGGGGCCAGCGTGGCGCACACGCTGGCGTGGCTTCCAGTGCCACTGCCTGGTGGGGCTCAGCGTGTGGGAGAAATCCCCCAAAAAAGATTGCGGCCGCGGGGCTCGAACCCGCGAGCTCGCTGTGCGTGCTCTGCTCTCTGAACCAGTGCGATGTGCGCGCGTTTCTGTCAGTATACCGTGCGCGGACAGGTTAAGGTGTTAGCTCGTGGTTAACTGAATTTTTACGCGCGCGCGCTAACTGAACTTGACAGAGATAAACCGGCGGCGATCACCGTTGTGCCGTGCTCGTGGCTGCTGCAAGGTGGTGCTGGGTGCAGTGCAGTGTGTGCACGGATGCGGCGGTGATGTAAGCAGCAGGGGGTAGGCACGGTGGCTCACCGTGGTTTGTCGGGTGGCAGAGGGGTGACGACGGCGCGGCAGACGGCGGTGTCGAGGACGGCGTGGTCGATCTCGTGCTTCTCCGCGGGCGATTAGGGGTCCAACGTGAAGCAGGGATGGAGGCGGTGCGGTTCCAGCGCTCAAACGGTGTCGAGGGGACCTGCAACGGCGACGCGGTGGTCGGATTCAGAAAAACGGGGCACGGTGGCCGGAGAAGAAAGAACGGACCGCGTCGCAGATCTGGGGCTTACCAGCGGCTGCTTCGGTGTCGAACAGATAGAAGGGAGGGTGGCGAGCTGATTCCAGGGCTTTGGTAGCTAGGAGGGAGTCGAGGGTGGCGAGGCCATGGCGATCTTCAGAGGATTGGCGCCGGCGATGGAAATCAGAGAGGGGGAGCGAGGAATTCCGGCGAGAGAGAGAGATTTGTGGCGGCGCTGAGGAACCCTAGGACGATAGGGGGTACAGGGGTGCCCTAGGCTCGCTTATATAGGGTGGAGGCGCTGCGGTGGCCGCCGTGGTCGCGCGCGGTCGCCGTGGAGGCCTCCGATGGGCGCCGTACGGGAGGACGAAGAAGGAGGGCGCGCGCACGAATCTCCGCGCAGCTCGAAACGGTAAGTTGTGCTGCGCGGGCTGGGTTGCTGCGCGCTAGGGCTAGGTGGGCTTGGGCCAAGCGGTAGATTAGGTGCTGCTGCTCGCTTCTCCTTTTATTCTTTTCTGTTTTTATATATTTTTTTTTTTTTGCAGATTGCTTTTGGAAGAAAGTTGTTAAGGTTTTAATCAAGGAAAATTACAGAAAAATTTAGTTAAGCTTTTTAGACTATTAGAAACCACATTGTAAACTTGGATTTCAAAAATTGAAATTTAAAATTATGGTTTGTGTTTGAATTCAAAATAGGGGGATTTGAGTTTAATAAAATCTTGATAAAACATGTATAAAAATAGGGTTACCCCTAGGGTTTTAGAATGATTTAGAGGGAAGAAATGTTTGGTGATTTTTATGGTTCCCAAAAGGTACTGATTGAGAACTTGGTTTGGGAATTTAAAAGGTGATTTGAGAATTATTGATTGAATTATTGGTTGGATTTAAAGCAACAATTTAATAAGTGAAAGCAAGGAATAAAAGGGGTGTTTTTATTTGTTATTTTGGTTCCAAAAGTTGTAACAGAGCAAGTATGAAACCATGTTTGAAAAAGGTTTGAATTTGAGTTGTGAAAACAGAATAAAACAGATGGAAAACAAATGCAAACAATAAGTAAACATGATGACATGATGCATTGCTTGAAATAAAACAAAGAACAAAACATTCTAGGGTATTTTCATACTTGGGATGTTACAAAACGCCCCCCCTTGAAGGAATCGCGCCCCGAGATTCCCTACTGAGAAATGAACAGGTCCGGATACTTCTTGCGAAGATCCTCCTCGGTCTCCCACGTTGCCTCTTTATCAGAATGATGCGACCATTGGACTTTCAAGAACTTGGTGCTCTTGTTGCGAGTCTTACGCTCGGTCTCATCGAGAATACGAATAGGGTGCTCCTCATAAGATAGATCATCTTGCAGCTCAATGGAATCATGATCAACTGCACGATCTGGATCTTTGAAACACTTCTTGAGTTGTGACACGTGGAACACATCGTGCACCTTGGAAAGTTTTTCTGGAAGTTCAAGACGATAAGCATTCTCTGCACGTCTTGAGAGGATGTTGAAAGGGCCAATGTATCTTGGTGCAAGCTTTCCTTTCACACCAAAACGATGAGTGCCTCTGAGGGGAGTTACACGGAGATATGCCTTATCACCAGGTGCATAGACCATATCCCTGTGCTTGCTGTCATAGTAGCTCTTCTGACGAGACTGAGCAATCCTGAGATTGTCACGAATGATACGAACTTTCTCCTCGGCTTCCTTAACAATGTCAGGGCCTAAAAGTGAACGTTCACCAGCTCCAGACCAATTGATTGGACTCCTGCATCTGCGACCATACAGTGCCTCAAATGGTGCCATTCCTAGGCTTGCCTGGTAGCTGTTGTTGTAGGAGAATTCAGCATATGGAAGGCAATCCTCCCATTTCATGCCAAAGGAGAGACCACATGCTCTGAGCATATCCTCGAGAATCTGATTGACTCTTTCGACTTGCCCCTGAGACTGAGGGTGGTAAGCTGTGCTGAACAGAAGTTTAGTGCCCAATGCTTCTTGAAAGCTTTTCCAGAAATGAGAAGTGAAGATGCTTCCACGGTCTGAGCTTATTTCCAATGGAACACCATGAAGGGGAACAACCTTTGCTGTGTAGAGCTCTGCTAACTGGCTAGCTGAGATAGTTTCCTTTACAGCATAGAAGTGAGCAACCTTAGTGAGACGATCAATAACAACGAAGATTGCATCGTTGCCCTTTTTGGACTTTGGAAACCCAGTAACGAAGTCCATTTCAATCATGTCCCACTTCCACTCAGGAATTTTCAGAGGTTGGAGTAGACCTTCTGTCTTCTGATGGACTGCCTTAACACGTTGACAAACGTCGCATTCAGAAACGTATTGAGCAATTTCACGTTTCATGCCAGGCCACCAATACAGAGTCTTGAGATCCTGGTACATCTTTGTACTTCCAGGGTGAATGGATAGAGGAGTTTCATGAGCCTCCTTGAGAATGATATCCTTGAGACTTTGAATCTGAGGGACTGCAATGCGTCCTTCGAAGAACACAGTTCCCTTGTCATCAATTGAGAAGGACTTGAACTTATCATTGCCCTCCTTGATGTGATCCACAATCTTCTTGATTTCATTATCACGAAGTTGTTCATAACGAATCTTGTCCTCGAGAGTTGGGCTGGCTGTCAAGCTAGCAAGGTATCCTTCCGGAACAAGACCAAGGTTCAGCTTCTGGAATTCTTCATGAAGTGGAGGTTGGCTTTCCATGATCATGAGATTATTGCAATAGGATTTGCGACTGAGAGCATCGGCCATAACATTAGCCTTGCCTGGAGTGTAAGAAATGGTGAGATCAAAGTCTTTAATCTTCTCAATCCATCTCCTTTGCCTGAGGTTCAGATCTGGCTGAGTGAAGATGTATTTCAGACTCTTGTGATCGGAAAAGATTTCAGTTTTGTTACCCAACAAGTATTGTCTCCATTTCTTGAGGGCAAACACAACTGCTGCAAGTTCAAGATCATGAGTGGGATAGTTTTGCTCATGTGGGTTCAACTGACGTGAAGCATAAGCCACAACTTGACGTTCTTGCATAAGAACTGCTCCTAAGCCTTGGAGAGATGCATCACAGAATATCTGGAAAGGTTTGGTGGTGTCGGGGCCAACTAGAACAGGTGTGGAAGTGAGTTTAGTCTTCAGGAGGTTGAAACTCTCATCACATTGTGGAGTCCAAACGAAATTTTTGTCCTTCTTTGTGAGATCAGTGAGAGGTTTGGCAATCTTGGAAAAGTTTTGGACGAAACGACGGCAATAGCTAGCCAAGCCAAGAAAGCTTCTAACTTGTTTCACCGTCTTAGGGGGTTTCCAATCAACAATTGCCTTAACCTTTTCCGGGTCAATGGCTATGCCTTTGGCAGAGATGATATGACCAAGATATGCAACTTCTGGAATCCAGAACTCACATTTGGAAAACTTGGCATACAAACGATGCTCGCGAAGTTTCATGAGAGTGAGACGAAGGTGTTCTCCATGCTCTTCCTCGGATTTTGAGTAGACTAGAATGTCATCAAGATATACCACAACGAACTTGTCGAGGTATTCATGGAAGACAGAATTCATGAGTCTTGAGAACGTTGCCGGTGCATTGGTGAGACCAAAGGACATGACGGTGTATTCATATAGACCGTACCGAGTGGTGAAAGCCGTCTTAGGAATATCTTCCTTTCTGATCTTTATCTGATGGTACCCCATCCTCAAGTCCAACTTTGAGAATATTGAGGCTCCAGCAAGTTGATCAAAAAGATCATCGATACGAGGAAGTGGATACTTGTTCTTGATGGTTTTCTCGTTGAGAGGACGATAGTCAACCACGAGTCTTTTTGTTTGATCCTTCTTGGCAACAAACAGAGTTGGGCAACCCCAAGCGGAGGAACTAGGCTGAATGAAACCTTTGTCCATATACATATCGATTTGCTCCTTCAACAATTTCAGTTCAGGAGGAGCTATCTTGTATGGATGCTTAGAGATTGGAGCAGTACCTGGCTCAAGCTCGATCACGAACTCAACTGCTCTGTCCGGGGGCATCCCTGGCAACTCTTCTGGAAAGACGTCAGGGAATTCACAAACCACCGGAACATTTTCAATTGCAGGAAGGGGTTTGGCCTCAAGGTTGAACAGCTGAACAGAAGTTGATCCATATGGAGAATAGACTATCTGGCCTGAAGTGTGGGAGAGAGTTATTGACTTTTGAGCACAGTCAATTTTAGCTTTGTGGGTCTTCAACCAATCCATACCCAGAATGACATCAATGTCAGAATTTCCCAGCAACATGAGTGAAGCAAGGAATATGCGACCTCCAATTAGGATCTGATTGTCCATGCTTATCTTGGAAGTCAACATTTGCGGTCCCGGCGAGTGAACAGTCATTTGATTGCTTAGCGGAACCAGAACTAGGTTGTATGCTTTTGCAAAAATCTTTGACACAAATGAATGCGATGCTCCAGTATCAAACAACACTTTAGCTGGAATAGAGTTTACGGGTAATATACCGAGAACGACGTCAGCAGCCTCTTCGGCTTTGTCGGCCTTGATATGGTTCACCCTCGCGTTCCTCCCGACAGGCCTATTGTTGGAGTTGAAGGCTTTAGCCGGAGGAGCACGAACCATAGCCTGGTTGGTGTTGGGGCGAGGAGGTAGGGGTAGCTGCTTCTGAGTGCACTTATCAGCATAATGTCCAGTATCCTTGCACTTGTAGCAAGTGACGATACGAGAAGGACCTGGCCTTGGCTGCCCCATCGGAAACCTCTGACCCTGCATCTGAGATGGGTTGGGTGGGCGGGGACCAAAGCCTGGAGAAGCTTGGGCATTTGGAGCCCGAGTGACAGCACCATTTGGCACCCAGATGCGGCGCTTCTGCGGAGGGGTGGTCATGTTGGAGGAGGAACCACCCTCACGCGAGTGCTTGCGGGACTCTTCGAACGCCTTGCGCCCATTCTCCTCATTGAGCGCGGTGTTCACAAGCTCCACGAAGTCCTTGCACTTGATGTTTGTGAGAGCGTACTTCAGTTCCGGGTTAAAACCTCGGCGGAACCTTGCCATCTTCTTGGCTTCGGTGGACACTTCGTCACCAGCGTGCTGCATATAAAGTGGAGCAGGGCCTCAAAGATCGCGGGCTGCATGTCACAGATGATAATACGACTCATGTCCTTTTCTCTCATGGCACCAAACAACTCTGCTTTGAAGACCGGCGACCGCATCGCGAGCACCGTCTTGTGAGCAGGAAAAGCCTCTCCTTGAACCTCGAAAACCACATCGGCGCCGTCTTTCTCCTGCAGCAGTTTCCGGAGATGCTCTTTGATATTGGATGGCGGCACTTGGGCAGATGGTTGGACCTGCAGAGAATCCTTGTCAAGTGTTATTACACACTCGATGGTGAGGCACTCGTCGCGAAGGTAAGGCGACCCTTCCAGCTCGCTCCTTCTCTTGAAATTGTTGTGGCCACAGGTCATGATACTACAGGAATCGAATTTTGACGTCATGGTATGGGGCGGGGAAGATCCGGTGACGTCCACCAAACTGAACTGAACGGATGCCCTCACCCTGATGTCGTTTTTCTTGCTTTGTAGACGGACAAATACCGCTAGGTAGTCTTTCATATTGAAAACGTTGCTGAGTCCTTCAGGGTAGCATAGAATCTGCCAGTCGTAACCACCGACGGCAAAGACGGCCGATTTGACGCCGGAATCGCCGAGCACCTCTCGTCGCGGGTTGTAACCTGAGATCTCGAACACGTGGGAGCCCTGCACCGGCTTGGCGGCGCGTAGCGTCAATGGTGAGGTATCCATCGCGGCTTCCCCTGCCATGGCGAGTCGGGGTTGGGAGTTTGTTTGTGGGGACTGGGGAGACGAAGCTGAAGTGCGGAACAGGGCCCTAGGCCTTTTCTAGAGACAGAGAGGAAGGCAACAGCCAACAGGGCGTCGGTTATGTGTTGGACTCGGGCTGCACTTCGATTCAAAACCACGCGGATCGGAAGGGCTCTTCTGTCTATACATACAAGGACTCACGCCCTCGATCTCCTGCCTCCTATCTCCACGCGAACAAACCCTCCTCCGGCCGGTCCTGTGATCAACGCCGAGCAAACAAACCGGACGATGGGAAGCACGACGTCCACGCCCCGCGCCGACAACGCGCTCGACGTCGCCAACGCGGTGCAGGGCTTGCACGTGTTCGAGATCCCATGGTGCCGCCCACGCCTGGAGCGACCCATGGACTGCGCCGAGTCGCCCGTGTTCGCAGCATGCGGTCACGACTGGCAAATTCGAACTTACCTCGGCGGAGTAATGGAGACCGATTACGGCTACGTGGCGGTGTACCTCTGCCTACGTGACAAGATCAGCGCCGACACTAAGGTGATGGCATCCGTTCAGCTAAGTTTTGTGGACGTCACCGGATCTTCGCCGCTTCACACCGTCATGATAGACTTTGATTCCAGCTATGATAACGGCGTGTGCGGCACTTGCAAGTTCATGAAGAAAAGCCAGCTCGAGACGTCGCCCTACCTTCGCGACAGTCGCCTCACCATCGCATGCCTCATCACCATTATCAAGGACGACTCCATCAAGGTCCCGGATGTAGCCGCCGAGGTGCCGCCGTCCGACATCACGCAGCATCTCGAGAAGCTGCTGCAGCGGAAAGAGGGCACCGACGTGGTTTTCATGGTCGGGGGAGAAGAATTTCCTGCCCACAGGACGGTGCTCGCCATGCGGTCGCCGGTCTTCAAAGCGGAGCTATACGGTGCGATGAGAGAAAACGGCACGAACCGTATCACCATCGGCGACATGCAGCCCGCCGTCTTTGATGCCTTGCTCCACTTTATCTACACCGATTCACTGTCGCCCGCCATGGATGGTCTCAGCGGCAACGACTATAGAGAGATGATCCGGCATCTGCTCGTTGCCGCCGATCGGTATGCCATGGAAAGGCTGAAGAAGATATGTGGAAGCATCCTTTGTAAAACCCTTGATGTCAAGACCGTGGTGACTACGCTGGCTTTGGCTGACCAGCACCATTGCGACAGGTTGAAAGATGCTTGTATTAAGTATATCGCCTCACTGGGTGGAAAGGAAGTTGATGCTGTAGTGGCAAGCAAAGGGTATGTTGACCTCAAAGCAACAAACACTTCGGCTTTACTTGAACTGTGGGAGAAGACCGGTAGTCTTCGCGATTCAAAGTGTTCAGCTCACGTTGCTAGTGTACCTGCGTATAAATAGCTGCTGCTTCTCTAACAAGTGTCTAGCTTGTTAGCACCAGGGTTATGGTCTTCAGTTCTTCAAGACTAGCGAATATCCAATTAAGTATATCTCCCAAATTTTGTATTGGGCAAGTACTCTTTTCTTTTTTTATTAACTACATGAATTCTTGTGTTATCGCTGATCTGCATTTCTAATTATTATCTTGCTAGCAAGATTCTATCATTTTCCGGTGTTCTTGCTGTTATGTTTTTTACTAGGATACTATGAATCTGTAACTATAATTCCAACTAGCAAGCAGACATAGCCCACCAAACCAGAGATGCGTAACTATACCAGGCAGGTTGTCCACACGTTTCGAGATGCTCCTAACTCCAGAGTGTCACTCGTGGAAGCCAATGAGGCGATCGAGCAAAAGTTGCAACAGTCGGGACACGGTAGAAGAGGGGGGGAATGTGCATAATCAAACAGATTACAGAATAAGAAGCTAACTGCACAACTACGTTTATCCATGGCAGCAACACGCTAAGGCATATTTCGTGTGTTAGCATCTTCCTGCTGAAAACAAAGCTAATTTTGTAAGATAAGTCGCAGTTTATGACGCAGCAGCAGGCAGTATGCGTTACTCCATGATACCACATTTATGTCGCTCACTCTGTTCTTGTGCGTTGCAAAGGACAAATTCTGTGTTTTTCCTATTCCTACCGTTTTTAATCCTGCGGTCCAAAGAGACTCATTAAGCTATATACATTGTACTTTTCAAAGACAGTAATACACCGTACTTTTCAGACTTCGGTTATACATTGTACTTTCTGGAATTTTGTATCAGTATTACAATTTTCACTGTAAGTTTGAACACCTGGTTGAAAAAAATACTGGATCTGTCACTAGTCCCTGCACAGTAAACCAGAAAATATGCCAAATTTGAGCTGGATACCTCCAACATGGCTACTATAGCTAAACGCAGTGGAATATGCCAAAATAAGTAGACTGGGATACTTGCCAGTAATTTATTTTCTACTTCACTCTAGCACAAAATCTTCCTATTTCACGGCTCGACATCAGATCCTAGTCTCCTAGCCCTTTCCTGCTGAAGAAGAGAAAATCTGAAGCTGAGATAGTGAACATGCTGGCAATGTCTGATTTTGTATGCTTCCATCTTATTATGGCGCTATACCAGTATCCCGAGCTCTCCCTCTAAATCTAGACCTGTTTCTCTGTTTTGAGTGCCTTAGCTTGTTTTCTTCTCATGTTATTTGAACTGCACAATGTATCCCATGTTTACTTATGGTAATGGAACCTGGGTAAAAGCTCCCCTGATGATCCACACCAAAAAAAAAACTTCCAGCGAAGGAAGTTGAGGGTTGTACTATGAGATAGTTGAGAGGTGAGCAACACACTCTTTCAGTGAAGTATCAGCAAACATCATCTAGATGGTCCTTCGATCTTCTGTCTCAGCTGCTCATAATTCTGCAACTCCTCCATTGTCAATGACGGCGAGATATCGCCCAAAACCTGTGCGATAAGAAAACTAATTTAACTCCAAAGATATGACCAAAATGATACTCCCTCCTATCCATAAAAAGTGTCGCTCATTTTGTACTAGTTAGTACAAACTTTGTACTAAGTGAGCGACACTTTTATAGATCAGAGGGAGTACCATATTCATTGTGCTTGCTGAAAATGGTTTCCATATTACCGTCATAAAATCATCAGTCTCGACAATGACTTCTTCAGCAACGGTATCGTTATTTCTTGAAGGGTCAGCTTCAAGTGTTTTGACCTTCAAACGGGCACGTGTAAGTCTAACAGACCACGGCTAAGAAAAAACATATGGTGGCAGTAGGGAAGCACAACTACTCACGGAACGCTTAGCAGCATGAAACCATGCGTCCGCACATAACGCATAAATATCAGCACCAGTAAAGTTTGGTGGACAGTGCTGCGCGATCGACAAGAGAGACACATTCTTGTGGAGCTTGTACTTGCGTGTCTGTGCTTTCAGTATCCTGCATGATAATTACTGGGAGGTCATAATTTAGTAGAAGCTAATCTGAAATTAGGTGAATGGAAGAACTGTCGGTGACTACCTTTCCCTGTATGATGCTTCAGTATTTACACCAACATAGAGAAGCTTGTCAAATCGGCCAGGGCGGAGAAGTGCAGAATCAAGAAGGTCAGGCCTATTGGTAGCCCCAATAATGAAGAGGTCCTAGAAAACAATTTGGAAAATGGTTTTTTCTTAATGTCACTGCTTCTAGAAAACACTAGTAAAAAATAGACATATCACAGATGAGGAAATAACCTGGCTGTTATCACTTAACCCATCAATCTCCACCAGCAACTAATAAAGTGAGAAAAAGGGAAAGCGCATTAGCACTCTTAACATTGACAGAAAACTGTGACATCACTTTCCACCTTGATGAAGTTAATTATACCTGGGAAACAACTCTATCCATCACACCTCCAGAATCTGCAGAGGATCCTCGTGCAGGAGCAAGGGAGTCAAGCTCATCGAAGAAAATAACACATGGGCGTGCCGACCTAGCCTGAAATTCACAGTGGAGAACTCAAAAACAGAGTATATATGCATATTTTATGACAGATGTGTGGCTTGTGCAGATGAATATACCTTCTCAAAGATGTCCCTGACATTCTTTTCTGATTCTCCAACATACATGTTTATCAATTCTGGACCTTTCACGCTAAGAAAGTTTAATGAGCACTCAGTTGCTACTGCTTTCGCCAATAATGTCTAACAATTCAGAAGAAAACATCCTAGTGAGCATGCATCATGTTGTTGGATACAGCTATATTTTAACAAATAGGAATGATAACTCCAGTCAGGCAAGGTATAAAACTCATTAAACCTACCTTCCCAGTGCCTGGAGGTCCATATAACAAGACACCTGATCGCTTCGGCAATTTGGAAGAAAAAAGGTGCTTGTACATCAGAGGTAACTGTATACCAGCAAAACAAAAGGACAAGTTATACCTCCAAATCCTACTGCAACAGCTTCTGGTGCTGAAACTACCATAACCGTTATTTTTTAATTAAGACTGTAGGGCTTGAGCCCAACAGTATTTTATTTCAGAACAAAACCAAAGTTACAGAGTACAGATGCAGATATTTACAGAGAGAGAGAGAGAAGAAAAAGGAAGAAAAACAGGACTCAAGGAAGTTTGTCAATCCATTTTGACAAATCCTGAACAGCTTCTGGTGCTGAAACTATGATAACCAAATTATATTTTTCTTCCATAGAATGCAGTGCATTAGTATTATACATTCAGATGAATCAAGTCAAATTTACCTGAATAGTATCTAGAATAACCTTCTTCACTTCCTCGAGCCCACCAACATCCTCCCATTTCACATCAGGAACCTAATAGCGCAAAACAATCAAATCAGGGACTTGCAGAAAGCAAGCTAAAGGTGACATGTATGGTGTCATCGGTTTTATATGCAGATGGGCCTGAAATCTTTGAAGATATAAGATACTCGAAGATAGGATTAATGTTTTACTTTCGGTGTACCCAATGCAGCACGGTTCCTTTTCTTAGCCCGTTCTAAGGAAGACAAAATATCTTCTTTAGAAAAATGATTTTCTTCACTCTGAGTGGTAGAAGAGCTTGCAGTAACAATATCCTCAAGCTTATCGTTGCTACTTTTCTCCACAGCAACTTTATGTGCAAATGATACACCAGCATCTGCGATCAATGCAAGTATATCCCTGGGCATGAAACCAGACGTTTGCACTGACATATCTTTTACAAACTTGTCATCGATACTCTGAAAATGAAACCATATAAGCAGGAGATTTTAGTAAAAAAGCATAAAACTCAATTTCTGACTCAATAAAAACCAACAAAAAAGCACCTCATCAGCAACTGCCGAGACACCACGGAGTGTTTCAGATATCAAGTTCTTCCTCTGATCTTCGTTTATAGTCTTCATGTTGACCTCATGGCGGAAACATCGCCTAACTGATTGCTGCATTCCTTCAGCACTGTCTGCAGTTGCCACTAGTATAACTTGAATCGAGCTTACAGATTCAGGTTCCACAAGGTACTGAAAACAAATAGGTTCGACAATAAGGAACTTGATATGAGGATGATTTTACATCATAAGAGTAAAACCTAGAAGCTTGAGGAACAAAGTGTTAGAACTCATCTTGTGTAGGTTGGTGTTTTGAGTCTAATTAGGACATGGAATTTGTGTATTGGGCCAGGATGCCACGACTTGTTGTGTCCTTCTCCTAGTTATTCATATATGTGAGCCCTTGGCTAGTTTCTAAGTTGTGAGCTGGGCAGTACTAGTCCCTTCCAAGTTTGAATCAGAGTTAATAAGTTCATGTCTGAGTAGGTCTAGGTCTAGTACCTCGGCTGGTACTATATATGCCTGCCACATGCGTTGTAAGATTAAATCGGAAGTTCATGAACATGCACGTGGAAAACTTGTATTCAAGGGCTTGTATCGTGCCCTGTTTTTCTTCAGTTCCTTGTCTCACCTCTCACGGTACAGCTTGTTGTTACAAGACCTGCGCATATATATGCACGAGCAGCCGACCAAAACCACCTCCACCTAGTAGTATACAGACTCACGCTCGAACAAACTCAACTCAGCTTGAGGCAGCTAGCCAGTAGAAGTATTACGAAACTAAAAATTAACTTACAACTAACACTAGTACCTACCTCCCCCACAAAAAAAAAAACACTAGTACCTAACGACCCAGGCTGTGCATGAAAGCCATGCACAAACACTGGACGGACAAGACTTGGTGTTTCCTAACATGGAAACACATGTATTGGTAATTATCAGATTCAAACTCAAAGTGACCAACTAGAGGCAAGATTATTTCCATCACAAAGACTTACTGAATTTCCAGTAACATCCCTTGCTGGCAGTGAGTCTTTCGCAACCCAACGCTGTCCAGTGTACTGCTTAATGACAGATTCAACGTTTGCTGCAATGCCAGATTGCTCAGATTGTGGGCCTTCATTGGAGGATGTATTCCCAATTGCATCGAAGTGGCGAAGAAGTATTATACAAGGAGAATACCTTCAAAAACGAGTCATTCGACAAAAAAGGAAACATCACCACCTGGAAAATGTAAAACAAACTGAACCAAAGAGTTTACCAACTAAAACAGGAATAAGCTTCAACTGTAGAGAATAACAAAGGAAAGACAGAGCAGATGAGTACTTCTGAGCTTCTTTGAAGGCAGCAACAAGCGCAGCAGATGCCCCGCTTTCTGATGATGTCGTTAGATCGTGGCAACAACACTCAACCACATGCATACCAAGATGGTTAGCAACATGCCTGACTACCGTTCTTTTTCCACATCCTGCACCCCCAGCATTTGTTTTGGAAACGATTCAGTTCAAAGTCGATTAGTAAAGAATGAAAAAGGATGAGACTGCACTTATATTGCTGTAACCTGATGGGCCGTACAAAAAAGTGGAAAACTTGATTCTTGGTAAAATATTTGAAGGACATAATGCCGGCGCGATGATAGATGCTAACTGCTCCACTATTTCACCATGCAAAGGTACTGAATCATCATTGGCAGCAAAGAAGCTGCAAGGAGGGACTGGAGCAGAAGCACTTCCCCCAAGCACAAGAGCTGTTTGATCACATTTAACACGAAGAATAGGATCATCTGATGGTTCCATGCCGGTTACCTGGTAAGTAATTCAAACACACATTACTACTTATGGATGAAAAAAAATGAGGGCAAATATAAGCTAAGAGGCTAGACCACATTAATTTTCTATCTTAGTATCTTCATCCAAAAATGTCCGAAAAAAAGAAAAGTGGGAAGTTTTACCTTAAAGTATACCATACTAGAAGGATGCAGTCTATCATTCTCTTTGTTGCATGCTAAGCAGGAGATCATGCCACAGTTCCAGTCATTATGTATGCAAAAAACATCCCCTCTTGCTAGGAACCTATCAAACTTGAAGTATTCATTTAAACCTTGATCTATCATATCTTGGTAATCACTTCCTCCACTGGCTGAATTTATCTTTAGGGAAGCAAGCACACCACAATCAGGAATCCTCACAACAGAAACCCGTAAATGCAAAGCATATCTAGGCACTTGCGGGCATGGGAGAAGCTCTAGGTGAAGAAAAATACCAGTCCCACTGCTAGCAGCACTATTCTCATAAACTGTAGAGCAAAACTTGAAAGGTTCCTCCCCTTTCTGAATAAGAAGTTTGAGAGAAGAAACATGCACACCCAGGTTGAAGGCCAGAAGTGGGCTAACATAAGCAAAATCTTCATCCAAGGGTGCAAATCCATTAGCTGGAAATGAGCGAGTAGGTAAGAATCCCATCACATGATCAGAGGAAGAGGTCGACGCCACAGGGTCAGGATGCTCTTTCTGGGACTCATCAAGAGATGGGCGATCAAACACTACTGCTTTGACAATCCTCCCAACATTATTGTCAGTATTCTTGACAAGCACCTGCAGATTAATAGCTCTTTATTGCATATAACTTCGACATGAGAGATTCCTACATACCAATTTGAGCTCCAAAATCGCAGTAACAAAAATGCAAATATATCTATTAGATTGGCTGAATCAAGTACACCCTCAATGATTGGAAACCATCAAGGGAAATGATCCCGCAAACAAAGGAATTATACAGTAGGAAACAGTAAGAAAAAAACAGACTTATTCGATTTTAAAAAAAAGTTAACAGATATGTGCTTTCTGCTCAAATTGTCCCGACAAGGAGAGATATTCAATATTTGAATCGGACTGGATTGGAAGTCTACCAATGAGCCAAATTATTACTGTTTCATCTAAATTGAATAGCCAAGGACTGAATTTGACTATAACTCGAGAAGCTTTTATTTGGTGTTCTTAAGAATTTCAATACCCTTGTTTCCCGAAGCGACACTTTGTTTCACACATTTCATTTGTTGCAAGTTTGTACCTGTTACAGTTGAGTACGACTACATAATGAGCAAGGCATATATGTGTCCTCTGAGATTGTAGCATCAAAATTCAAGACATGTTGCATATTGTAGTTATTATTACAGCTCAGAACGACTACAAAAATCAGCAAGCCATATCCAATTTATATAAAAAAATTAGAACCAAATTAATCCATACTAATTCACAGACACCCATAGAGTATGAGCACCCCAACGTCCAGGAAACCGAATCCACTCCTCCTCCAAGCACCGGAAGTTTCACAATTCATCCCCTAAAGTGATCGAACTCCCAGCCTGGCAATCCAATTGACACCCAGGACCAGAATTTGAAGCAGAAGGGGACCTCGTACGTACCGGCGTGCCGGTGACGACGGCGAGCCGGCGGAGCGCGGAGGCGGGGAGGGCGACGAAGGACGCGAGCTCGCCGAACTCGCCGCATCCGGAGCCGGATGAGCGGGCGGGGAAGCGGAGGACGCCGGCCTTGAGGCGCACCGGCTCCGGGGCCGGCCCGCGGCGGTCCCCCGGGAGCGAGTCGAGGAGCGCCTGCGTGGACGCGAGCACCAGCGGCTTCCTCCGCGGCCGCCTCTCCACCATGGCCGCAGGCTGGGGCCTGAGCAGAGGGAGGGGGAGTCGAGAGCCAACGAGAGTGCAGGGGGGACGACGAGAGGAGACCCGCTTGACTTGGATCAGCGGAACGAAATAATGGAGGAGCAGAGATCAGAGGTTCCGAGTCTCGGAGAGGAAGACTCGTGTTAGGCTGCGCCTGGAATGCTGTTTATTTTCACGGTCCTCATGATTTACGGGCCAGTTTTGTTGAGGTCCGTAATGTTTACATGCGCGAAAGCTGTCCCCTCGTGAGTCCTCATATCTTCATCCAACGGCTAGAATCAGCACATCACAGTTTTACATTTTAGCCCCCCTATTTTTCGGATATAGAACCCGCACTCCACAGCAGCCCCTATTAAAACGAAAGGGTATATTGTGTTGCACTCGGTCATCTCGATAATTACAACAAAACTGTCATTGCAACAAATTCACTCATATCGCAACAAAAATTATCACCTCGTGTACAAAAAAAAGTTTTGCAACAATTTTTTCCAAAACAAATTGAAGAAAAGTAATGTTACAAAGAATATTTAAACAACGTGTTTATTGCGTTGCAACAAAAAAGTTCAAACAATTCAACAAAAATCACAACTTATTGTAACAAAAAAAAATATTTGCATCAATTAAAAAGTTGGTAGGCAACAAAATAATTTGTCACTGTTCTAGTTGCAACAAAAATTATCCCGTATTTTAACAAAAAAGTAAATCGATAGCAACAATAAAATCATATGTTTGCAACATGTGAATGAGTGCATAAACATATCATTCCAAATGAATTCTAATAAACATATAAGCATTTTCTACAAAATTATCCAGAAAAACATTGCAACATCTCGTTTGTGATTTCTCAACAAAATACGTGCGAAGTTGTTACAATTTTTAAAGACGTACGCAATATATGAAGGAAACACTTAGCGTTTACATGTTTGCACTTAGTGGACTGTTGGAAAAAAAATTATACGAAAATTGGCTAACCAGCCAAATTGCTGCTAATTGGGCCTAATAATCAGTCAAGCCGGTCCAAATAGGCTCTCACGTACGAAAAGGAGCGAGCGAGTGCAAGGTACCTACGCTAGCGTGCGTTAGGTCCCCCTAATATAAGCATTTTCCTATGGGAAATACAGATCGCGACTGGAAAAACTACGAACCAAGCGGCAGCCATTCGAGCGGTTACGATGTCTAAGAGCATCTTCAATCGGCGCCCCCAATAGGCGGATCGCCGCCCGAACAAGTTGTTTGGAGACCGTTTGGACCGGAAGTCGTTGTTGGGGAGCGCCATTCCTCGCTCGCAGCCCCCCAAAAAAAATCTCGAACCAAATTTCATTCAAGTTCTTAGGAAACTTTACAAGATTTGAACGAAGTTTAAACTAAAACATAATTTTAAACTAAAAACGATGTGTTCACTCATAGGACATGTCGAAGTCTTCTTCCTTGACGTCGTACGCGATGTCCCCGCCATCGTCGCTGCCGTCCTCGCCTAGAGAGGGCGGTCGGTTGCTCGGCCCGCCTCATCGTCATTGGCCGCGGGGAAGAAGCCGATGTCGCCCTCAAGATCGATGATGGGTGCTCCGGTGATCGTGGTGTGGTCGGCAAACGACCACGCGCACGCGTCGCGCTTGGGCAGCGCCACCGACGTGTTGAAGGAGGCGCTGAAGGCGGCGGCGAGCCCCTCGGGGTCGTCCTCCGTCGCCAGAGACTGCTGGACGGCTAGCATCTCGGCGTAGGTAGTGGAGGGGGTGCCTCCGTCTTCACCTCCACCTTCGTCTCTTTCGACAGCGGTGGGGCGGAGTGGGCGCCGTCGTTGATGTAGAGGGCATCGGAGCGGCCTGTCGACGAGCGCGGCTCCGTCTTGGTGATGCGGAGGTGCGGCTCAACATATCAAAGTCGGGCCGTTTTTAGACACCGTACGAGGGTTTCGTTTCCCAGTCGGCATGGGAACCCGGCTCCAATAAGGCCTGATTATTAGCACCTTATGCTCCGAAACGGCTAGGAGGACCGGCTCAGGCCTATGCACGGGAACCGGCTAAGATTATGGGTATTGTAGTAGTGTTATAACGTTGAAGCAGAAGAACCTAAGGAGGAGGATGATACGTTGCAAACGTATCTATAATTTTTTATGCTCCATGCTTGTTTTCTACCCAATACCTTTTGTTTTCCACATGTTTTCTTCCGTTTTGCAGATGTTTTCACAAACTAACCTATTAACAAGATGCTCCAGGTCAGTTGTTGTTTTCTGTTGTTTTTTTGTTTCAGAAGGAAATGTTCTTGCAAAGGGCTGAAAATCCACGGAGATCATTTTTTACCCAGAATGGAGCCGGAGTCCAATGAAGATCTGGAGGGGCGCCAGGGGCCACCAGAAGGGCGTCAGGCGCAACCCCTCCCTTGGTCGTGCCTAGTGGGCCCTTGGGGACCCTGGCCACTGCCTCTCACCCCCTCTTCGCCCATACATTGCCTTCAACCCTAAATATCACGCGAATAGAGTTATTTTTCATGAAACATACAGAGAGGCGTCGTCACCTCGAAAGTCCAATCTAGGGCTTCTCGAGACCTGCTTCTGCACCCTACTAAAGAGGGGGGTCGTCATCGAAGGCCTCTACATTGCCATGATCGACTTCGAACAGATGCGTGAGTAGTTCATCTCGGGAGTACGGGTCCATAGAAGTAGCTAGATGGTTGTTCTCTCCCTTATGCCTCCATGTTTAGAGTCTCGTAAGCTGTCTCACATGATCGAGACCACCGTTATATAATTGTGCATGTTTTGTTTGTTGAAATTCGATGAACCATGAGATTATGATTATTTTGTTCATGTCAATCTCAGATTCTTCACTTATATTTGTAGAGATTTTTAATCTTCTCTTGCAATGCTCACCGGTGTTTATGATTACCTTGGCCATGTAGTTTTTTCACCTCCAAGAGAGGTTTTATATGCTATATAGTGGGTTCATGCCTCCTTGTTGCCTGCGCTTGAGTGACATAAACATGCAGGGGGGAGGATGTGTTATTGCCACCAGGGAGAAACCATCGGTGCTCTTGTCTGCGAACGAGGACCGAGCTTACATTACCTATTGAACTTACTGCATTTTTCTGTTGCTCATAAAGCAATCACTTCGTTGTTGCAACTTAATACCAAGGGATTTGCTGGATAGATTTTTTAGGTGGACTTTTAGATATGATGCATGTTGGATAGAGGTCCATATGCCTTGACGTAATTCCTACAATGTTAGAACCCGTGAACTATATCTCGTCATAATAGTATCATTAGACGTTCATGATTTGTCAATTGCGCAACTGTAGTTTGTTCACCCATCATGTTTATTTTATTTGGAGAGACACCACTAGTGAAGCTTCAAGACTATGGAGTCCTACTGGTTCGATAAATTCCGGTTCCATAATGGAGGAAAATTTACACTAGACTACATCATCCTTCCACTTGGGGTCTCTGATAACCCACAAGTATAGGGGGTGTATCATAGTACTTTCGATAAATAAGAGTGTCGAACCCAACGAGGAGCAGAAGGTGTTGACAAGCAGTTTTGATGAAGGAATAACTGTAAATACTGATATTGCAGATAAACAAAGTGCGAATAAATAAAATGCAGTAGTAATAATTGCAGCAAGTGGCCCAATCCTTTCTTCAGAAAAGGACAAGCCGATGAGTTTAATTATGATTAACAAATGTTCTCGAGGACACAAGAGAGGTTTCTGTCAAGTTCTTTTGTTCCATGCCACTGAATAATCTTAGGTCTTTTGGTAAGTGTTGTGTGGGTGAACCTATGCTAATGCACCGTCCCATCCAAGACTAATACATACTTGTGATTAAACCCCTTGCAAGCATCCGCAACTACAAGAAAGTAATTAAGAAATAAATCTAACCACAACTTTAAACTCCGGGATCCTACGCTCCCTCGTGCAATGGTTTCCTAACGGGGGTTTAGGTTTATGTCACTCCGGCAACCCCACAATTAGTAGCCAAATACACGATGCATTCCCCTGGGCCCATAAATGGTGAAGTATCATGTAGTTGACGTTCACATGACACCACTAGAAGAATAACACCACAACTTAAATATCAAACATTAAATATTATTCAACATTACTTCACTACTAACAACTTGACTTCTCCCATGTCCTCAAGAACAACACGAACTACTCACAAGTCATCATATGGATCATAATCATAGGTGATATAATTGATGATAACAATCTGGTCATAAAGTGCAAACACCGATAAATCTCACAAGCATCAACTACTAATAAGTAATCCACATAGGGAGAGAGACCTAATGTAAAACAACGATAGAGGCCCATAATTGTTACAACGGGATGACGGTGGATGGTGAGGGTGATGGTGCTGGTGGTGATGATGATGATGATGATGATGATGACGATCTTGATGATGCCCGGAGTGATGATGGTGACGATGGCGGTGATTTCCCCTCTCTGGGGAGGAATTTCCCCGGCAGATTTTTCCCTGCCAGAGAGCTTTTCTCTCTCGGGTGTTTTCCGCCCCGAGGCGGCGGCGGAATAATTATTCGACGATGGTATGAGTTTTAGGGTTTCCTGGGGGCCAAGTACGCGAAAGATATCCCCAGAGGTGGGCCAGGGTGGCCACACCACCTGATGGCGCGGCCAGGGGCGGCACCTCATGGTGTGGGCCCCTGGTGGCCCCCCTCTGGCTCATCTTCTGGCTGGACTCCTCCTCTGAACTTCTAAGACACCCCCTGTGTCCCACTTCTTCTTCTGATCTTCTGAAATATGGTATCTCGGCAGTGCTTTTTCCATCAGATTCCTGGTCCTAGTGTTTATAATTCAACAATTATGAAAGATGCAAAATAAGATAAAATAACATAAGGGATGCATCATAACATGAAATATATCGATGAATAACAGAAAATTATAATATAAAATAGTGATGCAAAATGGACGTATCAACTCCCCCCAAGCTTAGACCTTGCTTGTCCCCAAGCGAAACTGGACTCGGTAAACCTGACCACAGGTTTATGGAGTGAAGAGTCGATAAATAAAATATGGTCAAGAAGCATCACATTTGTCTATGCACCAATCATTATAGACAACAACTTCCTCTCATATAACCTAACTTGAAACGAGTAATGGGAGTCACAAACAAAGGTGCAAAAGAGAGAATCAAAATTGGTAATGGCAAACTTCATTCTTGGTCAGAGAACATTTAATGATCATTCTTATCTTAGGTGAAGTCTTTATAACAAGGCTTATATTGTAGAGCTTAACATGTTTAATTATAACAAATTTTTTACAATGATTCACAGCTTTCAAAGTAATATTCATTCAGATAATAAAGCATGTGCTAAACAAAGAAGGATAGAAAACATGATTGAATAAATCAACATATAGATGGTAAGATCACAACAACTCAAATGCTTGCTGGAGACAGAAAGGAATGGGTTTATTGACTCAACATAAATGTAAAAGATAGGCCCTTAGCGGAGGGAAGCATTGATCACTCATGTGATAGATCTTTTATTTTATAAAACAGAGGTATAAAAGTTTGACACTCCTCCCATCCATCTTACACAAACCATGGCTAACTGAATCCTCGGGTTCCTGCCAACAATCACAAACCATGGAGAAGTGTCTAATTTTCAGAGGTGTATGCTAGTGTCAATGAACGGTAAATAGAAAATACAGTACGTCACAAGCCAACTAGACTTCATAAGAGCGGCTCCCATATGAGGGACGCAACTGATGTAGAAGGTCATACCTCATTCTCTTTTGTTTACATGGTTATTCTTTGACTGATAAATCAGGGGCAAAAATAGTGAAGAGAATTTATGTGTCAGTTTGGGCCTAGGCACCCCGCTGCCAGCTCTTCTAGCATTTGGATAAGAGGATGAAGCCACTAGTCCAGGTGTTTGAAGTTTAATCAACAAGTGAGATAAAGATTCTCTATTGACGTCCTCATGAGCAAAAACAGGAACACAAAACAGGAGTAATTTTGAAAGTTTTAAAGGTAGCACATGAGCAATTTACTTGGAGTAGCGGTGAAATACCACGTGTAGGAAGGTATGGTGGACACAAATGACAAGGTTTTGGTTCAGGGTTTGGATGCACGGGTAGAGCTCATACTCAGAACAGGGTTTTTGGCTAGCAAGGCTGGGTAGCAAGCATAAGAGTTGAGGGAAAACAAACAAATATACATATGATGAAACCAATCATGCAATCTTCATTGAAAACCCAAGCGATCTTAACTTGTGAATACTAAGTTTATGAGCTAATAGGCAAATTCCTCTTTCTTGTACTAGCATCTCAAAGTATTATTTCTACTAACCCAAGTTAAGTTTGCCAAAACCAACTAGATTAACTTGATGATCTCCACAGTGATACCAAATACTAACAACAAGCTCAACAATATGAATAAATTTGAAAACTAAAATAAGGTGTGCAGAAAGTAAATGATGAAACTTCTCATTAATATTTCAAACCGGCAACTCACATCAACGGATACAACGATAACCAACTAAGGAGAGATACTTCCATACTGCAAACCATCATATATGATAACTTCTCTACTCATGATATGACTCTACTAAAAAGGTAAAAACATGAAAGATAGTGATGTGATACCGCGGCACTCCCCCCAAGCTTGGAACAAGCCGAGAGGATGCCAAAACCAGTGACGAATCAATTCTTTGGTGGTGGTGGTGAATCCTTCTCGATCAGCTTATCAATTGATTTCTTCAGATCTTCAATTGCGAACATAAACATATGCATCACCTCTGTATTGCGATCAATACAGTTTGCATGCCTGTTAGACTGTGAATCCCAGCCACCAAGATTTTTTCCCCACTCTTCCTTAGGTTGAGAGCTTCCTTCATATGCACGGTTAGAATGATTGATATCCCACATAGAGGGCAAATCCCTATGGGGCACCTTTTTATACTGATAATCATGAATTAATGAGTGGAAGTAGTTCTTGACTCCCGGAGCAGGTGTCCTCGATGCTAAGGAGTGACGTGGAACCTTCCCTCTGGTGCTCATCCGCGCGCCTCTCTTGAGCTTCAAGGGATTAGCCACCACTGTAATTCTTACGAGGGGGCGCGTGGATGCACTCATGGTTTTTTTTTTTCTACATCTCCTTCAGCTCCACTCTCGATCTCCTCCTCCGGCTCCAGGTCTTGGATATCATCTTCCTTTGACCCCTTCCCCTTGTTGTCGTTGGCGGAGACCATGATGCTTCTAAAACCGAAAACTGATCCTGGCGGAAACAGCTCGAAACAGAAACACGACGAGAAAACGATATACGGACCTCGGGGGGTCCGGGGTATTATATAGAAAAAAGTTTCATAACGAAAGGAGAGTCCAGGTCGAAAACGAGTCGGAGAGGGGCTCCGGGGCGCCCACACAATAGGCTGGCGCGGCCAAGGGTGGGCCCACGCCTCCCCATGGTGTGGAGCCTCCGGGCTCCGTCTCCACCTCGTTTCCGGCTCATAATTTTTCATATTTTCCAAAAACGGTAAAAATAAAAGTTGGAAGATGTTTCGCGAACGTTTTCTTACCAAAACTGATACCTATTCAAAAACTGACTCTGCAGTTTCTGAAATATGCTTCTTAATAAATTACTCCGGGATCATGGCTCGAATACAATCAACATTTTCATTATAAGGATCTCCAGAAATATAATGCTTGAGTCTTTGGCCATTCACCACTTGTGAAGTGTTGTCTTCAAGGTAAACAATTTTAATTGCCCCTGAACGATATACCTCTTCAATAACAAAAGGTCCTTCCCATCTCGAGAGTAATTTTCCTGCAAAAAATCTGAGACGAGACCTATACAATAGCTCTTTCTCACCAACATGAAATTCTCTTTTAATAATTCTCTTATCGTGACATCTTTTAACTTTCTCTTTAAAGAGCTGTCGCACCCTGGGTTTCTAGAGGATACTCCCCGCACGAACTGGAAGTCAGGTGCTTGGATTATGGGGCATAACTGCTCCCACGTCCCAGCTTCCTGGTAGGCCTGCGCTTATGCGCGACAACACAAGCCCTGCTTCCACCGCCGAAGTAAACTATCCGCTAGGAACCTAAGGCACTACTGTCGACGTACTTCATAATCAAACACGCACGGTACGTCAACAGTTTGGTACGAATGATAACACAGAATGCCTCTAAGACACAAAAGAATGAAATAAGTGCAACTGGCCTTCACTAAGGCAGAAAATATCGAATACAGTCATCCAGAGGACACATGTCCCAACATATCATCCATTACAACAGCGGAAGCAATCAAAGGGGTCTGAGTACAGACAAATCCATGGCTTAAGAAGCCGGAGAAAATAAAGAAAAGCGAAGCCCATCCACGTAGGTCTGGATCCTGCCCTGGTCCAGCTAACTACTCGTCTGCAGCATCATCGAACTCCACAAAGTAGCCATCCTGGGAAGCATCGTAGTCGTAGTAGTACTCTGCGTAAACCACAGCCCCAACGGGGTCAGTACATCCAAGTACTGGCAAGCAAGACTCACAGTTCATCAAGGAGTTACCCGTCAACACAAGCAGAGATGCTTGGGATCAACGGAAGAAAAGGGGTGATATAAAAGTTGCTGCTGGCTGCTCTAAACAACTACAGAATATAACTACAAGTTCCGGCTAACAGAAAAGATAAGATCGAGGATTGTAACCAACTGAAAGATAACTTCAACCAAACCCATCCTGGATCTCGCCCCTTATCCAAAGAAGCAATCCGAGGATAACTCACACAGTTATGATAAAGTGAATCAAGTTATTTGTGTGAATAACCTATTACTAGTCAGATTATTAATCATTGGGTGAAACATGATTGAACATTATGTTGAAGTTGTCCTGAGTACTTGTTAGCCAGTACTTTCACCAAGTAATCCATAACCGCGGAAAACACGGCTTCTCGAGAAGATTATCCCTGCAGGGTTGCACCAATTTGGCCGTACACTCAAGAATAACCCGCCAGATGGAAATGCACTTCCACCAAGCGGGGTACTCTACACAACCAACCATTCCTCGCATCAAGCCCAAAGCACCTTGGGCGCACGGCTAATCGAGCCCAGAAGAAAATGGACCCTCATAGCACTCTAAGAACGTGTCCCCCTATATGCCGACTACGAAAGTTCCACCCTGCGCTGGGCTCGCAAAAACATGCATGCGGCAAATGGAAAACACGAACTAAATGAGGCGATTTGGACGAGATGCGAATCAGGTCAAGTTGAGGGGGGCGCCCATACTCGCTTCCCAAATGCGGGTAGTGCGCTCATCATGGATCAGTAGACAAGACCCTTTTCCTATTAGGGTCGACACTAGCAGGCTCCAAAACCACTCATGGGCCTCCTGCCGGTGCCTTATCATCAAATTATTATTACCATTAGCAATTAACAGGATTGATTGATTAATAACGAGCCCCGGTACAAGATAATAAGATAGTAACGGTAGTAACCGACAACAGACTCGAGTAAAAGCAACCCTAAGCATGCTAGATAATAACAGGCACAAGCAATGGCTGTAGGTATGGAGGTGGTGGCAATATCATGGCTCAAGGTATCATGTGATGGGTTCGGAGAACAAGCAACGATACATAGGGCTAGCAATAGTAGACAAAAAGATAGTATCGACAACAAGTGTGGAAAGGAACTCAATGATTCATGTGAGTGATAACTTGCCTGGCAGCTCAGCCTCGTACTGGGCTAGGTCCTGAGTAGTGGTGTCGTAAGGCTCGTCGGTACCAACGTCGTCGTCTAACCGAGAAGAAGCAAAAACAACAACGAAGGAAGACGGGCAGTCAATACATGGCATAGGTGCACAAACATTGGATGATGCATGTCATGTTTAATAGATGCACCAAAATAACTTGCTTGACATGAAACACAAGTTTAAATGGATTCCATATGCAAAAGGGTGCATATGGAAGCCCATGCTTGGAGTTGAATTAATTGTTCTATCACTAAGCTTCATGTGTAAGTGACTTAGTATGATGCATGCATGATGAGGAACAATAAGATAACAAAGTTAATTGCAATTGGAATGATAGTTAATCATTTTAGAAAACATTAACAAGTTTGGAATTATTGGTGCTTAATGGTGTTGGACAAGTATTGATTGTTTTCAACAATTTAAAGTATGCAAAACCAATTACAAATTTTATATTTGAAAAGTTTATCAAATTTTAGTTGGATTACATGTTTCACAATTTGAAATTGGACTTTGGATTAATTAATTATGAATTAAACAATATTAAACAAGTTTTAATTGAATTAAACAAGATTTAAATTGTTTAGGCAATTTAAATTATTCAAACCAGAAAACAAAATTTATATTTGAATAGAGCATTCAAAATGGTGTGAAAAACATATTTTATTTGAATTATTTGAAAACAGTATGAATTAGTTATGAATTATTTCAATTTGCATTTGAATTATTTGAATTTGAATTTAGATTGCATTTTGAAAATTCAAAACAGAACACAAATTGCATATTTGGAAAGTTTATAAAATTTGGATCAGAATAGACATCAAGTTTGCATTTGTTGGATTTATAAAATGGGAGATATTGAATTTTAAAGTTTTGATTTAATTCTGTTATTTAAAAAGAATTTGGAATTTTTGAAATTCGCAGAAAACCTTTTGCTACTCAGGTTCTATCTACCCACTGCCACTGCGCAGTGGGCCAGAGGGGCCAGCGTGGCGCACACGCTGGCGTGGCTTCCAGTGCCACTGCCTGGTGGGGCTCAGCGTGTGGGAGAAATCCCCAAAAAAAGATTGCGGCCGCGGGGCTCGAACCCGCGAGCTCGCTGTGCGTGCTCTGCTCTCTGAACCAGTGCGATGTGCGCGCGTTTCTGTCAGTATACCGTGCGCGGACAGGTTAAGGTGTTAGCTCGTGGTTAACTGAATTTTTACGCGCGCGCGCTAACTGAACTTGACAGAGATAAACCGGCGGCGATCACCGTTGTGCCGTGCTCGTGGCTGCTGCAAGGTGGTGCTGGGTGCAGTGCAGTGTGTGCACGGATGCGGCGGTGATGTAAGCAGCAGGGGGTAGGCACGGTGGCTCACCGTGGTTTGTCGGGTGGCAGAGGGGTGACGACGGCGCGGCAGACGGCGGTGTCGAGGACGGCGTGGTCGATCTCGTGCTTCTCCGCGGGCGATTAGGGGTCCAACGTGAAGCAGGGATGGAGGCGGTGCGGTTCCAGCGCTCAAACGGTGTCGAGGGGACCTGCAACGGCGACGCGGTGGTCGGATTCAGAAAAACGGGGCACGGTGGCCGGAGAAGAAAGAACGGACCGCGTCGCAGATCTGGGGCTTACCAGCGGCTGCTTCGGTGTCGAACAGATAGAAGGGAGGGTGGCGAGCTGATTCCAGGGCTTTGGTAGCTAGGAGGGAGTCGAGGGTGGCGAGGCCATGGCGATCTTCAGAGGATTGGCGCCGGCGATGGAAATCAGAGAGGGGGAGCGAGGAATTCCGGCGAGAGAGAGAGATTTGTGGCGGCGCTGAGGAACCCTAGGACGATAGGGGGTACAGGGGTGCCCTAGGCTCGCTTATATAGGGTGGAGGCGCTGCGGTGGCCGCCGTGGTCGCGCGCGGTCGCCGTGGAGGCCTCCGATGGGCGCCGTACGGGAGGACGAAGAAGGAGGGCGCGCGCACGAATCTCCGCGCAGCTCGAAACGGTAAGTTGTGCTGCGCGGGCTGGGTTGCTGCGCGCTAGGGCTAGGTGGGCTTGGGCCAAGCGGTAGATTAGGTGCTGCTGCTCGCTTCTCCTTTTATTCTTTTCTGTTTTTATATATATTTTTTTTTTGCAGATTGCTTTTGGAAGAAAGTTGTTAAGGTTTTAATCAAGGAAAATTACAGAAAAATTTAGTTAAGCTTTTTAGACTATTAGAAACCACATTGTAAACTTGGATTTCAAAAATTGAAATTTAAAATTATGGTTTGTGTTTGAATTCAAAATAGGGGGATTTGAGTTTAATAAAATCTTGATAAAACATGTATAAAAATAGGGTTACCCCTAGGGTTTTAGAATGATTTAGAGGGAAGAAATGTTTGGTGATTTTTATGGTTCCCAAAAGGTACTGATTGAGAACTTGGTTTGGGAATTTAAAAGGTGATTTGAGAATTATTGATTGAATTATTGGTTGGATTTAAAGCAACAATTTAATAAGTGAAAGCAAGGAATAAAAGGGGTGTTTTTATTTGTTATTTTGGTTCCAAAAGTTGTAACAGAGCAAGTATGAAACCATGTTTGAAAAAGGTTTGAATTTGAGTTGTGAAAACAGAATAAAACAGATGGAAAACAAATGCAAACAATAAGTAAACATGATGACATGATGCATTGCTTGAAATAAAACAAAGAACAAAGCATTCTAGGGTATTTTCATACTTGGGATGTTACAAAACGCCCCCCCTTGAAGGAATCGCGCCCCGAGATTCCCTACTGAGAAATGAACAGGTCCGGATACTTCTTGCGAAGATCCTCCTCGGTCTCCCACGTTGCCTCTTTATCAGAATGATGCGACCATTGGACTTTCAAGAACTTGGTGCTCTTGTTGCGAGTCTTACGCTCGGTCTCATCGAGAATACGAATAGGGTGCTCCTCATAAGATAGATCATCTTGCAGCTCAATGGAATCATGATCAACTGCACGATCTGGATCTTTGAAACACTTCTTGAGTTGTGACACGTGGAACACATCGTGCACCTTGGAAAGTTTTTCTGGAAGTTCAAGACGATAAGCATTCTCTGCACGTCTTGAGAGGATGTTGAAAGGGCCAATGTATCTTGGTGCAAGCTTTCCTTTCACACCAAAACGATGAGTGCCTCTGAGGGGAGTTACACGGAGATATGCCTTATCACCAGGTGCATAGACCATATCCCTGTGCTTGCTGTCATAGTAGCTCTTCTGACGAGACTGAGCAATCCTGAGATTGTCACGAATGATACGAACTTTCTCCTCGGCTTCCTTAACAATGTCAGGGCCTAAAAGTGAACGTTCACCAGCTCCAGACCAATTGATTGGACTCCTGCATCTGCGACCATACAGTGCCTCAAATGGTGCCATTCCTAGGCTTGCCTGGTAGCTGTTGTTGTAGGAGAATTCAGCATATGGAAGGCAATCCTCCCATTTCATGCCAAAGGAGAGACCACATGCTCTGAGCATATCCTCGAGAATCTGATTGACTCTTTCGACTTGCCCCTGAGACTGAGGGTGGTAAGCTGTGCTGAACAGAAGTTTAGTGCCCAATGCTTCTTGAAAGCTTTTCCAGAAATGAGAAGTGAAGATGCTTCCACGGTCTGAGCTTATTTCCAATGGAACACCATGAAGGGGAACAACCTTTGCTGTGTAGAGCTCTGCTAACTGGCTAGCTGAGATAGTTTCCTTTACAGCATAGAAGTGAGCAACCTTAGTGAGACGATCAATAACAACGAAGATTGCATCGTTGCCCTTTTTGGACTTTGGAAACCCAGTAACGAAGTCCATTTCAATCATGTCCCACTTCCACTCAGGAATTTTCAGAGGTTGGAGTAGACCTTCTGTCTTCTGATGGACTGCCTTAACACGTTGACAAACGTCGCATTCAGAAACGTATTGAGCAATTTCACGTTTCATGCCAGGCCACCAATACAGAGTCTTGAGATCCTGGTACATCTTTGTACTTCCAGGGTGAATGGATAGAGGAGTTTCATGAGCCTCCTTGAGAATGATATCCTTGAGACTTTGAATCTGAGGGACTGCAATGCGTCCTTCGAAGAACACAGTTCCCTTGTCATCAATTGAGAAGGACTTGAACTTATCATTGCCCTCCTTGATGTGATCCACAATCTTCTTGATTTCATTATCACGAAGTTGTTCAGAACGAATCTTGTCCTCGAGAGTTGGGCTGGCTGTCAAGCTAGCAAGGTATCCTTCCGGAACAAGACCAAGGTTCAGCTTCTGGAATTCTTCATGAAGTGGAGGTTGGCTTTCCATGATCATGAGATTATTGCAATAGGATTTGCGACTGAGAGCATCGGCCATAACATTAGCCTTGCCTGGAGTGTAAGAAATGGTGAGATCAAAGTCTTTAATCTTCTCAATCCATCTCCTTTGCCTGAGGTTCAGATCTGGCTGAGTGAAGATGTATTTCAGACTCTTGTGATCGGAAAAGATTTCAGTTTTGTTACCCAACAAGTATTGTCTCCATTTCTTGAGGGCAAACACAACTGCTGCAAGTTCAAGATCATGAGTGGGATAGTTTTGCTCATGTGGGTTCAACTGACGTGAAGCATAAGCCACAACTTGACGTTCTTGCATAAGAACTGCTCCTAAGCCTTGGAGAGATGCATCACAGAATATCTGGAAAGGTTTGGTGGTGTCGGGGCCAACTAGAACAGGTGTGGAAGTGAGTTTAGTCTTCAGGAGGTTGAAACTCTCATCACATTGTGGAGTCCAAACGAAATTTTTGTCCTTCTTTGTGAGATCAGTGAGAGGTTTGGCAATCTTGGAAAAGTTTTGGACGAAACGACGGCAATAGCTAGCCAAGCCAAGAAAGCTTCTAACTTGTTTCACCGTCTTAGGGGGTTTCCAATCAACAATTGCCTTAACCTTTTCCGGGTCAATGGCTATGCCTTTGGCAGAGATGATATGACCAAGATATGCAACTTCTGGAATCCAGAACTCACATTTGGAAAACTTGGCATACAAACGATGCTCGCGAAGTTTCATGAGAGTGAGACGAAGGTGTTCTCCATGCTCTTCCTCGGATTTTGAGTAGACTAGAATGTCATCAAGATATACCACAACGAACTTGTCGAGGTATTCATGGAAGACAGAATTCATGAGTCTTGAGAACGTTGCCGGTGCATTGGTGAGACCAAAGGACATGACGGTGTATTCATATAGACCGTACCGAGTGGTGAAAGCCGTCTTAGGAATATCTTCCTTTCTGATCTTTATCTGATGGTACCCCATCCTCAAGTCCAACTTTGAGAATATTGAGGCTCCAGCAAGTTGATCAAAAAGATCATCGATACGAGGAAGTGGATACTTGTTCTTGATGGTTTTCTCGTTGAGAGGACGATAGTCAACCACGAGTCTTTTTGTTTGATCCTTCTTGGCAACAAACAGAGTTGGGCAACCCCAAGCGGAGGAACTAGGCTGAATGAAACCTTTGTCCATATACATATCGATTTGCTCCTTCAACAATTTCAGTTCAGGAGGAGCTATCTTGTATGGATGCTTAGAGATTGGAGCAGTACCTGGCTCAAGCTCGATCACGAACTCAACTGCTCTGTCCGGGGGCATCCCTGGCAACTCTTCTGGAAAGACGTCAGGGAATTCACAAACCACCGGAACATTTTCAATTGCAGGAAGGGGTTTGGCCTCAAGGTTGAACAGCTGAACAGAAGTTGATCCATATGGAGAATAGACTATCTGGCCTGAAGTGTGGGAGAGAGTTATTGACTTTTGAGCACAGTCAATTTTAGCTTTGTGGGTCTTCAACCAATCCATACCCAGAATGACATCAATGTCAGAATTTCCCAGCAACATGAGTGAAGCAAGGAATATGCGACCTCCAATTAGGATCTGATTGTCCATGCTTATCTTGGAAGTCAACATTTGCGGTCCCGGCGAGTGAACAGTCATTTGATTGCTTAGCGGAACCAGAACTAGGTTGTATGCTTTTGCAAAAATCTTTGACACAAATGAATGCGATGCTCCAGTATCAAACAACACTTTAGCTGGAATAGAGTTTACGGGTAATATACCGAGAACGACGTCAGCAGCCTCTTCGGCTTTGTCGGCCTTGATATGGTTCACCCTCGCGTTCCTCCCGACAGGCCTATTGTTGGAGTTGAAGGCTTTAGCCGGAGGAGCACGAACCATAGCCTGGTTGGTGTTGGGGCGAGGAGGTAGGGGTAGCTGCTTCTGAGTGCACTTATCAGCATAATGTCCAGTATCCTTGCACTTGTAGCAAGTGACGATACGAGAAGGACCTGGCCTTGGCTGCCCCATCGGAAACCTCTGACCCTGCATCTGAGATGGGTTGGGTGGGCGGGGACCAAAGCCTAAAGAAGCTTGGGCATTTGGAGCCCGAGTTACAGCACCATTTGGCACCCAGATGCGGCGCTTCTGCGGAGGGGTGGTCATGTTGGAGGAGGAACCACCCTCACGCGAGTGCTTGCGGGACTCTTCGAACGCCTTGCGCCCATTCTCCTCATTGAGCGCGGTGTTCACAAGCTCCACGAAGTCCTTGCACTTGATGTTTGTGAGAGCGTACTTCAGTTCCGGGTTAAAACCTCGGCGGAACCTTGCCATCTTCTTGGCTTCGGTGGACACTTCGTCACCAGCGTACCGAGCGAGACGATTGAACTCGTTCTGGTAGCCGAGAACGTCCAGCTTGCCCTGTCTGAGAGAGCAGAATTCCTCACGCATCTTTTCCATGAGACCATCCGGGATGTGGTGCTTCAGGAAGGCATCCTTGAAACATCCCCAGTTGATAGGAAAACCAGCCCTCATGGCCTGGTAGTTCTCCCACCAAGTAGCTGCCTGACCCTTCAGTAGGTAGGTGGCGTACTTGACCTTATCCTCTTCAGCAACATGAGCTATCTCCAGAGCTCTTGCTACGTCACGGATCCAGTCATCAGCATCCAGGGGCTCACGTGTTGCCACGAAAGCTTTTGGGCCCAAGCTGAGGAAGTCCTTGATGGTGACCCTTGGAGCATTCTGGTTGTGTTGCTGGTTAGCCTGGATCTGGGCCATCTGTGTCACCACTTGGGTCATGTGAGCCAACAGCTCCCCCATTGGTGGTGGCGGAGGCGGGTTGTTCCTGGTTGGAGGCATCCTGAACAGAAATTCATTTTAGCACAACAACAGAAAAGGATAGACTTGGTAACCGAAAGATAGATTATTCCGACGCATGAATAGATAACCAACAGGTACATCATCACATGTTCAAATACATCAGAATATCCAACAGACCAATACATGGTTCGAAAACGAAAGGATAAACTAGACACAGCTAGTAATGGATACAACGGTACTCCCATGCTCATCACGCAGGACGGCGGTGAGTAGTACGACGAGAGATACGGTGAGGAGGAATCCCACGGAAGTAGGTATCACGACGATCCATGTAGATAGGAACTGCTCTGAGAGCAACTCTCGGTGTCGTGAAGTAGGAAGCGTCGTATCCCTGTGCTCCATAGCGGGGAATCCCTGTGTAACCAGCTCCGAGGTCGAGAAGTGGGCCTCTGATCGGCTCGTACCCTCCAGCATCTGGCAACGGAAGACCAGCTGGCTGAACGACACGTGCAAAGCGCTCGTCTCCAACAAAGTCTGTGGTGTACGTCGCCAGACGAGTGAGAGCAAGGTGGAGCTGCTCCCTGACTGAGGCTAACTCCTGAGAAAGTGCGGAAGCAACGGCGTCACTGTGACTAGCGAACTGGGCAGTGATCTGGAGCCTGGAGCTATCAGTCTCGTAGGTATCCATGTCGCGGTGGATAGTGAAGTGAGCTCCCGCTGCCGTGATGTAACCACGGGGGATGTGACGAAAACTGGACTTATCAAACCCCCAGTAGTCAGCACGGAGAACGGTGATACTCACGTACGCTGCCTGCTGCACTGCCATATCCACGGTGGACCCTACTGCCTCGTACTGGTGTGCAATGCTCCTGCCATCATCCGACAGAATGTAGACGATAGCCCGGTAGCAAGTCTGGTCACACTCTCGCTGGTGCTCGTAGACCTGGTACTCTGGTGCCCAACGGAACCCCAGAAAGGTAACCATGTCTCTCAGCAACTCCGGAAAACCGGCGGTGCTCTCACAGCGAGTCATGCGAACCACCTGCGGATAGTAGTTGAGACCCATCTGCAGATTATTTGGAAGGTTTTGATTAGACTCCGGTAGATGAAAAAGGATGTGGAAGAACAACAACAAGGTTCAACGGACGAAAAGGATGTTGAAAAGAACATGATATCGAAGCAACATCGGGAAAACGAGACCAAAAGTCCTGAGGTACTACAGAGAACCCAAAACACGTGAAATCCTAACTTGAAAGTTTAGGTGAGAACAGAAAACAACGTTGCACTCCCTTACCAGAAAAGGGTGGGTGGGTGGGGAAAGAAGAAAAATGGCAGAATTCCTACTCTCACGTTTCATTTTTCCTATATAGCTACAAAATAGTTTCTAGACTCAACTGCGACCAGTAAAAAGGGATCCTACAGGCAGACAGGCTCTGATACCATTTGTCGCACCCTGGGTTTCTAGAGGATACTCCCCGCACGAACTGGAAGTCAGGTGCTTGGATTATGGGGCATAACTGCTCCCACGTCCCAGCTTCCTGGTAGGCCTGCGCTTATGCGCGACAACACAAGCCCTGCTTCCACCGCCGAAGTAAACTATCCGCTAGGAACCTAAGGCACTACTGTCGACGTACTTCATAATCAAACACGCACGGTACGTCAACAGTTTGGTACGAATGATAACACAGAATGCCTCTAAGACACAAAAGAATGAAATAAGTGCAACTGGCCTTCACTAAGGCAGAAAATATCGAATACAGTCATCCAGAGGACACATGTCCCAACATATCATCCATTACAACAGCGGAAGCAATCAAAGGGGTCTGAGTACAGACAAATCCATGGCTTAAGAAGCCGGAGAAAATAAAGAAAAGCGAAGCCCATCCACGTAGGTCTGGATCCTGCCCTGGTCCAGCTAACTACTCGTCTGCAGCATCATCGAACTCCACAAAGTAGCCATCCTGGGAAGCATCGTAGTCGTAGTAGTACTCTGCGTAAACCACAGCCCCAACGGGGTCAGTACATCCAAGTACTGGCAAGCAAGACTCACAGTTCATCAAGGAGTTACCCGTCAACACAAGCAGAGATGCTTGGGATCAACGGAAGAAAAGGGGTGATATAAAAGTTGCTGCTGGCTGCTCTAAACAACTACAGAATATAACTACAAGTTCCGGCTAACAGAAAAGATAAGATCGAGGATTGTAACCAACTGAAAGATAACTTCAACCAAACCCATCCTGGATCTCGCCCCTTATCCAAAGAAGCAATCCGAGGATAACTCACACAGTTATGATAAAGTGAATCAAGTTATTTGTGTGAATAACCTATTACTAGTCAGATTATTAATCATTGGGTGAAACATGATTGAACATTATGTTGAAGTTGTCCTGAGTACTTGTTAGCCAGTACTTTCACCAAGTAATCCATAACCGCGGAAAACACGGCTTCTCGAGAAGATTATCCCTGCAGGGTTGCACCAATTTGGCCGTACACTCAAGAATAACCCGCCAGATGGAAATGCACTTCCACCAAGCGGGGTACTCTACACAACCAACCATTCCTCGCATCAAGCCCAAAGCACCTTGGGCGCACGGCTAATCGAGCCCAGAAGAAAATGGACCCTCATAGCACTCTAAGAACGTGTCCCCCTATATGCCGACTACGAAAGTTCCACCCTGCGCTGGGCTCGCAAAAACATGCATGCGGCAAATGGAAAACACGAACTAAATGAGGCGATTTGGACGAGATGCGAATCAGGTCAAGTTGAGGGGGGCGCCCATACTCGCTTCCCAAATGCGGGTAGTGCGCTCATCATGGATCAGTAGACAAGACCCTTTTCCTATTAGGGTCGACACTAGCAGGCTCCAAAACCACTCATGGGCCTCCTGCCGGTGCCTTATCATCAAATTATTATTACCATTAGCAATTAACAGGATTGATTGATTAATAACGAGCCCCGGTACAAGATAATAAGATAGTAACGGTAGTAACCGACAACAGACTCGAGTAAAAGCAACCCTAAGCATGCTAGATAATAACAGGCACAAGCAATGGCTGTAGGTATGGAGGTGGTGGCAATATCATGGCTCAAGGTATCATGTGATGGGTTCGGAGAACAAGCAACGATACATAGGGCTAGCAATAGTAGACAAAAAGATAGTATCGACAACAAGTGTGGAAAGGAACTCAATGATTCATGTGAGTGATAACTTGCCTGGCAGCTCAGCCTCGTACTGGGCTAGGTCCTGAGTAGTGGTGTCGTAAGGCTCGTCGGTACCAACGTCGTCGTCTAACCGAGAAGAAGCAAAAACAACAACGAAGGAAGACGGGCAGTCAATACATGGCATAGGTGCACAAACATTGGATGATGCATGTCATGTTTAATAGATGCACCAAAATAACTTGCTTGACATGAAACACAAGTTTAAATGGATTCCATATGCAAAAGGGTGCATATGGAAGCCCATGCTTGGAGTTGAATTAATTGTTCTATCACTAAGCTTCATGTGTAAGTGACTTAGTATGATGCATGCATGATGAGGAACAATAAGATAACAAAGTTAATTGCAATTGGAATGATAGTTAATCATTTTAGAAAACATTAACAAGTTTGGAATTATTGGTGCTTAATGGTGTTGGACAAGTATTGATTGTTTTCAACAATTTAAAGTATGCAAAACCAATTACAAATTTTATATTTGAAAAGTTTATCAAATTTTAGTTGGATTACATGTTTCACAATTTGAAATTGGACTTTGGATTAATTAATTATGAATTAAACAATATTAAACAAGTTTTAATTGAATTAAACAAGATTTAAATTGTTTAGGCAATTTAAATTATTCAAACCAGAAAACAAAATTTATATTTGAATAGAGCATTCAAAATGGTGTGAAAAACATATTTTATTTGAATTATTTGAAAACAGTATGAATTAGTTATGAATTATTTCAATTTGCATTTGAATTATTTGAATTTGAATTTAGATTGCATTTTGAAAATTCAAAACAGAACACAAATTGCATATTTGGAAAGTTTATAAAATTTGGATCAGAATAGACATCAAGTTTGCATTTGTTGGATTTATAAAATGGGAGATATTGAATTTTAAAGTTTTGATTTAATTCTGTTATTTAAAAAGAATTTGGAATTTTTGAAATTCGCAGAAAACCTTTTGCTACTCAGGTTCTATCTACCCACTGCCACTGCGCAGTGGGCCAGAGGGGCCAGCGTGGCGCACACGCTGGCGTGGCTTCCAGTGCCACTGCCTGGTGGGGCTCAGCGTGTGGGAGAAATCCCCAAAAAAAGATTGCGGCCGCGGGGCTCGAACCCGCGAGCTCGCTGTGCGTGCTCTGCTCTCTGAACCAGTGCGATGTGCGCGCGTTTCTGTCAGTATACCGTGCGCGGACAGGTTAAGGTGTTAGCTCGTGGTTAACTGAATTTTTACGCGCGCGCGCTAACTGAACTTGACAGAGATAAACCGGCGGCGATCACCGTTGTGCCGTGCTCGTGGCTGCTGCAAGGTGGTGCTGGGTGCAGTGCAGTGTGTGCACGGATGCGGCGGTGATGTAAGCAGCAGGGGGTAGGCACGGTGGCTCACCGTGGTTTGTCGGGTGGCAGAGGGGTGACGACGGCGCGGCAGACGGCGGTGTCGAGGACGGCGTGGTCGATCTCGTGCTTCTCCGCGGGCGATCAGGGGTCCAACGTGAAGCAGGGATGGAGGCGGTGCGGTTCCAGCGCTCAAACGGTGTCGAGGGGACCTGCAACGGCGACGCGGTGGTCGGATTCAGAAAAACGGGGCACGGTGGCCGGAGAAGAAAGAACGGACCGCGTCGCAGATCTGGGGCTTACCAGCGGCTGCTTCGGTGTCGAACAGATAGAAGGGAGGGTGGCGAGCTGATTCCAGGGCTTTGGTAGCTAGGAGGGAGTCGAGGGTGGCGAGGCCATGGCGATCTTCAGAGGATTGGCGCCGGCGATGGAAATCAGAGAGGGGGAGCGAGGAATTCCGGCGAGAGAGAGAGATTTGTGGCGGCGCTGAGGAACCCTAGGACGATAGGGGGTACAGGGGTGCCCTAGGCTCGCTTATATAGGGTGGAGGCGCTGCGGTGGCCGCCGTGGTCGCGCGCGGTCGCCGTGGAGGCCTCCGATGGGCGCCGTACGGGAGGACGAAGAAGGAGGGCGCGCGCACGAATCTCCGCGCAGCTCGAAACGGTAAGTTGTGCTGCGCGGGCTGGGTTGCTGCGCGCTAGGGCTAGGTGGGCTTGGGCCAAGCGGTAGATTAGGTGCTGCTGCTCGCTTCTCCTTTTATTCTTTTCTGTTTTTATATATTTTTTTTTTTTGCAGATTGCTTTTGGAAGAAAGTTGTTAAGGTTTTAATCAAGGAAAATTACAGAAAAATTTAGTTAAGCTTTTTAGACTATTAGAAACCACATTGTAAACTTGGATTTCAAAAATTGAAATTTAAAATTATGGTTTGTGTTTGAATTCAAAATAGGGGGATTTGAGTTTAATAAAATCTTGATAAAACATGTATAAAAATAGGGTTACCCCTAGGGTTTTAGAATGATTTAGAGGGAAGAAATGTTTGGTGATTTTTATGGTTCCCAAAAGGTACTGATTGAGAACTTGGTTTGGGAATTTAAAAGGTGATTTGAGAATTATTGATTGAATTATTGGTTGGATTTAAAGCAACAATTTAATAAGTGAAAGCAAGGAATAAAAGGGGTGTTTTTATTTGTTATTTTGGTTCCAAAAGTTGTAACAGAGCAAGTATGAAACCATGTTTGAAAAAGGTTTGAATTTGAGTTGTGAAAACAGAATAAAACAGATGGAAAACAAATGCAAACAATAAGTAAACATGATGACATGATGCATTGCTTGAAATAAAACAAAGAACAAAGCATTCTAGGGTATTTTCATACTTGGGATGTTACAAGAGCTTAGCATTTTCATATGCTTCACTCCTCCATTCATCTAGAGAACTTAAGTCAAGCAACCTTTTCTCACCAGCAAGTTTAAAATCTCTATTTAGGTGTTTCACTGCCCAATAAGTTTTGTGTTCTAATTCTAGAGGCAAGTGACAAGATTTTCCATAAACCATCTTATAAGGAGACATGCCCATGCGATTTTTATAAGCAGTTCTATAATCCCACAGAGCATCATTTAATTTCTTAGCCCAACTTTTTCTAGATTTGTTAACAGTCTTTTGCAAGATAGATTTGATTTCTCTATTTGATAATTCTACTTGCCCATTAGTTTGAGGATGATAAGGTGAGGCAATTCTATGATTAAATCATATCTAGCAAGAGTCTTTCTAAAATCACCATGAATAAAATCAGAACCCCCATCAGTTATAAGATATCTAGGCACACCAAACCTGGGGAAAATAATGTCTTTAAGCATTTTTAATAAGGTTTCACCATCAGCACTTTTAGTAGGTATAGCTTCTACCCATTTAGTAACATAATCAGCAACAACAAGAATAAGAGTGTAGCCTTGTGAAGGAGGGGAAGAACCCATAAAGTCAAAACCCCAACAATCAAATGGTTCAATAACAAGAGAATAATTCATAGGCATTTCATTACGTCTAGAAATATTTACAAACCTTTGACATTGATCACAAGATAAAATAAACTTCGTAGCATCTTTAAAGAGAGTAGGCCAATAAAAACCTGATTGTAGAACCTTATGTACAGTTCTATCTCCAGCGTCATGTCCTCCATAAGCACTACTATGAGTTTTTCTCAATATCTCTCGTTGTTCATTTTCAGGAACACATCTTCGCATAATACCACCAACACCTTCTTTATATAAGTGTGGGTCAACCCAAAAATAATGCCTCAAATCATAGAAGAATTTTCTTCTTTGCCGAGCTGTAAAGGTAGGAGACAAATACTTGGAAACAATAAAGTTAGCATAATCAGCATACCATGGACTCTCTTGAGAGCTCACTTTTATTGCACCTAACTGTTCATTAGTAAAACTATCATTAACAAGAATAGGGTCATCAGGGATATTTTCTAACCTAGACAAATTATCAGCAACATGATTTTTAGCACCCTTCCTATCCACAATATGTAAATCAAATTCTTGTAAAATAAGCACCCATGTAATAATCCTAGGCTTAGCATCTTTCTTTTCCATAAGGTACTTAATAGCAGCATGATCAATATGAATAGAAACTTTAGAATCAACAATATACTGCCTAAATTTATCACAAGCAAAAACTACAACTAGGAACTCTTTTTTCAGTGGTAGCATAATTCTTTTGAGCAGCATCAAGAGTTTTACTAGCATAATGAATAATATTTAATTTCTTATCTATCCGATGTCCAAGAACAACACCTACATCATAATCACTAGCATCACACATAATTTCAAACGGTAAATTCCAATCAGGTGGTTGAACAATAGGGGCATATATTAAAGCCTTCTTTAAAATTTCAAAAGCTTCTCTACAATCTTCATAAAAAACAAAAGGTACATCCTTTTGAAGAAGATTAGTAAGAGGATTTTATATTTTAGAGAAATCTTTAATAAACCTTCTATAGAAACTAGCATGACCAAGAATACTAAGAATACCTTTGAATCCCTGGGACATGTCATTTTCTCAATGGCTTCAACTTTAGCTCTATCAACTTCAATACCTCTTTCATAGATTTTATGTCCAGGAACAATTCCTTCATTAACCATGAAATGACATTTCTCCCAATTAAGAACAAGATTAGTCTCCTCACATCTCTGCAATACTTTATCAAGATTCTTCAAACAATTATCAAAATAAATTCCATAGACGGAGAAATCATCCATGAAGACTTCCACAATTTCTTCATAAAAACCATGAAAGATAGCATACATGCATCTTGGAAAAGTAGCAGTAGCATTACATAAACCAAAAGGCATGCGTCTATAAGCATAGGTTCCATAAGGACAAGTGAAAGTTGTTTTCTCTTGATCAAGCTTTCTAACAGCAATTTGAGAGAACCCAGAATAACCATCAAGAAAGCAGAAATGAGTTTTCTTAGAAAACTTTTCTAAAATTTGATCAATAAAAGGCAAAGGATAATGATCTTTCTTAGTAACTTTGTTAACCTTCCTAAAATCAATGCACATCCTATAACCAGCCACTTCTCTTTGAGGAATAAGTTCATTATTTTCATTTGGCAAAATAGTCATCCCTCCTTTCTTAGGGACACAATGCACATGACTAACCCATCTAGTATCAACAATAGGATAAATAATACCATCATCAAGGAGTTTCAATACCTCGTTTCTTACCACATCCTTCATCTTAGGATTTAAACGACGTTGATGTTCAACAACTGGTTTTGCATCAGGTTCAATATTAATAGCATGCTGACATATAGCAGGAG
This sequence comes from Alopecurus myosuroides, assembly GCA_028641055.1. NCBI lineage: Eukaryota > Viridiplantae > Streptophyta > Magnoliopsida > Poales > Poaceae > Alopecurus > Alopecurus myosuroides. Next base: position 113,361,375 of record CM054059.1, on the reverse strand, counting down.
AAATCCCCTTAAAATCATCAAGAGTATAACCAATAGCACCTCTGTGTTTCCTCAATATTCCCAATAATCTCTCCTCTTCTTCACCAAAAAAATTAGAACTAATAATAACAGTATATAATTTCTTATCATCAATATGAGCATATTTAAGATTGTTAGGCAAAGACTTTAAATCAAAACTAGGATCCTCCTTGGATGGTAATGTGGTACCCTAGTCCTCCACCGATAAATTATATTTAAACATCGCTGGCTGATGTAGGAAAATCTCGTCAATTTCATTCCTTTCTTCCATGAAGACATCACTTTCATGGTCTTCCATGTATTGCTGCAAAGGATTGTTAGGAGCAGAGCAATAGCAGCCAATTGTTCAACTTTATAATTCTAATTAGGTAATTCAGCTTCATAAGGTGCTTTAGCAAATTTGGAGAAATTAAATTCATAAGACTCTCCATCAAACTTGTTAAGGATTTTCTCCTTTTTACAATCTATAACAGCACCACAAGTGTTTAAGAAAGGTCTACCAAATACAATAGGACAAGTATCACTAGCAGAAGTGCCTAGTACTAGAAAATCAGCAGGATATTTAGTTTTACCACATAAGACCTCAACATCTCTAACAATACCAAACGGAGAAATAGTTTCCCTATTAGCAAGTTGAATAATCACATCAATGTCTTCAAGTTCACACGAACCAATTTCATGCATGATTTCTTTATAAAGCTCATAAGGAATAACACTAGAACTAGCACCAATATCACACAAACCATAATAGCACTGATCACCTATTCTCACAGATAGCACATGAACATTAGGTTTCCTAGATTTACTAGGATGAGAGACAATATTAGAAGCATCTTCACAAAATATTATGTGTCCCTCTTCTACATTTTCAGAAACAAGGTCCATTACTATTGCTACTGTAGGTTCTATAGTTATTTGTTCCTCGGGTTCTACAAGTTTCCTTGCAATTTTATTAACCACAGTAGCTAACATAGAATGTTCTTTTACCTTACGAGGGAAAGGTATTTTCTCAATATAAGGTTCATGCACAATCGAATCAACGGTATGAATTTCTATATCTCTAGCAGGAACACAATTGACAGTATCTTTATAAGGTTCATGGTACTTGTCCCATTCCTTTTTAGGAATATCAACATAAGAAGAAAAAGCCTTATATAAGTTTGCAACAACTTGAGAATCAAGACCATAAACAATACTAACATTATGAAAATCATCGGATGACATAAAAGTTTTAATGCATTCATAATCATAATTTATACATGACTTTCTACCTTTGTAATTCTCCTATCCTTTAGTGTTTTCTTGAATACGGTAAAGAAGATCCCATTTAGCTTCATCCTTCATACGTGTAAATGATCCAGAACAAGAAGCATCCAATAAATCCTTATCATGAAGAGCAAGCCTTGCATAGAAATTATTAATAACAATATTACTAGGAAGCTCATGAATGGGGCATTTGAGCATTAGTAACTTCAATCTCCCCCATGCTTGGGAAATACTCTCTCCATCCTGAGGCCAAAAATTATATATATATAATTCCGATCTCTATGAATCTCACTGGGAGGATAGAATTTAGAATAAAAGAGAGGTACAATTTCCTCCCATCCAATAGTCTGGCTATTTTTCAGCAGTTTGAACCATTCAGCGGCTCGGCCTGTCAATGATATAGAGAATAATTTCCTCTTCACTTGGTCCATTTTAATACCCGCACACTTGAAGAACTCGCATAATTCATGTAAAAAGAGCAAATGACCACCAGGATGGACAGTTCCATCACCTGAATAGCAGTTATTCCTAACATGTTTAACAATCTTTATAGGTATTTTATAAGGATCCAAATCATCAGGCGATGGGTCACTTACTACCCTAGCAGTGGCATCAGTGCCCACAAATAAGGATTCAAAAGGAGATCCAAACATAGTGTAATAAAGAAGTACACAGTAATAAATACATCACTTACAATAGAAGCTTCCTTTATCAATTCCACTTCCCAATATCGCTTCACTCCCCGGCAACGGCGCCAGAAAATAGTCTTGATGACCCACAAGTATAGGGGGTGTATCGTAGTACTTTTGATAAATAAGAGTGTCAAACCCAACGAGGAGCAGAAGGTGTTGAAGAGCAGTTTCGATGAAGGAATAACTGTAAATTCTCAAAGATAAATTTGTAGGGGTTTTTGATATTGCAGATAAATAAAGTGCGAGTAAATAAAATGCAGTAGTAATAATTGCAGCAAGTGGCCCAATCCTTTCTTCAGCAAAGGACAATCCGGTGGGTTTACTTATGATTAACAAACGTTCTCGAGGAGACATGGGAGGTTTCTGTCAAGTGCTTTTGTTCCATGCCGCTGAATAATCTTAGGTGTTTTGATAAGTGTTGTGTGGGTGAACCTATGCTAATGTACCGTCCCATCCAAGAGTAATACATACTTGTGATTATACCCCTTGCAAGCATCCGCAACTTCAAGAAAGTATATAAGAAATAAATCTAACCACAGCTTTAAACTCCGGGATCCTACGTGTAACATCCCAAGTATGAAAACCATCCCCTTAGAATGTTTGTTGCATGTTTATTAAAGTATTGCATCATGTCATCATATTGTTTTCTTTCTGTTTGCATTTGTTTCTTATTTGTTGCATCTGTTTTTCCCTGTTTTCCCAATTCAAATTTAAACTTTATTCAAACAATTGTTTCATACTTGCTCTGTTACAACATTTGAAATAAAAATCACAAATAAAAACAACCAATTTGTTTCATTTTATTCCATAGTGATCACTTGTTAAAAGGATGGTTTTAATCAATCATTTAAATTCCAAAAACCCATTTAAAATTCAAATCAAAGCACCAAAACAGAATCACTTTGAAATTATGATGATATCAAAACAAATCAACTCAATTTGTTTATAATTAACATAGGGGTTACCCTATTTTAAATTTTTTTTTATTAATGATCACTTAATAAGGAAATTCATCCAAATTTGATTTAAATTCAAACAGCAAACAAATCTCAAACTTTTTGAAAATAAAAGTTAACATCTGTTTGCTTTTGACCTAAAAAGGTTACCCTAATTTTTCCACATTTTTTACTAACCTAAAACCCATCATTTCCTTCCAAATCCTTTTTCAGCAAAAAAAAAAGGGAGAAAGAAAATTTAAAAAATCAAAGTTTTGGCGCCAACAGAGGGTGGGCTGCGCCCAGCCCACCTCGTTTTCCTTCCGCGCGCAGCCCAGCCTGCCACTTAACGAAGAAAACGATTCGTTTTTTTTCCTCGCTTCTATTCCATCGTCATCAACACGTACGGCGTTCATCCGGAGCGCCACGGCGGCATCGGAGCTCTCCGACGGCGATGTGAGCTCCTCGAACCCTATAAAACAAGCCCTAGGGCTCTGCGCCGCACCCTAGCCCCTAGGTTTCGTCCTCCCCTCGCTAGCGCCGCCGCTCACCCTCTCTCTGCTCGAGCTCCCCCTCTCTGACGCTCCCTCCGGCGACCACCTCTCTGAACCCCGATGAGCACCGCCTCCTCCGTACTCCATCTACCCACTTAGCCCCCGGGAATCGAACCTCCACCTTCTCCTCTTCCGATTAGATACCAGAGCAGCCCCGGAGACTCACGGAGTCCTCGCCGCCGTCCACAACCTGGTCGCCGCCGTCTGCCCGAGCTCTGCAACCTCGACCAACTCCCGGTGAGCCACCGTGCTGCCTCATCCCCTCTCTCCCTCTGTTGCACCCTCCACGGCACCGTGCACGTCCACCGCATCCATCACCCCACTGCACCCCAGCAGATCGAGCACGGCCACCGTTTCCCCGCCGGCGAGCATCGGATGTTTCTCTGACGAAGTTCAGTAATCGCGCGCGTTCAGTTTCAGTTAACTAGATCTGAAGCGTTATCCTCTCCGCGTCGCTGTTGCTGTCAAACGAACGACAGCAGCACAGTGGTTTCAGTCCATCGAGCGCGCAGCGCAGACGCGGGTTCGATCCCCCGCGGATGCAAATTAAAACCCATCTTTTTCCTCCGCGTACTGACAGGCAGGGTCCACCAGGCAGAGACCCTGGTGGCCACGCAAGCGTGCGCAGCGCCACGCTGGCCCCTGGCCCACGCGGCAGTGGCTGTGTGTAGCTGCAGCGCAGTAACAAAAGTTTCTGCACGTTTCTGTTTCAAATAAATCCTTTTTAAAATGGCAGTTTAAATCCTTAAAATGAAAACTTTAATAACTTTTGTTTAATAGCTCTAAATAATTAAATCTAAACATGTTTATTGTTCTAAATTAAATTGTCTATCCAACTGTGCCATTTGTTTCCTGTTTTGAAATTTCAAAATGCAATTCAAATTTGAATTAAAATGCAAATTTCTAAATTCCATAACTATTTCATTCTTAATCCAATAAATGCAAGTAAAATATGTTTTCCATACCATTTTGAACCACCTATTCAAATATAAATTTTGTTTCATGGTTTGAATAATTTAAATTGCCTAAATAATTTAATCCTTATTTAATTCATTTAAATTTGATAAAATCATAACTTGCCCCAAATAAATTATTTTTGAACATGCAAAATATGTTTTCAAACTAGAAAAATATGAACTTTTCAAATATGAGTTTGAATTTATGTGTTGAGCAAATAAAATCCAAATAAAATTCATGCTTGTTTTAAATTCATTTAAAACTTGTTTAATTTTGCTTAAGTCATAATAAATTCATCCTAATGCCTTTCTCAATATTTGAAACATGTAATCCACCCAAAATTTCATGATCTTTTCAAATATGAATTTAGTTATTTGTTTTGAACAATTTAAATGGTTGAAAACAACAAATACTTGTGTGTCACCTTTAAGGCACCAAAAATTCCCTAAATTAATAAATAAAATTCTTAATTGGTAAACCCTATTTTAAATTGGTTCTAATGTTGTTATTTTGCTGTTTTCCTCATGCATGCATCATACTAAACCACTAGCACCTGTTGATTAGTTGGAAAACAAATAATCTAACCAAAATCCATGGGCTTTTCATATGCAACTCAAAATTGCATATGTGTCCATTTAAATTGTGTTACCATGTCAATTAGGTTATTTTGATGCATCTATTAACTTGACATGCATCATCCCATGATTGTGCACTATGCCATGATATTGATTGTTTATTTTCCTGTATTGTTGTTTGCTTCTTCTCGGATAGACGACGACGTCGATACCGACGATCTTTACGACACCCCTTCTGAGGATCTAGCTCAGTACCCGGCTACTGGGTTTGCAGGCAAGTTATCACTCACATGAACCATTGTGTTCCCTTCAACATTGGTTACCGATACTTTCCGTTGTCTATTTTTGCTAGCCATATGTATCGTTGCTTCTGTTACGAACCTATCACATGATACCCTGAACCCTGATATTGCCTCACCTCCAGTCCTAAAACCCCGTTGCTTGGGCCCGTGTCTTACTAGCATGCTTAGGGTTGTTTCGCTCGAGTCTGTTATCCGTTACTTTCTGTTATCATATCTTCTTATATTCTGGGGCTCGATGTTAAACAACAACCTGTTAATTTGAGGTAATAATAATTTACTGATAAGGCACCGGCAGGAGGCCCGGCGTGGTTTTGAGGCCTGCTAGTGTCGACCCTAATAGGAAAAGGGTCTTGTCTACTGATCCATGATGAGCGCACTATCCGCATGTGGGAAGCGTGTATGGGCGCCCCCCTCAATTTGATTCGATTCGCATCTCGTCCAAATCACCACACCTAGTTCGGGCTTTCCATTTGATGCACGCATATGCAGGTACGAACCCGAGGCCAGGGTGGAACTTTTGTAGTCGGCATTTAGGGCGGCGTGGTCTTCCAGTGCTATGAGGGTCCCCTTTTCTTCGTGGGGCTCGATTAGCCGCGCACGCACAGCACGTGGTGCTTTGGGCTTGATGCGAAGAAGAGTTGAGTTGTGTTGAGTGCCCCGCTTGGTGGGAAAGGCCTTCCCATCTGGCGGGTTATTCTTACGTGTACGACCAAATTGGTGCACCCCTGCAGGGATAAATCTTCTCGAGAAGCCGTGTTTTCCGCGGTTATGGTTAACTTGGTGAAAGTACTGGCTAACAAGTACTCAGAACAACTTACACCTAACTGATGATACTTGACTAGTAATAGGCTTATTGACACAACAATTTGATCCATCATTAATCCAACTGTGTGAGTTATCCTCGGATTGCTTCTTTGGGTAAGGGGCGAGATCCAGGATGGGTTTGTTTGGTGGTTAGCTATAGTTGGTTACGATACGCTATCTTATCTCTTTCTGTTAGACCGGAAGTTGTAGTACATTCTGTAGTTGGTTATTGCAGCCAGTAACAGCAGCTTTTATACCCCTTTCTTCCGTTGATCCCAAGGCATCTGTGCTTGGTGTTGACGGGCTACACTTTGGTGAACTGTGAGTCTTGCTTGCCAGTACGTTTATGTACTGACCCCTTTGGGGCTGTGGTTTCCGCAGACTACGCTTACGAGGATCCAGGTGACGGCTACTACGTGGAGTTTGACGAGGCTGCTGACGAGTAGTTAGCGGACCCGGGCAGGATCCGAGACATCGTGGATGGGCTCCGTTTTCTTTTCATTCCCGGCTTCTTAAGCCTATTTGGATTTGTCTGTACTCAGACCCCTTTGAATGCTTCCGCTGAGTTGTAATGATGTTATGTTGGGACATGTGTCCTCTGGATGATTGTATTATATATTCTCTGCCCTAGTGAGGGCCAGTTGCTACTTATTTCAATCTTTTGTGTCTTAGAGATATGTTATGTTATCATCTTGTTCAAAGCCGTTGACGTACCATGTGTGTATGGTATGAAGTACGTCAATGGTAGTGTCCTGATTTCTACGGGATAGTTTACATTGACGGTGAATAGTAAAGATTGGTTGTCACACATAAGTGTTGGCCTACTCGTAAGAGATGCGGGTGCCGGTAAGCCCCGTAATCCAATCAAAATACTGTTCAGTTCGTACGGTGAGTATCCTCTAGAAGTCCGGGTGCGACACTACGCTCCCTCGTGTAGTGGTTTCCTAAAGGGGGTTTAGGTTTTTGTCACTCCGGCAACCCCACAATTATTAGCCAAATACATGATGCATTCCCCTAGGCCTATAAATGGTGAAGTATCATGTAGTCAACGTTCACATGACACCACTAGAAGAATAACACCACAACTTAAATATCAAACATTAAATATTACTCAACATTACTTCACTACTAACAAATTGACTTCTCACATGTCCTCAAGAACAACACGAACTACTTACAAGACATCATATGGATCATAATTAAAGGTGATATAATGGATCATAACTATCTGGTCATGAAGTGCAAACACCGATAAATCTCACAAGCATCAACTACTAACAAGTAATCCACACCGGGAGAGAGATCTAATGTAAAACAACTACAGTGGGCCCTAATTGTTACATCGGGATGATGGTGGATGATGAGGGTTATGGTGTTGGTGGTGATGATGATGATGATGACGATCTTTATGATGCCCGGAGTGATGACGGTGTTTTCCCCTCTCTGCAGAGGAATTTCCCCGGCAGATTTCTCCGTGCCAGAGAGCTTTTCTCTCTCACGTGTTTTCCGCCCCGAGGCGGCGGCATAATAATTCTTCGATGATGGTATGAGGCTTAGGGTTTCCTGGGGGGAAAGTACGGGAAAGATATCCCCAGAGGTGGGCCAGGGTGGCCACACAACCTGATGGCGCGGCCAGGGGGCGCGTCACCTCATGGTGTGGGCCCCTGGTGGCCCCCTCTGGCTCTTCTTCTGGCTGGACTCCTCTTCTGAACTTCTAGGACACCCTCGGTGTCCCACTTCTTCTTCTGATCTTCTGAAATATGGTATCTCGGCAGTGCTTTTTCCATCAGATTTCTTGTCCCGGTGTTTATTCTCCAAAAATTATGAAACATTCAAAATAAGATAAAATAACATAGGGGGTGCATCATAATATGAAATATATCGATGAATAACAGAAAATTATGATATAAAATAGTGATGGAAAAGGGACGTATCAACTCCCCCCAAGTTTTGACCTCGTTGTCCCCAAGCGAAACTGAATTTAGTAAACATGACCACAAGTTTATGGACTGAGGAGTCGATAAATAAAATACGGACATGAAGCATCATATTTATCTATGCCCCAATCAGTACTAACCAACATGGTACTTTATATGATATCATTCTTCCAACTACAAAAAGGAGTCTTGAAACAATTGGATCACTTCCGATCAAGATTCTTTTTGCAAGGTGATAGTGAGAAAAGAAAATATAGGCTGGCTAGATGGAGTGTGGTTTGTCGCCCCAAAACCAAGCAGGAGTCGATATTCATGACCTTGAGATCAAGAATTGGGCCCTTCTGAGCAAATGGATCTTCAAACTCCTTACTGAATATGGGGTGTGGCAAACCCTCCTTAAGGGAAAGTATGTGGGTTCGCAAGAGATATCTCATGTTCTATGGAAATCAAGAGATTCTCACTTCTGGGCTGGTCTTATGGCTACGGAGAAATTTTTCTTCCCACATGGTTCTTTTTCTATTAATGATGGGTTGGAAATTTGGTTTTGGGAGGATAAATGGCTAGGCCAGGCCACACTCCAAGAAAAAATATTCGTCTTTGTATAATATTGCACGTTATAAGGGTGATACGATCGCCAAGGTGATGGGAACCTCCCCACCATCTGTTTCATTCAGGAGAAGTTTATTTGGACATAGGAAAACATCTTGGAATCCTCTGCTATTGCGACTAGATTCAGTCCAGTTGACACAGGGTCCAGATAAATTTCATTGGAATCTTAGCAAGAATGAAAAATTCTCTGTTGATTCCATGTACAAAGCACTATCTCAGCCGGATTTGCCAGTTGATAATAATAAAAAGTTTTGGAAGATGAAGATACCACTAAAAATTAAGATTTATGTGTGGTATCTTCGTTAGGGGGCAATTCTTACAAAAGACAACTTTGATAAGAGAAATTGGCATGGAATATTTCGGCAATTGGCTAAATGGGGGTGTACTTTAGGTTTAAGCGTCTTATTAGGGTGGGAGTGATTGCAGTTATTTGGTCGCTATGGCTATGTAAAAATGACAAGGTTTTTAATAATAAAAATTCTTCGCTTTTGCACGTAATTTACCGGTGCACAACAACGCTTCGGTTGTGGTCGTCCCTTCACCGTGTGGAGCATCGGGACCTTTTTTCGGAGGTGGCTTCGCGCTTGGAGGGTGCGTCCAAGGAGTTATTTTCCCAGCATTGATGGCAACATAATCTTCGGATCTTCCCTCCATCAGCTTAGGCGTCTTTACAATTTCTCTATTTGATATGTAATGCGTCTTCTATATTTGTTTTTGTTGAGACTTGTCAAACCTTTGGAGCTGTGTGCATCTTAGTTATGCAGAGGCCGGGTGTAATACTTAATACTCTTTAAGTGATAAAATTCCCTTTATAAAAAAAACTTCTCTCTCTTGAATACTCTCTTATCAGGTGGCAGATTTGAACCTCAGAGTATCCTTTTCTTTTTTGTTATTGTTGACATTTGGCCCTGTACATGGGAATAATACTAAAAAAAATGAAAACAAGTAGGGAACTCGAACACAGAACCAGTGCAGACCAAGTTCTTGGTTCCCGATCAAAATAAAATCCCAAGGGGGCTCGAGATTCCCGGTTACCGCGGTAACCGAGAAATCCCAGATGGTTACCGGACAAATTTAAAATCCAAATTTTGAATTCAAATTTACCGAGAATGGGCTATTTAGTATCTAAAACCCAAAATGAAACAAACTTAAGATTGGAATAATGGTAATAACTTCTTTCTCTTGAATACGCCTTATCAGGTCACAAGTTCGAACCATAGAGAGTATCCTTTTCTTTCGTTATTTTTGACATTTTTCCCTATACAGTGGGAATAGTACTCAAAAAAATAAATACGAGTAGGGAACTCGAACAAAGATACAAGTATTTATGAAGGTTTGGACGTTTAAAATTCAAAAGTTTCAAAAAGCTCGAGATTTTTGACTAGGAAGGACATTTACCGAGGGTGCTCGGGAAACTCGGTTACCGCTCGGTAACCAGATTTACCGACCGGTTACTAAAACCTTCACTACAGGAATGTGCCACTACGCCGACGGCCAGTAGCCTTCGACATAGCACCAAACCCCGTCGGCACAAGCTGTGAGACGGCTGCCATCGACATTAGGCCGCGTAGGCATAGGCCAAATTACCGTCGGCATAGGGCTATGCCGACGGCAAACAATTTTAAAAAATAACTTAAAAATATATATATATATCTATTTTTTTCAAAAAAAATGAACTTTTTAAAAATTCCATTCCAGAATTTTGCACTTAGCCACATACTTAATCTATAATTACACAATTAATATGGTCAACATACTTAACTTAGTCAAACTTACCGTTCTCCAGTCCAAGCACGCTTAACTTTTGAGTTCCTTCAAACTAGATTCCAAATAAGATGTTAGAACTTACTGATATTACTATCATATCAATCATACTACCATGTGGGGCATGATGTTAAACTTTTCTATTGTTTAAATTTTAAAAAAATATTTGAATCAATAAAAATAATTATATAATATTTTTTTGAATAAATAATAATATAATGTTAGAAATTACTTTATTTTTCGAATAAATTATTTAATATGGATTAATTCATATCTTTAAATCCCTAGCTAGGATCGGTCATGTCCACCGTCTTGACTTTTTCGTGAAACCCAAAATGATGCAAAACCTTCGTGTGGTGTCATTATATATGTCCTAGTATCCACCAAAAATAATAAACTTGGAATATGACAGTTGTGTTGAAAATTTGTTAACATAAATGAGCTATCTCCTACGAACATTCTAGGGTTTCGGGCTATATGACACGTGTTATGGAAAAATCCATGGCATAATTTGTTTAAATGTGTCCATATTCCACACAAACATGCATATTGGAAGCTCGAAAAATGTTCACGGAGAAAGTTTTCCTTTTCATTGAATAAAAAAACCATTTTCCATTTTCCGAGTGTAAAAAAATGGCTTTTTTTTGTTAAGCACCAACCACAAATATGTTGCAAAACTTAGGAGCTGCATTTTTTGAAAATACTAGACCATGTTATATGCACAAATAACCAAATTTTTTCCTCTTAAAAGGTTTCTATCCACCTCTTTTTAAAAACACAAGTTTCTGCCAATTCAGATGGAAACAGGTCAACTTTGAACTACAGGTGTCTCGTAGTTTTTTCATGATTTTTAGCTAAAATTATTTTTAGGTACACAACTACCTATTTGATTAGAGATACACCAAGCGTTTCTCAATATTCAACCCCTATCTACGAATGGTCATGCCCGCCGTCTTGACTTTTTCGTGAAACCGGCTTAGAAAATTCCAGAAAAAATGATGCAAGAACTTCGCGTGGTGTAATTATATATGTCCTAGTGTCCACGAAAAATAATAAACATGGAATACGGCATTTGTGTTGAAAATTTGTTCACATAAATGAGCTATCTGCTACGAACATTTTAGGGTTTCGAGCCAAATGACGGGTGTTATGGCCAAAACCATTGCATTGTTTGTTTAAATGTGCCCATATTTCACACAAACATGCATATTGGAAGCACGTACAATGTTCACGGAGAAAGTTTTCGTTTTCATTGAATAAAAAAACCATTTTCCATTTTCCGAGTGTGAAAAATGGCTTTTTTAAGCACCAACCACAAATATGTTGCAAAACTTATAAGCTGCATTTTTTAAAATATTAGACCATGTTATATATGCATAAATAACCAAATTATTGCCTCTTAAAATTTTTCCATCCACCTCTTTTGAAAAACATAAATTTCTACCAATTCAGTTGGAAACGGGTCAAATTTGAACTACAAGTTTCTCGTAGCTTGCTCATGATTTTTGGCAAAAATCATTTTTAGGCACACAACTACCTATTTCATCAGAGACACAACAAGAGTTTCTCAATATTCAACCCCTAGCTACGAACGGTCATGCTCGTCGTCTTGATTTTTTCGTGAAACCGACTTAGAAAATTTCAGAACATTAAAAAAAACAAAATGATGCAAGACCTTTGTGTGGTGTCATTATATATGTCCTAGTATCCACCAAAAATAATAAAATTGGAATACGACAGTTGTGTTGAAAATTTGTTCACATAAATGAGCTATCTCCTACGAACGTTCTAGGGTTTCGGGCCAAATGACGGGTGTTATAGCCAAATCCATGACATAGTTTGTATAAACGTGCCCATATTCCACACAAACATGCATATTGGAAGCAAGAACATTGTTCACGGAGAAAGTTTTCCTTTTCATTGAATAGAAAAACCATTTTCCATTTTCCTAGTGTGAAAATGGATTTTTTGTGAAGCACCAACCGCAAATATGTTGCAAAACTTAGGAATTGCATTTTTATAAAATACTAGACAATGTTATAAGCAAAAAAAACAAAATTGTTGCATCTGAAAAGGTTTCCATCCACCTTTTTTGAAAAACATAAGTTTCTGCCGATTCAGCTCGAAACGGGTCAAATTTGAACTAAAAGTTCCTCGTTACCTATTTCATCAGAGATACACCAAGATTTTCTCAATATTCAACACCTACCTACGAACGGTCATGCCCGCCGTCTTGACTTTTTCCTGAAACCGGCTTAGAAAATTCCAGAAAATTTTCAAAACCCCCCAAAATGATGCAAGACCTTTGCGTAGTGTCATTATATATGTTCTAGTATCCACCAAAAATAATAAACTTGGATTATGACAGTTGTGTTGAAAATTTGTTCACATAAATGAGCTATATCCTGCGAACATTCTAGAGTTTCAGTCCAAATGATGGGTGTTATGGCCAATCCCATGACATAGTTTGTTTAAATGTGTCCATATTACACACAAACATGCATAATGGAAGCACATACATTGTTCACGGAGAAAGTTTTCCTTTTCACTGAATAAAAAAAACTATTTTCCATTTTCCGAGTGTGAAAAATGGCTTTTTTTGTGAAGCATCAACCACAAATATGTTGCAAAACTTGGGAGCTGCATATTTTAATATACTAGACCATGTTGTATGCACAAATAACCAAATTGTTGCCTCTGAAATGGTTTTCATCCACCTCTTTTGAAAAACGCAAGTTTCTATCGATTCAGCTGGAAACGGGGCAAATTTGAACTACAGATGCCTCGTAGTTTGCTCATGATTTTTGGCCGGATCAAATTTGAACTATAGATGCCTCGTAGTTTGCTCATGATTTTTGGCAAAAATCATTTTTAGATACACAACTACCTATTTTATCAAGATACACCAAGAGTTTCTCAAATATTCAAGACCTAGCTATGAACGCTCATGCCCGCTGTCTTGACTTCTTTTTGAAATAGGCATAGAAAATTTAAAAAAATTTAAAAAAAAATGATGACGGTGAAACCCTTAACATACAGAGTGGAATACTGGACATATACAACTCAAAACACACATGTACACACTTGTTATGGTACCACATAGATTTTTGTTGGATTCAGACGCGTCACATCCCTCTCGGATGAAAGCGTTAACCCATTATTGTTAGTTTCATTCTTTCCCATCATTTTTTAAGAATGTAGCTTTAACAATATGTATGATAATTTAAAGATGTTTCTCCTTTTCGAAACGAGACAAAGAACGTCAAAATTCAAGTTCGAATGTAAAAGTTATGTCCAAAACAGTGATTAAGTGCCGCCGGCGTAGCTAAAAAAAAAGATAGGCCGACAGCATTGCTATCGGCATATCTCAATATTTCTTTCGCAATTTGTGTTTCCCTCTTCGGCTCTATGCCGAAGGCCCCGATAAATTGCCGTCGGCATAGATTTTGGTGGTCGACATATGAGGCAATTCATGTAGTGCTTGGTGCAGACACCACGATGCTTTCACGCGTGATCTTCAGCCTTCCCATGGCGTACCGATCAGCGGCGACAAGCAAATGACGGATCATCTCCGTATAGTCGTTGTTGCCAAGAAGATCCATCGCGGGGACAGCGAATCGGTGTAGATGAAATGTAGCAGGGCCTCGATGACAGTGGGTTGCATGTTGCCGATGGTGATACGGCCCGTGTCATTTTCTCTCATCACGCCATAAAGCTCCGGTTTGAAGACCGGCGACCGCATCGCGTGTGAGCAGGAAAATCCTCTTTTCTAACCACGAAAACTACTTCCGTACGTGTGCCCTCTTTCCCTAGTAGCAGCCTCCTGGGATGTTCCGTGATGTCGGATGGTCGCACCTCGGCGAATATGCCAGTCATAATCGCCGACGGCTAACACGGTAACACGGGCGATTCGCTGGCGGCGCAGAGACGCAGAGTCGCTCCCGGCGCTGGCTGTATCCTGGCATCTCGAACACGTGAAAGCCTTGCAGCACCTTGGCGCCTTCGCGGCCTGGGGCGAGCCCTGCGACATCCGTCATCGTGGCGCGGTGCGTGGACGTCGTGCTTGTTCTTAGGCTGGTGCTAGTGGGGGCGTTAGGGGAGGCGGTAGTGGGGGCGACGGGGCGAGAGGCGGCGGGAGGGAGGCGAGAGGCCACCGTCGGGCGGTGGCAGTGTCGCCCGGCGGTAGCGCCGCTACCGCCCGGCTACTGCCCGCACTGGCCGGGAGAGAGGGGGCGAGAGGGCGAGGCGATAGGCGAGAGCGGGGCGAGAGGGAGGCGATAGCGGTGCTAATGGGGCGGTAGGGAGGAGAGAGAGGTGAGAGCTAGCACTATAACCCGTGCACTGGCACCGTGGCGTGAGAGTGGCGTGAGAGTGGGGTGAGAGTGAGAGGAAAATCTGACGTGGCGGGGCTATAGCCCGTGATAAGCCGTGATGCACTGGCACCAGCCTTATCTTGTTGGGTGGAGACGAAGCGTGGTGCCTTACGTAGGGGAGGAATCCTAGACTCAGAACGTCTGCAGTCTACGGACACCCTACGGATAGACGTGTGGTACGCGGGTTCGAACGATGTTGCACCTACGCGGCTACGGGTGATCACCACCTACGGGTGGTATGGAGAAATGTTACGGGATTAGATGGGTTAATCAGGGTGGGTCCTAGCGAAATGGGGTCGACATTTACGGGGGAGGGATAAATTAGGCGCATATATATTAGGACAGTGCTGGGCGTCCCCCGGGGGTGAAAATTTTCCACCCCCCGCATCCCCCTGCTGACACGTGTACTTTTTTCCCCCAAAACGCACTTTTGCTTCAGTAGCAAAAAAAATATGCCCGCTTTTGCTCCTATGTAGCAGAAAACGTTTCGTTTCAGAAAAAAAAAGACAGATCTCGTCGGAGATGTCGCCGGAGACTCGCCGGAGACATGTAGCAAAAAAGTTAATTTCGCCGGAGCCATGACCGGAGACTTTTGCTCGCCGGAGAAATAACATAGCAAAAAATTTATTCTAATAGAGTAAAAACAAAATGTTATTGTAGCAAAAAAATTATTCTATTATAGCAAAAAATCGGACCTCGCCGGAGTTGTAGTAGCAACAAATTTGTACAAAAAAAAGCAAAAAAAACCCGTAATGTAGCAAACATTTATACATATTTTTTTTAAGCAAAAACGGCCGCCGTTTGCAGGCATTTTCCTCCGTGGCGACCAACCTCTAGGACGCCCCGCCGCCGGCCGTGCGGCCGCTTCTCCGACCTCCCATGGGAGCTGCAGCAGTGCGACCCCCCCCCCCCCCCGGTGATTTCCATGGGGACAGAGGCGGCGCGGCCGTGGGGATCCGCCGAGCTCCGTCTCCGCCGGCGCCGCGGCGACCTGCGGCGGGGCGGCGCGGCCGTGGAGATGTGCGCGCGGAGCTCCGTCTCCAGCGGTGCCGCGGCAAGCTGCGGCGGGGAGGTGCGGCCGTGGGGATGTGCGCGCGGAGCTCCGTCTCCGGCGGCGCCATCCATGGCAGGCGCGCAGGGGAACAGTCCCCGGCGGCGGCGAAGAGAAGGAGAACGCGGCGGAGGAGGACACAAGGCGGCGCACGGAACTCCCCGGAGAAATGGAGCGCCCATGGCGGGATGGAGCTCGCCGACGGATGAATCGGCCATGGCCGATGCGGACTGGTTGCGTTGGGATCGTGAGGAGATAAGCCTCGTGGTGGGGCCCTCGGGAACCGCTGCCTCACAGTTTTCGTACACCCCACATGGAAGGCAACTGATGCGGGGATGAAAGGATGCGATCCCCTGCACGATTGTTAGCTTTTTCCTATATATTATAGTATATATTTTGCAACATGTTTGAGTACGCTTACACGAAGTAGTAGATGAAACTCTCAGCAGTGAAAGCACAATGGTAGCCATAATAATTATGGAATAGCTAAACCTCAGGCTGCCTGAATTTTGGTCAAGTCTGACTCTGACACCGAGTAGTACAGCATTCTAGATACACATTTTATGAAGGGGCCGGGCTAACAGCATGTCCACCGGCACCCCTAAAAATATGCCGGACACCCTCAAATTGTGTCCGTTTTAGGGATCGCTGGACACATGTCCGGTACAACGTGGGTCGTGGCTCAGGCAGCGACTCCCTAATTAAACCGAATTTTTTTTAACATGTTAAAAACAAGAGAAAATAGAGATTGCTATGCAAAGGTAGATTTCATTCAGTTTTTAGAGATACCACTAGTGGAAAACAAGGCTTTTACCCACTGGCGAGCACTCCTTTCGCCCCGACTCGGCCACCAACCGGGGCTAAAGGCTCTCGACGAGCAGGGCCCGTGCAGGCGCGTGGTGTGGGAGGCCTTTTGCCCCGGTTGGAGCCACCAACTGGGGCAAATGACACCCCCACTATATATAAACCCTGCCGGCTCTCTCTTCTTCTTATGCCACTCACTTCAGAGGACATATTTCTAGTTGTGTGGTGTGTGCTCACTTTTTTTCACTCCTATGCACAAGAGGTGTTTGATGAAATGCCCGAGAGAAGAACGCCATCTCAGCTCGCAGAAAACAAGCACGATATAATTTGTCTGAGCCACACTTAATTAAATAAGCTTCCTCGTCCTTCTTTCTTACTCGGTCGAGGTACCAACTTTAACCTTTCATCTGTCGATGTAACATTGGTCATTTCTCTATTCATGGTGTTCTGTAACAGTTCTTAATTAATAATCATATAATGCAGATGAACCCGCAATGGATGTACGCTGATCGACGCTCTGCCGCGTTCATGAAAGGCGTGGGTTATTTTCTCGAGGTGGCCCAGGCAAACAAGCGGGATAATTTTATCTGTTGTCCATGTGCTGTATGTCGGAATCAGAAGGAACACTCTTCTCACAGAGTCATCCACTTCCACCTGTTTCAATCCGGTTTCATGCCCGGCTATAATTGTTGGACCAAGCACGGAGAAAGAGGGGTTATGATGGAAGACAACGAAGAAGAAGAGAATGATGACAACTATCATGACATGTTCCCTGAATACGGTGCCGGTACTGGAATTGAAGATAACAATGAAGTGGAATCAGAGTTGCAGGCACCCGATGAGCCCATCGATGATCTTGGCCAGGCTATTACGGATGCAAAGACAGAAAGCGATATTGAAAAGGTGAGGGTGAAGTTCGACCAGTTGTTAAAGGATCACAAAACAAAGTTGTATCCAACTTGCGAAGACGGGCAGAAAAATCTGAGCAGCACACTGGAATTGCCCCAATGGAAGGCCGAAAACGGTGTGACTGACAGCGGATTTACAAAGTTGCTGCAAATAGTGAAGAAGCAGCTTCCTAAAAACAATGAATTGCCCGACAGTACATACCAAACAAAGAAGCTTGTTTGCCCCTAGGATTAGACGTGGAGAAGATACATGCCTGCATTAATGACTGCATCCTCTACCGCGGTGAGAACTACGAGAATTTGGAACAATGTCCGGTATGCACTGCATTGCGGTATAAGATCAGACCAGACGACCCTGGCGATGTTGAGGGTGAGCGACCCAAGAAGAGGGTTCCTGCAAAGGTGATGTGGTATGCTCCTATACTACCACGGTTGAAACGTTTGTTCAGAAACAAAGAGCATGCCAAACTTTTGCGATGGCACATGGAAGATCGTAAGAAAGATGAGATGTTGAGACACCCCGCTGATGGATCGCAGTGGAGAAAAATCGAGAGAAAGTTCCCGCGCTTTGCAGGTGAGGCAAGGAACTTATGGTTTGGTCTAAGTACAGATGGATTTAATCCATTTAGTGAGCAAAGCAGCAACCATAGCACCTGGCATGTAACTCTATGTATCTATAACCTTCCTCCTTGGTTGTGCATGAAGAGGAAGTTCATTATGATGCCAGTGCTGATCCAAGGCCCGAGACAACCGGGCAACGACATTGATGTGTACCTAAGGCCATTAGTCGATGAACTTTTACAGTTATGGCGTGAAGAAGGTGTACCTGTGTGGGACGAGCACGTACAAAAAGAATTTAACCTACGAGCGCTGTTGTTCGTAACCATCAGCGATTGGCCTGCTCTTAGTAACATTTCTGGACATACACACACGGGATACAATGTATGCACACACCGTTTAGATGACACCGAAAGTGTATATCTGGATAAAAGTAAGAAGGTTGTGTACCTCGGGTATCGTCGTTTTCTTCTGCGCAAGCACCCCTTAAGAAAAGCTGGCAAACATTTCAATGGTGAGGCAGATACCCGGGAGACGCCAATCCTTCGATCTTGTAATGGTGTATTTGATATGGTGAAGGATTGGAAAGTAATATTTGGAAAGGGTCCGGGCAGACAAATTGTTCCGAATGACGCTGACAGACACGCACCCATGTGGAAGAAGAAATCTATATTTTGGAACTACCCTATTGGAAAATCCTAGATGTCCGCTCTGCGATCGACGTGATGCACCTGACGAAGAATCTCTGCGTGAATCTGCTAGGCTTCTTTGGCTTGTATGGGAAGTCAAAATATACATCTGAAGCACGACAGGACCAGAACACACGAAAGGACGAGACGGCAAGAATCCTGAGCGGTTTCAAGGTGGTCCTGCCAGCTACGCTCTTACCAAGAAAGAGAAGGAAATCTTTTTTGAAGTACTAAATAGTATCAAGGTCCCGTCTCGCTTCTCGTTGAATATAAAGGGAATAATAAATGTGGCGGAGAAAAAATTCCAAAACCTGAAGTCTCATGACTGCCACGTGTTGATGACACAATTGCTTCCGATTGCGTTGAGGGGGATTCTACCAGAAAATGTTCTACTACCCATTGTGAAGTTATGCGTAATCCTCAATGCAATTTCTCAGAAGGTAATTGATCCAGAAAGTCTATCAGCGTTACAGACAGATGTGGTCCAATGTCTTGTCAGCTTCGAGTTGGTGTGCCCACCATCCTTCTTCAATATTATGACACACCTCCTAGTCCACCTAGTCAAAGAGATTATCATTCTCGGTCCTGTGTTTCTACACAATATGTTTCCCTTTGAGAGGTTCATGGGAGTCTTACAGAAATATGTTGACAACCGTGCTAGGCTAGAAGGAAGCATCTCCAAGGGTTATGGAACAGAGGAGGTAATTGAGTTTTGTGTTGACTTTCTTCCAGACCTTAAGTCGATTGGTGTTCCCAAATCGTGGCATGAGAAAAGAATGAGTGGAAAAGGCACGCTAGGAAGGAAAGCAAAGATATTTATGGACACACATTTTTTCACTAAAGCACACTACACAGTTCTACAAATGTCCACCTTGGTGGCTCCTTATATCCAGGAACACAAGAATATTATACGGTCCAAAAACCCGGGGCTGTCTGAATCCTCGATTAATAATAAACACATCGATAGTTTCGGCGCCTGGTTGCAGGAAGAACTCATGAATAACAACACTGTTGGAGATGAGCTCTACTTGTTGGCCAGGTCACCATCTTCGACTGTACTGACTTTCCAAGGGTACGAGATAAATGGGAATACATTTTACACGATCGCACAAGATAAAAAGAGCATCAACCTTGAATAGTGGCATCCGTTTCGATGCAACCGGATACAATGGGATAAAGGACACATATTATGGTTACATAGAGGATATATGAGAACTTGACTATGGACCTAATTTTAAGGTCCCTCTATTTCGGTGCCAATGGGTCAAGATGACAGGAGTAAAGGTAGACCAGCAGTACGGAATGACAACAGTGGATCTCAACAATCTTGGGTACAGAAGCGAACCGTTCGTCCTAGCCAAAGATGTGGCTCAAGTTTTCTATGTGAAAGACATGTCTACCCAACCGAGGAAAAGAAAAAAAAATAAGAATTCTAATACATCATGCGGTGAGCCGAAGCGGCACATAGTTCTTTCAGGGAAAACAAACATTGTGGGTGTCCGATATATACCAAATAGGGGTATATCAGATGGTAGTCAAAGTGCCGGATTACCAGGGTGGCCCAAGCGGTAGTGGGATGTGGTCCATTGGGCGGCCCAGTAACTCGACGCATAGAAGCCGGATTCTAGAAGGACCCGGATCACGGCCCACGTGATCTGGCTTGGAGGAGAAGACGGATTCCTTACTTTCGAAGTTTTAGTTACCGTAGTCTTCTAGGTTTCCTATTCTATAAGCCCTAATCCGGCTATTATATAAAGCCGGACGGGAGATAAGTTTGATAACGAATAACAGAGAGAAGCTATAGGCTAACTCGCCGAGAAGTTGATCCTCTGCGAATAGCTAGATCGATACCTCACATTGTAATTCTATTTCCAGGCTTCAGTCCTGATTAGTGAGAAGTGCAGGAGTAGGCACGTCGTACTGTCGCGACGTACCGAACCTGGGTAAATCCTGTGTTCACAGTTCACCACGCGATCCCGTTACCCCACGTCTCTACTGTAGTCTCATGGCACCCCCGTCTATGAAAACTACTACGATGTCTCGACAGTTGGCGCCCACCGTGGGGCTAACGACGTCAGGCGTGAAGTTCCGATCTGGGATACTCGGCGGAATCGGAAGATCAATCACTGTCGGAAGCCTGGAGTTCGACGACGACGTCGGACGCTTCCTCGACAACGGATCCTACATACCGGCGCAAAACCACCTGGTAAGTGCCTGCGTGTTACCGATCGGATCTGCTAACCTCTTTATCGGACTAACTGCAGAAGCAATGGGGTTTTGCGGTGGAAGCAAATTTATCCGACCCGCCCTATACCCAGTCGAGGATGACTACGATACCGGATTCTGCTCAGATCGCCGACAAAAAAGTGATACACACTTTATCGGCATGGTGCAATCCGAAGTCGCCGAAAACACGGATGCCGTAAATCCCGTGCAAAAGGCAGACAAAAACACACCCGTCACAGACACGGAAGATCCGCCACCCGTCATACAGGCGGAAGATCCGACATCTGTCAACATGACGATGAATTCGGAAGCTGACTCTGTACTAGCCGCCATTGAGGCGAGATTAGAATCAGAAACCGGATCAGATGATTTTGATTCCGAAGACGAAGACGTGGACGCATTCGAAAGAAAAGTTAAATCTTTTCAAGAGGGATTCCATGAAGTACTAATGGCGAAACCGGCTGATACCACGGACGCCGGCAGCCAGGAAAGCCCTAAAACTCCTCCGCCAGAGGAAGAGAGAGAAGACGGAGAAACTTCTCCGATATTTCCTAATGTAAAGGAACTGACAGAAGATGAGCCTGTCAAAAAGCCTCCCTCTTTCAAGAAAAAGCACCGTGCTGCTAAGAAACTCCAATACAAAATCCGGAAGAAAAAATCAGCTGATCCAGCTGATGAAAACCTGGAAGTAGGAGACGCTAGCGGAACAAAGACTGCGGAGAAGAAAATCAAAGAAATCCTTGCTCCGCCAATGACGGAACAGGAAGAACAGCAGCTGTTGCAAACGCCAGTGGGATTAAACGAACCCCCTGAGATGCTGGAAGCCAGGAGACGAGCTTTCCAACGGCAACAGCAACATCTACTCAGAACTCGCGAACACCTCCAAAAAACCCAGGATGACATTAAGCTCATGAAGGAAGAAATCGAGGAGTACGAGAGAAAGAATAGATCTGGCATTAAACCTACAAGGTTACCCGGAATCGTAAGACCGGAAGTACTGCCGCCAAAGGAAAGGTTTCACAACCCATCTTGGCAAAAGCAGGTAAACGACAAAGATGCCAGAGGCGAACCAATATACAAAACCGCGGCAGAAAACGCGGAAGCAGCGTTTGCCATCCTCAACAATGACTTGTACACCAATGGCGAAAAACTGCAGGGGTGTATGCTTTTCTAGGAAAAGCATTGCAACAACAACAGCGGGCCCAAGAGCAATCAGGAAGACTGCAGGATAACTCCGCCTTATGCAAAACAGCTACTTGCGCCGCTGGAGCACCTGGACCAGAGGAACCTGGAGATTCAGACAATTCAAAGGATAAAAAAGAGGATCCGAGAAAAGACAAGAAAAACCCCGACAATAGGGATGAAGCGTCCCGAACCGGATCCCATCCCCCGAAAGCTGGACTCAAACCTCACGATCGGGAAGAAAAATACCGGTATGACGGCAAAACAATGCCACCTCCGAGAAACCCAGCTGAGAAAGCCGGAAGATACGATATACCTCACAGACGTGAGAGATCCCGGACACCTCCTAAGGATAAAGAAAGGCACAGGAGCAGGACTCCGCCTAATCCAAAAGGACGTGATCATGGAAGAGACAGATACAATCCCGGAAAAGCGCGTCCGCGCAACAATGGAAAAGAAAGGAGTAGATCCCCTTATGTCCATTCAGCTGGAAGATATTCCGCACACATTGATAGAGCCGAAAAGGATGATCTATACTTTGGTCCTAAGTGTTTCACTGACAGGATCCGAAGGATAACCCTGCATTCTGGCATTGCCAAGGTCGGTCCAACGTACCAGAAATACACCGACAGCACAAACCCGGATACCTGGCTCTCAGACTACTATACAGCCGTCCACATCAACAATGGGACAGACCTGGAAGCTGTCAAGTTTCTTCCCCTAATGTTGCTGGATGGAGCCAGAGATTGGATCAATGGATTACCATCAAGAACCGTTGACAGCTGGGATGATATGGCTAGAGTATTTACTCAGCATTTCCGGGGAACGTACAAACGCCCGAACAGCATCAACCAGCTGAACCGTTGCACCCAATTCGAGGATGAACCATACGTGGATTTCATCTCCAGATGGACGGCAATGAAGAATAGTTGTTCTGGAGTAACTGACGTACAAGCAATGCATGCTTTCGTCAATGGCCTAAAACCCGGACTTGTACCGTTCATGGTTGGTTCCAAACAGCACAAAGATCTCGGATCTATGCTTACAACCGCCAACGAACACGCTGCAGCCGAAGACGACATCAGAGCAAGAGGCGGCAATATCGAATCACTGATACTTGCCAAGAAAACTCCTCGTTCTGACAAAAAAGGAACTCCAGAAACAACGACAAAACCCAAAGAGATCAACATAGCCTTTAGAAGTGAAAAAGAGAATAAGCGGAAAGGACGCAGCCCAGATCCAATCAACTACACTCCAGAGGAGTGGGAGAGGATTAAGTCGGAACCCTGTGTCCACCATTCACAATTTGGGAAACCCACCCACACAAACGCGCAATGCCGGCTGAATAAGCACATGAAAGGCAGTGCAGGACCCGGAAATAAGGGGAAGGGTTCCAAAAGGAAACCCGCCAAACAAAAGTCAGAAGCTGACAAAGAAGACAGTGAATCGAACATTGATGACAAAATCCAGGAACAACAGCGAAAGGGGGAACCCAAATTTCCGAGAGTTGATGGAGAAGCAATGCTAACATTCCTGGCAACTCCGTCAGCAAAGGTGGCCAAAAGAACACTTCGAGAAATAAACGCGGTTGTTCCGGCAACCCCGAAATTCTTGAAGTATTCCAACACACCAATTACCTGGGATCAGTCTGATCATCCCGGGAATATCCCTGAACCCGGCACACAAGCTCTTGTCGTAAGCCCTATTGTCCAGAACACTAGGCTAAGAAGAGTGCTGATGGATAGAGGATCCAGCATTAACATAATGTACCTGGATACACTGAAGCATCTGAAGATTTCCGAGTCCCAGCTAAATTACAGCAACATACGCTTCCATGGCATTGTTCCTGGCAGACAAGCACGATCCCTACGAGAAATTTCCCTAGATGTCACCTTCGGAGATAAAGATCACTTCCGGCAGGAAAAAGTATCCTTTGAAGTAGTGTCGTTCGAAAGCGTGTATCACGCAATACTCGGACGTCCAGCTTTCGCCAAATTCATGGCAAGATCCTGTTATATCTATAACAAGCTGAAAATGCCAGGACCCAAAGGAGGAGTAATCACCATAGCTGGTGACTTCAAGCTGGCAAACGAGTTGGAGAAAGAAAACGCCCTTTGCGCTCAGAGAGTCATAGCAAAGGAAGAACTGAAGGAATTAGCCAAGGAGGTATCGCCGACAGAAATGCCGGCAGGAAAAGAAACTCGGAAGCCAACAGACGGCTTCAAGGCGTCTGAGAATACAAAACAGGTAGTCCTAGACCCCAAAGATCCGACAAAGTTCATCGTCGTTGGGACTGGGATGACTGACAAATAGGAAGGCGAGCTCATCAAGTTCCTCCGTGCGAACTGGGATATTTTTGCCTGGTCTCCAGCTGACATGCCAGGCGTACCCAGGGAACTTGCTGAGCACCAACTCAAGGTGATTCCAGGATCAAAACCCGTCAAACAAGGTCTCCGTCGATTGGACGGAAGAAGACGGAAGGCTATTGGCAAGGAAATTATCCGGCTTTTAGCAGCAGATTTCATCCAGGAAGTAATCCACACGGAATGGTCTGCAAATCCGGTATTAGTACCGAAGAAAGACACTACTGCTCTTAGAATGTGTATAGATTACACAGGCTTGAACAAATTGTGTCCGAAAGATAGGTTCGCGTTACCGCGAATCGATCAAATAATAGATGCCACTGCAGGCTCTGAGCTTTTGTGCTTTTTGGACGCATACTCCGGGTACCACCAAATACGCATGAAAAAGGAAGATCAAATTAAGACTTCTTTCATAACCCCATACGGGACGTACTATTACGTAACCATGCCATTTGGCGTGAAGAACGCAGGTGCAACCTACCAGCGTTGCATGCAACGTTGTTTGCATAGTCAGATTGGCAAAAATGTCCATGTTTACGTGGACGATATTGCTGTCGTAACCAAGGAAAAAGATACACTCCTTGAGGATCTGCGAGAAACTTTCGAAAACTTGCGCACCTACAAGATGAAGTTAAATCCATCTAAGTGCGTATTCGGGGTTCCCTCAGGAAAACTTCTGGGTTTCATCGTTTCTCACAGAGGAATAGAGGTTAACCCGGAAAAAATCAAAGCCATCTTGAACATCTCGAAACCTACGTGTGTGAAAGATGTCCAAAGATTGATGGGTTCCGCCGCTGCCGTCAGCAGATTTATTAGTCGGCTGGGGGATAAAACCTTACCACTCTACAAGTTGCTGAAGAAATCCGACAAGTTCGAGTGGATAGCGAAAGCCTTGGAGTATCTAGCAGTTATGTCCCTTCCGTACTTAGTTCAATTTCTATGTAAACATCATTGAGATCATGAAATAAAGTCGTCGGAATTTTGGTATCCATGTTTTTACAAGTTTATTATAGTACAAAGCATGATTCCACCTTATCTATTTCCCAATGATCTTACAAAATTCTCAATGTTAACCCGAATTGTGCCTGCGTACTCGGCGTTAAAAAACTGAATGATTTTCAGCCTGCTTGGACGGCTAAAGGAAACTTGAATTGCCTGCGTGCCCAAGTTTCATTTGAAAAAATTCCTTACTTCTCTAAGTATTATCTGATTGTGTATATGTTGGGTAATTGGAGCTAGTTAGTAAAAATGCCTTTAGTATGATCCATGATTCCGAGTTCAAACTGATTGGTTTTACCCAGTTACTCGGCATGACGCTTCATAATGCTATCGAGCCATTTCAAACACCAAGGACAGTTAAAACATATATGCCAGAGAACTTAGAAGATAAAGGAATAGTAAAATCCGAAAACCTTGCAAAGAATTTCATAATTAAAAATTGCAAAAGGCGGAATTCTCATTCATACAAAAGTAATAGAAGCATTACATTTTGAATTACATTGTAAAAAGAACAGTAATGCTCCTATTGTCTACTTTCACTATCCAGGTTTAAGGAAGCCCTTCAATCATCCGACTCCTCCTCGCTGCTGTCATCCTTGGGGGCTGCAGGGACCTCCTCTTCTGGATAAGTGACGGAGATATTCACCATGGAAGCAATCTGGGTGGCGTGGCCTTTGATTTCATCAAATATTGTATTTCGCTGAGTCTCCGTGTATCGTTGAGGGACACCGGACGCCACGCGCCAAGATTTTGCACCAGGGTAGTGCATACGCATAAGGCCGAGAGCCATGCGTGCACCACCCCGTGCAGCGGAGCGAAGGATGGATTCCCTGGACTCCGCCACCTCCATGATAGCACCCGGAAGTTTTTCAACTTCCGAGAACTCCCCAGTCCTTGAGGGAATGAACCTGTTGACCAGCTGCATGCTAGCAGCTCTGATCGAAGTCCAGGTCTTCCCAAAAGCTCGGATTCTATCAATCCGAGAAAGATATGGGCTATCTACTGTTTTTTAGCAAAAATAACCAAGAAGGTTAAGTAAAAAAGCAGAGAAACACAGCAAGGCTGGAAAGAATGGTAAATGCAGAAAAAACTTACCGACAATTTTTTCAATTTCGGAGCCTTCCTCCAGGCGCAGGTTCAGAGCAGCTTCCAAGTCCTGAATGGTGGACTGGTCCTTCTCCGCCTGTGCGGAAGCCTTGGATTGAGAGATTGCAAGGGCCAGATTGCTGGCTTCCAGGTCTTTTTGAGCCTTCACAAGATCCTTGTGAAGGTCCAAATTCTCCTTTCGGAGAAACTCGGCATTGCCAGCGTCTTCAGCTATTTGCTTGGCCTTAGCCAAAGCAGCTGGAAAGCAAGGAAAATTCCGAGTTTAGAAAACTTCCGGAATAAGTACTTAGACAAAAAAGTTGAATCGAAAACTTCAGAGGAAAAACGCTTACCTGTTGTTTCCGACAACGCCAGCTGAGACGATGCCAGCTCTGCCTCTCTCTCCTCAAGAACAGAAAGAAGATTTCTAACTTCTTTGTTCTTGATGGAGAGTTTGTTGAAAACTTCCATGTTAATGGCTTCAGCGGTTTGCTGGAACTTGGCAAGGAAAAGAATGAACATAAAGCATCAAAGCAAAAAAGCATACATTTTGTTTAATGCTTGGGGGCTAGAGTTGCATACCTGGCTCATTCGTTGCAAACCCGCCAAGTTTTCATTGAACTCTTTTGCGTATTCTGCAAAAAGAGTTCCGGCTGCGCTTAAGCCGTCATTGATGATCTTGAAGTCCTTGTCGAAGGTGGGAATCTCCTCATCGAAAGTCCGAGAAGATTTTCCCACCTCTGGAGCCGCCCTTTCCCTCGTGTCCGTGTTCGACACAATGGGCTGGCTGGGCTCTACCGGCTTGGTGGTGGGGGTTGTAGCATGCTTTTTCGCCATCATGGACGGTGTGTCCGGGACGATGACGGGAGAAGGTTGAGCGCCTCGGCTGGACACAACTTTCTGTTTCTTCAGCTTCTTTGGCTTTAGGTTGGAGGGAGGTAGGCTGAAAACAAAAACCCGGAAAAGCTAAAACTCCGAAGACGGAAGAAAAACTTCGATGAAAGAAAATAACCCGGATGTTCTAACCTGGAGGTGGCGACGGGAATTCCGTCAAGGTCGATAACTTCCTCAGAGGAAGAAATCTTCTTGCGCTTGCGCCCACCTGTAGAGGCGGTACGCAATGCGTCCAGCTCAGCTTCGGAGGCTAGCTCCGAGTCTGGAAGATCAGCGATCTGTTGAAAAGAAAATCAGAGTTAGAAGCGGAAAAATCCGAGAAAGAATGTCAAAACTCTACCTAAATGACGGAAAAAATACCTTGGGAGCCGGATTGTCGGCCGTATACATCGGCCGACTCACTTCGTATTGATCGCGTGATGCGACCAACTGGTTTACGCGCCGTCGGAGATCCCTTTGGGACCAATCTGTGGTGGTTGTCCGCATTGGGTCCTTGGCACCCGTGTAGTCGCAAAGAAGGCGGCCACCGTGATTGGCCAACGGCTGGATCCGCCTATCCAACCAGCAAAGGACCGTGTCCATGCCGGTTAGAGGTGGATCGGAGGAAGTGAGCTTGGCGATGTGCCGCTTGATCCTTAGAAGATCAGGCGGCAGAACCTGGACGGCTTCCGTTCCCCAATTGTCTTGGGAAACAGGAGCGGTGTTGGAAAAAGGTGGAACCCCGATGGCCTTTTTTGGGAAAGGCACATCGGGATGGTAGAAGAAGGAACCCGTCCAAAATTTGACGGATTCCGATGTCTTGATCTTGGGGAACCAATCTTTCCTAAATCTCCTAAGAGTAAAGGAGATGGTTCCGCAAGTCGGGAGTGCGCCCTCCGAAGAGTTTCGCTTAACCCCGAAACAATACATCCAAAAATCTAACCTAGGTTCTAAGCCTAAGTAACCCTCGAATAGAGCCTGGAACCCGGCCATATAGAGAATGGAGTTGGGTGGCAGGTTATGAGGTTGGATGTTATAGTGGGAGAGGACTTGGAGGAAGAAGGCGGAAGGCGGTAATCCCATACCTCTTAGGAGATGGGAGGAGAGAAGAACCCGTTCACCATCGTTCGGCATGGGTTCATTCTCGTCCTCAGGGAGCCGCCATTTCCCTTGCAGAATCAGTCCCTCCTTTTCCAGGTTTGGAAGGAGGGCTGGCGGAATGCTGTAGGCAATCTAATTGCCTGCAGTTTCCACCTCTTTGTCCGCTCCGGCGGCGGCGGACGCAGCAGCCTCCGCAGCGGCGAGCTCGTCGCCGAGAAGCTGGATCTTCTCCTCCGCTGTCTCGGGAGCGAACGACGGGGAGGGCGCGGAGCTCGAGCCCGCAACGTTCGCGGCGGCGGGAAGATCACCTCCGCCCGCCGCAGAAGCCGCGGTCTTTTCCGGCTCGCCGCCGGTGCGCGTCGGGGATTCCAGCTGTGGATCTAGCTCGCTGATGATTTCGTCGATGGTGTGCGCGGCGGAGCGAGTCGGGGACGACGGCGAGGATGCCATTGGGTGGCGGCGCGTTTCGACTCCGGTGGTGCTCTGGCTGCGGTATACGCTCGGGAACGGTTCTTCGCTCGAGGGCTCGTGCGCAGCAATGGCGTGGAGAGTGAGAGTGCGGAAGGATTTCAGCGAGGACGAAGACGACTACTTATAGCCGGAAATCCGTCAAGATACGTGCCAACGGCTATTTTGACCGTTGGATGATCAACGCGTGTCACTCGCCGGAAAATCCGGGAAATGAAACGACAGGGTAATGATGGCTATCTCCTCGTTTCCCGTGAGAATCTGTCAGAGATACGTTACTGGGTTTCCCGCGTGAAACCCAAACGTCCCTTACGTCAGCACGTTTCAAGCGCTGACGTAGGAAGTTCCTTCTCCGCGAAGGATCGTGAGAGAAAAGCCGGATTTTCAGGATTCCGAGTTTCACGTTACCATCTCTTTTCAAAGAAGAATAAGAAGAATCAAGACCGCTGATCGAAATTTCTCGGACAAAGTACATTTGACGAAAGGCGGTGAATCAGAGTTTTAATCCTTCTTGGGGGCTACTGTCGGATATATACCAAATAGGGGTATATCAGATGGTAGTCAAAGTGCCGGATTACCAGGGTGGCCCAAGCGGTAGTGGGCTGTGGTCCATTGGGCGGCCCAGTAACTCGACACACAGAAGCCGGATTCTAGAAGGACCCGGATCACGGCCCACGTGATCTGGCTTGGAGGAGAAGACGGATTTCTTACTTTCCAAGTTTTAGTTACCGTAGTCTTCTAGGTTTCCTATTCTGTAAGCCCTAATCCGGCTATTATATAAAGCCGGACGGGAGATAAGTTTGATAACGAATAACAGAGAGAAGCTATAGGCTAACTCGCCGAGAAGTTGATCCTCTGCGAATAGCTAGATCGATACCCCACATTGTAATTCTATTTCCAGGCTTCATTCCTGATTAGTGAGAAGTGCAGGAGTAGGCACGTCGTACTGTCGCGACGTACCGAACCTGGGTAAATCCTGTGTTCACAGTTCACCACGCGATCCCGTTACCCCACGTCTCTACCGTAGTCTCATGGCACCCCCGTCTATGAAAACTACTACGATGTCTCGACAGTGGGAGTGGAGGACAGGACAGACATGTGAGAAGATTATGATAAATTTGAAGAAATTGCGCCCTTTAGAGTGAAAACTGACCCAAGCATCGCGTTAAATAAGGAAGATGCTCCATGGCTACGACAGAGAAGTAAACAATGGCGGAAATAGTTGTTGATAACGTATTAAACCTTCATGGTTCATGTAATATTGCTAGACTATTTTGTAATAATGTATCAAACATTTCAGATTAAACCAATCGTAAACTAGTTTTTTTTGTAATGTTTGAATTTTCAAACATTGTTACTAGTTTAAATAGTTAGAATAATTATTTTATAAAACGGAAAATGTATTTGAAATGTTTACGCAATTTTAAACACTTTTCATATACAAAGTTTCTCCAAATAGTAAACCATTCATGAAGTAGGTTTTTTTAAATGTTTAAAATTTAAAAATTGTTACTAGTTTAAATAGTTGGAATAATTATTTTATAAAACAGAAAATGTATTTGAAATGTTTACGTAATTTTAAACGCTTTTCGTATTGAAAGTTTCTCCAAATTCTAAACCATTTCAAATGTATTTGAAAACGTATTTTAAATAGTATTTGAAATATTCGAAATGAAAAATTGGCGGCAGAAAAAAAACTGAAATTTTGGGCCTTTTGCCCCGGTTCGTGCTACCAACCGGGGCAAAAGGGTGGGAGGTGGGTGGGCAAGCGAAGGCCCACCTCCCCCCCTTTTGCCCCGGTTGGTAACACGAACCGGGGCAAAAGGGTGCCCCGGTTCGTGTTACCAACCGGGGTAAAAGGCTCCCGCCTATATAACCCCGGGCGGAGCAACCGCCCGGGGCAACCCAGATCAGTTCGCAGTTTTCGCTAAGTCCCCGGCGCCGAAATCCAGAGCGACGCCGTGAGGCTGCCCGATTTCGACGTCGGCGATTCTCCGCGCCGCCGCCGCTCGCCGACGCCGCCGTCCTCGCGCGCGCCTCCTCGCTCGCGCCGCCCTCCTTCCTCGCTCGCGCCGTCTCCTCGCCCGCGCCGCCCTCCTCCTCCTCGCCGCCCTCCTCCTCGCCGTCCAGGTGAGATCGCCTCCGCCTCTCCTCGATCGCTGCATGTTAGTACGTAGTTAGTACGTGTTAGATTAATTAGTATTAATGTTAGATTATTTAGTGTTAGATCGATTTAGTATTACTTAGATTAGTGTTAGACTTAGTTTGTGTTAGATTAAGTATTAGATTAGTGTTAGATTTAGATTTCGATTTAGTATTTGTGTTATATTAGTATTTGTGTTTGATTAGTGTTAGATTTAGTATATATTTAGTGTTAGATTAGTATTAGGTATTAGGTATTTAGGTCTTGAACACTTAGAAAAAAATTAGGTATTGGACATTTAGAAAAAAATTAGGTTTTTGGAGACTTAGAAAAAAATTTAGGTATTGGAGACTTAGACAAAATTTTGGTTTTAGACTTAGCTATCTTTTTCTTAGTGAATGTTTTGTTTAGAAGTGAATTTTATAATATAGGAATTTTAGTTTAGAAATTTACTTAGTGACTGTTTACAATTAGTGGATTTTTTACTTAGTGAATTTTTACTTAATTACGAATATTTACTTAGTCCATATATCATGTATGCGTTTTTAGTTTATTTTCCTTGGAGACAATGTCTCTCCTAGACCCGCCGGGCGATGTCCAGGACTGGGCCCCACCGGGCTGGCACTGGGAGGTGCTTCGTACCGGGGCACGCGGCTTAGTGAGAAATCCGGGTGACGTGGTCGACCCGGATATTCTTTGGTGGCCATCGCGTGGGCCACGCTCGGTGCGGAGAGAGCCGCCCCCTGAGGAGGTGGTACAACAGCGTATCAGGGAGGAGGACGAGCACGTCCGTCGCTACATGTACTTGCTCGATAGGGAGTATAACATCAGTTGGTCGATTATTCGGAGGGTTCCTTACCACGCGAGCTATTCCACTGTGAGGGTTCCTTACCTATGGGACCATAGCACCCGCGACTCAGCACCCCGCGGCTTAGGACCCGGTCGGACTTAATTAGTTTGAGAGATGTATTAGGGTTTAATAAAATGAACCCGAGCTATGTACTTTTGGTGTGTATTATCATACGTTTAAATATTTCATCAATGTTGCATTTATAATTGAAATGAGGATCTGGAACGTTAACATATATAGTTACTCTTTTTTCCGACTTGTTTAGCTATTAGTACCATTAACTGTTATCTATAAGCAATTTTGATGAAATGGATGCTATTAGCTATTTTTTAATTAAATTATATGCAATTATTGCGAACTGATGAAATTGATGCTATTTGCTATTTTTTTAGCCATGGCAAGACGTCCCCGTGGTTCGCGTGTAACCGGCGGCGGGAGCGGCGTCGTCCACGTCGAAGAAATCCCGGTGAAACGTGGGCCTGGACGTCCACATGGATCGCGAACAAATCGATCGCGTGCATCGAATGCAAGTGGTGCTGACGCCATAGTCATCAAGGAGGAGGACGCGACGCCTCCTACTCGTGGACGTGGACGTGGACGCGGAGCACGGGGGGCATCAAGCGCGGCAAGGGGGGTAAAGCGCGGTGCAAAGAGGGCATCAAGCTCTGCAAGGGGGGTCCAAAGCGCGGTGCAAAGGGGTCAACACGCGGTAAACAGCCTCGCGTTGTTGCTGCGGCGACGGAGGAGGAGGTGGAGGAGGAGGAGTAGGAGGCTGCGGAGGAGGAGGAGGAGGAGGACGACGACGACGGTCGTCTCCGGCTACCGGAGTTCTACGTCCACATGTTCAACCCAGAGGAGAACAGACTCCGTCTTCCACAGAAGATATCGGCGATCCTCCTCGGGCGCAAGGGCGGGCCCCATAGTTTCACCCTCCGGTTGGAGGGTTGTGACAACGGGCCCGTGCGCGTTGTCCTGCAGCGACGTGACGATGACGTCTACCTGCGCTATGGGTGGGGGCAGTTCGCGCGCATGCACAAGCTAAATGCGGGCAACATGCTCACATTCAGGTACTACCAGCATAAGGAGGCCCACGTGCTGGAGGTGAAGATCTTCGACGGCACCTTAGTTCGCCCCATTTGCTGGCAGGATAGCTTGTCTGAGAGCAGCTTCGACTCCGAGTCTGACTCCGGCGAGTCTAGCCCGAGCAAGGCTGCCTCCGACGCCGAGGGCAAGCGCAAGGCTCCCTCCGACGCCGATGTGTAGTATATATGTATATGTCGATCTATGCTTACGTGCTTATGTTTTATGTCGAACTATGTTTAATTATGTCTTGTGTCGAACAATATTTGTATTCGTGGCGGACTATATATTTATGTTATTCGTATTCGTTTTCATCTGTGCTTTTGTGCGATAATTTTTTATCTTTCTTAATATAAACGTTTAGTGGAGAGAACAGGAAAACATATAAGAATATATAGAATTTCTAGTCTAGCGGAGAGGACACGAAAACAGCTAAAAAGAAACCTTTTGCTCCGGTCGGTGTTACCAACCGGGGTAAAAGGGTGCCAGGCTGCTCGCGCTGCAGAGCCCATGTGGGACGCTTCTTTTACCCCGGTTGGTAACCCAACCGGGTCATAAGGGGGCCTTTAGCCCGGGTTTGAGGAACCCGGTTGGGAGGCCGGGGCATTAGGCCCTTACCAACCGGGGCTACAGCCCTTTTTTCCACTAGTGTACAATACTTTTAAGACCCGACACTAAATCCTCTAGCGCCTCGACGGGCGAGGGATCGGACAGAGAAACGACTTCGAGTCACTGCTGATACTAATACATGATTTTTTTTCCTGACTGCTAGTGCATTCCCGTGTTGATGATTTTTTGTAGCGATTAATTTAGTCCTTTGAGTTGTATGGGGGAAATAGAATCTACTTTTTCTTGGCCTAACTCTCAGGTTCAAGGGGGAGAGGCTCGTAATGAAAGAGTGGGCCCTCGAGGAGAATGAGAGGTGACTGCACGGCTTTGGCCGAAAGAGCGAGAGGATTTACTCAAGAGGCGGCAGCGGTGCGAACCATGTAGACAACAGAACATGGCACAAAAATGGAATCGAGATAAGGTAGACGTGGTTATTTTTTTAGGGCAAAGATACTACTGTATGAATCTCACGCTAATTAATCACAACCTTAAATATAGATTCAACCGTCAATATAATTAGTGCGACGTGGGTAAGTTTGGTATTTTGCTTTTAGTAGGAGTGCTCCGCATCTTTCATACTAGTACAAGTGATTGTATGATTTCATAGTACAAGCGAGTTATGAAATCAATCAGTCACCATCGTCGTTTCACATCTTTCCTACGTACCGTGCTCCCAGGATGGTGCAAAGCCCTAGAAGGCTGGACTAGCTTTTGCATCACCTCGACCCACGCATCAGATCTAATCATGTTCCTTTTGCATGCAAAAGCTCGAGGAGGATCGTCGCCTACACAGGATCGCAGCAGACCGGTCGGACATGCAGGCAAGCAGCACGTCTCCACCCTTTGTCTAGAATGATCTTTTGTTCAGATTGCATGTATTCCGGGGCTGCGCTGCGCCCACATGCACATCCTAAGAGCATCTCCAGCAGCATGTCCAAACGGACATCTATAGTCGTATAGAGGATCAACAAGCAAAAAAACGCTTCCAGCGGATCAGCTATGTCGTCATCTACGTTTAGCTGACCCCAAAAAATTCTACCCATCAGCCAAATGTGGGGGACGGTGAGCTGATCTGCTAAACCAACTGCTCCGAGGGAAAAATTTCTCCCGCGCGCATCCGGAGGTCGACGCCGGGGATTTATTTTTCCAAGCTCGAGCGGGGTCATCGGGCGCCGTCGTCGCGCGCAGGGGCTGGCGCTTGGACGCCGCCATCGGGCGCAGGGGCGCTGCCGACGGGCGGAGGCGCTGGGCTGGATGCGGGCGCCACGGCCGGGGCTGCTGGCGGCGGCGGATGCGGGTGCCACGGACGGAGGTCCGCGGGCGCCGCCGTCCCTAGGAAGCCCGGGCTCCTTTGCGAGATGCGGGCGCAGGGTCGGGAGGCAGACGAACACAGGCGCTGGGCCGGTTGCGGGCGCCACGGCCAGGGCTGCTGGCGGCGGTACGGCCCCCGGATGCGGGCGCCACGACCGGATGTGCGGGCGCCGCCGTCCCTGGGAGGCCCGAGCTCCTTTGCGAGATGCAGGCGGCAGCGGATGAAGGCAGGATCGGGAGGCAGGGGATGGAGGCAGGATGCGGACGGCAGCTCGTCCTGTGTTGCTGGATGCACAAGCGGGGAAGTGATCGATGGAGGCAGGATGCGGGCGCCGCGGCCGTGCCTTGTGCTGTGCTGCTGGATGCTTGATGCGCAGGCAGGCCGTGCCTTGTGCTCGTGCTGCCACTTGCTGGATATTTTGCATACTAGTCTCTGCATCCATGGGTAGTGTACTAGAAGATGGCACTGAAATTGCAGATATTTTGTCCATGTGTTTGCCCATAGTTTGTAGAAATTTTGTCCATGTATTTGCCCATAATCTGGATCGATGGCACTGAAATTTGTAGATATTTGTATCATGAACATATGTGTATCTGTTTTCCTAAATGTTGCACTTTTTGCTTTCTTTGTATAGATGGACATAAATTTTTGTTTTCTTTTCCTAAATGGTAGTTACAACATAACATTAAAATATAGGAGAGAGAATATAGATGTTCCGAATATAGATGTTTTGCTGTAAAACTGAGAACATCTATACAGGAATATTTTTAGATGATCATCTATACGAGGATATAGATGATGAAATATAGATGATCTGCTGGAGATGCTCTAAAGCGTGTGTGCTTTGGAATCGACGCAGACTAGAGTTCAGGCGGAACAGGTGTCGTGCACACGTCGTATTATTGTACAGTACGAGCAGTACAATACTACAACTACTAAATGTGATCGATTAGCCACGACTATCATATTTGGAAGGCCCATAGATTCGATATAGTAGTAGCACTGAAATTTTTGACAAAATAGACCACCTCAAAAAACGCAATGACAAAAAGGACCATATACCGAAAGCAAATACCGTGGCGGCAAGCCAACCAGGCGACACGTGACGCTTGCCGCAGCATGCCGCCTGGGCTGGAGGCGGCATGTTCCCTCCTCCTTGCATGCTGCGCAGACCGGTACTTATCAGATGTGTGTTCTCATGTTGTTTAATACTTTCGAGGCATTAAGTTACAAAGATATCGAAACAACCTACTGAGATACCTGCCACGGACCTAAAGAGATGAATGTTCACGTAAGGAGCCCATGAGCAAGGAAACAAAAGCATGCGCAAGCAGTGGGGTGCCGCCTTGCGCGGTGCCGGCATGCCCACTGGGCGTGTCAGGGTGCCGCCTCCGGCCATGGCGGCAGGCCTTGCCGTCTCACTCCGTGGCGACATGTGTCACGTGTCGCCTGGCTGGCCTGCCGTCATGGTAGTTTTAACAAATCATTTGGCATATGGTCTTTTTTGTCACTGCGTTTTTTTAGGTGGTCTGTTTTGTCAAAAATTCGTAGCACTGTAGTACCTGGGAGGATTCCTAATTCGATCAGTAAGTTAACATAGTACTAGTATAGTATATACCCAACCACATTAGATCGTAGCATCATGTTATATATACTGGGTGAGGAAGCAATATAAATGTCATACACTACTTACTGTACGCATATTATACTGCTCACTCTCTGAATTTGTTCTTTATAAAAACATCATTGGCATAATTTTGTAAAACATATATATATATTTGTAGGCTTTTCGATTACTTAAAGACAAGTTAACCTTTCATTTTGTGAAACGTAACCACTGCTATCAATATGTGTGTATATATATATATATATATATATATATATATATATATATATATATATATATATATATATATATAATATCCATACCTAATAATAATAAAGAGACTAGGTTTTCTCTCCATTTTTTTCGTCCGTTTTTTCTCTTTTAGCCATATTTTTCATCGGAATTACAACAATTGTCACCGCCTAAGTGAAAAACGGTTCGTTCGTTGCCCGGCGTGGCCTCCCCTTCCTTCCCTCGATCTAGACGCTCTCTCAGGCACGACCGTGCCATCCTCCACACATCCTGCGAGCCACCGACGGGAACGACTCGCCGCACCACCGCCTCCCTGCATCCTATGCTGACACCCTTGTTCCACCTCCGTTTTCGGTTCACCGCTCATCCCCACCCCTCCATCCGAACCCCCTACTCTCCTTCTTGAGATCCACCCTGCGGTTTCGTTAGCGCCGACGTGACGCCTTATCTCCATGCCCCAACTCCCCAACAATGACGGGTTACTTTGGCTACTGGCTCCCGAACCTTTCTTTTCTCCTAAACCAATTCCTCTAATTTCCCTCTTCAGCACCAAACTAGCTAATTTTCTCTAGTCTTGAAGAACCGAGGACCCTAACCTTGGCTCTAATAACCTAGCACTTGTTAGGGAAGCAACAACTCCAATTTATCCAGCTAAACTACCAATATGAACTGAACAATTAGAATCGTGGAGCCTTCTTGTCTTCTCCCACAGTTCCACTAAAGTTGAAGGACTTGTTGCTTTGAGCTCAACATACCCTTTGCTTGCCATGACATCATCAATTTCCTTTGCACCCAATGAGGCAATGAACATAGTGCAAGCATATTTCAAGTTGCCACTATGATGTTGATCAGACAGAGCCATTGTAGTCACCACGGTCTTCAAATGAAGGGTTTCACAAAGGATGCTTTCGCACATGATCTTCAGCCTTTTCATGGCATACCGATCAGCAGCGACAAGAAAATGCCGGATCATATCATTATAGTCGTTGTTGCCAAGATGATCCATCGCGGGTAACAACGAATCAATGTAGATGAAATGTAGTAGGTGAAAGTACAAGGATGCCGCTAGAGGGGGAATGGTGAATAGGCGCTTTAAAACAATTGCAGTTTAGGCTTGAATAAATGCGGAATAAAACTAGCAATTAATTTATCAAGCACGAAACCTAAAAAATCTAGATTTACCTATGTGCACCAACAACTTATGCTAGGCAAGATATACAAACATGTGATAGAAATAGAGATGACTTCAAGCATGATGGTTGTCATAAAGGTAAATGCATAAGTAACGAGCTACGGGATAGAAATAACCGAAGCACAAGGAGACATGATGTGATTCCCGAAGTTCCTTTCCAAGGGAAGTACGTCTTTGTTGGAGGGGTGTGGAGCCGTCAAGGCACTCCGACGCACGGTTGTGCTCACCCTATTCTCCTTGAGCTTCTCCGGCGAGGGAGATGCTCGTTTCCACTATGAGGTCGTCTTGAAGGCTGTGAACAAACCTTACATGAGGTTGAGGCTATCTCCACAACTCAATTGAAGGATCTCAACGAAGCTTCTTGCAATAAGGTGGAAGCTCCAAGCACTAACCGTCTAGACTGCTCAATGCACCCAAGAGTAACAATCTCCCCGATGACCAAGCACTCAAGAGTAACAAGTTCACAAACTTCTCTTTCACGAATCCCGTGGGGAACTCAAACCGATGCGCCTAATGCAATGGCAGAACCACACAAAGTGGTCAAGTCTTTGTCTCCCAAATCCCACCAAAGCAACTAATGTTATGGAGGGAGGAAGGAGGAAAAGAACAAATGAATCCCTAGATCTAGATCTAAAAGGTTCCCCTCACAAAGAGGAGGGGTTGATTGGTGGCGTGGTAGATCTAGATCTCCTCTCTCTTTTCCCTCAAGTGGAAGCAAGAATCATTGGAGGGAATTAGAGAAAGCAAGCTTGCAAAGGTCAATAATGGAGGTGCAAACTTTCTCTAATGGTTGAGAAACCATTGGGGAAGAAGGCCCCTTAAATAGGTTCCCCGGAAATGAAGCCGTTATGCCCAGATTCGCGAAGGCCGAGTACTACCGGGCTTTGGCCCGGTACTACCGGGCCGGTATCGGACCTGCTGCCGCTTGTGGAAATGGAGTTGTTGTATCGTGGCAACCACAAGCGGTATTGGTACCGGTACCAACTCCGGTACTACTGGGCCAGAGCCCAATAGTACTGCCCAAAACTGCAGGAACATTGTTACGGAAACGCACATAACTTTTGCATCCGCACTCTGTTTTTGATGATCTTTGGCTCATTGAAATCGAAACAACAAGCACTATATGAGAAACATAATATTACAACGTGGTAGGATAAAATGAAATTATAAATGGTTTGACTGTCTATAAAGAACAATCGGTAAAACCTCCAATATAAAAAACCCAACAAGTTTCTTATACGGAATCCGTTTTTGATGAACTTTATATTGACATGAAGAACATGAAAATCTCTAAAACCATAAATGGATAAAACCCAAATAATAACCAAGTAGGATGACGCCAAGTATGCAAAGGTTTGAGCTCTCTTCGATAGATACGATCAAGATACGCATTCACAAGCCCCTCTTAATAGAACGATTATCTATCCTATAACCCGTTCTCCTAACTAAATCATGAGACCGATAAAACCTAAACCCTATCTAAGTGATACCTTTTCCTTGCGCAATCCAATTGAGCCGATGATGATGATCTTAATTACCTCAAGTTGGACCACCTTTCTTAATTGCGCTTCTCTTCGTGAAGACTTGTAAATCGCGCTTCTCACATGCATCTTCACTTGACAATAATCTCCATATGGGTGGAAAGCATCAAGCATATGAAATCTTCTTGATGCTCATCTTGGACATGCACTTCACAACCTCTTTGATGACGATCATCACTTGTGGTCATCTTCCATGGGCTCTATGGACTATCCGTTTTGGTGCAAGCCTCATGAGAAGAAACCTAAACCCACAAAGATACTCCACACACATGTAACATGGGGTAATTCACAAATCTATATAGACAATTGCTTACCGTACCACGAGATCGCATGATCACACATGGTACATCATTTAACTTTGTGTGTAGATCTTGATAGCATCCAACTTTGAATCCAACACATGGAGCTCAAGTAGTGCCAATGGAAAAACCTACAAGAATATCTCAATGGAAACATTAGTCCATAAGGATTGTCATTAATTACCGAAACCACACATGGGGCACCATGCTCTTTGAGCAGGGCCTCGACAATAACAGGTTGCATGTCGCCGATGGTGATATGGCCTGCGTCATTTTCTCTGATCACTCCATAAAACTCCACTTTGAATATCGGTGACCGCATCACGAGCACCGTCTTGCGGGCAGGAAATTATTCTTTTCCAACCACGAAAACCACTTATGTGCCCTCTTTCCATCGGAGCAGCCTCCCGAGATGTCGGATGGTGTCACCTCGGCGAATGTTTCCTCTATACCCATGGCGCTCTTTGATTCCTTGAGAATTGTGATGAGGCACACCAAGGTGAGGTGATTGTCGTAAGGTGATGCCTCCACCTTGCACATACCGACGTACACACTCCCGATGATGCTGCTCCGTCTTCCTCTCACCCGATTTCAGGACAGAAATCAACGCATTCACCTGTGAGACCAGCTGTTGACGCCGCCATGACACCAGACATCTCCTCCACCCCGCACAATCCGCACCATCAGCAGGCCCTCTCCAGGTAGCTCATGTTCCAAAGACGATGCCCCTGAGAGGGTAAACGGCATCGAAGATGCCGCCATCATCCTATCTGGTAAAACCAGGTATAGGGTTTCCCCTGGAACACGGCTCTGCTCCAAAACAATGCCCTCAAGAGGGAGAACGGCGCAATGTGTCGTCATCATCCGATCCGGGATAGAAGATCTAGGGTTTCCTCTGGAGCAGTAGGCAGTAGGTGGAGGCTACACAGAAAGGATGCATTCAGCAAGGGGATGGCATCGGAAGACGCCATCATCGTCGGCTCCGACCATCGGAGCCCGGCTCTCACCGGCTAGCCACCTCCACTCCAACTCGTGCGCCATAGCCGCAGTAGAGGGAGTCTGTCACCTCCTCGTCGTAGATCAGCTCGGAGAAGGTCCGGCTCAAGAAGACCCTGCCGCCAATTCTGTTACGCTGCCCCGCCGATCTTCCTAGACGCCGTGCCGCCAGCCGTAGCAGCCACACGATCGGTCCAGCCAGACTCAATCGGAGGCATCACCATTAGCAAGGGGAGATCCAGGCGCGCCTGCCCATGCTCACCCGCCACTCTCAGATGCCCGGCCCCGGCCGTCGCGCCGTCCTCCACGATCACGTCCGGCCGCTGCCGCCATCGAGGCCACCAGGGCCGCCACCCGACTCCATCTTCGCTGCTCTGTAGGCAACAACAGGAGGACCCCCGTCCCTTTGGGATCGAGCCCCGCCGCCACCGTGGCTAGAACCGATGGAAGCGGCGGCAAGGGAGATACTCGTGGGGAGGCCCCGGCGGATGGAGATCGATCTCCCCCGAGCCATCCAAGGAGAACGACGCGGGGTCTAGGGGGCAGACGGGGGGGGGGGGGGGAGCAGACGGGAGGAAGCCGGAGGGGCCTGCCGCCGGCGGCAGCTCGTGGATCGTGAGGAGGAGGTTAGGGCAAGCGACGTTGACAGGCGCTTCGAGTCACTGCTGATACGGACACATGATTTTTTCTCCGGCTGCTAGTGCATTCCCGTGTTGATAATATTTTGTGGCGATTAGATTAGTTCTTTCAATTGTATGGGGGAAATAGAATCTACTTCTTCTTCGCCTACCTCTCAGGTTCCAAAGGGCGACTCGTGATGAAGGATTCGGGCCTGCATCTGCATGGCTTTGGCCGAATGAGTGAGAGGATTACCCAAGAGGAGGCGTATGTGTGGCAGATGAGTTAGAGGAGGACAGTGCGACCCATGTAGACAAGAGAACATGTGACGAAAAAGGAATCGAGACGTGGCAGTGGCACGTACGTCTTTTTTGTAGGAAAAGATAAAGATTGTACTTATGAATCAAACACTAATGAATCACAACCTTAAATATAGATTCAACCGTCAATATAATCAGGGTGACATACGTGGATTTAACATGGTATCTCTGTTATACAAGTAGTTGAGTATTTTGCTTTTCGACCGTATATACAATAGACTGTACGGACTGTGATGATTACATAGTACAAGGGAG
This sequence comes from Alopecurus myosuroides, assembly GCA_028641055.1. Taxonomy (NCBI): domain Eukaryota; kingdom Viridiplantae; phylum Streptophyta; class Magnoliopsida; order Poales; family Poaceae; genus Alopecurus; species Alopecurus myosuroides. The sequence continues at coordinate 113,319,208 of CM054059.1, read as the reverse complement.
CTATGAAATCAATCAGTCACGAGAGTCGTTTCACATCTTACATAGCGTGTTCCCAGCAGGGTTGTGCAAAGCAGGACTTGCATCTCCTCGACCCACGTAGCAGATCTCATCAAGTTCCTTTTGCATACAAACGGCCGAAGAGGATCATGGCCTACACAAATGGCCTAGACTGTGAGGAGGGTGGGGTGGGGGCTCTGTGTGTAGCGACAACAGGCCGGCCGATCGGACATGCAGGGAAGTAGGACATCTTCGCCCTTTCTCTAGACTAGACTCTAGAGTGATATGTTGTTCACACATGCATGCAGGGGCTGCGGCCACATGCACATCCTAAAGCGCGTGTGCCTTGGCACACATCCTAGAGTAGGGGGAGAATGAGCAGTAGCAGCACAATAATACAACTACTAAACGTGACCGACGAAACATCTCCTCATGCAAGTATTGAAATGGATGAAGTGGAATCTAAATAATGAATATAGAATATAAGTTCGTTTGTACACAATAAATATCAACAAAATAATAGATAGAAAAGAAGAAGGGCTTGATAAGCAATGCCAACCAAGCAGGAAAGTGGGAGAGGGAAGAAACGGTATTGCTTTTGTTCCACCTAGTCTTCTATGCTCCAGCCGCATGCAGGGGCTCGGTGTACCTGTCTATCGAGCTGATGCTTTTCTGCACTACTACTTTAGCTCACAGTTCCATGTCGCACGATCTGGACTCTAGCTTGGCTCAAAGCGGTGACTAGCATTAAAAAACCATTATTGGGGTACAACTTAGCAAGCTCGCTATTTAACGTTTCCGCAAGAAATATCCACCTATTCGTGTTAATAATAATTGTTGGCAGAAAATACAAATCACTCGGTGAGCTAGAATTGAGGCTATTTCCGACAAGTCGGTCTCATCTGTCTAACCGACTTGGCAGTTAACAGGGACGCCTCTTGGTGTTAATGAAAACGCGAGTAACGGAAAAACCACGTGCTTCAACATAATAGAAATATTCAAAGATGTCACAAAATGGTTGGATGTCCTTAGAGTGAAAAAGGAAAATTGAGACGCTGCCCACTGCGAACCAACCTGTGGTTGGATGGTTAGGAGGGTCGTTGTACCCCCAGCCCACCAGAGTTCAAACCCCAGGTTTAACACCTGTGTGTCGCATTTAGGCGGAATATTTTTTCAGTGGGAGGCGACGTTCCCGTCGACAGCGAGGCGCATGTGGTGACTTCGTCAATCTCAAGACTCGCCGACCCAGTCTCTTGGAGGTGCTCATAGGGGTAGGGTATGCGTGTGTGCGTTCATAGGGGTGAGTGTATGCTCGTGTATGTGAGCGCTTGCGTTCGTACTGTGTTTCTCAAAAATAAAATCTACTTCTTCTTGGCCTACCTCTCAGATCCAAAGGGCGAGAAGTGGGCTCGTATTGCAGGAGTCAGGCCTGCATCTGCATGGCTTTGGCCGAATGAGCGAGAGGATTACCCAAGAGGCGGCGTATGTATGGCGGATGAGATAGAGGAGGACGGTGCGACCCATGTAGACAAGAGAACATGGGACGAAAAAGGAACCGAGACGTGGCAGTGGCACGTACGTCTTTTTTGTAGGCAAAGATAAATATTGTACTTATGAATTAAACGCCTAATTAATCACAACCTTAAATATAGATTCAACCGTCAATATAATCAGGGTGACGTACGTGGATTTAACATGGTATCTCTATTATACAAGTAGTTGAGTATTTTTCTTTTCGATCGTATATACAATAGTCTATACGGATAGAGATGATTACATAGTACAAGCGATCTATGAAATCAAACAGTCACGAGAGTCGTTTCACATTTTACATAGCGTGTTCCTTTTGTATCTCCTCGACCCACGCAGCAGATCTCATCATGTTCTTTTTGCATGCAAACGGCCAAGGAGGATCGTGGCCTACACAAATGGCCTAGACTGTGAGGAGGGTGGGGTGGGGGCCCTTTCTCTAGACTAGACTCTAGAGTGATCTGTTGTTCACACATGCATGCAGAGGTTGCGGTCACATGTACACGCACATCCTAAAGTGCGTGTGCTTTGGTACACGTCCTAGACGAGGGGAAATCTAAATAATGAATATACAATATAAGTTCGTTTGTACACAATAAATACCAACAACATAATAGACAGAAAGGAAGGAAGGCTTGATAAGCAATGCCAAACAAGAAGGAAAGTGGGGGAGGGAAGAAACGGTATTGCTTTTGTTCCACCTGGTCTTCTATGCTCCAGCCCCATGTGCGATGTGCAGGCTCCAGTGGCTCGGTGTACCTGCCTATCGAGCTGATGCTTTTCTGCACTACTACTTTAACTCATAGTTCCATGTCGCACCATCTGAACTCTATCCTGGCTCAAAGCGGTGACTAGCATCAAAAACCATTATTGGGTTACAACTTAGCAAGCGTGCTATTTAACGTTTCCGGAAGAAATATCCACCTGTTCGTGTTAGATAATTGTTGGCAGAAAATACAAATCACTCGGTGAGCTCGAATTGAGGCTATTTCCGATAAGTCGGTCTCGTCTGTCTAACTGACTTGGCAGATAACATGGACTCCTCTTGGTGTTAATGAAAACATGATTAACGAAAAAACCACGTGCTTCCACATAATAGAAATATTCAAAGATGACACAAAATGGTTGGATGTCCTTAGAGTGAAAAAGGAAAATTGAGACGCTGCCCACTGCGAACCAACCTGTGGTTGGATGGTTAGGAGGGTCGTTGTACCCCTAGCCCAGCAGAGTTCAAACCCCAGGTTTGACACATGTGTCTCGTATTTAGGCGGAATATTATTTCAGTGGGAGGCGACGTTCCCGTCGACAGCGAGGCGCATGTGGTGACTTCGTCAATCTCAAGACCCGCCGACTCAGTCTCTTGGAGGTGCTCATAGGGGTAGGGTGTGCGTCTGTGCGTTCATAGGGGTGAGTGTATTCTCGTGTATATGAGCGCTTTCCTTCGTACTGTGTTTCTCAAAAATAAAATCTACTTCTTCTTGGCCTACCTCTCAGGTTCCAAAGGGTGAGAGGTGGACTCGTATTGCAGGAGTCAGGCCTGCATCTGCATGTCTTTGGCCGAATGAGCGAGAGGATTACCCAAGAGGCGGCGTATGTATGGCGGATGAGATAGATGAGGACGGTGCGACCCATGTAGACAAGAGAACATGGGACGAAAAAGGAATCGAGACGTGGCAGTGGCACATACGTCTTTTTTATAGCCAAAGATAAAGATTGTACTTATGAATCAAACGCCTAATTAATCACAACCTTAAATATAGATTCAACCGTCAATCAATATAATCAGGGTGACGTACGTGGATTTAACATGGTATCTCTGTTATACAAGTAGGTGAGTATTTTGCTTTTCGATCTTATATACAATAGTCTATACGGGCAGTGATGATTACATAGTATAAGCGAGCTATCAAATCAATCAGTCACGAGAGTCGTTTCACATCTTGCATAGCGTGTTCCCAACAGGGTTTGTGCAAAGCAGGACTTGCATCTCCTCGACCCACGCATCAGATCTCATCATGTTCCTTTTGCATGCAAATGCCCGAGGAGGATCGTGGCCTACACAAATGTCCTAGACTGTGAGATGGGTGGGGTGGGGGCTCTGTCTGTAGTAACAGCAAGCCGGCCGGTCGGACATGCAGGGAAGCAGGACGTCTCCGCCCTTTCTCTAGACTAGACTCTAGAGTGATCTGTTGTTCACACATGCATGCAGGGGCTGCGGCCTGCACATGCACATCCTAAAGCGCGCGTGCTTTGGCACACGTCCTAGACGAGGGGAAATCTAAATAATGAATATACAATATCAGTTTGTTTGTACACAATAAATATCAACAAAATAATAGACAGAAAGGAAGCATGGATTGATAAGCAGTGCCAACCAAGAAGGAAAGTGGGGGAGGGAAGAAACGATATTGCTTTTGTTCCACCTGGTCTTCTATGCTCCAGCCCCATGCATGTGCGATGTGCAGGCTGCAGGGGCTCGGTGTACCTACCTATCGACCTGATGCTTTTCTGCACTACTACTTTAACTCATAGTTCCATGTCGCACCATCTGGACTCTAGCCTGGCTCAAAGTAGCCTGGCTCAAAGTGGTGACTAGCATTAAAAAACCATTCTTGGGATACAACTTAGCAAGCTTGCTATTTAACGTTTCCGCAAGAAATATCCACTTGTTCGTGTTAAATAATTGTTGGCAGAAAATACAAATCACTCGGTGAGCTTGAATTGAGGCTATTTCCGACAAGTCGGTCTCGTATGTCTAACCTACTTGGCAATTAACAGGGACGCCTCTTGGTGTTAATGAAAACACGATTAACAGAAAAACCACATGCTTCAACATATTTGAAATATTGAAAGATGACACAAAATGGTTGGATGTCCTTAGAGTGAAAAAGGAAAATAGAGACGCTGCCCACTGCGAACCAACCTGTGGTTGGATGGTTAGGAGGGTCGTTGTACCCGCAGCCCACCAGAGTTCAAACCCCAGGTTTGACACCTGTGTGTCGCATTTAGACGGAATATTGTTTCAGTGGGAGACGATGTTCCCGTCGACAGCGAGACGCATGTGGTGACTTCGTCAATCTCAAGACCCGCCGACTCAGTCTTTTGGAGGTGCTCATAGAGGTAGGGTGTGCGTGTGTGCGTTCATAGGGGTGAGCGTATACTCGTGTATGTGAGCGCTTGCGTTCGTACTGTGTTTCTAAAAAAAAACTACTTCTTCTTGGCCTACCTCTCAGGTTCCGAAGGGAGAGAGGTGGACTCGTATTGCAGGAGTCGGGCCTCCATCAGCATGGTTTCGGCCGAATGAGCGAGAGGATTACCCAAGAGGCGGCGTATGTATGGCGGATGAGATAGAGGAAGACGGTGCGACCCATGTAGACAAGAGAACATGGGACGAAAAAGGAATCGAGACGTGGCAGTGGCACGTACGCCTTTTTTGTAGGCAAAGATAAAGATTGTACTTATGAATCAAACGCTAATTAATCACAACCTTAAATATAGATTCAACCGTCAATATAATCAGGGTGACATACGTGGATTTAACATGGTATCTCTGTTATACAAATAGTTGAGTATTTTGCTTTTTGATCGTGTATACAATAGTCTATACGGACTGTGATGATTACATAGTACAAGCGAGCTATCAAATCAATCAGTCACAAGAGTCGTTTCACATCTTACATAGCGTGTTCCCTGCAGGGTTGTGCAAAGCAGGACTTGCATCTCCTCGACCCACGTAGCAGATCTCATCATGTTCCTTTTGCATGCAAACGGCCGAGGAGGATCGTGGCCTACGCAAATGGCCCAGACTCTGAGGAGGGTGGTGTGGGGGCTCTGTCTATAGCGACGCCAGGCCGGCCGGTCGGACATGAAAGGAAGCATGACGTCTCCCCCTTTCTCTAGACTCGACTCTAGAGTGGTCTCTTAGTCACACATGCATGCAGGGGCTACGGCCACATGCACATGCACATCCTAAAGCGCGTGTGCTTTGACACACGTCCTAGACGACGGGGAATCTAAATAATGAATATAGAATATAAGTTCGTTTTACACAACAAATATCAACAAAATAATAGACAGAAAGGAAGCATGGCTTGATAAGCAATGCCAACCAAGAAGATATGTGGGGGAGGGAAGAAACGGTATTGCTTTTGTTCCACCTGGTCTTCTATGCTCCAGCCCCATGTGCGTTGTGCAGGCTGCAGGGGCTCGGTGTACCTGCCTATCGAGCTGATGCTTTTCTGCACTACTACTTTAACTCACAGTTCCATGTCGCACCATCTGGACTCTAGCCTGGCTCAAAGCAGTGACTAGCATTAAAAAACTATTATTGGGGTACAACTTAGCAAGCGCGCTATTTAACGTTTCCGCAAGAAATATCCACCTGTTCGGGTTAAATAATTGTTGGCAAAAAATACAAATCACTCGGTGAGCTCGAATTGAGGCTATTTCCGACAAGTCGGTCTCGTCTGTCTAACCGACGTGGCAGTTAACAGAGACGCCTCTTGGTGGTAATGAAAACACGATTAACGGAAAAACCACGTGCTTTAACATAATAGAAATATCCAAAGATGACACAAAATGGTTAGATGTCCTTGGAGTGAAAAAGGAAAATAGAGATGCTGCCGAGTGATTTTATTTTACTTTGAGTCATAGGGTATCAGTGCTATCAGGATACTGCGTCGGTATGGTATGGGTGAAGCCGAAAACGTAAACGAAACCTAAAATTCCACCCCACTAACCTACCTATGGAGAGTGAGAACCTACATTGTTTCTGGCTATGAATTTTGATAACTTCAGACCCAAAACTTTCATACCCCAAACCCCAAAACTTTTGAGGGGCGGATGTTCGAGCGCTTACCTCTGACCGAATTAAGGACCGAGAAGCAGGGTTGATACCCATTGCATGCTCTCGGTTTGGCCCGAAGTTGTCCCCGGAAGTAGGCCTGGAACTGCCTGACTACCAAATCCTAGACGTCCTCCTCGTCCTCCTCCTCTTCGTCGTCATTGACCGCCATGTTGGAGGGGCCATCCTCGTTGTCGTTCTCGGCGTAGAACGACGTTGAGCGTGGCGATGGGTTCGCCACCCGAGCGAGCCATCGCCGCTCCGCCCTGCCTTGCAGCCGCATCCGGTGCAACTGCGCCTGCTCCGAGCGATGGCGCACGCGCCTCTCGTTCCGCAGAATCCACCATTGCGCCTCGTCGTGCATCACCTTAGCTTCGCGGGCCCGACGAAAGGCGTTATCGACGCGGGCGCGGTGCGCGTTGTCCACGTCGCTCCGGGCAGCCTGCATTGCCTCTTGGCTTGCCCGCGCGGCGTTTAACTCCCCGTGGGCCGCACGCTGGACGGTCATGAACGAGGAAGACTCGCCTTCCAACCGCACGATAGGGGCCTGCTGCTGATCGGACGCCGCGTTGGCGTTGAGCTGTTCGTACACCTGGCGCTCGGCGTCCATGTGGGCGCGGACATGCTCCTGCCTCCGGGCGGTCTCCAGGGATGCCCAAATAGCGGCAACATCAACCACTGCCGCCGCCTCCTCCAAGCTAGCACGTACCCGGCGGAACGCCTCCTCATTGCGCCATGTGGCGAACGAGTTGTACACCACGACCTGGTCGGGCCAGAGCGGAGGGTCGCTGCTGCTCGGGCTACGCCTCCTCCGGCTGCTCGGGCTCCGCCTCCTCCGGTTGCTCGGGCTTGACCTCCTCCAGCTGCTTGGGCTCGGGCTGTTGCTGTGCTGCCTCCTCCTCCTCCTATGTCGGCTCTTCTTACGGCGGCACTGCCGTTGTTCGGTGGCGGCGGGTTCAGGCCACGACGCGCCTCCTGTTGGGTGAACGTCACCCAGCTGGTATGGAGCCGACGCGGCATGGTCTCGGGTGGAGATTGGTTGTAGATAAGTGAGTGGCTTGGCGATGGCAATTGCGGCGGCGATGGCGTGAGTGCCAAGTGCGGCGAAGGCTCGATGCCTTTTATAGCCATCTCTCTGGGCGGGGAACGATCGCGTCGGAAGAGGTGGGTGGGAGGGAGTCGGTGCACGCGCTGGAGTACGCGTCCCGTCGGAGTAAATGGCGGTGACACGTCGCCTGTCGGGTAGTCACGTCCCGTTGTCTCCATAAACGCGGCCTCACCGGCCTCCTGCATGACGCCTTTAAACTGCCTTGGGGGCAGTTTGTATCACTGACGGGCAGGGGCCGCCTATCGGGTGGGGTGACCGGACAATATCCGGCGCCCCCAGGCATGCCACCAAGTTTCGCGGGTGGGCTGGGGGCCTGGACACAATTTTGGCGGGTGGACACGTGTGGGGGCTGCTGCTGCGACGGTTTTTTTGTCCGGGACCCCATTGGGCCTTTGGGGGGACGTTTGGGGGGTTCCGGTGGAGATGCTCTTACCCGCCAAACTTGGCGGTCTGCCTTGGGCGCCGGACATCGTCGGGTTAGCCCACCCGACAGGCGGAGACCACCCATCATAGAGATAGTCGGGGCGGAGGCGTTTAAAATCGTCGTGCAATAGAGCGTTGCGGTCGCGTTAATGGCGACGACGGGACGCGACTGTCCACCAGGCGACTGAACGGTGGTTCCTCTATCGCAGATGCCAACCGTTAACTCCAACGGGACGCGGATGCATCCTTCCCGGTTACCCAAGTGACACGGCTGGCGAGTGCTGACGCGGCGTGTCGCCGTCATTTACTCTGACGGGACGCATTCTCGTGCTCCCACCTCTTCCCGCCTTCGCGCTTCCCACGCGTCCTCGCCCTCCCACCGCTTCCCGCCCTCCCTTCGCTTCCCGCGCCATCGTTTTCCGCCGGGCTATAAAAGCAGTCGCCATCGCCGCACTTGACATTACACCATCGTCGTCGTAGCACAAATCGCCATCGCCGAGCACTCGCCTCTACGCCTGTACGCGGCGCCTCGCCTCACCTCTCGACACCATGCCACGCCGGCTTCATACCTCCTGGGTGACGTTCACCAAGCAGGCGTCGTGCCGTGGCCTAGAGTCGTCGTCGGAAGATGACATCAGTGACGACGACGCCTTCAACTGGCAGGAGGAGCCGGAGCAGCAGGAGGAGGCATCGCCTCAGCACGAGGATCCGTCGCAGCAGCAGGAGGAGGAGGCGGAGCCCGTGCAGCGCCCTCCGCTCTGGCCCGACCAGGTCGTGGCGTACAACTCGTTCACCACATGGTGCACCGAGGAGGCGTTCCGCCGGGTTCGCCACATGGCGACGAGGAGGCATTCCGAAGGGTTCGCGCTGGCTTGGAGGACGCGGCGGCAGCGGCCGAGGCTGCCACCATTCGAGGTTCCCTGGAGACCTCCCGGAGGGAGGAGCAAACCCGCGCCTTCATGGACGCCGAGCACCAGGCTTACTAGCAGCTCAATGTCAACGGGGCGCCCGATGAGCAGCAGGCCCTCGTCGTGCGGTTGTTCGATGAGTCTGCGTCGTTCATGGGAGCCTAGGGTGCGGCCCACGAGGAGTTGAACGTCGCGCGGGTAAGCCGAGAGGCGTTCCAGGCTGTCCGGAGCGATATGGACAATGCGCACCGCGCCCGCATCGACGGCGCCTTCCGTTGGCCCCACGAAGCTAGGGAGATGGACGCCGAGGCGGAGCGGTGGCTGTCTGCCTGCCGTGGCGTGCGCCGTCGCTCGGAGGCGGCGCAGTTGCACCAGATGCGGTTGCCAGGCAGAGCGGCACCGGTTGCTCAGGTGGGGAACCCATCGCCTAGCTCTCCGTCATTCTACGCCGAGCCGGCGGCGAACGACGACGAGGCTGGCCCATCCAACGTGGCGGTCGATGAGGAGGACGACGAGGAAAACGAGTAGGATAGTTTCAAACTTCCCGCCGTAGTTTAAATTTAAATATAATCTTATGAATATTTAAATGAAATTCTATTATACCCATAAGGTGTTTCTGTTAAGGACTAATTAGATAGAGGGTTTTTGGAGGGCGCCGCTGGAGAACCGGCCCACTAAATTAGCGGACACAAATCCAGCGCCTCCAAAAGGGACTCAATTTGGGGGGTGCCGGCGGAAATGCTCTATATACTTACACCTTTTTTTGTTGTTGCAAAATTTGTGAAATAATATTTGTGCTTCTACAAAATTTCTATTTTTCCAACTTTCCCAGATTTAGAGATCGGTGGAGATTCCTACCATGCTGTTGTGTGGGACGGGAGATGTTTGTTGACCATATATGATATGGTATAGTGATGTGTTTTCATACGAGGGAACCAAGAAATCAATCAGTCAACAGAGTAGGTTGCAAGCTATGCTAGTGGTAGTGTCAAAGCTTTCTTTCACTTCTTTGTTTGGACGGCGCTGGGCGTCCCTCGGGATCAAATTTTTCCATCCTCGGGTCCCTAAGCCGACACGTGTCCCATTTTTCCTCACTTTTGCTCTCGTGTAGCAAAAAACGTTTCATCCTAGAAAATTAAAAATAAAAGTCAGACCTCGCCGGAGATACTGTAGCGATTAAAAAAGTACTATTATAGCAAAAATCAACTCGCCGGAGACATCGCCGAAAAATCTTATAGCAAAAAAATTGTACTATAGTAGCAAAAATTTATAATAATTATAGCAAAAAAAAATTTGTATTGTAGCAAATAATTGACCTCGCCGGAGATATTGCGGGAGTTTCCATAGCAAAAAAGTTGTACAAAAATAGCAAAAAAAAAAAAAAGACAAGCATGTAGCAATTTTGTGGCACTGCATAAAAGTCACACAAAAACACAAGTGCAGGCCTTCGAGTAGCACGACAACGCTCCATGGGAGCACGTCGCCGTTGGGAGCATCGGGCGGCGCCGCCGGTGGGAGCATCTCTCACAGCCCATAGAAGCATCCAGCGTCGCAGGTGGGAGCATCGATCGCAGACCATGGGAGCACCGGGCACCGCCGGTGGGAAAATCTCTCGCCGGCCATGGGAGCATCGCGATGGTAGCACCGCCTTGAGCGCCGACGGCACCTCCTCCTCCTCGTGCAAGTTGCAGCGACCTGACACCTCACTGTACCTCTCCCATCTGGAGGGATGGGGCCTCCCGCTCGCGGAGCTGGGGAGCTGGGGAGCTGGAGGGTAGCGGCCTCTCGCCGGAGGCACGTGGAGCAGGCGGTGTGTGGCCTCCCACCCGGCTACACAGCGACCCATAGGTCCGATTCAGTCTGTGAGGAAGACATGGAAGCCGACAGCACGGTGGTCGCTTGCTCCTCACAACACCGCTCTTTGCCGCTGGCAACTCCGCCTCCTAGTGCTGGCAGCACTGCCCTTCGCCGTTGGCAGCTCCGCCGCCTGGTGCTCGCATCATCGGCGGTCGCCGTTGGCAGCACCGCCCCTCGCCGCCGGAAGGTCAGCCGCCTGATGCTTCGCAATACAGCGGACGCCGGACTTACGAAGTACTAGTTGGGCTCCTCCTGTTGTGTGCTGCAGCAGTTTCCGGATCGAAAAGATCCATGACGATGTGGGCAACAGAAAAAGATAGAGAAGAAAACGTGTGGATGAGAAGCAAAGAAAGAGGATAAGGAGAGAAGCGGTTATGGGGCAAGCTGTAGGAGTTGTTTTTTTCCACCACGAAAAAAGGACGCGTGGCCACTAGAGGATGCGGAGGACGCGTGACGGTCCATCCTCTTTGTTTCCGATCCGCTTGCATCAGGAAAAGCACGCAGTTCCTTGGATGGTGCAAGGGCACAGGAGTAGAGCATCCCATCCAGTTCGATGCACCGATGCTACGGTAAAATCTTACCAGCCCTCTGCCGCTATGCTTTTTTTTTTGAACAGTAAAAGGCCCCGAAGGACCAGGAAGCTATCCATTCATCAGCGGGATTTTACAGAGAGACCCCCACAAAGGGGTAATTACAAGGAGGGCCTCAGAAATTACAAACCAAACCCTAAAAAAATATTGGGGAAAGCAATCGAGTCCCTGGGCTTGGCCTCCGCCGCAAACCACAGACCTCCAAGACCGGGCATCCGCGCCGCCGCCGGGGAACATGCCACTTGGGGCGCCGCCGATGATGAAACCCCCTCCGAGGTCGCAACAGCTCCTCAACGCGAGGAGAGAAGGCTGGGTATGAGATCCCAGCGAGGAGTGGCTCCACACGCCGTTGATAACGCCGGCGCTCACAGCGCTGCGTTGGTGAACTCCTCCAAGATCAGTAGCTTCCGTCGCGTGCACTGGAGCGCGCGCACGCCTCCGCCGTCGAGCTCGAAAGTAAAGAGCCAACGGATTCTCACCTCCATGTCGAGCATCTCCATGAGCCGCAGCAAGGAGAAGAAGAAACCGTCGCACCCTGGACTTCAAAGCCCCACAGACGAGCTTTATTAGAAGGGTTGGCGAGGAAGCGGCGCAGCTCGTCGTCTCCTTCCACAGGAGCTCAACAATCCACCCCACCATCACCGCCGTACGCCAGGAGAAGCTCGGGGTCTCCGGCGACAGGAACCCTAACGGCACAGAGCCGAAACAGCACAAAGGCATAAAAACAAACCTAAAACTAGAAAGCAGAGAGGGCCGGCACCCAAAGTCATCACCGCAACCACCAGCAAGAACGCCGGAGGCCGGGGAGGCCGGAGATCGCCGCCAGGGGCCGACTCTCAAAACTACTGTAGCAGTCGCTTATCCTCTCGAGAGAAAGGGGGGGGGGTCAAAGGTGGCCCCTCTGCCGCTATGCTACGGTAAAGTCTACAGCCCTCTGCTGCCTATTGCCTTGGTACAGTTCGGGCAACTCCCTCCACGCCACCCAACGCCGTCACACTGACGCGGACATGCCGGGTTGGGCTGTTCTCTTTATTTTGGTCATTTTATCCTTTTGACATACAAACTATTGCAACCTAATGAACCACTAAAAAAATACAAAAATTAAAATTTAAAAAAACATAATTCACATGATGATATAACTTTAAAGTTAAATTCTACAGTATTAATTATAAAATTCAATCAACTGTCCAACACTAGACATCAAATGATCAAATGAGGACCACTAGTTTTCTTTGTGCACCTGAAGGTAGTCTTTGAACTGGGTGGGTGTATGGCCGGGCTCAATCATAAGACTATAAAAGTCCCACCGGCTAAAATAGATACCATTATAATGTTCAACTTCTATAATCATGTTGTACATGGTCACACAAATAATAATACCTCCTACATTGTGTTGATGTCCCATGTTCTAACAGTGTGTCAAACAATAGTCCAAAGACTTTGAAGCACACCAATGCTCTCAACACATCCTTTTCCCACAACTCTCTTGTTTTCTTTACAAAGCGATCTCTTTTGTTAATCGGGGGTTGGAGATTGTTGTCACAAATGTAGACCACATATGATAGGTACCATCGGCTAGGTAGTACCCGCTTTTTATTCGTGGTCATTAATCTCACTATTGCATCCCAGAGTATTGCTATCAAGAGACTTGAGAATACTGGAGAGCGTTGAAGCTCGTTCATATCACCATCAGATCCTAACGTGCCACCGAAGAAGTGTGAAATCCAAATATTATGTGATTCCACGACGAATATGCACGCTTGAGCATGCCCTTTATATTGCTCTTGCCAAGAAATGGACAATTCTCTTATTGCCAATGCATTCAATCAATTCATTCTAGTATTTCAAAAACCCTCTTCCATTTCCAATAACCATGAGTTAGGATCCGTCAACAGCTTTTGGTTGTCTAAAAGAGACGCCAATACTTCTTTCCAAACATATACACGGCTTCAAAATAGATGGACTCGTTCATGGGAACATAATCATCAACCAGATCAGCAACAACTTCTTATGCAAGCATCTCAATAACAAAAGTTCATTTACCAAGGGAATAAAAGCCAAGCTTACAAGTGGCATCAAATTTCAGTGTGAAATAGTCATCAAGGGCCCTCACTTCCTACAAAATACACATGATCACATGCCTAGATATCCGGAAGTGTCGCCAAAACTTATCCGCTTGAAAAGTTGGCCTGATCAGATTGTAGCCATTATATAGAAAAACATGGCCGACTACCCAATTATAATCGACCACCCTAGTTCCCGGTATGGGCCTCCGTAAATTTTGCAAACCATTCTACTGGTTGCCGTGTAGGTTGAGACCATCGGCCACCAAAATAAAGTTGTTGTCAGGCGGCTTACCAGACAATGGGTCCATGGATTCATTGTAGAAAAACTCGTCCATGTTGTTGGTATGCCCTAGACAGAGTAATATTCAGTTATTATTCTATCTACAAGTTCAAAATTAAATTTGTGTCATCATGCTATAACTGTTATAGCACTTGAAAAGTGAGTTTCCACGGAAACATCTGTGTGCGAGTGTGAAGACATAAACAAACACGAGTTCCTAATCTTGTCTCTAAGATTAACTTATGGTTTGTGAGATGATCATATTTTCCTGATCATGGACTTAGAAGAAAGTCTAGAAAAATATAAGAGTTTATTGTTAGGGTAACAATAGTACTGAACTGACCCAAGTGTATGTTGTTGCTAAAAGAGACTAAACAATCATTATGCATTTTAGCAAATGCATATGAAGTTAACATTGACCATAATTCCTATACTATAAGAATATCGAGTGACCGCACGAATGAAATTTATACTTTGGATATCATCAACCGTCTTTCCGTAACTGGGGACTATAACGGTGATGTATGGGTATGACCTAGAAAGTATAATGTAATTGAGATTGTTCCAGACTAGTACTTAGGTCCTTTATGTGGTAGAGAGATACATTCTATGGGGCCCTCTCAGTATCAGTGATGACATATCTTGTGGCCAGACACAGTGTGATTTTATCACACGGTCAACGGGGATATGGATGAGAAAATAGAACGCTGTCGGTAAACGAGTTATATGTGTTATGATCAAAGAATTTGATCAGACTAGATCACATAGTCTCACCTTGTGATATCGCTGGTACCGTGAAATTAAGAGTATAAATGCAATGAGTAACTTATAAGGTTTCCTCGTTCTTCAGGAACACACAGGAGCCATCATGGACATCCATGCTCATGTTGTTGGATATTGTGCGGTAAGTTCCCGAACATGACCGTGTGTTATCGAGTATTTACGGGTCACACGCTTAACCCGTGCCAACTTTTTATTGAGATAAATAATATGTTGTTATTTGTTTTATGAATGGTTGATGTCGTTATAATATCACAGAAACAAGTCCGGTGTCAACCAGACTGGTTTCAGGGAAGTTACTGTAAGAGAGAAATTACGCCGGTGTTAGGAATAATTTATATGAGAAGTTATGGAGGACATGAGATGTCCCGGGGTGTTAGAAATGTGATTATAACATCGTTAGATTATATCATTGATTTTATCTATAGGGATAACTCGGTCCCGGAAGAGTTTCGGGTGACTTCCCTTATATGGAAGCAGTGCTGGAGTGGGACAGATTTCCTCCTATGGGCAAAACGTAATTTTAGGGATTGCTAGGTGGGGCCCATGGTCTCACAAAGCTCACAAGCTTTCTGTAGGAATTTTCCTGAATTTATTTGAGAAATAAATGAGTGGGAAAAAAGAAAAAAGGGAGGGATTGGACTTCACTTGAGAGTCCAATGCGAGTTCCCCTAGGAGGGGTGGTGCGTCCAAGGGAATGGAGAGGGAAACCAACCTCCCCCCATGGCAGGTGCCCTCCTTGCTACCACTATATAATCCCCACCCTCTACTCTTTTTAGAACACACCAATTGAGCATTTGGACTTCTCTCCCCTACCGGTGAGGATTAAAAAAAACGGGCTAACGAGAGATAATAAAAAAAATTAAAAGAGAGGGGGCATCACTACTATCCTTTATCCCACACTTGTGCTTATGTTTAGCACCAATACTCCAATTTGGAGATATTTTTTATATTATGACTTTCATAACTATGTGGAAAACTTTGCATTATATAAATTGGCTCGTATATTCCAATTACGAGCCTCCTCAAAAGTGCTCTAGGTCTTCGTGAGCAAGCAAGTTGGATGCACCCCCACTAGTTCCGTTGGAGAGTTTTCATACACTTATAACTTTATGTGCATCCGTTGTGTGGCAATCACTACTCCTTGCAAAGCTTCGATTATAAGACTTTCTCCCGTATAAGTTGTGTGAGACATTCTTCCATTGACCATCCAAACTCCTCATAATGTTCTCTTAGCCATAACATCCTCGTGTCAGGAACCAATACTAAACGCTTCCTTGTTTTAGTGCACAAATAGTGGGTTGATTTTCTATGTGCATATTGCTATCACTTGACTAAATCCTAACAGAAATTGTTGTGAGTGTTTGATGCATTGGATGATTATATTATTGTGCTTGCAGCCTAAATAATCTTTAATATAGTTTGCACAGTTGATTGTCTTCTAGTATTGATTCATTGAAAAATTTATTTTGTTTTTTCTAATGGTTTATATATTACTCATTTGATATCAACTATAAACCTCAACTCTTATTCATTTGATCCTAGTTTACAAGCTTTACATTATTCTTTGATCAAGATTGTGTTGGTAGCGTGTCACTTCAAACACTAATTTTTCTTATCACTTGCCTACTTGAGGACGAGCAGGAGTTAAACTTGGGGATGTTGATATGTTGTTTATCTATAATTTTTTATGCTCCATGGTTGTTTTTTTACATGTTTTTCCTTTGTTTTCTCCCATTTATTAGATTAGCCTATTAACAAAATGCCTAGTGCTAGTTCCTATTTATTTGTCTGTGCATTGCAGAAATAGGTCAAAAATCAGATTGCTTGAAATGAGTTAATTTTGTATGTGGGTTTTTACTCCCGAGAAAACTCCTGAAGCCAGAAGGGCAGCCCAATATGGGGCCCATGGACCCTAGGTGGGCACTGGCTGGGGCAACCCCTTGGCCACGTGGGGAGGGATCCTGGCGGCCCTGGACACCGCCCTGTGTCGCCCCTTCGTTTTTAAATTCAGACTTGACCTAAAAATAGAGGAACAATCGATGATTTTTTTTCCAAAAACACATCCGAGCCCCCCCCCCTCCATCAAAAACTCTAATTTGGGGGACATAAATTCCTTTTCTAGCACCCTACCGGGATGGGGGAGTGCCCCTGGTGAAAGTGCACTATGGTCAACTAGAGGGGGGGGGGTGAATAGGTTGACTACCAATTTTTATTTTCTTTTTCCTTTTTAGTAGGGCTAAGCAAGATAAGATAAGGTTCTCTAGATGTGCATCTAGGTGAGCAACCTATGTGGACAAGATAATATGCGCAACGGAAGTAAAACGAAAGGTAGCAAGATAAACCACAAGTGTAAACAAGGAGACAAGGATATGATTCCCGTAGTTCCTTCTCAATGAGAAGTACGTCTCCGTTCGAGAGGTGGGGAGCCACCTAGGCACTCCTTAATAGCACGGTTGTGCACACCTTATTCTCCTTGAGCTTCTCCGGTGAGGGAGATTCTCGTTTCCACTATGAGGTCGACTTGATGGCGTTGACCAAACCTTTACATGAGCTCGAGGTCAGTCCACAAGATGGATGGAGGCTCTCAAGCAATCTGTAGCTTCTTGGAACAAGGTGGAAGCTACAAGCACAAGATCTACTAAGTTTTCTAGGCCTCAAGTAGGATTCTAGATCTACTAGGTTGTGGTGGATGGATTTGAAATTCCTTTGGTGGAAGTGTGGATCTTGGTCTCCTCTAGCTCTCCACCAAGTTTGGGAGTGAGTGGGTGAGTTGAGAGGGAGATCTAGGTGGGTGAATCTTTCATTAATGGCTAGGAGAGAGAATGGGAAAAGCTTAGCATTTATGAGGAAGGGGAAGGGGTATAAATACCCCTTCCCACAAATGGCCGCTGTGCAGTCTTGGATGCACCGGAAGCTTCGGTGGTTTCACTGGAGGCTCCAATGGGCTTCTTTTGTTGCGCAGCCGCGCGGCCCAAATATTATCTGTGGAAGGGCCAAGGGGCGGAGGCTCCGGTGGCAAGGGCGGAGGCTCCGCCCACCGGAGCTGCACCGGAGGCTCCGGTGGAGCCTCCGCTCTTATCCAAGAGAGCGTGCTTTTGGCGGAGCCTCCACCGGAGGCACACCGGATGCCCATCCCCGAGCGAGCCAGTGTAGAGAGCGGAGCCTCCGGTGGAAACACCGGAACCTCCGCCCACCGGACCCGCACCGGAGGCTCCGCTGGTGGATCCGCCCTTATCGAACAGAACGCCATTTTGGCGGACCCTCCACCGGATGCGCACCAGAGGCCAATCCCTCGTAGGGCCTGGTTGGAGGCGACGGAGGCTCTGGTGGATACACCGGAGGCTCCGCCCACCGGAGGTTCCGCCCTGGCCTCCGCTCATATGCACCAGAGGGAGGTTTGGGCAGACCCTGCACCGGACCCGCACCGGAGCCTGGGGCGGAGCCTCCGGTGGTTTCACCGGAGCCTCCGCTCCATGCACAAACAACTTCCCAGTTTCCTTTCTTCTAGCTCTTTTCATTTCAACCAAAACCGCAGCCCATAGAATTAGTAAACTTGAAGAACCTGGGCATTTTCATATATCAAATAAACATTAGATCAATAGGTATGTTGTCATATAATTATCAAAACGGACGATGATCTTTCATTCTCTCCCTTTTTGGTAATTGATGACAACATCCCTATTTGCATAATAGAAAACACAACATGAACGGAGCTCCCCCTAAAGATATGCTCCCTTCATGTTGAGAGAATTTAGGCACAATGTATATATGAGAAATAGGAATAAAAGTGAGAACACAACAGAATATAATAAGATCCTAAGCTCACGAAGCATGATACGAGGTTCACAATTCATAATACGATACGAGGTTCATGACACATATGAATAATGTAAACAAACCGAAGTTCCAAATGACCAAATGAAAAACCAAACTCCCTCAAGCAAGAGAAAGATGCAAATATTGACGAATATGCTTGAGGGAGAACCATGCAAATACCCGCTCAAATACCCGCTCCTAATATATATCTCTCCCCCTTTGGCATCAAGATACCAAAAGAGGGAGAAAACGATGCTAACGACCCGAAGATCAATCGGAGGAGATGTCCATTTCCGGAGAGGGGGCACGGCGATGAGAAATGGTAGCTTCTTCTCCTTCTTCCTCAGACCACTCAATCAACTTGCCCTTGGAGTATTTGGCTTGCCACTTGTCCCAGTCGGTGATGCTTGGAAGAGCCGGGGAGTCCACGGATTCGCCACCATCACGACGAAGCTGACGACATGCATGTGCTTTGTTGCGGTTCTTGAGCTCCTTGTCATAATGGGCTTCCCATTGATGCTGCTCAATCTTCTTGTTCAACCTGAACACCTTCTTGAGGGCCCTAGCCATCCACTTGAATGCATTGTTAGAAGGAGAAGGGCGAGATGGACCGTCTTCTTCTTCCTCCTCATCATCGATGACACGAGGTTTGGCCTTGTTCTTGCGAGGAGTGGGATTCTCAGGAGGCTCGGTGTGGTCCTTGATGAGGAGTCTCCTTTCCGTGTGAGGGATCCAATTATCATCATCAAACGGTTCATCCGGGAACTTGTCCGCCCACACGTGCAAGATGATCTTCATAATGAAGGGCCCAAAGCAAACATTTTTGCGATTGACCACGCGTGACATAGCTCATTCCATATGTAGTCAAGCACATCGAGCTTTTGATGGGAGTCAGCAAGCCGCTACTGATGAGTGAGAAGCAAAAGATTCTTCAGAAAGCCTTGTATCTCATCCACATTCCCCGCCTTTGGTTTGATGGTCTCTCTATAGATGTGCATCACGATATCATAAGTGGGATAGAGACCCTTGACAAACCCAACGGCGAACTTCTTCCAATGATATAGTGGGGTTAGTTGATCCTTGGCAAGATACGGGGTGTTGATGACGTGAACACGGAACCAACCGTTGGCAAACTCCTCACTATCTGTAAATGGTCCAAAGTCCGGGTATCCTCCAAGAATGGTGTCAACTTCAGACCACTTGATGTCTAGCTTCCTCCCCTGTGTCATCCAAGTAAGATGACGCTCGGTCTCATTGGAGAGATGAACTGTGGCCAAGAACTGACAAACAAGGTCTTCATCATAGTCTTGTTGGATACTCATGATAGGAGCAAGACCAAACCTATCAACAAGCCCAAGTGCCTCCCCAAAGTAATTGGGGTTCCTTTCCAAATGCCCAAAGTTAATGGCGTGTTCAGGGGCAACATTGTCCTTTGGCTTCCTCATCAAAATCTCGTGATATATTTGGCTCTGAAAAATAGTGTGGAAGCGAGCATCCTTACCCCGGAACTGAGGCATCAAGCGGTCGCGGTCAATGACATATGGATTCTCACGACGTTCTTTCAGAAATACCGCCTCGGACATCTTGGAAGAGGTCTTCGCCGTGTTCATGTGAGGCAATTTCGTCTCGGGATCCGGGAACCTCTTGCGCTTGGGTTGAGAATTGTCTAGAATTTCTTCGATCTCATCAACTTGAGGAGTCTTGTGACGACCCATACTCTTGTAACGAACCCCCTTTCCTTTGGAACCGGAAGCATCTAAGAAAGAAATAGCAAGGATAGCATGAAGAAAAGGTAATGCTCAAGTTGATAAAGACACACAAATCCAAGAAACAAAGATAAACATGGTGTTAGGGTTGAATAACTAGGGTTAGGGCATATGAATCCTCCCTACAACCGTAACGATTCAAGCCTAACACGCATTATCTAGGTTGCTAGGGTTTGTACTCGAGATCTTCTACTCCTAAAACTCCAAATCCACACATCTAGAGGACAAGAACATGAACTCCTATGCATCCCCATCCATCAACTAGATGAGAGAGAGAGAGCACATACCCGCATCATCCATGGTGAAAAGGAAGGAGGAAGAAGAGCCCGGGGTGGTCCAAGGCAAGGAGGAGGTCTCCCGGCGGTGGAGCACCCAAATCCGGCGGCGGTTGACTTGGGGGAGGCAGCGGTTGAGAGGAAGAAGAAAGAGGGCGAGTGGGGGGGGGGGGGAAATGAGATTGGATCTCATTGACCCCCGTTCGCCCTAGGTCTTATCCCGAAAAACTGCCACGGGCGGAGCCTCCGGTGGTTTCACCGGAGCCTCCGCTCCCGCCCAGCGGAGCCTCCAGTGGTTTCACCGGAGCCTCCGCCCCTTGTCCAAAGGGCCCACCAAAATATGGCCCGCAAGTGATTTGTGCTAACGGAGCCTCCGGTGAGATTCGGTGGACATGGGCAGCGGAGCCTCCGGTGGTTTCACCAGAGCCTCCGCCCGACCAAGTTTTCGCGCGCCAAGATTGTAACAACAAGAGAATTACGAGTGGAATATTGTTTTGGGAAAAGGGAGCTTAGGTTGGAAAATAGTCACTGATATACGAGAGACATTACTCGGAGGGGTTCGCAAGAAGCACAAAAAGTAGAAGACCGAACCCGTACGAGTTGTCAAGGAAGAAGTATGATACGCGTGAAAGAGCCAAAACATACCAATGGTCGGTGGCCGAAGCCACCATGTTTGAGTGTGTAATTTGGCACCACGAAGATATATCTTGGGTCCAAAATTACTACTCACAATTAAGCACAATAAGTCACAAATTGACTAGATATGCAATGATGAATTGATTTTCGCATAATAAGAGGAGTGTATACTCATGAGTTGAGTAGCGCTCTCCCTATTTCCATGCCTACATCTAAACCTAATAGCATGCATAATGAAGGTACATATGCAAGGTTTCAAGTGAAGTTGGAAGAATCGATGACATTTAGTTCATTCCTCAACGCTCGAAATCTTGGTTCATCAAGGGCCTTCGTGAACATATCGGCAAGTTGATCCTTGGTGGGAACATATGAGAGATCAATATCACCTTTCTCAACATGATCCCGAATGAAGTGATGACGAATCTCAATGTGCTTCGTCTTGGAGTGAAGAACGGGGTTGTAGGCGATCTTGATAGCACTCTCATTATCACAAAGGAGAGGAACCTTGTCAATATGAATACCATATTCCTTCAAGGTTTGCCTCATCCGGAGCAATTGGGCACAACAACTTGCCGCGGAGATATACTCGGCCTCGGTGGTGGAGAGAGCAATGCAATTTTGCTTCTTTGAAGACCAACATACCAAGGAACGGCCAAGGAATTGGCAGCCCCCGGACGTGGACTTCCTATCCGTCTTCTCTCCCGCATAATCCGCATCCGATTATCCAATGAGCTGAAAGCTTGAACCCTTGGGTACCAAAGACTGAAATTTGGGGTATGAACTAGATATCAAAAGATTCGTTTCACAGCTTCCAAATGACTTTGCCTCGGAGAGGCTTGAAACCTTGCACATTTACCTACGCTATACATGATATCCGGTCTAGATGCACAAAGGTAGAGCAAAGAGCCAATCATGGAGCGATATACCTTTTGATCTACCTCTTTAACGTTAGGGTCGGGTTTCAAGTCGGTGGTTGTGGACATGGGATTCTTCATAGGCTTGGCATCATGCATATTAAATATCTTGAGCATGTCTTGAGTGTATTTGGCTTGTTTGATGAAGGTTCCTTCATGATATTGATTCACCTCAAAGCCAAGGAAGAACTACAACTCTCCCATCATAGACATCTCAAACCTATCGGTCATAAGCTTGCAAAACTCCTCATTGAACAAAGTGTTAGTAGACCCAAAAATGATGTCATCCACACAGAGTTGGCATATGAACAAGTCACCTCCAACCGTCTTGGTAAAGAGGGTGGGATTGATTAAACCAACATTAAACCCACGATCCACTAGAAACTCTTTAAGGTGCTCATACCACGCACGTGGAGCTTGTTTAAATCCATAGAGCGCCTTATCGAGTTTATAGACATGATCGGGGTGGTTGGGATCCTCGAAGCCCGGAGGTTGCTTGACATATACTAACTCATTAATGGGACCATTGAGTAAAGCACTCTTAACATCCATTTGTTGTAACTTGAAATTATGATGAGATGCATAAGCAAGTAAGATGCAAATGGATTCAAGACGAGCTACGGGGGCAAAGGTTTCACCGAAGTCAATACCTTCGACTTGGGAAAAACCTTGAGCCACCAATCTTGCCTTGTTGCGAATGACAATACCATCTTTGTCTTGCTTGTTGTTGAAAACCCATTTGGTGCCAATAATATTTTTGCAATCCTTCGGTCTTGGCACTAGTTTTCACACTTTGTTGCGCTCGAAGTTATTGAGTTCATCATGCATGGCTTCAAGCCAATCTTGATCTTCGAGAGCTTCATAGACCTTCTTGGGCTCAATGAAGGAAACAAAAGCACGAGCCTTGCTAAAATCCGCCAATTGCCTCCTAGTGACCACTCTCCCACGAACTTGCCCAAGAATCTTGTCCTCCGTGTGACCCGCTCGTTCAAGATTCTCTAGCCTTCTCTTTGCTCTTCGTTCTAGCATCTCCTCCAAGGATTCTTTGGATATAGATTGAGAATCACCTTATTCATCGGATACATGTCCATCTTCATTTTGTCCTTGATCAATAGTGGGTGATGAATCACAAGTAGGTTGATCACTCTCAACAATGATGGAATCTTGATAATGATTAAGATGATTCGCTTGGCCTTGGTCATTAGCTTGGCCTTGATTGCTTGTTTTACCTTGATCATTAGCTTGAGGGCTTGGTGCATCTTGTTGAGTAGCTTGATCATCAATGGGTGTAGTCAATGGCTCCACTTGAGTGGGGCATAGTCCTTCTCCCTCCGTCATCCGGTAACCCTCAATGGGGATTATTTCACCAATCCCCATTCTTCTTATGACGATGGGAGGAATTGCATCTCCTACAACACCATGATCTATACTCCCCCCTTGGGAGTCATTATCCTCATCAAACACCATGTCTATAGCTTCTTCAAATTGTCCGGTGGACTTGTTGTAGACTCTATAGGCGTGAGCGTTTGTGGCATAGCCAACAAAGATACCCTCATAAGATTTGGTCTCAAAATTTGACAACCGTTTACCTTTCTTGTGAATGAAGCACTTGCAACAGAAGACCTTGAAGTAAGATACATCCGGTTTCTTGCCCGTGAGAATCTCATAGGGAGTCTTTTTCAACATCTTGCGAAGATATAACCGGTTAGTAGCATGGCATGCGGTGGAGACGGCTTCGGCACAAAAGTTATAGGGAGAAGAGAACTCCGCAATCATAGTCCTAGCCGCATCCATCAAAGTACGGTTCTTTCTCTCGGCAACACCATTTTGTTGAGGGGTATAAGGAGTGGAATATTGATGAGCAATGCCTTCTTCACTAAGAAAACCCTCAACGGTATAGTTCTTGAACTCCGAGCTATTATCACTCCGAATGGCCAATATGGTAGAATTGTGTTGGCGCTCCACTAGAGTGATGAACTCGATGACTCTCTTTTGAGTCTCACTTTTCTTCTTGAAGAAATACACCCAACAATATCTTGAATAATCATCCACAATCACCAAGCAATACTTCTTTCCTCCGAGGCTATCATAGGATAGTGGACCAAAAAGATCTAAGTGAATGAGCTCGAGAATTCTTATGGTGGAGATAGTTGTCTTGGTTGGGTGAAGTTCTCCATGTTGCTTCCCAAAGGCACAAGAGCTACACACACGATCTTTAGCAAACTTAGCCTTGGTTAGTCCTAGAATGTGATTGCCACTTTGGAGGTCATGCAACATTCTCATATTGGTGTGGGCTAACCGGCGATGCCAAAGCCACCCCGCATCAACTTTAGCCATTAGGCATGTCGCGGCACACGTGTCTCCTTTAGAGAACTCCACTACATACATGCCGTTCTCGACAAACCCAACAAAGGCTACTTTAAGAGGTGTTTCCCAAGTGACAATCACACTCTCTTTATTAAAGAACGAGTTAAAGCCACAATTCGCAAGTTGGGGAACGAACATCAAGTTATAGCCAAGGGACTCAACAAGGAGAACATTCTCAATTGATAAATCATTTGAGATAGCCACCTTGCCTCGTCCCAATACCTTAAGCTCGGACTTGTCACCAATAGTAACGCAATTGAGATGAGGTAATGGAGGTTCAATATTACTCATTGCGTCATAGCTTCCGGTCATATGTTGGGATGCACCACTATCCACTGTCCATCTACTTGACCCGGAAGCACTTCCCTACAAGAGATCAATTTCTTGATTTAGGTACCCATCCTTCAATGGGTCCTCTTTTGTTAGTAACAAGGGTCTTAGGAACACAAATAGTCCAATGATAATCATCACCATAAGAAGTACCAACATATTTAGCATAAACATGTCCATCTCTAGATTTCATAAGAACATAAGATGGGTTATATTTTCCGGCGAAGTCATTGTGAGTGATGCTCCCCCTAGAGGTATCACCACCCACAATGGCGTTGGTCTCCTTCTCTTTGGTCACCTATCCCTCTTTCACAAACACAACATTTTGAGAGGGAGAAGTGACACTCTTGGATTTCTTCTTTGACTTGGAAACAAAGCCAAGTCCTTCTTTTCCTTTCTTGGCCCCTTGAGAGCTTATGGAATCATTGAGAATTTTCTCTTTTCCTACAATGTTAATCGTAGTGCAAGAGGTAGGCATGATAACAATGCTTTTAGAGGAGTATATCACTTGTTTATTAGATTGTTGAGCTAGAAGCTTGTTCCGAGACTCGGTGAGTTTGTCATGAGTTTCTTCAAGAGACATGAACTCCTTTTTTAGTTTGTCATGTTTCTTAATGAGTTCTTCATGAACTATTCCTATCTCCAACTCTTCTTTTTCAAAGTCTTTAAGCAAAGCAAGAGATTTTTCATTATCTTTCCTAAGCTTGGAAACACTAATAGCATAAGTCTCTTGTAGACTAGATAGTCTCTCTTCAAGAGAGGCTCTCATGGATCTTTCTTCTTCAAGAGCTTTGACGAGCTCATTGTCATGATTCTCATGGCTACCGCCATGGCTCTCCAAGGTCATGATGATCTCTCCCTTCTCATCTATGAGAGAGTTAGCATCATCAAGTTGCCTTAAGAGAGACTTTACCTTTTCTTTAGTTTCACCTTCAAGACTACATAACCAAGATCCTAGATTCTTAGCCTCCTCGTCATCAACAATGTTTTCAACACGATCCAATAATGAGGGAGAGCTAGTGACAATAGACTTGGAGGTGGAAGATATTACCGCGGTGGCTTTTGCCATGAGACATGTAGGTCGGATCGATGCCTTCTCATTGGGAGATTCAAATAGAGAGACCGATGAAGAGGAAGTCGTATCTATGGAGACATGGGAAACACCTACGACTTCATCTTCTCCTTCATCTCCGGAGTAGTATGTTTCCAATGTGGGGCCTTCTTGAACATAAAGAGCCCTTGGGACTCTTCTAGCGAGGTTCTTGTTTTTTGGAGCTTTGTTCTTGTCCTTGCGAACAAGCTTCCCTTCATTTTGTTCTCTTGGCTCAAAGGGACACTCCTTTACGAAGTGGTTTGCACTTCCACAATTGTATAATGTCCTTGGCCGCTCCCCTTTCTTTCTAAAGATCTTGTTCCTTGAAGGTCTAGGAGCACCGGCCTTGTGAGCCTCCCATCTCTTCCAATAACCATGCATGGCAAGAGCGATGCACTTATGAGCACCTTTGCATGTGTCTTCATAGTCCTCATCATCATCATCATCCTCATCCACTTCTTCTATCTTAGCAATCGCCTTAGACTTCAAGGCAAGGTTTGGAGACTTTCCCCTTCCTCTTGAGTGAGCGAGAGCGTCATCCGCACTCTTGTGAAATAGGGATATTGCTATGAACTCACTAAGAACACCAGTGGAGTTGAGGGAGTTGTAGTCGGATCTTGTTCGAATGCTTGTGGCAAGGTTCTTCTCAAATGGAGTTATTGCCTTGACAAACTTCCTCTTGATCCACTCATCGAAGATTTCCTCTTTTCCAAAATCCCTTAATTGATTGCCAAGGGTGACCACTCTTCTATATATCTCCTCGGGACTTTCGTCTTCAAGCATAACGAAGTTCTCGGACTTGTCAAGAGCAACATCATACTTGGATGATTAGATTCTAGCATTGCCTTGGAACAAGGTGTCAAGTTTATCCCAAGCCTCCTTGGCGGTCTTGATACCGCGGATGTGTTCAAGATGTTCTCTTGGGAGAGCCTTTTGGATAGTTACAAGAACGGTCTTGTTGAGTTGAAATTCCACATCTTCTCTTAGAGTCAAGTTGCTTGGATCATGAGGGTGAAATCCATGGAGGATGCTTCTCCACAAAGCGGTGCAAAGCATGAGGCCATAATTAAAATTCTCCAGTGCAAAGGTTTTGACAGCATTTTCATAAGATGGGTAAAAGATTTACTAGCCTCTGGTACTTCACAAGTTCTACTCAATGGAGTGCCTGGTAAGCAATTTATGTGCAGAAGAGGGGTCAGGCAAGGGGACCCTTTATCCCCTTTGGTGTTCACAATTGGTGCTAACCTGCTCCAGGAAGCAATCAATGATATTTTGGACTCTGGACAGATTTCTCTGCCTATTGACACAGGGGATCCTGATTTTCCAATCATCCAGTATGCAGATGATACTCTACTTATTGTTCCTGCTGATCAGGAACAAATCATGGCCCTCAAAACCTTGTTACACAAGTTCTCAGTCACCACAGGGCTTAAAATTAATTTCCATAAGTCTTGCATGTTACCAATCAATGTGGAACCTGATGATTTACTTCTGCTAGCTGAGAGCTTTGGTTGCCAAGTTGGTTCACTGCCTTTTACTTATCTTGGTTTGCCTGTGGGAACTACTAGACCAAAAATCAGTGATTTAACTCCAATTGTGACAAGATTAGAGAGGAGATTGTGTGCATCATCTTGTTTCTTATCACAAGGAGCTAGGCTGCAACTGGTTAACTCAGTATTCACTTCTCTCCCTGTGCATTTTCTTGCCACACTGCATCTTCCTCAGGGGATTGTGGAACAGTTAAATAGAATTATTAGACAGTGTTTATGGAGAGGAAATGAGGATACTCCTAAACAGTCACTTGCTTCTTGGGACATGATTTCTAAACCAAAAATGAAGGGAGGTTTAGGTATTACTAACTTCTCTAGCAAGAATGATGCATTGATGCTCAAATTTGTCAATAAGTTTTACAACAAGATGGACTTGCCTTGGGTTAAACTAATCTGGGACAATTACTATAGAGGGACCATCCCACATAAAGAGGACCCATGTGGCTCCTTTTGGTGGAAGGATAACCTCAAATTAGTGGGTAAATTCTTCGAGATCACCAAACCAGTGGTCAATAGTGGGCAATCTGTTTGTTTCTGGATGGACTCTTGGGAGATTGGAGGTTCCTCTTTGCCACTACAGCTTAGGCTACCCAGACTGTTTTCGTTTGCCAAGGATGAGAAGGCATCAGTTTGGACTATCATGAACTTGGTGGATAGGGAGGAGGGGTTTCACCTGCCTTTGTCACCACAAGCTTTTGATGATTTGCTTATCCTCTCGGACTGGATGGATTCTGTTAGATTGGATGTTTCAAAAAATGATGAATGGCTCTGTACTTGGAAAGGTGGAAGTTACACAGCTGCTAAGTATTATGCTCATGTTCATAAGGACATTGTGGTTTGCCCTGTTATACAATGGCCATGGAAAAGCAAATGCATGATGAGAATTAAAATGTTTTCATGGTTACTGATTAATGACAGACTGAATACAAAAGACCTTCTGAGGAGGAGACAATGGACTGTAACTGATAATGATAGTTGTGCTCTTTGTATTGGAGACTGCTATGAAGATAGAGATCATTTGTTCTTTCAATGCAATTTTAGCAGCAGAGTGTGGAATTATCTGGGCATTGATTGGTCACAGGGAGTTGATTTGCTTTCAAAGGCAAGGCTTGCTAGGAAGAGTTTTGATAAACATTTCTTCTTGGAAGTGGCATTCATTGCTTGCTGGAACATTTGGAAAATTAGGAATGATGCAATTTTTAGATTGGATAGACCTAAATTTTCAGTTTGGAGGAATAGATTTGCTAATGACATGTATTTACATGTACATAGGTTTCAGAAGGAAAAGTCCTTGTCTGTAAAAAGTTGGATAGATAGCCTCCCCTAGGGGCCTGTCTGTTGTAATTTGTTGAACCTTTCTTTAAATTTTAATAAAAGGCTGTGGGGTTCTTTGCCCTACAGTAGAAAAAGTCAAAAAAAAACAAAGCGGTGCAAGATCCTGAAATATGAAAATCCATATCGAACTTCCAAGATGAAAATTCATTAGTGTTAAGCATGGGAGGAACTCCAACATTAACCATGTGTGGCATTGTGGCAATGGGATGGATGGTGTCATAATTGGGAGGTGGTGGAACTTTAGAGTGAGACCCCGAACCGTTAGCCGATTGAGACTTGGAGCCTTCGGAGCTCCCACCGCCCTTTGCCTTTTTATCGGCTTTTTCTTTGGCTTTCGCCTAAGCTAAAGCAATGTTAGCTTCCATTTCAGCGATGTCCGGAAGGGACTCTTCATCCAAGCTAACATCATTGGCGGTGAGAGGTGGTTCCTCGGACTCCTTGGTTTTCCCCATCAAGGCCTCCATCATTTTCTTTATGCTAGAAACCTCTGAACTAACACCAGAGCTAACCTTGGACAATTTGGTTTGGATGGTTCCAACCGTTTCTTGTAGGTTAGATATAGTGTCGGCCATTTTGGCGATTTCCGCATCAGAACTTTCGGGGGCATTTTCATTGACCATAATACTCTTGGGCGGTTAAGCCCTTAGTAAGAGCCGAGGTTCTGATATCAATTAAAAGTGCACTATGGTCAACTAGAGGGGGGGTGAATAGGTTGACTACCAACTTTTCTTTTCTTTTCCTTTTTAGTAGGGCTAAGCAAGATAAGATAAGGTTATCTAGATGTGCATCTAGGTGAGCAACCTATGTGGACAAGATAATATGCGCAACGGAAGTAAAACGAAAGGTAGCAAGATAAACCACAAGTGTAAACAAGGAGACAAGGATATGATTCCCGTAGTTCCTTCTCAATGAGAAGTACGTCTACATTGGAGAGGTGGGGAGCCACCTAGGCACTCCTCAATAGCACGGTTGTGCAAACCTTATTCTCCTTGAGCTTCTCCGGTGAGGGAGATTCTCGTTTCCACTATGAGGTCGACTTGATGACGTTGACCAAACCTTTACATGAGCTCGAGGTCACTCCACAAGATGGATGGAGGCTCTCAAGCAATCCGTAGCTTCTTGCAACAAGGTGGAAGCTACAAGCACAAGATCTACTAAGGTTTCTAGGCCTCAAGTAGGATTCTAGATCTACTAGGTTGTGGTGGATGGATTTGAAATTCTTTTGGTTGAAGTGTGGATCTTGGTCTCCTCTAGCTCTCCACCAAGTTTGGGAGTGAGTGGTTGAGTGAAGAGGGAGATCTAGGTGGGTGAAGCTTTCATTAATGGCTAGGAGAGAGAATGGGAAAAGCTTAACATTTATGAGGAAGGGGAAGGGGTATTTATACCCCTTCACACAAGTGGTCGTTGTGCAGTCTTGGATGCACCGGAGGCTCTGGTGGGCTTCTTTAGTTGCGCAGCCGCGCGGCCCAAATATTATCCGTGGAAGGGCGAAGGGGCGGAGGCTCCGGTGGCAAGGGCGGAGGCTCCGCCCACCGGAGCTGCACCGGAGGCTCCGGTGGAGCCTCCGCTCTTATTCAACAGAGCGTGCTTTTGGCGGAGCTGCCACCGGAGGCACACCGGATGCCAAGCCCCCAGTGAGCCAGTGTAGAGAGCGGAGCCTCCGGTGGAAACACCGGAACCTCTGCCCACCGGACCCGCACCAAAGGCTCCGCTGGTGGATCCGCCCTTATCGAACAGAATGCCATTTTGGCGGACCCTCCACTGGATGCGCACCGGAGGCCAATCCCTCGTAGGGCCTGGTTGGAGGCGACGGAGGCTACGGTGGATACACCGGAGGCTCCGCCCACCGGAGGTTCCGCCCAGGCCTCCGCTCATATGCACCAGAGGGAGGTTTGGGCGGACCCTGCACCGGACCCACACCGGAGCCTGGGGCGGAGCCTGGGGCGGAGCCTCCGGTGGTGTGTCGTGGGATAATCACGGCAGACGTTACCGGGGGTAACTGATCTTGGGGCAAGACGACACAGGCGTTTGGGAGAGGGTTTAGCTCAGAGGAAAACATGATGCAACTCGATCTGGTAGCCGGCAATCAAAGTCGCCGAGTCTCCGATCTTGATATAATAACTCAACTCTGGGATTACACTAGATGCTCGATATCAAGCGATATTGCTAGGGTTCTTAGATCTCTCTCGACTAAACCTAGGGGTCGGTTTATATAGCACCCGTACCCCCTGGCTTACCCTCCAAGACGCACCCTGAATCCTACCCGGACACCGCATACAAGCCCTAACTTTCCTTTACCGTAACTCACAATCCGGGTTACGAGGCCTACAAACTTGGGCCTTCCAGAAGTTTCTCTATCCTTAGCCGGGTCTTGCACAGCGTCCTTTGGGCCAGGTTACACCGTGGAGTTGGCCTACCGGGTTATTATCCCTCCATCAGTAGTCCCCAGAATAGCTTGGGCTTCACGGATCCGTCCTTGAAGCGCCTGCTATTCCCTGCAAAAATATCAAACGTACAAGTGTATGGAGGCCGGATTAAAGTGCTTTGATAAATAGCTAGGCCTAGCTCCATGGTGGCCATATAGTAACCCGGCTTTTCTCCAAGTACTTGGCTTAGCTCTCCAGGTCTGAACCCCAAAATGTCAAGATTCTATACTTGATAATTGTTCCCGGTATCACGGGATGGATCTCTTTCTCCTTTTCGTTCAGACACCTTGCTCAACACTTAAAGCGCATCTCGCAAAAAATCAAATAGATAGCCGTTTACTCCGCAATTCCCGGCTCCCGCTCGCTGAACCGAGCTTATCCACTCGTGCTATAAATAAGCTCCTTGGGGGTAACCCGAACCCTAACGGCTCATTTCCACCCACTCTGCTTCCTTTCTCCCTCCGTGCTCATCCTCACTGAGCGCCACCACGGAAATCCCGCGCGCATCACCGGAGCCCATTGGCCGGAGGCTGCGCTCCGCCACAGCTCACCCCGCGCCGCCGCCAAGATCCACCGGCAAATCTCCATCCGGCCCGTCAGGAACCGCGAAAGGACACCAGGCTTGCGCCATCTGCCTCCGCAAGGCTTCACTCAGATCTCCTCCAGTAAGCCTCTCACATCTATTAATTTGCCCTTGCAATTTCTTGATTTCTCCTCAGATTAGATCCAAACCAACCCGCCAATGATTTCTCAGCCATGCCGAATTAGGTTGCTAGCATTCCTTTTAGCTCGCCCAATAGATAAGATACACCCTCCAATTCACTCTCCTATTACCTGCAATCGTTAATTTCGCCACAAATCTTAAGATGGAATTTCCAATCTGGGCTTGAACCACTCAAAATTTCCGCCTTTGCCTCAATCACCCGGTTAATCCTCCCCTTTCCAGCTCCTTTTATTCGCACTAAGTGCCCGTGCAGCCATCCATCGTCCTCAAAAACTCCTTCAACACTTAGATCCCCGTAATTTTTGCTATAATACTTGACACCCGGACAGTTCGAGCTTCACTCTGCAAACCGGCACCCGGATAATACACAACCTTCATGCCTTAATATTACCTTGCTGATACTTGGCCGACTCACATCTTCCGTGTCTTATTCCTTTTATCCTCCTACCTTGTGCTTTGCAGGTCAACCACATGGCTCCCAAGAAGCAGGGGAGAACTCCGACTAAACCCAAAGCCACCAACTCCATATCCGCCAACTAGGCGCGGTCTACAGTCACCAAGGCCAAGTTGGAGGAGCTGGTCGAGCTGGGAGTTCTTCCCCCTCAAGAGGATATCCAGTGGAGGGTGCCGGGCAAGGAGACCCGGCCTACCCCGACGAAAGACGAGGTAATCTGTTTCGTGGAACATGTGACCCGGGGCTTCCGTCCGCCGGGTCACCCTTTCTTCCGTGATGTCCTAAGCCATTACGGCCTTCGCGTTTTTGACATCGGGCCTAATTCTATATTAAATATTTCCCATTTCATCGTTCTTTCCGAGTCATACTTGTGCACTCCGCCAAGTTTGGCTCTTTTCGTTGAGCTTTTTCAGTGCAAACCGTGCCGCGAAAGCGGTGACGGGGCGCTTCTCGCTTGCGGCGGGGTTTCTATCCAGCGCCGCAAGAATTCTCTGATGCCACCCCTCACTCTTAACTCCCATGTCAAGCACTGGCAGCTCTCATACTTTTACTGCCAAGACACCTCCCCACCCGGCCAAAAGAAACTGCCGGGTTACTCAGAGGGCCTTCTTGACATCTCCGAAAAGTTTAGTGCCTTTTCCCCTGACTCGGACAGGGAGGCCATTCAACCTCTGCTAGCCAAAATCACCACTCTCACGGCCCAAGGTCTCATCGGGCTCAACCTGGTGAAGACTTGGGTCGACTTCCGGATCCAACCCAATTCCATCCGCACAAAGTTTATGTGCGAGTATTCGGGGCAATCTACAGACCCACTCCGGTACTCTGACAACATCTTCGCGGCTGGTGACACTCATAAAACTATCAAGGGTTTTCTGACGGAAAAGCTTGAGGTAATCCGGAACATATCCGGATTAGAGCCCTTTACACTCGAGAACCCAGCCCCCAAGGTGAAAACCTAATTTTGATGTCTTTACCTTTGCTCTTTCCACTCGATACAGGTGATGACCCTTATACTGATACTTTTCAGGCTGATGATGATTTTTGGAAGACCAACACTTCTCCTAGCTCCGAAAGTCCAGAGGAGCAAGAAGAAGCCGTTAATTCGGACGAAGGTGCTCTCCGGCTTTTACTTGGTTCCCTTAAGCTCATCATAACCCCTCCATTTTCCAACTATAACTTTGATGATATCCAGAACAAGAAGATGACGAAGAAGAAAATTCTGACGGCAAAGTAGAATCCGCCAGCGACGAGGAGGAACTGGAGCCGACAGTCAAAGTCGGATCAAAGAGAAAAACTCAAGAGGCCACCTCCAAGGTTTCATATCACCTCCTCGCATTCAATTCGCATTCCTTTAATGATATACATGAGCTACCTTGACTTTGTTCCACTGGCCATGCTTGAAGGAGTCGCCCATGACCAAGCGCAGGTCAACTCGAAATCACCCGGGTGATGGTGCTCTTAACCCGGGTATTTCATCGACTCCGACTCGGCGGGCGGGTATTTACCCTTTCCTTTCTCGAACGAAACATTCACCTTGAACCATTCCTTTATGAAATCTTACTTGATACTTTCCAGCCTCTCCTGGGTCCAGCGACGGATTTCCTGTGGATTTCGCGGTGAATACCGGGTAAAATCCCTTTCCTGATGCTCTACCATGCTTCATCATCCTTTCCTGATTGTATACTAGCTGCTTACTCATAACATCTATAGGGCCACGGTCGTTACCAGCGACCAAGAGGATATGGAAACCGAGGGCCCGGGTAAGGGAAGCCCGGCTGATAAGACTACGGCCGCGTCTAGCGACAAAGGGCAAGCGTCGCCAACAAACCCGGATATACAAGAAGCCGAGTATCCGATTGCCTCCCATGCAAGCAAGAAGAACAGAGCCACAACCTTGGATGCAGAAGAAGGAGCATCGGATTCGGACATACAAATGACCCGGGTGCCGCCTCCCACTAAGAAGAAAGCTCCTTCTCGGAATTTCCAAGGCCCCGGGTCCTCTGATACGGGTAAAGATACTTTTGATCAATTGATGAACACTCTCCTCACTATGAAGACTTCGGAGAGCAAGATCTTGGAGCGCATGGCTGCAGAGCACCAGGTAGTGACACTTGATACCTCATAGTACATACCTAGTCCCCAAGTTCCGAGTATGACTTGCTAAAGTTATGCTTGGTACTTTACGCAATATTCAGCTTACCATAATATCCAACTGATACTTGCGTTCCTTGCTACTTACAGGCGCAGATAACCCGGTCTGATGAAATTTTACTTAAGACCGAACAACTTCTTCTTGCCGAGGTAAAACGAAGGGAAACCCTTGAGGATGACATGAAAACTTTGAAGAAGGATGTTTCCAAATACAAGAAGAAGTGCAATGCCGCTCAGGCCGCACTGAAGAAACTATCGGACCAAGTCGCCGATACTTATCAGATCTTGCTTAGTAAGTTTTTGCTGCCGATTGGCTTCATGTCTTTGCTTTATTATATGATACTCGGGATTACTAATACGTTCTTTCTTTTGTTTCAACTGTAGGTGCAAACCTTGCGGCCCCAGAGGAGGATGCCATTGTCAAGGCTAGAACCCTAAAGACCGTGCTCCAGACTTTCTTTGCCGGCACAAAATTTATACTGGATGCCGTAAAGTGGCCTACGGAAGTATACCCGGGTGAAGAAAATCTCATTCAAGCCTGCTCCACTGTGCCTGGCTGGATTGAAATCTGGAAACGCTCGTCATGCCGGATTGGTATGACCCGGGCCTTTACCCTGGCCAAGGCTTTCTTTCCAAAGCTTGACCCGGCAAAGGTAATATCCGGGTTTCCCGAATTCAAGGCGGACGGTTCCAAATTTACACCCAAGGATTTCAAGGCCATACAATCCGCAGTGCGTCCCTCGGCTACCACTTTGGCCGATAGTTTGGATCTAAACACGATTATGAGTGCATACAACGCTGATGGCAAAATTGTTACGGAGGAAGCACCCCCGCCCTTTGATATCTTGGAGAAGTGGGTTGCTAACTCGGCCAGGAAGAGGGAGGCAACTGCGAAGAGAGAGGCCGAGTTAGGATCAGGGCCGTCTGCCTCTACACCAGCTGTCCCTCCACCTGTCCGCCCTGGTGCGGTGAGTCCGAGTAATGCTGCCGGGAAAGCTAAGCAGCTGTCGCACCCTGGCTTCTAAGGGATACTCATCGTACGAACTGGATAGCAGGTGCTTGGTAACCCTAAGCCATTCATCTCGCTTCATCATCCCTTTTCTCCACGCTCCCTCGCAATTTCTGCCACCGGGCTCGCACGCTCCAAGAAAGATAAGGCCACCACCGGCCGCACTCGTCCTCGAGCTATCCAGCATCGCCATTAAACATCGCTGTCACACCCGCGCTTCCTCATCGAGGGCCGTGACGTGACACTCAAGCCGCGCCACGCACCACCCTCACTTCGGACCTCAACTCCTTTGGTAAGCCTTTCTCAACCATTCAATTGAAACTCGCAACCTTTTCAATCTGACCAAGATTGGATCTGGGTCAACCCGTAAACTAATTTTCTGATATCATCAAATTGAACCGCTTCGATAGACCTTAGTCCCTTTAATCATCTGATGCGTAGTCGCAGCTCATCCCCGCGCCTTTATTGGCCATCCTACTTTGCATAAGATTGCTTGCAAGCTTTTCGATCTAGATCCATTCCACCTTGTTCTTTCCGCCTGTCGCATTAACACCCAGAAAATCCTCTTTTTCCAGCTAATCCCTCCACAATAAAGGTATGGGCAACCATCCATGTTCACCCAATTCACCTCAACGCGTAAGTAATTAACAATTTACTCAACCTCATCTGACACCCGGAAAACCTTCCGCATTTAACATCGTAGTGCATTATCCGGGTTTCATTTTAGCCTTCAACGTCTTGACGTCTCCAGACTCGAATGATTTGATGTTCCGAATCTTACTCCATACATTTCCTGTCCCTTGCAGGTCAACTCCATGGCTCCTAAAAGACAAGGAAAACACCCGGCTTCTGCAAAGGCCTCTCAAACCATTTCTGCCAACTGGGGTCGGTCTTCAACGACAAAGGCCAAGCTAGATGGGATGGCCGAGTTAGGAATCCTTCCTTCTCAAAAGGAAATACACTGGAGGGCTCCTGGCGATGAGACCCGTCCCACTCCCACCGGGAACGAGGTAATTTGTTTTACCGAGCATGTGACCCGGGGATTCCGTCCTCCGGGTCACCCTTTTTTCCGGGAAGTCTTGAGCCACTACGGCCTCCGGGTGTTCGACATAGGGCCTAACTCTATGCTGAACATCACCCACTTCATAGTTTTGTCCGAGTCGTACCTATGCACTCCACCAAGCCTTGCTCTTTTTACCGAATTATTCCAATGCGAACCATGCCATGAGAGCGGTGACGGAACGCTTCTTACCTGCGGCGGGGTATCCATCCAGCGCCGCAAACACTCATTGATGCCACCTCTCAACCTGAGCTCCAACGCCAAAAACTGGCAATTATCCTTCTTTTATTGCCACGACACTTCTCCGAATGGTGAGAGGAAACTACCGGGTTATTCGGAGAGCCTTCTCGAGCCCTCCGAGTCTTTCAATGCTTTTGCATCTGATCTTGATAGGGAAGCGATTCAGCCCCTTCTGGCCAAACTAGCAGCTCTCTCAGCCCACGGCCTTCTTGGGCTCAATCTAATAAGGACTTGGGTAGACTTCCGGGTTCAGCCCAACTCGATTCGCTCGAAGCTGTTACACGAATATTCGGGTCACGTCACAGATTCCCTCCGCTACTCCACCAAGAACTTCCCTGCCGGTAACACCAACAAGACCATCAAGGGCTTCCTGATGGAGAGACTAGATGTTATAAAGAACACCGCCGGGTTCCCCCCGTTTACTCGGGAAAATCCCGCCCCAGCGGTAAGACCTGACTCCTTTTTCTTATTTCAGTACTTTCGTCCGTTATAGTCTCTAACCACCACTTGTGTTTATTTGTTCACAGGCTGACGATCCCTTCTGGAAAGTCGAAAACCCTCCTCCTTCTCAAGACCCCGAAGAGGAAACCGAGTCTGTTGATGATGATGAGGGTACTCTCCCATACCCTTTACACCTGCCCTTCATCTGTGTTATTTCTCTTATCTGATACTTACTCGGCTTTCAGGGTCGGGGGATGAAGAGGAGGAAGAAGAAAATGACCCGGAAGCCACCGAGTCTGACCAGGAGCCCCTGGTTGGAAACAAAAGGAAGGCTAGAGGGGTAGTTGAAAAGGTTCCCTTCTCTTCTATGTCTCATGCGCCTTACTCCTTTGCTGCTATGCATGAACTTAACGAGCGATTATCACATTCACCCTTCTTGAAGGACCCTCTCCCGACTAAACGTAGGGTGACCCGGAATTCTCCGGGGGATGATCCCCTTAACCCGGGTATCTCCACTTCACCCACTCATCGAGCCAGTACCCCTCCAGCTCAACCTTCCCAATCTCCTCAACGTCATCCGTCTCCTAATCATCCACTTGCCGGGCAATTTCGCGTACCGCAGCCAGTGCTCTTACCAACGTCATCCGCCTCCAGCGGCGAGCTTCCCCCGGATTACGCCGTGAACACCGGGTAAACTACCTTTACTTACATTTTCTCGTACTGGTTACCTTTCTTTTTTCCGTATATTCCATTGATCAATGTCTCCCTTCTTTTCTTCAGCGCCACAGTTACGCTGAGCGACCCGGATATCCCTGAATCAGAAGAGCAGGGAGAAGAGAAGCCGAGTGATGACATGGACGTTGAGGTTGAGGACGAGGCCGAGGACGGAAATGGAGAAGATCCTTTTAAGGACCCAATTCCACCAAAGACTGCATCACCCCAGCCCTCTGAAGAAGTGGACGAAGACATCACTTTGGAGACCAAGTCGGGCTCTCCTAACCCGGACGTTCAAACAATCCGGGTTTCGACCCCCAAACCCGGAACAACTCCTCCACAAGAGGGCCAATCCTCCGGCCCTTCTCAACTTCGCCCTGAAGACATGACCTTTGCTCAAATGCTAGATGCCCTCCATACCTTAAAGGGCGACGAAGAAAACATACTAGATGCCTTAATAACCAAGCACGAGGTAATCCCGACTAGTCATCAATTGTTTCCATACATAGTCCCCAAGTTCCGAGTAAATTACTAGGTAACTTGCTTGGAATTTTATATAATGTTTCTGGCTGATCCCTCTTCATGCTTCTTTACAGGACTATGTTTCACAGTTGGAGAAGAAGCTGGCCAAGTCCACCAAGCGTATTGAAAAAGAAACGGCCCTTCGTGAAGCTGCTGAGACTGAGGCTCGCAGGTGCCAAAAGATGACGAAAAAGTACAGGAAGAGAGCTCACAGAGCTAAGGACAAACTTACAACTCTTTCTGCTCAAATTGCTGATGTTCACCGTACTGCGACTGGTAAGATTTTTAAATTTCACCTTTTTATGACTCGGATTGCTTTGATTTGAACAACTGCACTTGCTTGCCTGCTACCTTAGCTCCTTTTGCCTTTTTTAGCAGGCCCACGCGATGCTGCCCCCGAAGAAGATGATGCTGCCAAGCTTAAAACCATCAAGAATACTCTTCGCCAACTTTGCAGCGGAGTCAGTTGGATACTTGACGAGTTACGACTGCCGGGTGTCAGGCCAGATAACATGAAGAGATTACTGGAATGCTGCTCGACAATCCCCGAGTGGATTTGGCACTGGAAACGGTCCTCCTGCCGATTTGGGGTAACCCGGGGACTCGCGTTGGCTAAGGCCTACGCTCCCAAGCTAGAGCTGGCCAAACTTATGAGCGGATTCCCAGAGTTCAACTTGGATGGGTCCAAGTTTTTGCCAAAGGACTTCAAGGCTATTCAGAAAGAAGTCCGTCATCCGGCTAGTGTTATCGCTGATGCCCTAGAAATTGATGTGATTCTCCCGGCTTATGATGCTAATGACAAGGTTGTCAAGGCGAACCGCCCCCAGCCGTTCGATATGCTTGCCCGTTGGAGGGAGGAGGCGATCAAGATGAAGGAAGTAGCCGCCAAGAAGACCGAGGCCGACTCTGCTCCTGCGACTTCTGCTGCACAACCCGGGACTGCTGCACAACCCGGGACTGCCGCAACTACCGGTGACGACAAGGGCAAGGCCAAGATGGACCCTGCAGCTTAAAGTAATACCTATCATTCCACATACATCAGCCGGCAAAGCATCGTTAAAACAGCTTTACTATTCGTTTAAGCAGAGCGCCTGTGCTCTTTTGATACTTTATGGTTTTTGTAATACTTTTTATTTTAAACTCCCGATGCACTTTGCGCCCCTTTGGGCTTTTGATGAATGTGTCTTTGCGTTTGCTTGTTCTTGATATCCACTTGCTTTATTCTCGATACTCCTTAACAAGACCCGTCCTCCGGGTTTCGTTGGCGTCTAGGGAACGGTTTTACACCTGAATCCCTAAGCTCCTGAGGCCCGGATGCGTGGCTCGTTGTGATTTTATCGGCTGGATGATGCTATTTCTTCCTTAGAGCTCATAAGCCCCCCAGTCCGGGTTTCCGCGTCTAGGACACATGATTGTTTCTTTTCAAGGAAACGAATCGCCTGTCGCTGGATGCCCAAGACTTCAGGACAGCTTTTATGAGGTTTGAAGTTATGCTTGATAATCGTTGAGTTTCCGGCTATCAGCCTTATACTCTGCATAACCTGTGGTTTAGATGACCCTTTCGACTATCTTGTACTATAAGCCGGCTTTCGCGTGGATACCATGTTGTTACATCAATACGAAAAACGGGGTCAAGCAAGTCCCATTTGGGTCTCATGACTGATAGTAATCGTAGGCGAACAGATCATGCCACTTTGTTGCGAGTCACATCGAGCTTAAGTAAGAACAGCCGAGAAATTTGGACTTCTCTGTCCGGTTATAAGATTGTAGCCGCACTCGTTTTTTCGAATGACCGGCCCCTATAACTCATTGGCATCAAGGCCGGGTCTTTTTTGAGTTTGCAGCTGTGCTTGTATGAGCAACCAGCCCTCAAGACCTGAATATGCACATCGTACAAATAACACTTGCTTCTTTTCTTGATAATCCCTTTTTATTTGATATGAGAAAATTAGGCCAGCAAGCCGCCTCGTTAAAAACCCATCCAGTCCCCAAGGGTGCCCTGGATAGGAAGAAAGTGCGTCTGAAACCTGCTGCCTGTTACATCTTTTTCTGCTAAGTATAGTACGGACGTAGCTGAGCCACGTTCCACGGTCTATCTCTTTCTTGCATAGGTGCAGTTGTGTGAGCAGTATCGTTGGCTGTGGTCGATTCTTCTCTTGCATCTATCAAGTAATATGACCCATTATGCAGGCTCCGGCTTACGATGAAAGGTCCTTCCCATGGTGGCGATAGTTTGTGCCTTCCCTCGTTTGTCTGAACCAAGCGCAAGACCAAGTCTCCCTCCTGAAAGACCCGGCTTTTCACCCGCCGGCTATGATATCTTCGCAAATCCTGCTGATATATGGCTGACCTTTCTAAGGCTTGCTCTCTTTGTTCTTCTAACATATCCACGGCGTCTTGCCGGTTCTTCTCGTTCTCCACTTCGACGTAGGCTGCCACTCTTGGTGAATCATGAATGATGTCGCTTGGTAATACTGCTTCTGCGCCATATACCATGAAGAAAGGTGTCATCTGGGTGGATCGGTTAGGTGTAGTATTGATGCCCCAGACCACGGAAGGAAGTTCTTCAACCCATGCCCCGGCGGCCCTGATACAAGGAACCCTCAGTCGCGGTTTCAAACCTCGAAGTAGCTCCTGGTTCGCCCTCTCCACTTGCCCGTTGGCCTGCGGATGTGCTACTGACGCTACATCGAGCCTGATTCCATTGTTGCCACAAAATTTTTCCATCTCTCCGAGGGACATGTTGGTTCCATTGTCGGTAATTATGCTGTGGGGGTACCCAAACCGGTATATAATTCTTTTCAGGAACTTGACTGCTGTGGCCGCTTCGCAGTTGGTGACCGGCATAACCTCCACCCATTTGGTAAACTTGTCAACAGCCACTAAAAGGTGTGTCTTCTTGCAAGGTGACATATGGAAAGGGCCAACCATGTCCATACCCCAAACAGCGAACGGCCAAGTTAATGGGATGGTCCGTAACTCCATAGCCGGCACATGAGTTTGGCGAGCGTACCTTTGACATCCGTCGCACCTTGCCACTATCCGCTCCGCATCTGCTAGAGCCGTGAGCCAGAAGAACCCATGCCGATAGGCCTTGGCCACAAGGGATCTTGTGGACGCATGATGCCCACAATCGCCTTCATGGATCTCCTTAAGGATCTGTCGGCCTTCTTCCGGTGTCACACAGCGCAAAAAGACTCCTGCTGCGCTTCTCCTGTACAGCTCCCCATTGATAATAGTATATCCTTTTGCCCGCCTCAGGATTTGCCTTGCTAATACTTCTTGTTCTGGCAGTTCGCCTCGTGATAAGTAGGCCAGATATGGCTCTGTCCACTCGGGCACAGCACGTATTGTGGCTACAAACTCCACATCCGGGTCTCGATTCGCGAGTTCTTCCTCAGACTCGGATTTTACTGATGGTCGCCATAGCTCGTCCAGGAAAACATTAGGTGGAACCGGCTCCCTACGCGAGCCGAGTCTGGCGAGTGCGTCCGCTGCCTCATTTTTTCTTCTGTCTATGTGCTCTACTTCATACCCGGAAAAACACCCAGCAACCTTATCAACCTCCCTGCGATATGCTGCCATAGTGGCATCCTTCCTATCCCAGGTTCCTGATACCTGCTGCACCACAAGATCTGAGTCCCCAAAGCATCGTATCCTTCTAATGTTCATCTCCTTGGCTACCTTCAAGCCATGCAGTAGAGCCTCATACTCGGCCACGTTATTTGAACAATCAAAGTGAATCTGTAGCACATAACTTAGTTTGTCCCCCTTTGGCGACGTCAGCACCACTCCAGCTCCTGACCCCTCGTACTGCTTTGATCCATCGAAGTGCATGGTCCATGACTCGGAATTTGGAACTGTGGTAGCCATTCCGGTGTGCGTCCAGTCGTTAACAAAATCAACCAAAGCCTGTGACTTGATTGCCGATCTAGGCTCGTAGCTGATATGATAATCTCCCATCTCTATCGCCCATTTGGCTACTCTTCCCGTTGCATCCGAGTTTCTGATGATATCCGACATTGGTATTGAACTGACCACTGTTATGGGATGTTCTTGGAAATAGGGTTTCAACTTCCGGCTGGCCATAAAG
The DNA here is from genome assembly GCA_028641055.1 of Alopecurus myosuroides. Classification (NCBI taxonomy): domain Eukaryota; kingdom Viridiplantae; phylum Streptophyta; class Magnoliopsida; order Poales; family Poaceae; genus Alopecurus; species Alopecurus myosuroides. The sequence goes on along the minus strand of CM054059.1, from coordinate 113,276,907 downwards.
ACCCCAAACACCAACTTTTGCCAATGTGGGTAACGCTGCTTCGCTTCCGATAACACCTCACTGACATAATAAACCGGCCTCTGGACCGGGTAACCTTTCCCATCCTCTTTACGTTCCACGACAACTACCGCGCTGACGGCCCGGGGACCGGCTGCTACGTATAGTAACATAGGCTCTTTGGGACCCGGTGCCGCTAGTACTGGCGCTTCAGACAACTGCTTTTTTAGTGCTTCAAACGCCTCATCTGCCTCCTGATCCCACACGAACTTATCTGATTTCCGCAAAAGCCGGTACAAGGGTATTGCCTTTTCTCCAAGCCTGGATATGAACCGACTCAAGGCTGCTACGCAGCCCGTGAGCTTTTGAACATGCTTCAAATTTTCCGGTTTCTTCAAACTCTGGATGGCCTTGATTTTGTCCGGGTTTGCCTCGATTCCTCTCTCGGAGACTATAAAGCCGAGTAACTTCCCGGCCGGAACTCCAAATACACACTTCGTTGGGTTGAGCTTCATCTGATACCTTCTCAAGTTTTTAAACGTCTCCTTTAAATCATCAATGAATGTCTCTGCCTTCCGGGTCTTAATAACCACGTCATCTACGTATGCGTGCACGTTGCGCCCAATTTGATCCTCGAAGCACTTCTGGATACACCGCTGGTAAGTTGCACCCGCGTTTTTCAATCCAAACGTCATGGTTTTGTAGCAGAAGGCCCCAAAAGGGGTTATGAATGACGTTTTCTCCCAATCTTCCCTCTTGAGTTTAATCTGGTGGTATCCCGAATATGCGTCTAAGAAGCATAGCAAGTCGCTTCCGGCTACCGCGTCTATGATTTGGTCTATTCTTGGCAGCGCGAACGGATCCTTTGGGCAATGCTTGTTGAGGCTCGTGAAATCGATACACATCCTCCATTCATTTGTCTTTTTCATCACAAGAACCGGGTTTGCTAACCAGTCGGGGTGAAATACTTCCATGATGAAGCCTGCGGTTAATAGTCGCGCGATTTCCTCCCCTATAGCTCTTCTCCTTTCCTCATTCATTTTTCTCATACCTTGCTTCACAGGCCTGGCCTTGGGATCCACATGCAAACTGTGCTCTGCCAACTCGGTGGGGATACCCGGCATGTCGCTGGGTGTCCAGGCAAATACATCCGCATTTGAACGGATGAACTCCACTAGAGCCTTTTCTTGCGCATCCTCTAAATTGGACCCTATAGTGAACTGCTTGGTGGGGTCTCCTTCCATAAAATCTACTTTCTTGGTATCTTGAGCCGCCTTAAACTTTACTCTTTCGTCTTCAGCGTCTGGTCTTCTCAATGCTGTTCCATCATCCGGATCCACCTGAGACCGGTAATACTGAAGTTCTTCCTTCCTGCAGGCTTGTTCAGCCATTACTGAATCTCCCTCATCGCATTCGGCTGCTATGTCCCGGTTTCCATGGATAGTGATGGTCTGCTTAGGGCCTGGAATCTTTAGCTGCAGATATACATAGCACGGCCTAGCCATGAATTTAGCGTAAGCCGGCCTTCCGAACAACGCGTGGTAGGGGCTATGCAACTTGACTACTTCAAACGTGAGCCACTCCACCCGATAGTTATCTACCGATTCTCCAAAGGCTACTTCCAATGCGATTTTTCCTTCGGGGCGTGCTGAATGACCCGGTACGATCCCATGGAACACCGTCGAACTTTTTTGTAGCTGGGACTCCTTGAGGTTCATGCGCAAGAAGGTTTCCCAATATAAGATGTTGATGCTGCTCCCTCCGTCCATCAATACCTTTCTCAATTCATAACCATTGACCTGTGGCGAAACCACTAACGCCAAAGTTCCGGGGTGCTCTACTCCTTCTGGATGATCTCTTCTGCTCCACGTTACCTCTTGCTCTGCCCACCTCAAGTATCCCGGAGTGGCCGAGGAGGATAGATTCGCTGTTTGTTTTAACGCCCTTTTGTCCCTGCTGGAAGTCCCTGTAACATGCACATGATATTGTCCTTTCAAATTGAGCGTACGTACCATGCCGATGAAGATACTGATTTGGCCGATTGACACCACGGATCCGGATTCGTAGCGATCCGGCTCCAACTCCCACCCGGAACTGTCCACTATCCTTTCTCCTTCATCATTGGAGTAGATCTCGCCGACGACAAAGTTCTCCATGTTCTTCCGAGCTTCTCCCGTGATGTAAACACCTTTGGACGCAGGCCCCACGGTGGGCGCCAACTGTCGTGGGATAATCACGGCAGATGTTACCTGGGGTAACTGATCTTGGGGCAAGTCGACACAGGTATTCGGGAGAGGGTTTAGCTCAAAGGAAGACATGGCGAAAGCGATCTAAGAACCGGAGAATAACTCGCCGGATCTCGATATCAATAATGCTGGATACTCGATAACAGGTATTACAACTATGGCTTGAATCCCCCAGGCTAAGCTTAGGGGTTGGTTTATATAGCACTCATACCCCCCTTGGCCTGCCCTACGGAGTGCTCTCTGAGTCCTACTCGAACTCTACATACAAATCCTAACTTTCCTTACCGTAACCCACAATCCGGGTTACGAACCTTACAAGCCCTGGGCCTTCCAGAAGTTTCTTTGTCTCCAGCCAGATTGGGCCCAGCCGTCGCTTGGGGCCGGATCACACCCGGGAGTTAGTCTACCGGGTTACTATCCCCTCATCATAACTGCTCCCACGTCCCAGCTTCCTGGTAGGCCTGCGCTTATGCGCGACAACACAAGCCCTGCTATTCCACCGTCGATGTAAACTATCCACTAGAAGTCACAGGCACTACTGTCGACGTACTTCATATCAATCACGCACTGTACGTCAACAGCTTTGAACGAATGATGATCACAACATATCTCTAAGACACAAAAGATTGAAATAAGGTTGCAAATGGCCTTCACTAAGGCAGAGATAGCAAATACAATCATCCAGAGGACACATGTCCCAACATAGCATTCATTACATCAGCGGAAGCAATCAAAGGTGTCTGGGTACAGACAAATCCAACAGGCTTAATAAGCCGGAGAAAATAAAGAAGACGAAGCCCATCCACGTAGGTCCTGGATCCAGCCCTGGTCCAGCTAACTACTCGTCTGCAGTCTCGTCAAACTCCACGAAGTAGCCATCCTGGTGGTCATCGTAGCCATAGTCGTAGTCTGCGTAAACCACAGCCCCAACGGGGTCAGTACATCCAAGTACTGGCAAGCAAGACTCACAGTTCACCAAAGTATAGCCCGTCAACACAAGCCCAGATGACTTGGGTTCAACGGAAAGAAGGGGATATATATAAGATGCTGCAACTGGCTGCGCTAACCAACTACAGAGATTCTATCATTTCCAACTATCAGAAAGGGGATAAGATCGAGTGTTGTAACCAACTGAAAGATAACATCAAACAAACCCATCCTGAATCTCGCCCCTTATCCAAAGAAGCAATCCGAGGATAACTCACACAGTTGGATTAAAGATGAATCAAGTTGTTGTGCGAATAACCTATTACTAGTCAAGTTATTAATCATTGGGTGAAACATGATTGATCATTATGTTTAAGTTGTCCTGAGCACTTGTTAGCCAGTACTTTCACCAAGTAGTCCATAACCGCGGAGAACACGGCTTCTCGAGAAGATTATCCCTGCAGGGTTGCACCAATTTGGCCGTACACGTATGAATAACCCGCCAGATGGGATGCCTCCCACCAAGCGGGGCACTCAACACAACTCAACTCTTCTCCGCATCAAGCCCAAAGCACCTTGGGCGCACGGCTAATCGAGCCCAGAAGAAAATGGACCCTCATAGCACTCTAAGAACGTGTCCCCCTATATGCCGACTACAAAAGTTCCACCCTGCGCTGGGCTCGCAAAAACATGCATGCGGCAAATAGAAAGCACGAACTAAATGAGATGATTTGGACGAGATGCGAATCGAATCAAATTGAGGGGGGCGCCCATACTCGCTTCCCACATGCGGGTAGTGCGCTCATCATGGATCAGTAGACAAGACCCTTTTCCTATTAGGGTCGACACTAGCAGGCCTCAAAACCACACAGGGCCTCCTGCCGGTGCCTTATCATCAAATTATTATTAACAGTAATAACATTAGCATGATTGATTGATTGATTAGACATCGAGCCCCCAGAACATAATAAAGATATAGTAACTGAAAGTAACGGGTAACAGACTCGAGCAAAACAACCTAAGCATGCTAGTAAGACACTGGCTCAATCAATGGGTTGTAGGAGGGGTGATGAGGCAATAGCATGGGTTAAAGGATTCATGTGATAGGTTCGTAACAGAAACATCTACCACTAAGGCTAGCAAGATATGGACAACGGAAAGTATCGGTAACCAGGGTTGAAAGGAACACGATGGTTCATGTGAGTGATAACTTGCCTGCAAACTCAACAGCTGGGTACTGAGCTAGATCCTCAGAAGGGGTGCTGTAAAGGTCGTCTGCCTCAACGTCGTCGTCTATTCGAGAAGAAGCAAACAAACCAAACAGGAATGTAAACAATCATTGCCATGGCATTGTGCACAATCAATATGATGCATGACAAGTTAATAGTGCAGCAAAATAAACTGACTAACAAGATAGCACAAATTAAATGGACCCATATGCAAGGGTTGCATATGGAAAAGGATCCATTGAAAATAAGTGGAACAGATGATTTACAATTACTTATTAGGTGATAGTTGTTATCATGATGCATGCATGATGATGATGACAAGATAACAACAAATAACAATAATAGGTGCAAAGGAAAAGGAATAAAACAAGTTTAGAAATTAATTAATAAGTTTGGAAAATTTTGGTTACTTAAACATGCCACACATACAATTATTGTTTTCACCAATTTAAAGTGTGCAAAACAATTTACAATTTTTATATTTGAAAAGAACATCAAATTTTAGTTGAATTACATGTTTCACATTTTGAAATTGGACTTAGGATTATTTAATTATGAATTAAACAATATTAAACAATTTTTAATTGAATTAAACAAGATTTAAAATGTTTAAGCAATTTAAATTGTTCAAACCAGAAAACAAATTTTATATTTGAATAGGGTATTCAAAATGGTATGAAAAACATATTTTATTTGACTTATTTGGAAATAGTATGAATTAGTTATGAATTATTACAAATTGCATTTGAATTATTCAAATTTGAAATTTAAATGAATTTTGAAAACTCAAAACAGAACACAAATTGAATATTTGGAAAGATTATGAAATTTGGAGCAATAAACATATACAAGTTTTATTTATTAGACTTAGGGTTTAAAAGTTATTGATTTTTAAAGTTATGGATTTATTCTGTTATTAAAAAGGATTGGAATTTTCATTAACAGAAAAGTTTTTAACTTTTGCTACCGCACTGGAACGTACCCACAGGCACTGCCCTGTGGGCCTGCGGGGAACAGCGTGGACGCAGCGCGCTGGCGTGGCAGGGGAAGCCACCGCCAGGTGGGGCCGTGCGCGCTGAAGCAAAAAGGCCAAAAAAGGTTGGCGCATTGCGGGGCTCGAACCCGCGACCGGCCGAGAGTTACAGAGAGTGCCTACCGCTGCGCTAGTTGAATTCGTGTGACACAGTAGCGAACGCAGTGAGGTTAACGTTCACTAGCAACGTTAACTGAAAAAGCCTGACGAACGAATCCTTGTTCGACAGACGGGCAGCGAGGGCTCGCCGGAGTGGCTCCACGGCGCGCTGCTCGACTCGTTTGGTGCGTGGACGTGCAGCGACGTGCGCGGGTGCGGTGCAGGAGGAGAGGAGGGAAAAGCTGGGGCTCGCTCACCGTGGATGCAGGTGAGGCAGAGGGCCGTGGAAGAGGTTGCCGGCGACGAACTCGTTGACGACGTCGAGGTTGCCGTGCTCCTCCGGCGGGGCTCGGGTGTCGAACACGTAGAGGGGAGGTTGGCGGTTCAATTTCAGTAGGGTGGAGGCTAGGAGAGGGTAGGCTGCGACGGCGCCATTGCCGGATTCAGAGGAGGTGGTCACCGGTGAGCGCTAGCAGAGAGGAGATGCGACAGCGAGGAGGAGATTGGCGGCGATCGCGATGGGATGGGGGGAACCCTAGGAGCTAGGGCACCTGCCAGGGTCCTAGGGCATTCTTATAGGGGCAGCAACCTCGAATCTGCCGTTGCTGCCGTCGTACAGCCGCCGTGGCACCTTCAGATGGACGCCGTACGAATAGAAGAAGGGTGGAGGCGTGGCGAAGGGGTACCGGGCTGATTGGGCTGCTGCGCGCGCGGTAGAAAAATTAGGTGGGATGGGCCAGGGGTAGAATAAGTGCTGCCGCGCGCGTTTTTCTCTTTTATTTTTCTGTTTCTATTTTTTTTTTGCTGAAAACAAAATGGGAAGAAAAAGATAAGGTTTTGGTTAAAATAAATTCCAGAAAAATTTAGTTAAGCTATTTAGTTAATTAGAAACCACATTGTAAGATTGGATTTCAAAAAGTTGTAATTTAAAATGGGGTTTGTATTTGAAACCAATTTGGGAGATTTTAATATCAAATAAACCCTTATTTAAAACAACACTTCTAATAGGGTCACCCCTAAGTTTTAAAGTGTTTAGGGCTTACAATTGTTGAGTGAATTTCATGTTTTCAAATAGGTACTGATTTGAATACATTTGATTTGAAATTGAAGTGAATTAGAATTAATTGATTGAAATATTTGTTTGGTTTGAAGCAACCATTTGAGAAGTGAAACTTAGTGAATTATTTGGAAAACAAGGGAGGTTTTGTTTTGCAATTCTTGGTTTGAAAAGATTGTAACAGACAAGTGTGAAAACAACTGTTGATTAAGTTTGACTTTTATTATGAAATCAATGCAAACAGAAATAAAATGAGGATGATGACATGATGCATTGCATAAATAAAACAAGGAAGTAAAACAACTAGGGTGTTTTCATACTTGGATGTTACAAAACGCCCCCCCTTGAAGGAATCGCGCCCCGAGATTCCTTACTGAGAAATGAACAAGTCCGGATACTTCTTGCGAAGATCCTCTTCGGTCTCCCATGTTGCCTCTTTATCAGAATGATGCGACCATTGCACTTTCAAGAACTTGGTGCTCTTGTTGCGAGTCTTACGAACGGTCTCATCGAGAATTCGAGTAGGGTGCTCCTCATAAGATAGATCATCTTGCAGCTCAATGGAATCATGATCAACTGCACGATCTGGATCTTTGAAACACTTCTTGAGTTGTGACACGTGGAACACATCGTGCACTTTTGATAGTTTTTCTGGAAGTTCAAGACGATAAGCATTCTCTGCACGTCTTGAGAGGATGTTGAAAGGGACAATGTATCTTGGTGCAAGCTTTCCTTTCACACCAAAACGATGAGTGCCTCTGAGGGGAGTTACACGGAGATATGCCTTATCACCAGGTGCATAGATCATATCCCTGTGCTTGCTATCATAATAGCTCTTCTGACGAGACTGAGCAATCCTGAGGTTGTCACAAATGATACGAACTTTCTCCTCGGCTTCCTTAACAATGTCAGGGCCCAAGAGTGAACGTTCACCAGCTCCAGACCAATTGATTGGACTCCTGCATCTGCGACCATACAGTGCCTCAAATGGTGCCATGCCTAGGCTTGCCTGGTAGCTGTTGTTGTAGGAGAATTCAGCATATGGAAGGCAATCCTCCCATTTCATGCCAAAGGAGAGACCACATGCTCTGAGCATATCCTCGAGAATCTGATTGACTCTTTCGACTTGCCCCTGAGACTGAGGGTGATAAGCTGTGCTGAATAGAAGTTTGGTGCCCAATGCTTCTTGAAAACTCTTCCAGAAATGAGAAGTGAAGATACTTCCACGGTCTGAGCTAATTTCCAATGGAACACCATGAAGGGGAACAACCTTTGCTGTGTAGATCTCTGCTAACTGGCTAGCTGAGATAGTTTCCTTTACAGCATAGAAGTGAGCAACCTTAGTGAGACGATCAATAACAACGAAGATTGCATCGTTGCCCTTCTTGGACTTTGGAAACCCAGTAACGAAGTCCATTTCAATCATGTCCCACTTCCACTCAGGAATTTTCAGAGGTTGGAGTAGACCTGCTGTCTTCTGATGGACTGCCTTAACACGTTGACAAACGTCGCATTCAGAAACGTATTGAGCAATTTCACGTTTCATGCCAGGCCACCAATACAGAGTCTTGAGATCCTGGTACATCTTTGTACTTCCAGGGTGAATGGATAGAGGAGTTTCATGAGCCTCCTTGAGAATGATATCCTTGAGACTTTGAATCTGAGGAACTGCAATGCGTCCTTCGAAGAACACAGTTCCCTTGTCATCAATTGAGAAAGACTTGAATTTATCATTGCCTTCCTTGATGTGCTCCACAATCTTCTTGATTTCATTATCACGAAGTTGTTCAGAACGAATCTTGTCCTCGAGAGTTGGACTGGCTGTCAAGCTAGCAAGATAACCTTGTGGGACAAGACCAAGGTTCAGCTTCTGGAATTCTTCATGAAGTGGAGGTTGGCTTTCCATGATCATGAGATTATTGCAATAGGATTTGCGACTGAGAGCATCGGCCATAACATTAGCCTTGCCTGGAGTGTAAGAAATGGTGAGATCAAAGTCTTTAATCTTCTCAATCCATCTCCTTTGCCTGAGGTTCAGATCTGGCTGAGTGAAGATGTATTTCAGACTCTTATGATCGGAAAAGATTTCAGTTTTGTTACCCAACAAGTATTGTCTCCATTTCTTGAGGGCAAACACAACTGCTGCAAGTTCAAGATCATGAGTGGGATAGTTTTGCTCATGTGGGTTCAACTGACGTGAAGCATAAGCCACAACTTGACGTTCTTGCATAAGAACTGCTCCTAGGCCTTGGAGAGATGCATCACAGAATATCTGGAAAGGTTTGGTGGTATCTGGGCCAACCAGAACTGGGGTGGAAGTGAGTTTAGTCTTCAGGAGGTTGAAACTCTCATCACATTGTGGAGTCCAAACGAACTTTTTGTCCTTCTTTGTGAGATCAGTGAGAGGTTTGGCAATCTTGGAAAAGTTTTGGACGAAACGACGGCAATAGCTAGCCAAGCCAAGAAAACTTCTGACTTGCTTCACCGTCTTAGGGGGTTTCCAGTCAACAATTGCCTTAACCTTTTCAGGGTCAATGGCAATGCCTTTGGTCGGGATGATATGACCAAGATACGCAACTTCTGAAATCCAGAACTCACACTTGGAGAACTTGGCATACAGACGATGCTCGCGAAGTTTCATGAGAGTGAGACGAAGATGTTCTCCATGCTCTTCCTCGGATTTTGAGTAGACAAGAATGTCATCAAGATATACCACAACGAACTTGTCGAGGTATTCATGGAAGACAGAGTTCATGAGTCTTGAGAAAGTCGCCGGTGCATTGGTGAGACCAAAGGACATGACGGTGTATTCATATAGACCGTAACGAGTGGTGAAAGCTGTTTTTGGAATATCTTCCTTTCTGATCTTTATCTGATGGTAACCCATCCTCAAGTCCAACTTTGAGAATATTGAGGCTCCAGCAAGTTGATCAAAAAGATCATCGATACGAGGAATTGGATACTTGTTCTTGATTGTTTTCTCGTTGAGAGGACGATAGTCAACCACGAGTCTTTTTGTTTGATCCTTCTTGGCAACAAACAAAGTTGGGCAACCCCAAGCGGAAGAACTAGGCTGAATGTAACCTTTCTCCATATACATATCGATTTGCTCCTTCAACAACTTCAGTTCAGGAGGAGCTATCTTGTATGGATGCTTAGAGATTGGAGCAGTACCTGGCTCAAGCTCGATCACGAACTCAACTGCTCTGTCCGGAGGCATCCCTGGCAACTCTTCTGGAAAGACGTCAGGGAACTCACAAACCACCGGAACATTTTCAATTGCAGGAAGGGGTTTGGCATCGAGGTTGAACAGCTGAACAGAACTTGATCCATATGGAGAATAGACTATCTGGCCTGAAGTGTGGAAGAGAGTTATTGACTTTTGAGCGCAGTCAATTTTAGCTTTGTGGGTCTTCAACCAATCCATACCCAGAATGACATCAATGTCAGAATTTCCCAGCAACATGAGTGAAGCAAGGAATATGCGACCTCCAATTAGGATCTCATTGTCCATGCTTATCTTGGAAGTCAACATTTGCGGTCCCGGAGAGTGAACAGTCATTTGATTGCTTAGCGGAACCAGAACTAGGTTGTATGCTTTTGCAAAAATCTTTGACACAAAGGAATGCGATGCTCCAGTATCAAACAACACTTTAGCTGGAATAGAGTTTACGGGTAATATACCGAGAACGACGTCAGCAGCTTCCTCAGCTTTGTCGGCCTTGATATGGTTCACCCTCGCGTTCCTCCCGACAGGCCTGTTGTTGGAGTTGAAGGCTTTAGCCGGGGGAGCACGAACCATCGCCTGGTTGTTGTTGGGGCAAGGAGGTAGGGGTAGCTGCTTCTGAGTGCACTTATCAGCATAGTGTCCAGTATCCTTGCACTTGTAGCAAGTGACGACACGAGAAGGACCTGGCCTTGGCTGCCCCACCGGAAACCTCTGACCCTGCATCTGAGATGGGTTGGGTGGGCGGGGACCAAAGCCTGGAGAAGCTTGGGCATTTGGAGCCCGAGTGACAGCACCATTTGGCACCCAGATGCGGCGCTTCTGCGGAGGGGTGGTCATGTTGGAGGAGGAACCACCCTCACGCGAGTGCTTGCGCGACTCTTCGAACGCCTTGCGCCCATTCTCCTCATTGAGCGCGGTGTTCACAAGCTCCACGAAGTCCTTGCACTTGATGTTGGTGAGAGCGTACTTCAGTTCCGGGTTAAAACCTCGGCGGAACCTTGCCATCTTTTTGGCTTCAGTGGACACTTCGTCACCAGCGTACCGAGCGAGACGATTGAACTCGTTCTGGTAGCCGAGGACGTCCAGCTTGCCCTGTCTGAGAGAGCAGAATTCCTCACGCATCCTTTCCATGAGACCATCCGGGATGTGGTGCTTCAGGAAGGCATCCTTGAAACATCCCCAGGTGATAGGAAAGCCAGCTCTCATGGTCTGGTAGTTCTCCCACCAAGTAGCTGCCTGACCCTTCAGTAGGTAGGTGGCATACTTGACCTTATCCTCTTCCGCAACATGAGCAATCTCCAGAGCTCTTGCTACGTCACGGATCCAGTCATCAGCATCCAGGGGCTCACGTGTTGCCACGAAAGCTTTTGGGCCCAAGCTGAGGAAGTCCTTGATGGTGACCCTTGGAGCATTCTGGTTGTGGTGCTGGTTAGCCTGGATCTGGGCCATCTGTGTCACCACTTGGGTCATCTGAGCTAACAGTTCCCCCATTGGTGGTGGCGGAGGCGGGTTGTTCCTGGTTGGAGGCATCCTGAACAGAAATTCATTTTAGCACAACAACAGAAAAGGATAGACTTGGTAACCGAAAGATAGATTATTCCGACGCATGAATAGATAACCAACAGGTACATCATCACATGTTCAAATACATCAGAATATCCAACAGACCAATACATGGTTCGAATGCCAAAGGATAACTAATCATAGCTAGGAACGGATACATCGGTACTCCCATGCTCATCACGCAGGACGGCGGTGAGTAGTACGACGAGAGATACGGTGAGGAGGAACCCCACGGAAGTAGGTATCACGACGATCCCTGTAGATAGGAACTGCTCTGAGAGCAACTCTCGGTGTGGTGAAGTAGAAAGCGTCGTGTCCCTGTGCTCCATAGCGGGGAATCCCTGTGTAACCAGCTCCGAGGTCGAGAAGTGGGCCTCTGATCGGCTCGTAACCTCCAGCATCTGGCAGAGGAAAACCCAGTGTCTGCTGGAAACGCGCAAAGCGCTCGTCTCCAACGAAGTCTGTGGTGTACGTCGCCAGACGCGTCAACGCGAGGTAGAGCTGCTCCCTGACTGAGGCCAACTCCTGAGCAAGTGTGGAAGCAACGGCGTCACTGTGCCTCACGAACTGGGCAGTGGTGTGCAGCCTGGAGCTATCATCCTCGTAGGTATCCAGGTTGCGGTGGAGAGTGAAGTGAACTCCCGTTGCCGTGATGTAACCACGGGGAATGTGACGATAGATGGAATCATCAAACCCCCAGTAGTCAGCACGGAGAACGGTGAGACTCACGTATGCTGCCTGCTGCACGGCCATATCCACTGTGGAACCTACTGCCTCGTAGCGGTGGGCAATGCTCCTGCCATCATCCGACAGAATGTAGACGATAGCCCGGTAGCAGGTCTGGTCAAACTCTCGCTGCTGCTCGTAGACCTGGTACTCTGGTGCCCAACGGAACCCCAGATAGGTAACCATGTCTCTCAGCATCTCCGGATACCCGGCGGTGCCCTCACAGCGAGTCATCCGAACCACCTGCGGGTAGAACCTGAGATCCATCTGCAGATGATTGGGGAAGGTTTTGATTAGACTCCGGTAGATGAAAAAGGATGTGGAAAACAACAACAAGGTTCAACGGACGATAAGGATGTTGAAAAGAACATGATATTGAAGCAACATCGGGAAACTCTAGACCAACAACTCCTGAGGTACTACAGAGAACCCAAAACACGTGAAATCCTAACTTGAAAGTTTAGGTGAGAACAGAAAACAACGTTGCACTTCCTTACCAGAAAAAGGGTGGGTGGGTGGGGAAAGAAGAAAAATGGCAGAATTCCTACTCTCACGTTTCATTTTTCCTGTATAGCTACAAAATAGTTTCTAGACTCAACTGCGACCAGTAAAAAGGGATCCTACAGGCAGACAGGCTCTGATACCATTTGTCGCACCCTGGCTTCTAAGGGATACTGATCGTACGAACTGGATAGCAGGTGCTTGGATTATGGGGCATAACTGCTCCCACGTCCCAGCTTCCTGGTAGGCCTGCGCTTATGCGCGACAACACAAGCCCTGCTATTCCACCGTCGATGTAAACTATCCACTAGAAGTCACAGGCACTACTGTCGACGTACTTCATATCAATCACGCACTGTACGTCAACAGCTTTGAACGAATGATGATCACAACATATCTCTAAGACACAAAAGATTGAAATAAGGTTGCAAATGGCCTTCACTAAGGCAGAGATAGCAAATACAATCATCCAGAGGACACATGTCCCAACATAGCATTCATTACATCAGCGGAAGCAATCAAAGGTGTCTGGGTACAGACAAATCCAACAGGCTTAAGAAGCCGGAGAAAATAAAGAAGACGAAGCCCATCCACGTAGGTCCTGGATCCAGCCCTGGTCCAGCTAACTACTCGTCTGCAGTCTCGTCAAACTCCACGAAGTAGCCATCCTGGTGGTCATCGTAGCCGTAGTCGTAGTCTGCGTAAACCACAGCCCCAACGGGGTCAGTACATCCAAGTACTGGCAAGCAAGACTCACAGTTCACCAAAGTATAGCCCGTCAACACAAGCCCAGATGACTTGGGTTCAACGGAAAGAAGGGGATATATATAAGATGCTGCAACTGGCTGCGCTAACCAACTACAGAGATTCTATCATTTCCAACTATCAGAAAGGGGATAAGATCGAGTGTTGTAACCAACTGAAAGATAACATCAAACAAACCCATCCTGAATCTCGCCCCTTATCCAAAGAAGCAATCCGAGGATAACTCACACAGTTGGATTAAAGATGAATCAAGTTGTTGCGCGAATAACCTATTACTAGTCAAGTTATTAATCATTGGGTGAAACATGATTGATCATTATGTTTAAGTTGTCCTGAGCACTTGTTAGCCAGTACTTTCACCAAGTAATCCATAACCGCGGAGAACACGGCTTCTCGAGAAGATTATCCCTGCAGGGTTGCACCAATTTGGCCGTACACGTATGAATAACCCGCCAGATGGGATGCCTCCCACCAAGCGGGGCACTCAACACAACTCAACTCTTCTCCGCATCAAGCCCAAAGCACCTTGGGCGCACGGCTAATCGAGCCCAGAAGAAAATGGACCCTCATAGCACTCTAAGAACGTGTCCCCCTATATGCCGACTACAAAAGTTCCACCCTGCGCTGGGCTCGCAAAAACATGCATGCGGCAAATAGAAAGCACGAACTAAATGAGATAATTTGGACGAGATGTGAATCGAATCAAATTGAGGGGGGCGCCCATACTCGCTTCCCACATGCGGGTAGTGCGCTCATCATGGATCAGTAGACAAGACCCTTTTCCTATTAGGGTCGACACTAGCAGGCCTCAAAACCACACAGGGCCTCCTGCCGGTGCCTTATCATCAAATTATTATTAACAGTAATAACATTAGCATGATTGATTGATTGATTAGACATCGAGCCCCCAGAACATAATAAAGATATAGTAACTGAAAGTAACGGGTAACAGACTCGAGCAAAACAACCTAAGCATGCTAGTAAGACACTGGCTCAATCAATGGGTTGTAGGAGGGGTGATGAGGCAATAGCATGGGTTAAAGGATTCATGTGATAGGTTCGTAACAGAAACATCTACCACTAAGGCTAGCAAGATATGGACAACGGAAAGTATCGGTAACCAGGGTTGAAAGGAACACGATGGTTCATGTGAGTGATAACTTGCCTGCAAACTCAACAGCTGGGTACTGAGCTAGATCCTCAGAAGGGGTGCTGTAAAGGTCGTCTGCCTCAACGTCGTCGTCTATTCGAGAAGAAGCAAACAAACCAAACAGGAATGTAAACAATCATTGCCATGGCATTGTGCACAATCAATATGATGCATGACAAGTTAATAGTGCAGCAAAATAAACTGACTAACAAGATAGCACAAATTAAATGGACCCATATGCAAGGGTTGCATATGGAAAAGGATCCATTGAAAATAAGTGGAACAGATGATTTACAATTACTTATTAGGTGATAGTTGTTATCATGATGCATGCATGATGATGATGACAAGATAACAACAAATAACAATAATAGGTGCAAAGGAAAAGGAATAAAACAAGTTTAGAAATTAATTATTAAGTTTGGAAAATTTTGGTTACTTAAACATGCCACACATACAATTATTGTTTTCACCAATTTAAAGTGTGCAAAACAATTTACAATTTTTATATTTGAAAAGAACATCAAATTTTAGTTGAATTACATGTTTCACATTTTGAAATTGGACTTAGGATTATTTAATTATGAATTAAACAATATTAAACAATTTTTAATTGAATTAAACAAGATTTAAAATGTTTAAGCAATTTAAATTGTTCAAACCAGAAAACAAATTTTATATTTGAATAGGGTATTCAAAATGGTATGAAAAACATATTTTATTTGACTTATTTGGAAATAGTATGAATTAGTTATGAATTATTACAAATTGCATTTGAATTATTCAAATTTGAAATTTAAATGAATTTTGAAAACTCAAACAGAACACAAATTGAATATTTGGAAAGATTATGAAATTTGGAGCAATAAACATATACAAGTTTTATTTATTAGACTTAGGGTTTAAAAGTTATTGATTTTTAAAGTTATGGATTTATTCTGTTATTAAAAAGGATTGGAATTTTCATTAACAGAAAAGTTTTTAACTTTTGCTACCGCACTGGAACGTACCCACAGGCACTGCCCTGTGGGCCTGCGGGGAACAGCGTGGACGCAGCGCGCTGGCGTGGCAGGGGAAGCCACCGCCAGGTGGGGCCGTGCGCGCTGAAGCAAAAAGGCCAAAAAAGGTTGGCGCATTGCGGGGCTCGAACCCGCGACCGGCCGAGAGATACAGAGAGTGCCTACCGCTGCGCTAGCTGAATTCGTGTGACACAGTAGCGAACGCAGTGAGGTTAACGTTCACTAGCAACGTTAACTGAAAAAGCCTGACGAACGAATCCTTGTTCGACAGACGGGCAGCGAGGGCTCGCCGGAGTGGCTCCACGGCGCGCTGCTCGACTCGTTTGGTGCGTGGACGTGCAGCGACGTGCGCGGGTGCGGTGCAGGAGGAGAGGAGGGAAAAGCTGGGGCTCGCTCACCGTGGATGCAGGTGAGGCAGAGGGCCGTGGAAGAGGTTGCCGGCGACGAACTCGTTGACGACGTCGAGGTTGCCGTGCTCCTCCGGCGGGGCTCGGGTGTCGAACACGTAGAGGGGAGGTTGGCGGTTCAATTTCAGTAGGGTGGAGGCTAGGAGAGGGTAGGCTGCGACGGCGCCATTGCCGGATTCAGAGGAGGTGGTCACCGGTGAGCGCTAGCAGAGAGGAGATGCGACAGCGAGGAGGAGATTGGCGGCGATCGCGATGGGATGGGGGGAACCCTAGGAGCTAGGGCACCTGCCAGGGTCCTAGGGCATTCTTATAGGGGCAGCAACCTCGAATCTGCCGTTGCTGCCGCCGTACAGCCGCCGTGGCACCTTCAGATGGATGCCGTACGAATAGAAGAAGGGTGGAGGCGTGGCGAAGGGGTACCGGGCTGATTGGGCTGCTGCGCGCGCGGTAGAAAAATTAGGTGGGCTGGGCCAGGGGTAGAATAAGTGCTGCCGCGCGCGTTTTTCTCTTTTATTTTTCTGTTTCTATTTTTTTTTTGCTGAAAACAAAATGGGAAGAAAAAGATAAGGTTTTGGTTAAAATAAATTCCAGAAAAATTTAGTTAAGCTATTTAGTTAATTAGAAACCACATTGTAAGATTGGATTTCAAAAAGTTGTAATTTAAAATGGGGTTTGTATTTGAAACCAATTTGGGAGATTTTAATATCAAATAAACCCTTATTTAAAACAACACTTCTAATAGGGTCACCCCTAAGTTTTAAAGTGTTTAGGGCTTACAATTGTTGAGTGAATTTCATGTTTTCAAATAGGTACTGATTTGAATACATTTGATTTGAAATTGAAGTGAATTAGAATTAATTGATTGAAATATTTGTTTGGTTTGAAGCAACCATTTGAGAAGTGAAACTTAGTGAATTATTTGGAAAACAAGGGAGGTTTTGTTTTGCAATTCTTGGTTTGAAAAGATTGTAACAGACAAGTGTGAAAACAACTGTTGATTAAGTTTGACTTTTATTATGAAATCAATGCAAACAGAAATAAAATGAGGATGATGACATGATGCATTGCATAAATAAAACAAGGAAGTAAAACAACTAGGGTGTTTTCATACTTGGATGTTACAGCAGCAAGCCCAGGACCAAGACCCGGAAGACCGTACTCAGGAGGCCGAATAGGGCAGTACCATCATAATATCTTGGTCACGTGATGCTTTGTATTCAAACTGTTATGCTTTTAATGGTGCGCCTGTGCACCCCTGATACTGATGTCGTAACTTGCAACGTACTTTTAGTCCGTGATATGCTTTGCGGCTTTCCTGGCCTCTTGATAATCGTGCTACTCGTCTATTCTTTGAACTTGTTCTCGATACCCGACTCTCTTTTTGGCTCCCTTCGTAAGACTCGTTTTTCCGAGTGCCAGGTGCTTTGATAAGTGGACTTTTCTTTAAGTCCCCAAGACTCGGATGGTAGGGTCTTTCGAACTTCGATAGCCAAGTAATTTATTTCTGTTTCGAAGTCCCCAGTCCCCATGACCCAAAGTCCGAGTCATGGGGGTGTGGCCTTTCTCAGAGAACAAATTGTTTTTTACCGAGTCGAAAACCTAAAGCCATTCCGTGTAAGTACTGAAGTTATGCTTGATAGTCGTTGAGTTTCCGGCTATTAGCCTTGTACTCTGCATAAACTTGTGGTTTAGATGACCCTTTTGACTATCTTGTACTGTAAGCCGGCTTTCGCGTGGATACCATGTTGTTACATCTATACGAAAACAGGGTCAGGCAAGTCCCATTGGGCTTCATGGCTGATTGTAATCGTAAGCGAACAAATCATGCCACTTTAGTGCGAGTCACATCGAGCTTAAGTAAGAAAAGTCAAGAAAATTTGGCTCCTTTGTCCAGTTATAAGATTGCAGCCGTACTCGTTTGCGAATAATCGGCCCTTATAACTTATAGGCATCAAGGCCGGGTCTTTCGGGTTTGTGGCTGGGCTACTTGAGCAACCAGCCCCCGAGACCTATATATATTCAATGTTCTTAATGATACAGAAATATTGATGTCACATGGATACTACTTACTTGAAATCAGGCTGTAACGAAATAAGACTTGATAACCATCTCTTTATTGATGCGAGAAAGTTTGGATCAGCAGGCCGCCTCATTAAAAACCTTCCAGTCCCCTTAGGTACCCTGGGTAGGAAAAGAGCGCGTCTGAAACCTGCTGCCCGTTACATTGTTTAGTTCTTCATGGGGACCGGTCCCGGACTGGCGTGACCGATGCACATTCTCCACATGTTGGACTTTTTCCTGATGAGTACCGGGTTTACTAGCCAACCCGGGCGAGGTGTTTCCATGACGTGGCTGGTTGTGAGCGGCCGTGCAGTTTCTTCCTTTATAGCGGATTGCTTGGGGGAGTCATCCTCGATAAAAGCCACCATTTTAGCATCTTGTGCTACCTTGGATTTTGCTCTTTCGCCTTCAGTACTCGGCCTTTTTGATGTGGTTCTGTCCTCCGGGTCTGCTTGAGACCGGTAATGCTTGAGTTCTTCTTTTCTACAGGCCTGCTCGGCCATTGCTGCGTCTCCTTCATCGCATTCAGCTGCTATGTCTCGATTTCCATGTATGGTAATGGTCTTCTTGGGACCCGGGATTTTTAGCTGTAGATACACGTAACACGGCCTAGCCATGAATTTGGCGTAAGCCGGCCTTCCAAATAACGCGTGATAAGGGTTGCGCAATTTGACTACCTCAAAGGTAAGCCACTCAACTCGATAGTTATCCTTTGACTCCCCAAAGGCTACTTCCAATGCGATTTTTCCCTCGGGGCACGCTGAATGACCCGGCACTATCCCATGAAAAACTGTTGAGCTTTTTTGTAGCTGAGACTCCTTGAGGCCCATGCGTAGGAAAGTTTCCCAATACAAAATATTGATGCTGCTTCCACCATCCATCAAAACCTTTTTCAGCTCATACCCATTGACCTGCGGTGCGACTACTAATGCCAAGACTCCCGGGCGTTCCACTCTTTCTGGGTGATCCCTTCTGCTCCATGTTACCTCCTGTTCTGACCATCTCAGGTATCTCGGGACAGCTGACGAAACTGAGTTGACCGCTTGCTTCAGTATCTTTTTGTCCTTGTTAGAGCCTCCTGTGGTATGCACATGATATTGACCCAATTGTTTGGGGTTAGCCTGGAAACTTCCTGCCCCCCCCTTGGTTATTGCCTTGATTTCCAGCCGCCGGGTTACCAGCTGGGGGTGGGCCGTTGCCCGGGTTTCCTCCTGGACCCGGTCCTCCTCCCCGTCCTGCACCTCGCATAGCTCTGTTCACTTCCTCATTTTTCCATCTTTGTAAGTCGGCGCACTGCTCCAAGGAGTGGTTAGCTGGCCTGCCGTTCCTGCTGTGCTTTGGGCATGCCATCCTGAATATGTCCCAATTGTTACCCGGCCTTGGTGGTCCTTGATAGTTTCCTCCATTGTGATTACCTCCGTTGAAATTTCCTTCTGCTCTGGGCCTCGAAGACCCGGCTTCTGTGTTGGCGACAAACTCGGAACCTCCTTCAAACGGGCGCTTGTTCTGGCTATTTCCGTTATTACCCGGTGCCGATCCATTGCCGGCTCTTCCGTTATTACTTGTGTTTGCTTTTACCTTCTTGTCATCAACTTCCTCTTCTGTAGTATCTGTCGCAGCGTGTTTGTTGCACGCATCCATCAATTCTCCCATTGTAACTTCCGACGCATTTCGACTAGACTTCATGCGAGTTAACTTTTGCACTAAAGGTATATACTTGCATGTTTTTGCCATGGCTTGTAGTGCATCCTTGGGCTGAATATCCGTGGACGAGTAAAGTATCTCCATAACCCGGCGCACCCAACTGCGCGCCGATTCTCCCTTCTTCTGGACGCATCGCTCTAGATCATCAATAGTGAACAATTTCCTGCACGTCCCATGAAAGTGCTTGACAAACGCGGTCTTCAATTCCTCCCAGGACTTGATCGATCCTTCCGGCAAATTGGTGAACCACAACTTTGCTGCTCCTTCTGACATCATCAAGTACATGAACTTGGCTTGGAGATTCTCGGATGCGTTGCGAATCGACATTGCCATCTCATAACTACTTAGCCATGTTTCTGGATCCATAGTTGGCTCGTAATTCACTACTTTCCCTGGCTCTTTGAATTTTTCCGGGTAAGGTTCAGCTCTGATATTGTCCGAGAGACACTTGGGTCCCGCAAGAACGGTCGAGGCCGGCCTTGTTCTAGAAACGTGTGATACAGCGGGGGGCGCGGCTGGGCGCGATGCTGCGGGAAGTCCATGCGCTGCAGACCCGGCCGCGGCCCTCCGAGCTCTGGAACAGTCCACGACAGCCTGTGCTGCTGATGCTGCCTGAACGCGGGGAGGAGGCGGCATTTGCTGCTGCTCTTCCCTCCACCGTGCTAAACTTGTTTGGATATTCCCTTGTTGTTGACTGACGTATGTCGTCCCGTGCATACCGCTTCTATGATCCGGATAATTGGCTTGCTGTGCCACCGCAGTGCGCAACAGATCGATGGCTTGCCGGGTCTTCTCTGCATGGGGTGACTCTCCCACGGGGATTTGATTTAATGCGAGTGTTGCCGCATACACGTTGTCCATGGGATTGTTGTAGTGACCTGCTGGTGTGCGAAATCGTGACGGTGGTGGTGGCGGTGGTGGCAGATCGTTGCCGGCTGTGATTCTAGCCTGCGGTGGGGGTAATCCGGCCCGCTCATCTGCCGGATGTGTCCCTGTTGTTGCCGGTTGGGGCGCGGTTCCCTGGTTCACCACTGGTATCGGCTGATCCTGAGGTGTGACAAATAAAGTAGCCGGATTAATAACCCCGCCCGTTGCTGGTAACCTGGTTTGATGCCTCTGATGTACTCCTGATGTTTCCTCCCGGAGCCGAGTTTCCAGCGCATCCAGTTCTCGCTGCCGCGTGGCCATCCCTTGCCTTTCTGCCTCTACTTGTCTTCTTTGCTGTTCCAGCGCACGACGAGCCACGTCCAGATCCCTGACACGTTCCGCTGCGTTTTCTGGAGTGATAACCGTTGCAAGAACCGTGGGGTCCAGAATCAGATTATTATCGAATAGGGCCGGGTGGCGCGGGTTCGAAGGACCCGCCCCTGGTGTCCGGTTCCCCAGGAATCCGAACGTATTTGCATGCAACTCCTCGTCTGCTGCGCGGCTGGTCACTGATGCCGACTCTCCATCAACCCGGGCCAGAACCGGGTCTCCGTTAGCCGCGCCCTGCTGCTGGGCCAATGCCTGAGCCGCCCCGACTGCTGCCGCGGTTGCGTTTCCTTGGTTGAGATTGGCCGCGGGAGCCGCATAGACTGCAACTCGGCGTACGATACCAGGTGTAAATTCATGCTGTTCTTCCTCGCCGTTATCCTCCTCATACCGGTTTTCCAGCAGATCCAGGATAGACCCAGTATCATCTTCTCTTTCGACCTGGTCGCGCGGGGTCCACGCCGGCTCCTCCGGCTGTTCCCACTTCGCGATGGGTTCTTCTGCCGGATGTGTCGTTCCAATCGATTCTTCATCATCTGATCGGATAGAAGTGGCTTCTCCTGGCACAGAATCAGATCCAATATTGTCAGGGATTGAACCGGAAGTACATACCATACCAATGAAGACGCTGATCCGGCCGATTGTCACGACGGATCCGGATTCGAGGTGATCCGATTCTGGCCCCCAGCCGGAATCGTCCACCGTCTTTTCTCCTTTGTGGTCGATGTAGATCTCGCCGACGACAAGATTCTCCATGTTCTTCCGAGCTTCTCCCGTGATGTAAACACCTTTGGACGCAGGCCCCACGGTGGGCGCCAACTGTCGTGGGATAATCACGGCAGACGTTACCGGGGGTAACTGATCTTGGGGCAAGACGACACAGGCGTTTGGGAGAGGGTTTAGCTCAGAGGAAAACATGATGCAACTCGATCTGGTAGCCGGCAATCAAAGTCGCCGAGTCTCCGATCTTGATATAATAACTCAACTCTGGCATTACACTAGATGCTCGATATCAAGCGATATTGCTAGGGTTCTTAGATCTCTCTCGACTAAACCTAGGGGTCGGTTTATATAGCACCCGTACCCCCTGGCTTACCCTCCAAGACGCACCCTGAATCCTACCCGGACACCGCATACAAACCCTAACTTTCCTTTACCGTAACTCACAATCCGGGTTACGAGGCCTACAAACTTGGGCCTTCCAGAAGTTTCTCTATCCTTAGCCGGGTCTTGCACATCGTCCTTTGGGCCAGGTTACACCGTGGAGTTGGCCTACCGGGTTATTATCCCTCCATCAGGTGGTTTCACCGGAGCCTCTGCTCCATGCACAAACAGCTTCCCAGTTTCCTTTCTTCTAGCTCTTTCAATTTCAACCAAAATCGCAGCCCATAGAATTAGTAAACTTGAAGAACCTGGACATTTTCATATATCAAATAAACATTAGATCAATAGGTATGTTGTCATATAATTATCAAAACGGACGATGATCTTTCACCTGGTGCCATCTTCATCGACCGTTCTTCCTCCATGATGCTTTGTTTGTAGTTCCCTCGTGGACTATGGGTTCATAGCAGTAGCTAGTTGGTACTCTCTCCCTCTTCATGTTCAGTACCACAGTCTCTTGAGCTGCCTCACATGATAGAGATCCATCTGATGTAATGCTAGTGTTGTGTTAGCTGGGATCCCATGAACCATTTTATTGTGATTATTTTGTTCATGTCATTATATAAGAATCTTCACTTATATCCTTAAAGTGTTTTAATGTGTTCTTGCATGCTCTCCGATGTGTATGATTATCTTGATCACATAGTTGTATGCATCTCCAAGAGGGAATATTTATGCTAGATAGTGAGTTCATGCCTCCTTGTTGCATGCGCTTAAGTGACAGAATCTTGCGGGGCGAGGATGTTATGTTGCCACTAGGGAGAAAACAACGGTGCTCTTGTCTACATATGAGAACCATTGCTTACATTACGTATTGTTCTTAATGTAATTGTATGTCGCACACAAAGTAATCACTTTGTTGCTGCAACTTAATACTAGAGAGATTTGATGGATAGCTTTTTTGAGGTGGACTATTAGATATAGATGCATGCTGGATAGCGGTCTACATGCCTTGACATAATTCCTACCATGTTAGAATCCGCAAACATTATCTCTTCATAATAGCATTGTTATGCCCCCTTTATTTGTCAGCTGCCTAACTGTAATTTGTTTACCCAACACTTGTTCTATTGTTTGGAGAGTTGCCACTAGTGAATCTGTGAACCCATCTGTGAACCCCGGTCCATCTTTTACTAGTATTGCTACTATTTTTATATGCTTTTACTACTTGTTTCCTTGCTGGTCCGTTTATTACAAATTACAAATATCACTTGTTTAACTCTGTTTTCCACAATATTAACAATTTTTTCACTGAACCCGTGCATCTATACAATTGCCATTGTATTAGGTGTGTTGAGGACGCAAGAGAAACATCACAACACCACTCCATCCACTGTTTTATTGCACCTTGTGTTAGTAATATATTTTTCTAAGTGCTTCTCGGTGTGGTTGAATTAACAACTCAGCTGCTAAGACTTATATGTATTCTTTGGCTCCCCTTGTGTCAAATCAATAAATTGGGGTACACTTACCCTTGAAAATTGTTGCGATCTCCTACACGTGTGGGTCATCAGTGCTACCATAAGAGGGATTACACGTGTAGTCCTTGACGAGGAAGACTTAGCGACATCCTTGCAACTAGGCATAGTTGTGAGGATCTACGATTGTTCAGAACTCTTCTATGACTACATCAAATCCTCAGCCCAGGGAGTCGTTATCCCGATCCTCGCATGTATAGGCATGCCTCGTTATCTACATAGTGATCTTGGTGTACTATATAGGGATTTTTTTAAAATTCTGCAACGTAGACCAACAGTGGTATCACAACATAATATGGATAGATACGGTTGGATCTAGAAAACAATTTTGTGCGGGTATTGCATAAGTTTGTGCAAGTATATTAGAAAGCTCTATAATATTCAATTTCTTTTCATTGCTTCCCAATAAGCCATATTTGTTTTATTTCCAGCGGCATGGTATGAAAATTTACAAACTTTTGGCAATCCTAGGACGCTCGAGTTGCCCCTGGCATATCTCGCTTGGTCCGAAGAAGTGCTTCAATAGTTTTGGGTCAAACCATAGTTGGATAATATAATGGCATGGTGGAAGGGGCATGTGGATTGGATCCACACTAAGGTCATGGTTATGCATAAGTTTAGATTGAGGGTCAAGACATTTTCCTAATATTTTTGTTTCAATCACCCCCTAAAGTTAATCTAGCAATGAGAATTAACGTACCACGAATCACGTTGGTGATGATGATAGTGGTCGTAGAACCTACATCCACGCTAAAACTTGCAATCAAAACATTAGAGGCGTCTAACTTGTTTTTGCGGAGTGTGTGCGTGGTTTGGTATAGCTATTTATGTTACTGTGGTTTGACATGATGGCCAATGCCAAAGGATTGTCAATTGTTTGACATCGACAATCTTGTGTCCATCGCGGAGCTTGCATGAGTACATCATTGGAGAAAGTGGTCGTTTCTCCATCATGGAAAATTTTGAAGCAATTTTCACCACAACGGAATTTCCTTGGATTTTCCACTATGGTGAAAATAACGGAGAAGGAGGATCCTCGTTGGAGATGCGTCAAGAAATCCCCGAAAAACAAAGGCTATACCGAATTACATGAATTTATAAATTATATGTGATGTTTATCCATTGTTGATTGCACCTTGATTGCGCAGTAGTCATTTATTAGGGTGATTCGTCACTGAAAGTATCAAGATAGTTTGTGTTCTCCCAATTGTAGCACCGTCAAATCGGTATGGGTACGCGTTCATCACTTGGATACAAGGGTTAACGTGTCTCTTCTTGGAGGGAGGCGGGTTATGGTTTGCTCACTTGGATACAAGGTGCATTCTATATGGCAGAGTCAGTTGGTTGTCTTATCGCTCAGGCATGAAAGTCATGAGATTGAAACACACACATTGAAATATGAGCGAGAATCACATGTGTGATTGTCATTGTGGCGTACTCTCTAGGCTATGGTTGGCTGAGGTGGATACATCCTTCTAATCATAACCTATTGGGATCTCGTTGCAATGAAATTTGATCTTGAGGAATATCAGTTTAATTGGAAGCATATCCCAATATCAATTTTATTGAATTAAGCAGTGCAAAATTATTTTGAACTATAGTGTCTAAATAAACTTGTTTTATTATAGAGATGGATCCTTTTGTTAGATATGAATTTAATCTGATGAAGAGTCGTGAGCCTTTGGCTGCAAACAAAAACAATTTTAGGGAATGGTTTCGTGCCCTAGTGGGAGTTCTTAGGAACTCCAATATGGATCACTTTGTGGGTCACATGCCTAGAGATGAGGATCATAATGGACCTCACATCCAATGTGACGTCTCCTTGTCAAGGAGCTCATGCACATATGCATTGATGGATAGCTGGTTGATCGGTTCCGTAACCATCATCGATAGTGTCTAGTAGAGGAACTGGAAGCTTCGTTCTCATATCAAGTGCGCAATGAGCGTTTTATTCTGACTAGGGAACTGATGAATAGTCGGCTTGAATTCGATGAACCAATATAGCTATTTGAAATCAAGATGGATATATTAGAAAGAAAACTCAGAGATGTTTGTTTTCCAGAGAATTTCTGTGACATTGTACTTTGATCGATTCCAGCTATATTCCATGGTTTGTAAAGCCTTACAATACCTGTCGATGACTCATATCAAAAAATCCCTCGGGTGATTGATACGTCCATTACGTATCTATAATTTTTGATTGTTTCATGCTAATATTATGCTTTTGACACTTGTTTTTTATATAAAGTTTATGATTTATTTGGACTAACCTATTAATAGTTGTAAGAGTGCACAATGTTCTTGTTTTACTCTTTGATGTGTAGGAATTAACATGAAAACACAAAAGGAGACTTGCTCGAAAGGGACTCTGACTTTCCTAAAATCTGTCCACCAACAGTTTTTAGAGATCATCAGTTTTACCCCCAAAGACAACGTCAACTGAAGATCAAATTGACTACAGAGTTGTTCGCCATTTCCATACTTTTCATTTGAGCCCAAGAACAGCCCAATCGGAGTTCGTACGCGACATGTGGACCCATTTTACTGGAGGATATATATCTGATTACGAGATTACAGGAATCGGTGACGGGATTGAGTCCAACTCTTACCATATTTGATGGATTCGGCCAAGCCACGATTTTGGGGCTTAGAGGGGTCCATAGGAAGGTTCTATAGGTGCCCAAGAGCCTTTGGATCAAGGGGCCATCCATCGGAGGGCCAAGGAGCATTGTCCCATCACATATAAGGAGAGGAAAACCGTAATTCTTGGGAAGCCACCAAAATCTAGGAATTTTGCCTCCCCCATGGTCTCATTTACATGGGGGAGGGCTCATCTACAGCACTAAGAATCCATGGAGTAAGGGGGATAAGGGGCAGCGCTCGGCCGGCGCAAGAGGATCCCCCTGCGCCGCCGACGGCGCCGCCCTGCACCTCACTTGCTGCCCCTTCTCCATCATCTCCGCCATGATGCCGCCTTCACCAACACCTCCATCATCATCATCTCATCTTTGTATACAGTGGTTCATCCTCCCACAAATCTCTGTACCCTCCTATGTAAACATGGTGTTTGATGTTATAATATTTATCCTATGATCTATGTCATGTTTGTGTAGTTTATTTGTCTTTTGATTGCTTGGTTGAATGTCTTGGGTTCATTAGAGTTGTATGTTGATATGGTACCTGTCACGACCCCGGACCCAGAGATATACATACTGTTATGTGCTCCTAGCCATGGACTCACAAGGGCTTCAGGGTTACCAGCCCCGGCCGCAACAAACAACGGCAGGCAGACTGGATTCATCGGCACGTAGTCCGGATCCCCAGTCTACTACTCCTTGTATCCATGCTAGTCATAACCAACTATGCATATCAAAGCGTCCACGAATCGAATGAAACTGAAGGAAACGGGACCAAAGCTATACAGAGATGCTATGTGTCCAGAAAGTGCAACAACAATCGAGGGTTACTGGGGTTACCTCGCCCCAGGCCGATCACATCGACAGGCGGGCTCGGACATGGATCATCGGCTCCACAACCCCTCGACTGCGACAACTATGCAGGCATAGCCAAAACTGTATAACAATGAGCTCGAAACCAACAACCGATCAAAGCAACACCCTAGACATGAAACTTGTATTAAACAGATGATACTAGAGTATAGCTTACAAGCAGAGGTCACACGACCCAACATTACATCAGACAACGGAAGGCAAATTATGTTGCTAATCAACAAGAACCAAAAAGGCCTAAGAGGCCGCAACATAAGGCGACGTCCCAGCCCATAGATTCCAGGCTGCTACCTGGGAACCCCAAACTACTCGTCGATGTCCACGTTGAATCACCACCGATGGAGTTCTTCTCCTGAACCAAAATTAAGCAAACCTCAGTACGGGAGGTACTCAACAAGACTTAATTAACCTATTATATATCTGCTATCTTCAGAAAGGGTTTTATGAAGGCTGTTTTGCGTAAAGCAATCTTTGTTTTGGAAATCGAGGAAGAGTAGCACGTCTCATAGAATGTTTTCAAAACAGATGAGAAAGCTAATCAACTACTGAGATCATCATATTCTTGTATTCCACCAAGTCCTTCTCATTCCCACACTAACTCATACTACAAGGATCACCCCTCTCGGCATCTCCGAGGAGGCACCCTTCAATCATGGTTGGCATGTTTTAGTCATTCCGTTGAAGTTATCTATGATCACAGAATCCGTTGCCAAGTCGTCCGTAACCGTGGACACGGCTTCTCGAGGAGATTTATCCCTGCAGGGGGTACACTTTACCCACACGTACCATCCGACTCTTAACGCCACATGTACGCTCGTCCATGGAGCGCGGCAGAGGGTGGCTGGCCACGACCTTTACCTTGCTCGACCCTATCCATGAGTCAACCCAAACAGGGCCACCCCGTCAACAGGGAGTTGGCCACCTCCTGACGGCACCTGTTCTGTGAGTCGGGATCAAGATCCGAGTACATCCATCACTTGTCCCGGTCACGCCCTAAGTTTTCTCCAAAACCGTTTTCTGACTCACACGCAGATGGAAAGATCAAACTACGTGACTCATGGACGTGGCCAAACAAGTTAGTTGGTCGAGCGCGGTCTGTTAGGCCCCGCGTGTGGTTGCACGCTCAGTCTTGGCTTCGAAGGCGAGAACTCGCTCCTAGGGGCATGAACAGGACAAAACGCCACAACCCATTATGGCCTCACATCCATGCCGTTATTTAGTCAAGTTATCAAAGTTAATACAATTCACAACAACCTGACGTAAATGATTCACGTACTGACCAGATTCATCAACCGAATGGATCAGATCACAACTAAGCATGGCTAAGCAAGACTCACAGGGTTTAGCGGAGCGCGCACAAGCAAACCTATAGCTGCTAGGAGCAGTGGTTCAGGATATCTAGGTTATGCAGTATATAGGGGAACTCTATCTACTGACATCAAATAGTTTAGAACCGCATGCAATATACGAGATTCCAAAACACTTCGAAAACCATATATGAGCAGATAAGAGGTTATGCTTGCCTTGGTTATAAGAAAACCAGATAAAGTCTTCAGGAATAAGTGCTTGACTTGTCGGTTAAGATCAAGTATTCGTCATTGGACTGCTGGCCTTCTCTTCGGAGTCACGTTCTACCGAGGGGGAAACAACACCGAAAGAGGAATAACAATCAACACATGGCATCGATGCAATGCAATATGTATGCATGAGCAAATTAATGCACCGAAATAAATCCCTAAACAAGATCAATGGGTTGCTAGGGTTCGTATGTTAGTTAAACATTTTTAGTGGAATTAGTCCGAAATAGACCCCGGAGGGGGTTTCGGGCGATTCTGGAAGTGAGTACAATTTTAGTTGCTCAAATTGGTTTGAAAACATCATAACTAGGTTGCATTTGTCATTTTGAGCATTTTGGTATATAACTTTTAATTTTCCAATTTTATTGAATAAAAACTTATTTTTCTATTTTTAAATGATTAAACAACATTAAATAAAGCCATTTTTTGAACTTTCTCAAACATATATGAAAATGACATATTCCTGTAGAGTTTATTTTTCTGATCAAATTGGTACCTCACATTTATTTTTCTGAGCTATATTTTGGGAGATATTAATTATTCAAGTTTAAGGCATTTTCTGGAATTACTTAAACAGTAGATATATGACGTCATCATGACGCAGTGATGATCTCATCTCCTCTGATCTTCACAGAAGCTCACGAATTCCACGAATTGGGTCCAAAATTGATGAAACAAACTAGTGCATGGGATAGAGTTCGCCGAGGGGAGTCGATGGGTGCCAACCGGTGACCGAAAGGTTGCCGGAATCTTCACCGGCGGCGAGGATGCGCGGCGGCCTGTGGTGGTCCTCGGTGCCATGTTGAACCAGAGGGAGAGGGAGTGGATGGAGGGGTGCACAAGCACCAGGAGCTCACCGTGAGCTACATGGAGGTGTCGGGGATGCAAACGGAGGCCGGTGGCGGCCGGAATCGACCTCGACGGCGGCGGCCGGAGTTGGAGGGGAACGGCCCGATTCACCTCCTCCCGGGCGTCCCAGCTCGCGATTCTCCTCGAGGAGGTAGAGGAGATGATGTGGGAGCTCTTGGTGGCCTCGAATCGGCGGGGGAAGGCCAGGGTCATCGGCGATTCGCCGGCGGGCTTCGGTACAGGGGTTAGGGTTCGTCTGCAGGGGAGAGACAGAGAGGAAGGACGTGCGGGGCCGAGTGAGAGCGAGAGGAGGAGGCACGGCGTCGACCTGGAGACCTCATCTACTCGCGGCGCTGATCGTGGCATGGAACGGACGACCAGGGGAGCTCCACCGAGCTGGTTACCGTCTGGAGGAAGAAGACAAAGGGGAAATTCCCCATAACCCCCTGCCTTCACGAGAAAATTAGAAAAAGGTCCTTTTCCATTTAAAAACAGAGTTTTAGGGACCTTTTTGGAAGCAGAAAAATTGCCAAAAATACATTTTGGAAAGCTCATGAAATTTCCAACAAAACCATGTTTTGCTTTGATGTGATTGAAATACTTTTTAGTACAAAATTTTGGAACCCCTTTTAAGTACTATCTGAGGGATTTTCTGAAACCATTTAAATCCGCAAATTAAATTATTTCAAACACGAGTTAAACTTTTGTTTTCATGCATGTATGATATGAACTCAACACCACAACACTTTGGTAGCAAAATTAGGATGTTACAAATCTACCCCCTTACAAGAATCTCGTCCTGAGATTCCTGAAGGAGAAGAAAGAAGGAACACCGGTTTTGAACGATCTTCTTGAACCTTACGGTTCTTTTCTCGAAGAGGTTGATCCGTAGCACTTGCGAAGATTCTTCAGCGGCTACACCTTAGGTGAGAGGGAAAACTCTAAGGAATTGATCTTCACGAAGATCGAGTATCTCATGGGTAACTCATGACAGGATGTTCATAGAGAACTTTTGAGTTATTAGGCATGAAACACATCCAGATAACGGAGGGAATATAAGATGGTTTCAAGTTTATGGACGAATGTTCTTGAAAGGATCTAGAATATGAGCTTTGCACAAGACTTTAAATCCTTTTGGAAAAGAACGGTTGGACAACTTATGACGTCGAGGTTTCTTCAAACAGAATACAAAGATGGAAAGGATGGTCTTGGATACTACGACGTAATATCCGTAGACGAGGGAAGTCACGAGAAAACACTGTAATCGTGAGTCGAAAAACTTGATACAGGATCATGTTCACTCTTCGAGTGGACACGGAAGATAACGGAACTTTCATCCATTAAATTTTGTCGAAAACTTTGTCAAAGATCGGAACGTTACTTTATGACGGAAGATGAGTAACCACAGAATGTTGGAACACCGTAGTGGAGGAGGAACTCTTGGTCATACCATAAGGCTGGTTAACCAATGAGGATTGAAACACCTGAAGGAATAGGGAATCTCTTTCCTATTGCGGCTTAGACGTAGCAATACATCTACCACATGGTTAAGATCCCATGGCTGAAGTAACTGACAAATTCACACAATGTGTGAGATGAACAGAACTTCAAGTATAAACAACTTGAAAAGGGGAACTGATCAACGGCGGTTACGAAACACCACGAGATGTTTTCATGATGAACTTGTTTCCACCATAACAAAGGTTTTGGAGGTTCAACGAAGAGACATTGGAAGAATCAACTTCCAGGTTCTCCTGATGTTCCAGATACCGATATCAGGCTTATGACAAGCCTTCTATAGGTCATCAAGTGAATGTAAAACTCCGGTTTGGAAGAACGGGAAGGGAAACTTCTAGAATGAGTCACACAAGAATTCTCACAGAGAGTGATTGTTCTTACGAATTCAAAGAGATATGATATTAGGCCTTCCGGCTAATTGTGTCAACCACCACATCAACCATGCCAGATTTTCAAATGGACCTAGCTCCATACCCTTAAGGGAACACCAACCATCGTTGCTGCTTGAGATTCAGCTCTGGTTAGTGGGAGGATAACTCAGACTCGGTATGTTTGATCAAAGAGATTGCACCGGTTATCAACGAGATACATCTACTGCATTCTCAAGGTATGGACTACAATGTCACACTCAAAAAGATGAGCGAGATTGCAGAACTCATGTATTAGCAACTTGCGAAAGACGGTTGCACCTACATGAACTACTTGCAAAATAACACATCGGAGTCCTGGTTGGGAAGATGATACAAAGATAACGAAGTTCTTAGACTTCCTCTCTTTCACGGATAGTCAGTCAGTGGCTTAGTGGGATGCAAACTTCTTTAAGTGAATGGAGGTATAAACCAACCATCTCAAGAATACTCCACACATGCATGACCGACTGGGGATTATTCCCGAGGGAACAAGAAAACTATACTCGGGCCCATGGCGACAACTTTCACCATAAGCACACGAACCCGAGAAAGTCACTTCGAACATCCAGAACACAACTTCATGATAACACAAAGTTGGTTCTCGAAAGTTTCCAACATTGTTGCCAGTTGTTCAACATGAGCCTCTCGCAACTTGGAGAAAATAGGAATGTCATCGATGGGCTCGAAAACACACTTATCAGAACACTCCAAGAGGAGGGATTCATATGATATATAAACAAGGCAGAATATTGGTCAGACCATAGGACATGAGGTGTACTCGGGCCAAACACCATGAGTGAAAACACCGTCATGATAGTCCTTGGATCTTTTCTCGATTTGACGATAGCCCAAATCAAATCAAGGTTAGAATGACATCACTTCCATTGAAGAGATACTATCATGCTTCAACACGAGGAAAACTAGATATCCCTTAACAAAGGATCAATTTATACGGAGCTTTTGCCTTTCAACTCTCCAAGTTGTTGTTTTAAGCTCAACCAACTAATCCAGGATATCCAGCTTAGTTTTCTTGGAGAAAGGAGGGGTTCAAAGTACCCTTTTTTTTAAACATCACGGTCAGGTGATAAACCTGGTGATACTTCTAGAAAGACAACCAGAATATCACAACCTACCGTATGTCTCAGAAATCGAAAGGAGGCATGCTTTTCAAAGCAACCGATATGGTCTGGCGAGCTTTGGCATGGACCTAACTCTCTGACCATGAATGTGCACCGGAATGAACGGACTTGGTAACACAGTCAACTTTAAGTTGAGACCGGGCGATCAATAGTGCTAAGAAGGATACAGATGTTTCATAGGTTTTTCGAAGCAATACAAATTGCTACGAATATCTGATACACATGTCAATGCACTGACCCATCATACTCAAGCATTCAAACTTGGAGGAAGGGGGAGTGAATACGTCTAAGAGCATCACTTCATCAATGAGGCCATGAAACACAACACAACCTTTTGATATATAAAAGTGGGATACTCGGAGGTGGAACAGAACAGAAGCTAGTGAAACTTCTTTAATCTGCGAATTACAAAACTTTGACCTAGTTCCAGAGATGAACGAGGTATTGGAGGTTGTTTCTCCTGACATTCCAAGGTGGAATGTTTTGACGGAAAACAAGAGCAAATGTGACGGGGGGACGATAACCCGGTAGGTCAAACTCCAAGGAGTAACCCGGCCCAAAGGACGGTGCGCAGGATCCGGCTAAGGATAAGGAAGCTCGTGGAGGCCCAAGTTTGTAGGCCCAGCAACTCGGGTTGAGGGCTATTGTAAAGGAAAGCTGCAATTTGTGCGCCGTATCCGGGTAGGATCCAGGGTGCGCCTTGGGGAATAAGCCAGGGGGTACGGGTGCTTTATAAACCGCCCCCAGGTCTAGTCTAGATAGAGATCTAAGAACCCTAGCGATATCGCTTGGTATCGAGCATCCAGTGTAATCCCAGAATCGAGTTATCATATCGAGAATAGAGATCCGGCGACTTCGATTGCCGGTTATCAGATCGAATTGCACCATGTTCTCCTCTGAGCTAAACCCTCTCCCAAATACCTGTGTCGTCTTGCCCCAAGATCAGTTACCCCCGGTAACATCTGCCGTGATTATCCCACGACAGTTGGCGCCCACCGTGGGGCCTGCGTCCAAAGGTGTTTACATCACGGGAGAAGCTCGGAAGAATATGGAGAATCTCGTCGTCGGCAAAATCTACATCGACGGCAGAGGAAAAAAGACGGTGGACGATTCCGGCTGGGGGCCAGAGTCGGATCACCTCGAATCCGGATCCGTCGTGACGGTCGGCCGGATCAACATCTTCGTCGGTACGGTACGAGCGACTAATCTAAAAGGACAATATCATGTGCATACCACAGGAACTTCTAGCAGGAACAAAGAGACGTCAAAGCAAGCGGCAAATTCGGTTTCATCGGCCGCGCCGGGATATCTTAGATGGGCAGAACAAGAGATAACGTGGAGTAGAAGAGATCATCCGGAAAAAGTAGAGCGTCCAGGAGTCTTGGCATTGGTGGTTCCTCCACAGGTTAATGGTTACGAACTGAAGAAGGTCCTGATGGACGGTGGAAGTAGCATCAACATCCTTTATTGGGAGACCTTCTTACGGATGAGTCTCAAAGAGTCCCAGCTGCAGAAAAGTTCGACAATCTTTCACGGGATCGTACCGGGTAACTCGGTGAGCCCCGAGGGAAGGATCACCTTGGAAGTTGCTTTTGGAGAATCGACGGATAATTATCGAGTTGAGTGGCTCACGTTCGAGGTGGTCAAATTGCGCAGTCCTTACCACGCGCTGTTGGGGAGGCCGGCTTACGCCCAATTCATGGCTAGGCCGTGCTACGTGTATTTGCAGCTGAAAATCCCGGGTCCTAAACGGACCATCACTATACATGGGAACCGGGATATAGCGGCCGAGTGCGACGAAGGAGATTCGGTTATGGCCGAGCAAGCATGCAGAAAGGAAGAACTCGAATATTACCGGTCTCAAGTAAACCCGGACGATAGAACGGCCTTGAAAAAGCCGAATACCGAGGATGAGAGAGCAAAATTCAAGGCAGCGCAAGACACCAAGAAGATAGATTTTGCCGAAGGGGATTCCACTAAACAGTTCACCATAGGGTCTAACTTGGGAAAAGAGCAGGAGGAAGCGCTCGTGGAGTTTATTCGTTCGAATGCAGATGTGTTTGCCTGGACACCTAGCGACATGCCGGGTATCCCTACAGAACTGGCTGAGCACAGTTTGCATGTGGATCCCAAGTCCAGGCCCGTGAAGCAAGGTTTGAGGAAAATGAATGAGGAAAGAAGGAAGGCTATAGGCGAAGAGATCGCTCGGCTATTGGCAGCCGGCTTTATCATGGAAGTATTTCACCCGGATTGGTTGGCTAACCCGGTTCTAGTGATGAAAAAGACCAATGAGTGGAGGATGTGCATTGACTTCACGAGTATCAACAAACATTGCCCAAAGGATCCGTTCGCGCTGCCGAGGATAGATCAGATTATAGACGCAGTAGCTGGAAGCGATCTGTTATGCTTCCTGGACGCATATTCCGGGTATCATCAGATTAAGCTCAAAAGGGAGGATTGGGAGAAAACATCATTCATAACCCCTTTTGGGGCCTTTTGTTATAAAACTATGACGTTTGGGTTGAAGAACGCTGGCGCAACTTACCAACGGTGTATTCAAAAGTGCTTTGAGGACCAAATCGGACGTAACGTCCATGCCTATGTGGATGACGTGGTCATCAAGACTAGGAAGGCGGAGACATTTATCGATGATCTAAAGGAGACGTTCAAAAACTTGAGGAGGTACCAGATGAAGCTTAACCCGACAAAGTGCGTGTTTGGAGTTCCAGCTGGGAAATTACTCGGCTTCATAGTTTCCGAGAGAGGAATCGAGGCAAATCCGGATAAAATCAAGGCCATCCAGAGTCTGAAAAAACCGGAAAATTTGAAGCATGTTCAAAAGCTCACGGGCTGCGTAGCAGCCTTGAGCCGATTCATATCCAGACTCGGAGAAAAAGCAATACCATTGTACCGGCTCTTGCGGAAATCAGATAAGTTCGTGTGGGATCAAGAGGCAGACGAGGCATTTGAGGCACTAAAGAAGCAGTTATCTGAAGCACCAGTACTAGCGGCGCCGGGTCCTAAAGAACCTATGTTACTATATGTGGCAGCTGGCCCCCAAGCCGTCAGTGCAGTAGTTGTTGTGGAACGCCAAGAGGATGGGAAAGGATACCCGGTTCAGAGGCCGGTTTATTACGTCAGCGAGGTATTATCAGAAGCAAAGCAGCGCTATCCACATTGGCAAAAGTTGGTGTTCGGGGTCTTTATGGCCAGCCGGAAGCTGAAGCCGTATTTCCAAGAACATCCCATAACAGTGGTTAGTTCAATACCAATGTCGGATATCATCAGAAACTCGGACGCGACGGGAAGAATAGCCAAATGGGCGATAGAGATGGGGGATTATCATATCAACTACGAACCCAGGTCAGCAATCAAATCTCAAGCTTTAATTGATTTCGTTAACGACTGGACACATACAGGCATGACTGCAACGGTTCCAAATTCCGAGTCATGGATCATGCACTTCGACGGATCAAAGCAGTACGAGGGATCAGGAGCTGGGGTGGTGCTAACATCACCCAAAGGGGACAAATTGAGTTACGTGCTACAAATTCACTTCGACTATTCCAACAACGTGGCCGAGTATGAGGCCCTGTTGCATGGCTTAAAGGTAGCCAAAGAGATGAACATCAAGAGGATACGATGCTTCGGAGATTCGGACCTTGTGGTACAGCAGGTGTCAGGAACGTGGGATAGAAAGGACGCAACTATGGCAGCATACCGCAGGGAAGTTGATAGGGTTGCAGGATGTTTTTCCGGGTATGAGGTGGAGCATACAGACAGAAGAAAGAATGAGGCAGCCGACGCCCTCGCCAGACTCGGCTCGCGCAGAGAGCCGGTTCCACCTAACGTTTTCCTGGACGAATTATGGCGACCATCAGTTAAAATCGAGTCAGAGGAGGAATTGGCAAATCAAGACCCGGATTCAGGACTCGTAGCCACTTTACGTACTATTCCCGAGTGGACAGAACCGTTTTTGGCCTACCTATCACGAGGCGAGTTACCACAACAGGAGGTATTAGCAAGGCAAATTTTGAGGCGAGCAAAGGGATATTCTATCATCAATGGGGAATTGTACAAGAGAAGTGCAGCAGGAGTCTTTTTGCGCTGCGTAGCGCCGGAAGAAGGCAGACAGATTCTCAAGGAAATCCATGAAGGCGACTGTGGACATCATGCGTCCACAAGGTCTCTTGTGGCTAAAGCTTATCGACACGGGTTTTTCTGGCTCACGGCCCTAGCGGATGCGGAACGATTGGTAGCAAGGTGTGACGGATGTCAAAGGTACGCTCGCCAAACCCATGTGCCGGCTATGGAGTTGCGGACTATCCCGTTAACTTGGCCGTTTGCCGTCTGGGGTATGGACATGGTTGGCCCCTTTCATATGTCACCATGCAAGAAGACACATCTTTTGGTGGCTATTGATAAGTTTACCAAGTGGGTTGAGGTTATGCCAGTTACTAATTGCGAAGCAGCTACAGCAGTCAAGTTCCTGAAAAGGATTATCTACCGGTTCGGGTACCCCCACAGCATAATTACCGACAATGGAACCAACATGTCCCTTGGTGAGATGGAGAAGTTTTGTGGCAACAATGGAATCCGGCTCGATGTGGCATCAGTGGCTCATCCCCAGGCCAATGGACAAGTGGAGAGGGCAAACCAAGAATTGCTTCGCGGATTAAAACCACGATTGCGAGTTCCCTGTGTCAGGGCTGCTGGTGCATGGGTCGAAGAACTTCCTTCTGTGGTTTGGGGTATCAACACTACACCTAACAGATCCACTCAGATGACACCCTTCTTCATGGTCTATGGTGCGGAAGCAGTATTACCGAGTGACATTATTCACGATTCGCCTAGAGTATCAGCTTACGTCGAAGTAGAGAACGAAAAAACCCGGCAGGACGCCGTAGATATGTTAGAAGAGCAAAGAGAACAAGCCCTGGAAAGATCAGCCATATATCAGCAAGATCTACGGAGGTATCATAGCCGGCGTGTGAAGACCCGGGTATTCCAGGAAGGAGACTTGGTTCTGCGCCTGGTACAGTCAAACGAAGGAAAACACAAATTATCACCACCATGGGAAGGACCATTTATCATAAGCCGGAATCTGCATAACGGATCATATTATTTGATAGATGCAAGGGAAGAGTCGGCTACAGTCAACGACACCGCACACACCACTTCATCTATGCAAGAAAGAGATAGACCATGGAACGTGGCTCAACTACGTCCGTATTATACTTAGTAAAGACTATATTGGCAAGTGGAATTGCACGATGTAATAGGCAGCAGGTTTTCTGACGTACTCTTTTCCTATCCAGGGTACCTTTGGGGACTGGACGGGTTTTTAATGAGGCGGCTTGCTGACCTACATTTTTCATATCAAGAAAAGAGATGGTTATCAAGAAAAGAGATGGTTATCAAGAAAAGAGATGGTTATCAAGAAAAGAGATGGTTGTTATCAGGTTATGTATTCTCAGTACGATGCGTATATCTAGGTCTTGGGGGCTGGTCGCTTAAATAGCACAGTTACAAACTCAAAGACCCAGCCATGATGCCTATGAGTTATAAGGGCCGATTTCTTGCAAACGAGTACGGCTACAATCTTATAACCGGACAAAGAAGTCCAAATTTCTTGGCTATTCTTACTTAAGCTCGATGTGACTCGCATTAAAGTGGCATGATTTGTTCGCTTACGATGGCAGTTAGTCATGAAACCCGACGGGGATTGGCTGGCTACGTCTTCGTATTGATGTAACAACATGGTATCCACGCGAAAGCCGGCTTACAGTACAAGACAGTCAAAAGGGTCATCTAAACCACAAGTTATGCAGAGTACAAGGCTGAATAGCTGGAAACTCAACGACTATTAAGCATAACTTCAAAACCTATGTGAAACAACTCGTGGATCTTTGTGAAAATAGCAATAAGCATTTTGTTCCCTTTTCAAGATCAAGTGTCCTAGACTCGGCAATCCGGGCCCGGTAGCTTGAAATCTTGAAAAGAGAAAAACTGGCTTACTTGTATAGTTGCAAAAATCCAAATATCCGAGTCTTGGGGACTTGGGGACTTCGAAGCAAAATCCGCTTGTCAATACCCATGAGACCCGGAAATTGAGTTTTCACAAAAGGAACAATAAGTAAAACCAGATATCGAGAACAGATGAGCTTAAACTTAAAAAGGCCGGAACAGGCATCGAGTATATCAAGGCCTTAGCGTGCATTACAAAATCCTGGTGAAAAAATATCAAAGGTGCACAGGCGCACCGCCCAAAATATGACTATTTCAAAAAGTATATCGACCGACTGGCGCTTAAGAAGAGGCATTAGAAACCATATATCACTCGGCGTCCATCTTGGCCTTACCCTTGCCATCATTGGTGGCAGCAGCAGCACCCGGATCAGCGGTACCAGCCCCTGCAGGGGGCGGAACGACTGGTGTTGAGGCAGCAGGAGCAGAGCCGGCTTCAGCTTGCTTCTTGGCAGCCTCTGCCCTTATCGCAGCGGCTTCCTCCTTCCACCGAGCCAGCATGTCATACGGCTCAGGAAGATCCGACTTAATTACTTTATCGGCAGAATCATATGCTGGAACAAGTATGTTAACATCCAGTTCATCAGCAATTACGCTGGCCGGGTAACGGACCTCCTTCTGGACGGCCTGAAAATCCTTTACTGAAAACTTGGATCCGTCAAGCTTGAACTCTGGGAAGCCGCCCATAAGCCTCGCTAGCTCGAGCTTGGGGAGATAAGCTTTCGCAAGTGCAAGCCCCCGGGTCACTCCAACCCGGCAAGATGAGCGCTTCCAGTGCCGAATCCACTCGGGAACAGTGGATAGGGCGTCCAACAGCCTTTTCAGATCAACATGTCCTCTGCCCGGCCGCCGCAACTCATCAAGGATCCATCTGGTTCCGGCACATAGTTGCCGGATAGCGCTATTCATGGTTTTCAGCTTGGCCATGTCATCTTCTTCCGGCATGGTTTCGTCCGGGCCTGAGGAAATGGAGACATAAGTCGGGAAACTATTGCTATCTATCAAAAAGATAAACCGGAGGAGGAAACGTACCAAGTAAAGCACGATATGTGTCTGATATTTGGACGGAAAGGCTTGTTAGGTCATCTTCTGCCCGGTGAGCCCTTTTCCTATATTTTCTCATTATCAACTTATTCCTCCTAGACTCGGCCTCGGCTGCCTCACGTAAAGCTACCTCCTTTTCGATGAGCTTGGTGGCGCCCGCCAGTTTTTCCTCGGATTGAGTTACGAAAGCCTGCATGCATGCAAACAAAGGATCAGTTGGGTAGAGGAATAAGTTATTAGTCGCTTGTATAACAAAGTCCCAAGTAAATTATGAATCAATTCACTCGGAACTTGGGGACTGGATAAAGGCATAAGCAATATTAGTCGGATTTACCTCGTGTTTGGCAATCAAAGCTCCCAAGATGTTCTCTTCATTGGACCTTAAAGTGCGAAGGGTTTCTAGCATCTGGGTAAAGGTCAGTTCCTCGGATCGAGCACCGGAAGAGCCGGCAGCTTGGTCGTTTGGTGGGGGGGCTCTCCCCGCCCTTGGAGTCGAGACCCGGACAGTTTGGGTGGCCGGGTTGGGAGAACTCATCCTTGTATCTAGAACTTCGATCTCCTCGTCTACTGGTTCTGATGAGGAAGGAGATCCGGCAGCTCGGGGAAGTGGATTGTTCAGAGGGCCTTGTTCCTGGTTATTCGCTGTATCATCTCCAGTCGCGGCGTCTGCATTGCCAGTCGGTTTCTCTGCCTGATGGTTATCTGCTTCTATATTTTCCGGGTCACTGACGACGGCTTGAGCGCTAAAAGAAGGATGGGAAAAAGCGGTTATCAGTGATGATGGTGTCTTGAGTGGAAATTTGTAGACGTAAAAGGAAATCATGTAGCGTAAACTTACCCGGCGTTCACGGTGTAATCAGGCGGGAGCTCACCGCTGGAAGCGGATGAGGTCGCCACGGGAACTACCAACGGGACCGGAATTGCCCGGCGCGTGGATGGTTAGGAGAAGGGTGACGTTGGGGAGAGTCGGAAGGACGAGGCGGAGGAGCGCCGCCACGAGCAACCGAGGAAATAGAGATGCCCGGGTTAAGGGGATCTTCACCCGGGGAACTCCGAGTTACTCTGCGTTTGGCTGGGGAGGAGTCCTTCAAGCACGACGAATTTGATAATTGATGGTTAAGTTGTCGCATGGCGTCAAAGGAGTAAGGTTCAGAGGATAACGAGGAAAAAGGAACCTTGGATACGGCTCCTCTGGCTTTCCTTTTGGCTCCGACTGTTGTTTCTTGGTATGATTCAGTTGCCTCCGGGTCATCCTCGTTGGCCTCGCCTTCGTCCTCCAGTCCTGCGAATCGGATGTGTGTTAGTTGGAGAAAAGATAAACGAAAGGGAAGTAATACAAGTAAAGGTATACAGATCCTGTGCAAATACCTTCGCTACCATCAGCCGACTCGTCCTCGTCTTCCGGGTCTCTGGAAGGGGGAAAGGGTTCAACTCTCCAGAAAGGGTCATCCGCCTAAGACAAAGGAATGGGAGTAAGGGTTAGAAGCTGTATCGAGTCAAGATGCGGAAGTAAGTTATGGATATCAGGTATTACCGCTGGAGCCGGGTTGTCCCGAGTAAACGGGGGTAACCCGGTGATGCCCTTTATCACCTCCAGCTTCTCCGTTAAGAAGCCTTTGATGGTCTTGTTGGTATCGCCGGCTGCAAAGCTTTTGGTGGAGTATCGGAGCGTATCTGTGGTGTGCCCTGAGTACTCGCACATCAGTTTGGTGCGAACGGAGTTGGGTTGTATCCGGAAGTCAACCCATGTTTTTATTAAATTGAGCCCGAGGAGGCCTTGGGCTGAGAGAATGGCCATCTTGGTTAGCAAGGGAAGGATTGCCTCCCTGTCCGAATCTGATGCAAAGGCACTGAAAGACTCGGAGGGCTCGAGGGGGGTCTCTGAGTAACCCGGCAGCTTCTTTTCACTGTCGGGGGAGGTATCGCGGCAATAAAAGAAGGACAGTTGCCAGTGTTTGACGTGGGAGTGTAGGTTGAGGGTTTGCATCAGAGAATTCCTGCGGCGCTGGATGGATACCCCGCCACAGGTTAGGAGCGCTCCGTCGCCGCTTTCGCGGCACGGCTTGCATTGGAATAACTCAATGAAGAGAGTTAAACTCGGCGGCATGCACAAGTACGATTCGGAGAGAACAATGAAGTGGGTGATGTTCAACATAGAGTTAGGCCCTATGTCGAACATTCGGAGTCCATAGTGATCTAAGATCTCCCTAAAGAAAGGGTGACCCGGAGGACGGAATCCCCGGGTCACGTGCTCTACGAAGCAGATTACCTCGTTTTCTGTGGGTGTGGGCCGAGTCTCATTACCCGGCGCTCTCCAGTGAATGTCCTTCTGAGAAGGGAGAGTTCCTAACTCGGCTAGCTCCTCCAACTTGGCTTTCGTAGTTGTGGAACGCCCCCAGTTGGCGGATATGGTTTGGGTAGTTCTCGCCTGAGTCGGTTGTTTTCCTTGTCGTTTGGGAGCCATGGGATCAACCTGCAAAGCACAAGAAGAAGAGGCGTGTGAAATAAGGCCCGGGAGTGTTGAATTATCCGAGTATAAGGTATCAAGAAAGTATGAAGCTGGCAATTATCCGGGTATCATGTTATGAAGCGGAAATCGTAAGGTATCCGGGTGTTAAGTATAGCTGTGGAAATTATTGGTCACTTACGTATTGAAATGAGTTTGGGGAACACGGATGGTTGCCCATGTCTCTACTGCAAGCAAAGTAACTGGAAAAGGAGGATTTTCTGGGTGTCAATGATGTGCGCGGAAATTTGGACGGAATGGATCTAGGTTGGAAAACTCGCGAATGATTCTACGAAGAAATTGGTGATTACTGGCGGTAGGAGGGTGGCGTGAGATCATCCAACAAGTTGTTGAAGGAGTTGGCAAGCATCTAAACCGTCTAATTCGGTGTGACGGGAAAAATGGTCCGCGGATTGACGTAGATCCAATCTAGATTAAATCGAAAAAAGTCGTGGGACTAGATTAGCGAACGCTTACTGGAAGAAGCTGGAGAATGGCCTGGATGAGGCCGGTGTCGTGATCTAGATCCCACCTTGCAGCGTTTGTTGAGCGGAACGAGGGCGCGGTGACGGAATTTGGCGGCGGCGCGGAGCGATTAGGGGGTGAGTGCAGCCGGCGGCGGCCTTGTTACGGTGGCGTGCTCGGGATTCTCGAGATGTTGCGGGGCGCAGGGAATGAGGAAGCCGATGAAAGATTGGAGTGATAGGTGGGAGTCCAAGTTACCCTCTGGGCTCTATTTATAAGGTGTGGGCGGATAAACCAATCCCAACGGGCGGAATCCGGAAGATTTGGGGAAATGGCTATCCGTGCGGATTTTACGAGATATGCTTTGCAAGCTGAGCGAGATATCCGGACAAAAAAGAGAAAGGGATCCTCTCCATGGCATCAGAATCAGTTATTGAGTAAAGTATAGAGTTTTGGCATTTTTATCAAGGCTTAGACTCGGAAAGTTAAGCAAAGCATCTGGAGCAAAGCCGGGTTACTATATGGCCACCATGGAGTTAGGCCTAGCTGAATATCAAAACATCTTAACCCGACCTCTGCATGCCCGTATGTTTGATATCTTTGCAGGGAATAGCAAGCGCTTCAAGGAGGATCCATGAAGCCCAGGCTATTCTGGGGACTACTGACGGGGGGACGATAACCCGGTAGGTCAAACTCCAAGGAGTAACCCGGCCCAAAGGACGGCGCGCAGGATCCGGCTAAGGATAAGGAAGCTCGTGGAGGCCCAAGTTTGTAGGCCCAGCAACTCGGGTTGAGGGCTATTGTAAAGGAAAGCTGCAATTTGTGCGCCGTATCCGGGTAGGATCCAGGGTGCGCCTTGGGGAATAAGCCAGGGGGTACGGGTGCTTTATAAACCGCCCCCCAGGTCTAGTCTAGATAGAGATCTAACAACCCTAGCGATATCGCTTGGTATCGAGCATCCAGTGTAATCCCAGAATCGAGTTATCATATCGAGAATAGAGATCCGGCGACTTCGATTGCCGGTTATCAGATCGAATTGCACCATGTTCTCCTCTGAGCTAAACCCTCTCCCAAATACCTGTGTCGTCTTGCCCCAAGATCAGTTACCCCCGGTAACATCTGCCGTGATTATCCCACGACAAAATGCATTGGAAGACTCCAACACACATATGCAACTTGGTGTCCAAACCATGGACAAAGGTAGGAAAGCAACTAAAGATTAAGATCATGCTCCGGAAAATCCAGAGATCACGGTGAATGCACAGTGTAATACGCATTTGTAAAACCCATGCTAGAGGATCAATATAGCTGAATTAAGAACGAAGATGTGGATTTCATGATGACCACTCTTGTTGTGATCCCTTCTTGATTCCAAGAGGAAACCTATGGCTATTGGAGTTGAGATTACCTAGCCATCCTGAGGTAGAAAGGATTCCTCAGGATCCAAAGGAACAGAACTTGGGTTAAAGGTCAGCATCCTGTACTGGTAGCATGCACCTCACATGGTTAAGAAACCACATGATCAACACACTTCAATCCAGCACATTCCGGGACCTTCGGTTCAAGTCCAAGGTTGAAAACTCAACGAAAGGAGTAACTACTATCTTAGTGCCTTGGAGGACACTACGAATAGCAAGCACGAGGTATC
Source organism: Alopecurus myosuroides (assembly GCA_028641055.1). Taxonomy (NCBI): domain Eukaryota; kingdom Viridiplantae; phylum Streptophyta; class Magnoliopsida; order Poales; family Poaceae; genus Alopecurus; species Alopecurus myosuroides. The sequence goes on along the minus strand of CM054059.1, from coordinate 113,232,606 downwards.
TTTCAAAAGACACACATAACTCTGGAAGAATTTGAACGGAGGATGACGGACTACATTCGAGATGGAAAACAGATCTCGAGGTTCAGGATTTAGAACTTTGAAACATGTAGGAATGTGGAATCTATACAACTTTGAGAGATTATGAATGGAAGGATATCTCCCAGTTAAGAGATAACGGAGTATGAAACACACACGACTCCAGAAACTTTAACACTAGGTCAACTTGGGTAAAAGAACGTCATTGCCAAAGAAGGCACCTAAGTTTTGAATGACTAGAAAGGACAGCAAAACCTTTTCAAATCAAAACAGGTAAGATTACCCAGAGTTAGAACGATACCAGATACGGAGTAAAAAGAATCCTAAGAAGGTTTTTCTCAATCCATTTCGAGTTTCAAAGTAGTTTTCATAAACTCTAGACTCGACATCGACCAAGCAGTAAGGTTTTCCTACAGGCAGTCCTGCTCTGATACCATGACTTGTCACGACCCCGGACCCAGAGATATACATACTGTTATGTGCTCCTAGCCATGGACTCACAAGGGCTTCAGGGTTACCAGCCCCGGCCGCAACAAACAACGGCAGGCAGACTGGATTCATCGGCACGTAGTCCGGATCCCCAGTCTACTACTCCTTGTATCCATGCTAGTCATAACCAACTATGCATATCAAAGCGTCCACGAATCGAATGAAACTGAAGGAAACGGGACCAAAGCTATACAGAGATGCTATGTGTCCAGAAAGTGCAACAACAATCTAGGGTTACTGGGGTTACCTCGCCCCAGGCCGATCACATCGACAGGCAGGCTCGGACATGGATCATCGGCTCCACAACCCCTCGACTGCGACAACTATGCAGGCATAGCCAAAACTGTATAACAATGAGCTCGAAACCAACAACCGATCAAAGCAACACCCTAGACATGAAACTTGTATTAAACAGATGATACTAGAGTATAGCTTACAAGCAGAGGTCACACGACCCAACATTACATCAGACAACGGAAGGCAAATTATGTTGCTAATCAACAAGAACCAAAAAGGCCTAAGAGGCCGCAACATAAGGCGACGTCCCAGCCCATAGATTCCAGGCTGCTACCTGGGAACCCCAAACTACTCGTCGATGTCCACGTTGAATCACCACCGATGGAGTTCTTCTCCTGAACCAAAATTAAGCAAACCTGAGTACGGGAGGTACTCAACAAGACTTAATTAACCTATTATATATCTGCTATCTTCAGAAAGGGTTTTATGAAGGCTGTTTTGCGTAAAGCAATCTTTGTTTTGGAAACCGAGGAAGAGTAGCACGTCTCATAGAATGTTTTCAAAACAGATGAGAAAGCTAATCAACTACTGAGATCATCATATTCTTGTATTCCACCAAGTCCTTCTCATTCCCACACTAACTCATACTACAAGGATCACCCCTCTCGGCATCTCCGAGGAGGCACCCTTCAATCATGGTTGGCATGTTTTAGTCATTCCGTTGAAGTTATCTATGATCACAGAATCCGTTGCCAAGTCGTCCGTAACCGTGGACACGGCTTCTCGAGGAGATTTATCCCTGCAGGGGGTACACTTTACCCACACGTACCATCCGACTCTTAACGCCACATGTACGCTCGTCCATGGAGCGCGGCAGAGGGTGGCTGGCCACGACCTTTACCTTGCTCGACCCTATCCATGAGTCAACCCAAACAGGGCCACCCCGTCAACAGGGAGTTGGCCACCTCCTGACGGCACCTGTTCTGTGAGTCGGGATCAAGATCCGAGTACGTCCATCACTTGTCCCGGTCACGCCCTAAGTTTTCTCCAAAACCGTTTTCTGACTCACACGCAGATGGAAAGATCAAACTACGTGACTCATGGACGTGGCCAAACAAGTTAGTTGGTCGAGCGCGGTCTGTTAGGCCCCGCGTGTGGTTGCACGCTCAGTCTTGGCTTCGAAGGCGAGAACTCGCTCCTAGGGGCATGAACAGGACAAAACGCCACAACCCATTATGGCCTCACATCCATGCCGTTATTTAGTCAAGTTATCAAAGTTAATACAATTCACAACAACCTGACGTAAATGATTCACGTACTGACCAGATTCATCAACCGGATGGATCAGATCACAACTAAGCATGGCTAAGCAAGACTCACAGGGTTTAGCGGAGCGCGCACAAGCAAACCTATAGCTGCTAGGAGCAGTGGTTCAGGATATCTAGGTTATGCAGTATATAGGGGAACTCTATCTACTGACATCAAATAGTTTAGAACCGCATGCAATATACGAGATTCCAAAACACTTCGAAAACCATATATGAGCAGATAAGAGGTTATGCTTGCCTTGGTTATAAGAAAACCAGATAAAGTCTTCAGGAATAAGTGCTTGACTTGTCGGTTAAGATCAAGTATTCGTCATTGGACTGCTGGCCTTCTCTTCGGAGTCACGTTCTACCGAGGGGGAAACAACACCGAAAGAGGAATAGCAATCAACACATGGCATCGATGCAATGCGCAATATGTATGCATGAGCAAATTAATGCACCGAAATAAATCCCTAAACAGGATCAATGGGTTGCTAGGGTTCGTATGTTAGTTAAACATTTTTAGTGGAATTAGTCCGAAATAGACCCCGGAGGGGGTTTCGGGCGATTCTGGAAGTGAGTACAATTTTAGTTGCTCAAATTGGTTTGAAAACATCATAACTAGGTTGCATTTGTCATTTTGAGCATTTTGGTATATAACTTTTAATTTTCCAATTTTATTGAATAAAAACTTATTTTTCTATTTTTAAATGATTAAACAACATTAAATAAAGCCATTTTTTGGACTTTCTCAAACATATATGAAAATGACATATTCCTGTAGAGTTTATTTTTCTGATCAAATTGGTACCTCACATTTATTTTTCTGAGCTATATTTTGGGAGATATTAATTATTCAAGTTTAAGGCATTTTCTGGAATTACTTAAACAGTAGATATATGACGTCATCATGACGCAGTGATGATCTCATCTCCTCTGATCTTCACAGAACCTCACGAATTCCACGAATTGGGTCCAAAATTGATGAAACAAACTAGTGCATGGGATAGAGTTCGCCGAGGGGAGTCGATGGGTGCCAACCGGTGACCGAAAGGTTGCCGGAATCTTCACCGGCGGCGAGGATGCGCGGCGGCCTGTGGTGGTCCTCGGTGCCATGTTGAACCAGAGGGAGAGGGAGTGGATGGAGGGGTGCACAAGCACCAGGAGCTCACCGTGAGCTGCATGGAGGTGTCGGGGATGCAAACGGAGGCCGGTGGCGGCCGGAGTTGGAGGGGAACGGCCCGATTCACCTCCTCCCGGGCGTCCCAGCTCGCGATTCTCCTCGAGGAGGTAGAGGAGATGATGTGGGAGCTCTTGGTGGCCTCGAATCGGCGGGGGAAGGCCAGGGTCATCGGCGATTCGCCGGCGGGCTTCGGTACAGGGGTTAGGGTTCGTCTGCAGGGGAGAGACAGAGAGGAAGGACGTGCGGGGCCGAGTGAGAGCGAGAGGAGGAGGCACGGCGTCGACCTGGAGACCTCATCTACTCGCGGCGCTGATCGTGGCATGGAACGGACGACCAGGGGAGCTCCACCGAGCTGGTTACCGTCTGGAGGAAGAAGACAAAGGGGAAATTCCCCATAACCCCCTGCCTTCACGAGAAAATTAGAAAAAGGTCCTTTTCCATTTAAAAACAGAAAAGAAAACAGAGTTTTAGGGACCTTTTTGGAAGCAGAAAAATTGCCAAAAATACATTTTGGAAAGCTCATGAAATTTCCAACAAAACCATGTTTTGCTTTGATGTGATTGAAATACTTTTTAGTACAAAATTTTGGAACCCCTTTTAAGTACTATCTGAGGGATTTTCTGAAACCATTTAAATTCGCAAATTAAATTATTTCAAACACGAGTTAAACTTTTGTTTTCATGCATGTATGATATGAACTCAACACCACAACACTTTGGTAGCAAAATTGGGATGTTACAGTACCGTCCTTTGGTGTCCATTATGTTTTTTATCTCTTGGATCAACACCGTAGGGTTAGTAGTATGTGCAAAGGAAGGGGCGTAGTTCTGCCGGAGTGACAGAAACCTAAGGACTCAAACCGGTTAGTTGCACGTATGAGAGTAAGAGGACAATTAACTTAAGATTATGGTTGGGTATTTTTATCTCAATGTATCTTCTAGTAGTTACGGATGTTTGATAGAGTTCCAATCATAATTACTTGCAATCATTGGATAGTGAGGGCTTGTTAGCTTTGCTCTCCCACATAGAAAACTGCATCGAAGACAATGAAGCAGACATCTTCACTAATTAATCTTGGATAAAGCCACCACAATTACGACCACTTTTCCACACTCATGGTACTATTAGTTTATGGTTACTTAGTATATTTTATTGCTGCAGCACTAACATTTACTTTCTTGTATTTATTATCTTGCAAAGCTATTTCTCATACCCGTATTATTGCTCTAGTTTTATTTCCTAGATAATGCAAACGTTTAGTGTGTGTAGAGTTGTATCAGTGGTTGATTGAACTTGAGAGAATATTTATCCTAACTTTAGCTCCTCGTTGGGTTTGACACTCTTACTTATCGAAAAGGCTACACACGATCCCCTATACTTGTGGGATATCAAGACCTTTTCTGGCGCCGTTGCAGAGTAGCAATAGCGTGGGATGAATGTTCTTGTGTGCACTTGTTTGCTTTGTCTCTAAGTAATTTTGCTTTCAGTTATAAGTAGTTCAATTAGTTTTAAGTTGTTTGATATCTTTAGTTATGGATAGGGAACACTAATTACAAAAAAATAGTTGTACTTGGTATCTAAAAATGTTTTCAAAAAGGAAAGTGATTGGAAAGATGAGTAATGGTTAAGTGGGGGTCGACCTTGAACACTTGTGTTCATGCCTATGAAACCAAAATAATTCTTTCCATGGAAGATTTTCAGTTAAAAACTTGTATATATTATGTATATATTGTACATATTCCTTTTTACCATAAAAATAAAATGAATAGATAACTTCTAGTTTGTTTATGATGCAAGTTTGCCACTTTGCTGCGTAGAAACAGATTTCTGTGCTCCACCGTAGAAAATTTTAAAAATCAATATAAAGTGATATTGATCTGAAATTTCTTGAGTGAAAATTAATGACAATTATATTTCATTCATTAGAACTAATTTTTCTGATTTGAGGTACGTAGATAGGTCTAATAATTTGATCTTTACTGATTGATTCTGTTTAGGCAGATTTCCTATGCTTCACTTAAAAAATAAATCTCAGAATATTATTTTTACTTGAAAAATTTTGTGCATAAACTTGAGATCTTTATATGTATTTCATCAGTTTTGAGTTTCTTCATTTGAGCTACGTAGATATCTCGTTAACTGTTATCTTTACAAACTGTTCAGTTTTGGCAGATTGTCTTGCTTATTTTGCATTGTGCTTATACTCAATGTTTATAATCTTTATTTGATCGATAAATGTTATAAATTGGTTAGTAACAGTACGTAATCTGAATTTAAACTTGTCAAAACTTGAACATGAGTGCATTTTTTTTAATGAGTACTAACCCTACTAATGATTTTTTGTCAAGTTTTATGTGAATGTAGTATTTAAGATCAAATAGAGATGGTCATACGAGATAAATGAGAAGAGAAAAAGCTCAATCTTGGGAACTCCCGAGTGCACCTCAATTAAATATTCAAGAATATTCAATCATGAAAGCTTGGGGATGCCCAAGGCATCCCTCCTTTTTCCATGCCTAGCTAAAAGACGTTAAAGAAAAACACTTCTTGGGAGATAACCCGTGTTTTATTACGTTTTCGTGTTGTTTTCTTTCAGTTTATTTTGTTTTATTTGAGTCTTGGAAGTTTTTACCTCTGTAGAAACCTCTTATTATCCTTTTTTTGTTCCAAGAATAGACTCTAATAGGGAGGATGTAAGATTTGGGAAAGTTCCTGTCCTAAAACAGATTCTGTGCTGCCACCAAAAACATTATTTCTCTTAGCCAGAACATCGAATTGAGCTGAAACATTTTGTGCATATACCCTAGGTTGTTATAGAACTTTCATTACTTTTGCACTTTTTGATTTTATGAACATAAGATTTTCGAAAAAATCGATCTGTACCTGTTGTTCTGTTTTGACAGATTTCTGCCAATATTTGCATTTGCCTCTTAATCTTTTTTTGGTGTTCTTTTGAGGGGAAGAGCTTTAAAAGAAGTTGCGACAGTAGCTAATTTTTTAATTGGTGTTAGACTTGTGTTTAAACTTAACCAAAGTGGATTTACTACTTTGGTTACACTAACGTTGCTAATGAAGATTGTGTGAAGTTTTGTATGGAGTGAGTTTTCAGGTGTAGGGAGAGAAGAATGATACGAGAAGATGAAGAATGGTCAAAAGCTCAAGCTTGGGGATGCCCATGTTACCCCGGGATATATTAATAAGTACAAGCGTCAAACCTTGGGGATGCCCATGGCATCCCCTTCTTCATCAACAAAAATATCAGGTCCTCTTTCAAGACACTATATTTTTATTGCTTCATATATTATGTGTTATTCTTGGAGCGTCATTTATTTTTGCTTTCAGTTTTGTTTTGTTTCCCTTGATGTTGCTAGAATGTTTAGATATTTTTTATCCTCTGGTCTCTTAGTTTATCAAAAATAAAGTACCAAGTTTTACCCATTTGGCTTAGTTGATACATATGTAAAAAATGGCTTTTCTGTTTTCAACATCTACTGCCCACTGCGCGATTTTTCATATTTTATCGGAAACTCGAAAAGTCACGATTTTTTTACATATTATGTATCATCTAATCCTCTGCATGGATAAAAATTGGCAAAAAATTCTGACATTTTTAAGTGCACCTAAAAATTACGTTTTCCAGCCGTTGTTTTTCTGAACAGATTCTGACGTTTGTTGCAAGAGTGGCCTCTTTTACGTTTTCATTTGAGTCCTTTTGGGTCTTACCTTTTATTTATAAGTTGGCCACTTAAGCAAACTTTCTGCAACTCTAAAACAAAAATTGATTTGTTTTAACAGCAACACTGTGGAAATATTATCTATTGCACTAATGTCTAACCGCATAAAAGAAGGGAGAATTTTTGGTGTTGAAGTTTTTTTCAGAGAGAATGAAGGAACACCAAACAGAGAAATATTGAAGAATGGCCAAAGTCATAAGCTTGGGGATGTCTCCGCATCCCTCTTCATCAACAACCCCTCGGTTCGCAAACCTTTAAACTTTGCTTTTCGAGCAACATAGAAACTTGAATAAACTTGGAGCGTCTCTATCTTACATTTATTTGTCTTTGCATCAAACACCAGTTATATTAATAAATTGATCGTCGTATCTTTTATTTATCTCCTGTTTAAAGAGGTGTTTCAAAGTTTAGTAAACTTAAAAATAATGTGCAAATGATATTGCTTAGTAGTTTATGTTTTCTTATGGTAGTTTCAACTTGCTAATAGTGTATATTATGTCATTTTGATCTTAACATGCATTGTCCTATTCATAGTAGGGTATGGCATTGTGGTATCCTCCTCTGTTTGTTTCATTTGAATCGACTTGGCACATGCTAACGCATGTTATTTTTGGTGTGATCCAAATTCGTATCCGTATATACTGATAAAGGCCGAACTTCTGACGAGTGGAGCCAGAGGCGCAACGACCTAGTACGGTACGAGTTGTTATCGAGTTGGAATTGGATTCACCGTTACCGACCTAGTTAGGTCAGGACCGCGTTTATATACCTCTTGTAATCCGCCGCACGGGATAAGCCACACATTGTAAATCCCAGCGCGCTTGTAACCTCACCCGAAATAGCGAAGTATTGCTGGTTGGCGCCCGTGGTTTTTTCTCTTCCTTGTTGGAAGGGTTTTCCACGTTAAAATCTCGTGTCCCTGTTGGTTCGATCTTGCTTAATTTCATCGTTGTTTTGCTATTGCGTGTAACAACTGGTATCAGAGCCCTGTTTCAGATTAGGGATTCGCGATGGCATCGATGAAGTTTGATCTACCGTTGCTGGACTACAAGACGAGGTTTTCTCTGTGGTAGGTAAAGATGTGTGCGATGCTATCACAAGCATCGGATCTTGATGAGGCGCTAGATGAGTTTGGGAATAAGGAAGCGAAGGAGTGGACTGCTGAGGAGAAACGCAAATATCGTAAGGCTTTATCATTGATTCAACTTCATCTATCTAATGATATCTTACAAGAGGTGCTGCAGAAGAAATCCGCAGCTGCGTTGTGGCTCAAGCTGGAATCGATCTGCATGTCAAAAGATCTAAACAGCAAGATGCACGTAAAGATGAAGTTGTTCTCGCTCAAGATGCAAGATGGTGGTTCTGTCATGAGCCACTTTTCGATCTTTAAGGACATCGTGTCCTACCTAGTGTCGATGGAGGTAAAATATGATGATGAAGATTTAGCTCTTCTGTTGTTATGTTCGCTGCCTAGTTCTTTTACAAACCCGCGGGATACCATACTATTAAGCCGCGATGAACTAACCCTCGCGGAAGTTTGTGAGGCCCTGCAGACCAGTGAAAAGATGAAAGTTATGGTGCAGTCTAACGTATCGTCCTCCAAAGGCGACGCATTGCAGGTACGAGGCAGACCTGAGCAGCGAGATAACAACTACAACAACAACAACAGAGATAAGAGCAGGGACCGTTCAAAGTCCAAAGGACGAGAAAAGTTCTGCAGGTACTGTAAGAAAACCAATACACCATTGAGGATTGCTGGAAGGTGCAGAAAAAGGAGAAAAGGAACGGCACATACCAACCAAAAAATAAATCTGACGGTAATGGTAATGGTACTGGTAAGGCTGTTGTTGTTGCTGGTGATAATAGTTCAGATGGTGAATGCTTAGATGTTTTTGCTGCATGTGTTACCCGTGATGATGAGTGGATTATTGATACTGCTTGTTCGTTTCATATTTTCTGTAACAAAGATTGCTTCAGTTCTTATGAGGCTGTGCGGACTGGAGATTTTGTGCGTGTGGGGAACGACAACAAATGTCACATTGTTGGCGTTGGATCTGTTCAGATCAAGACCCATCCAGGGATGACACGTACATTGACGGGAGTGAATCACATACCATCCATGGCGAGAAATTTGATCTCGCTGAGTACCCTTGATTGTGACGGGTACAAATATGTCGGAGGGGATAAACGCCTGAAGGTATCAAAAGGTTCTCTCATTGTTATGATTAGTGATATGAATTCTACCAAGTTATATATTCTTAGAGGTAGTACTTTATCTGGGACTGTTGCTATTATTACTAATGATGATCCAAGTACAACTAACCTTTGGCATAAGCGACTTGGACACATGAGTGAACATGCTATGGCAGAATTGGTAAAGAGAGAACTTCTCAAGAACTGCAATATGAGTAAGTTGTCGTTCTGTGAACACTGCGTGTTTGGTAAGCATAAGAGAGTTAAGTTTAATGCTTCCGTTCATACCACTAAAGGTACATTGGATTATGTGCATGCTGATTTGTGGGGGCCTTCACGTAAGCCCTCTTATGGTGGTGCTCGTTATATGCTTACTATCATTGATGATTACTCTAGAAGAGTCTGGCCTTATTTCCTGAAATCTAAGGATGATACTTTTGCTGCTTTTAAAGAGTGGAAAGTTATGATTGAAAGGCAAACTGAGAGAAAGGTGAAGTTGCTACGTACTGACAATGCTGGCGAATTTTGTTCACATCATTTTGAAGATTATTGTGTGCAGGAAGGCATTGTCAGGCATCACACCATCCCGTACACTCCTCAGCAGAATGGTGTAGCCGAGCGGATGAACATGACCATCATCTCCAAAGCTTGCTGCATGTTGTCCAACGCCCGCATGAGTAAGCGTTTTTGGGCTGAGGCTGCCAACACTGCCTGCTACTTGATCAACAGGTCACCGTCTATCCTTCTTGACAAGAAAACTCCTATTGAGGTATGGTCTGGTGAGTCAGCTGATTATTCACAACTGAAAGTTTTTGGTTGCACTGCTTATGCTCATGTTGATAATGGAAAGTTAGAGCCTAGAGTTGTTAAGTGATTATTTCTTGGTTATGGTTATGGAGTAAAAGGATATAAGTTGTGGAACCCGGAAATCAGAAAGACTTTCTTTAGCAGGAGTGTTGTGTTTAATGAATCTGTTATGTATGAGGACAGTTTGTCGACTGATGTTGTGCCAGATTCTTCTGACGAGGACGAACCACGAGTTCGTTTGCAGGTGGGGCTAGAACACCTGGATGAAGAGGAAACTGAAATTGATGGGGAGGATATTGTGCCACCCTCACCTCCTATTGTGCAACAAGAAAATTTGTCTATTGCAGAGCACAGAGAGAAGAGGAATAAATGACCTCATACTCGTTTAATTGAGGAATGTGATGTTGTTTATTTTGCTCTAAGTTGTGCAAAACAGGTGGAGAATGATGCTGAACCGGCTACATACAATGAAGCTATTGCTTCAGTCGATCGTGACAAGTGGATTGGTGCAATGCACTAGGAGATGCAATCACTTGAGAAGAATGGCACATGGGTTGTTGTGCACTTTCCTAAACAAAAGAAGGCCGTCCGCTGTAAGTGGATCCTCAAGAGAAAGGAGGGTTTATCTCCAAGAGAGCCTCCAATGTTTAAGGCAAGGTTAGTAGCAGAAGGTTTCAGCCAGATTCCAGGAGTGGATTATAATTATGTGTTATCCCCAGTTGTCAAGCATAGTTCTATTCGTACTTTCTTTAGTATTGTTGCTATGCATGATCTTGAGCTTAAGCAGTTAGATGTGAAGACTGCGTTTTTGCATGGAGAACTTGAGGAGGAGATATACATGGACCAACCTGAAGTGTTTATAGTGCATGGTAAGGAGGATTTCGTGTGCAAGCTAAAGAAGTACCTTTACGGTTTAAAACAGTCTCCTTGACAGTGGTATAAAAGTTTTGATTCTTTTATGATGTCACATGGCTTTAAGAGGTCTGGATATGATAGCTGTGTGTACATTAAATTTGTTGATGAATCGCCTATATTTATGTTGCTATATGTTGATGATATGTTAATTGTTGCTAAGAGCATGAAAGAAATCACTACATTGAAGAAACAATTGAGTAGTGAGTTTGAGATGAAGGATCTTGGTCCCGCTAAGAAAATTCTAGGTATGGAAATTTCAAGAGACAGAAAATCTAGATTGCTATTTCTTAGTCAGGAGAATTACATTAAGAAAGTTCTTCATCGTTTTAATATGCATGATGCAAAGTCTGTTAGTACTCCTATTGCTTCACACTTCAAGTTGTCAGCATTGCAATGTCCTACTACTGACAAAGATATTGAGTACATGTCACGAGTTCCCTATTCTAGTGTTGTTGGTTCCTTAATGTATGCCATGGTGTGTTCTCGACCTGATTTGTCTTATGCTATGATTTTGGTCAGTCGATACATGGCTAATCCTGGTAAAGAACATTGGAAAGATGTTTAGTGGATTTTCAGGTACCTTCGTGGCACATCCAAAGCTTGCTTGAAGTTTGGCAAGACTGGTGAGGGACTCGCGCGCTATGTGGATTCAGATTTTGCTGCCGACTTGGATAAGAGGAGGTCCCTCACAGGTTATGTGTTTACAATTAGTGGATGTGCTGTTAGCTGGAAGGCTACCTTGCAGGGTGTTGTTGCACAATCTACTACTGAGGCTGAGTATATGGCTATTGCTGAAGCATGCAAAGAGTCAGTTTGGTTGAAAGGCCTGTTTGCTGAGCTTTGTAGAGATGATACTTGCATTAACCTATTTTGTGACAGTCAGAGTGCTATTTACCTTACTAAGTATCAGATGTTCCATGAGAGAACAAAGCACATTGATGTCAAGTACGATTATGTGTGTGATGTTGTTGCACAAGGTAAGCTGAAGGTATGCAAGATAAGCACTCATGATAATCCTGCTGATATGATGACAAAGCCAGTTCCTGTTGCTAAGTTTGAGCTATGTTCAAGCTTAGTTGGTACCACTGTTTAGCCCAAGAGGCTATATGGCGCCGAAGGTGTTTTCTTTGTTTGTATCAGGTGAAGGTTCTCGTTCATGCTACAAGAGGGAATTTTTCTCCAGGTGGAGTGTTATTTTTGGTGTGATCCAAATTCGTATCCGTATATATTGATAAAGGCCGAACTTCTGACGAGTGGAGCCGGAGGTGCAACTACCTAGTACGGCACGAGTTGTTATCGAGTTGGAGTTGGATTCACCGTTACCGACCTAGTTAGGTCAAGACCGCCTTTATATACCTCTTGTAAGACGCCACACGGGATAAGCCACACATTGTAAATCCTGGCACGTTTGTAATCTCACCCGAAATAGTGAAGTATTGTTGGCTGGCGCCCGTGGTTTTTTCTCTTCCTTGTTGGAAGGGTTTTCCACGTTAAAATCTTGTGTCCCCATTGGTTCGATCTTGCTTAATTTCATCGTTGTTTTGCTATTGCGTGTAACAACGCATGCTAAGACTGAAAACAAAAAGTCAATAAGCCTCGATGACTTATTTTGCCTCAGAGTTCTAGTATGAATTCTATGCCTCAGTTAATTTTACTTTGTCGCAAACATGATTATGGTAATTATTGCTCTCTTGACTGTCGCTTCCCAGTCTATTGCAAACCATCACTTGCACTGAGTATGAGCTCTACTTGTGCCTCCAAATCCCTGAAAACCAAGTTATTCCATGGAGTCCACTATAAACTCTCATGTGGTATTTAACTGCCACTCCAAAGTAAATTTCTCATGTGCTACCTTCAAAACTTTCAAAATTACTCCTGTTTTGTGTTCTTGTTTTTGCTCATGAGGGCGTAAATAGAGAATCTTTATCTCACTTGTTGATTGGATTTCACACCCTGGACTAGTGGCTTCATCCGCTTACCAATTGATAGAAGATCTGGCAGCGGGGTGCCCAGCCCTAAATTAATGCAAACAAATTCTATTCACTATTTTTGCCCCTGATTTATCAGTCAAAACATAATTGTGTAAACAAAAGAGAAAGAGGGCTACCCAGATGCGTCCTTCAAATGGGAGCCGCTCTTGTGAAATCTAGTTGGCTTGTGACGTACTGTATTTTCTGTTTACCATTCGTTGACACTAGCATACACCTCTCTTAAAATATAGACACTCCTCCATGGTATGTGATTGTTGGCAGGCACCCGAGGATTCGGTTAGCCATGGTTTGTGTAAGATGGATGGGAGGAGTGTCAAACTTGTAATATCTCTGTTTAATAAAATAAAAGCTCTAGCACATGAGTGATCTCTGCTTCCCTCCGCGAAGGTCTTTTCTTTTACTTTTATGTTGAGTCTCCACCATATTCTTTGAGCACCTTCTTGAGAGCATAATTGTCATTCTTAGTGTGATGTGTTTGTCCCAAAGCAGGGTTGATTGTGGTATAACTTTGATACTTGTATATTTGATATCTTCCTTTGAACTTCAGAGGTGCCCTGGCATTTATGTTTTCTCCATAATTAAGGGCAAGCGAGATACCACTCTACCATGATTTATTATGATCATTACAATCTTGTTGATGTTTATAAATTTCATGTTATGAGCTCTTAGTTCATTGATACTTTTCATTAGGTAACATGGTTGCTAAGTTTTACTATCCATACATCATGCAATTGTTAAGGACCTGATCATAGCATTTACAATTAAAAATAAGTTTATTATCATTTACCTACTCGAGGACGAGCAGGAATTAAGCCTCGGGATGTTGACACGTCCATAACGTATCTATAATTTTTGATTGTTTCATGCTAATATTATGCTTTCGACACTTGTTTTTATGTAAAGTTTATGATTTATTTGGACTAACCTATTAATAGTTGAAAGAGTGCACAATGTTCTTGTTTTACTCTTTGATGTGTAAGAATTAACAAGAAAACACAAAAGGAGACTTGTTGGAAAAGGACTCTGACTTTTCTGAAATCTGTCCACCAACAGTTTTTAGAGATCATCAGGTTTACCCCCAAAGACAACGTCTACTGAATATCAAATTGACTACAAAGTTGTTGTCCATTTCCATACCTTTCATTTAAGCCCAAGAACAGCCCAATCCAAGTTCGTATGTGACCTATGTACCCATTTTACTGGAGGATATATATATATATATATATATATATATATATATATATATATATATATATCTGATTACGGGATTACGGGAATTGGTGACGAGATCGAGTCCAACTCTTACCATATTTGATGGATTCGGCCAAGACACGACTTTGGGGCTGACAGGGGTCCCTAGGAAGGTACTAGAGATGCCTAAGAGCCTTTGGATCAAGGGGCCATCCATCGGAGGGCCGAGGAGCATTGTCCCATCACATATAAGGAGAGGAAAACCCTAATTCTTGGGTAGCCACCAATAGGTCACGAATTTTGCCTCCCACATGGTATCATCTCCATGGGGGAGGGCTCATCTACATAACCAAGAAGCCATGGAGTAAGGGGGCTAAGGGGCGGCGCTCCCCCATGATGGCCGGCCGGCGCAGGAGGAGCCCCATGCGCTGCCGACGGCCGCCGGCGCCGCCCTGCAGCTCACGTGCTGCCCCTTCTCCATCCTCTCCGCCATGATGCCGCCTTCACCAACACCTCCATCATCATCTCCTCCTTGTATTCAGTGGTTCATCCTCCCACAAACCTTTGTACCGTATGATACGTCCTAAAAGTATCCCTAATATCTGATGCTCCACGATGATATTATGCCAATTGCTACATGTTTTCTCCCTTCTTTATGTCATTTTTATCAATTTTCCGGACGAACCTATTGACAAGATTCCACAGAGCCAGTTCCCTGTTTTCTGCTGTTTTTAGTTCCAGAAAAGTTGTTCTGGAAATATTTTCGGAATTGGAAAATTCGAAAGCCAGAAGTCCTAAAAGTCCTGGAAGCTTCCAGAAGTCCCGAAGAGCCCCGGAGGGGGGCACAGGGTGGCCACACCATGGGGTGGCGCAGGTCCCCCTGACCGCGCCACCTAGTGGTGTGGCCCCCTGGCCACCTCCCGGAATCGCCCTTTTGCCCATATATACTCCCCGATGCATAAACTCTAAAAACATCGATCTTTTCCGCAAAATACATCCGTAGCTCCGCCGCCGCCGCCGAAAAGTTTCGGGGGAGAGATCTCTGTTCTGGCACCCTGCCAGGGTAGGGAAGTGCCCCCGGACGCCATCTCCATCGACTCCACCGCCATCTCCATCGCTGCTGCTGTCTCCTATGATGAGGAGGTAGTAGTTCTTCCCCGAGGCTGAGGGCTCTACCGGTAGCTATGTGGTTCATCTCTCTCTCCCATGGTGTGATCTTTATGTGATCATGAGCTTTGTAATCAAGTTGAATATGTAGATTGATCTTCATATGTTATGGTACTCAAGTGGTTTTGTTATCTCTGTAAACACTTTGATCATGGGGTAAAGGTGATAGTGCGTGCTATGTGTGGTTTAGCATGATATTTATATCTTGTGTTGGAAGATGAACCTATAAAATTGTGTCGTTTGTTTAGTACTAATTTATGGCGCTCGTAGTGACAATGGGGTGCCCTAGAGAGGGAATATAGACTTGAGGAGTGATGTTAAAGCCCTACGCAATGATTAGTGTTCGTTATTCGACCGAAGAGTGGTTCGGAGTAGCATAGTGAAGAAATGATATTTGTGCATTCAGTTATGTTTTCATTGTTGAGAGTGTCCTCGAGTGAAAGTAGGATCCCTAGGACTTATTTCCAAGCATTGAAACACCATTTTCTGCCTGTTCTGCTACATGTTGGCTTGCTGCCATTTTTATTTCAGATTGTTATTATCACTTATAATTATCCATACTACTTGTATTTTACTCTCTCTTCGCCGAACTAGTGCACCTATATACCTGACAAGTATATTGGGTGTGTTGGGGACACAAGAGACTTCTTGTATCTTAATTGCAGGGTTGCCTGAGAGGGGTATCTTTGACCTCTACCTCCCTGAGTTCGATAAACCTTGGGTGATCCACTTAAGAGAAACTTGCTACTGTTCTACAAACCTCTGCACTTGGAGGCCCAACACTGTCTACAAGAATAGAAGCGTGCGTAGACATGAAGCTTCTTTCTGGCGCCGTTGCCGGGGAGGTAAGGTAAAAGGTACTAACATCCTCGGGTGTGAGTGCTCGAAGTTATTTCCTTTAGATTCTGCAATTATATATTTTTGTTTCTTGTTTTTATTTTCACTAGTTAGGCTTAATGGAAAACATCAAAAATATGAGAGAGCTTTATAATCTTTATCTAGAGTTAGGACATGAAGTGTTTGAAGAGAAAATTAAAAAACTTATGGAGCTTTATTTGCATGCTAATCGCAATGTTATTAGTATGAATGCTTTGAACACTATTATTTCTAATGCTATTTCTAAGCTTGGGGAAGCTAGTTTATATGAAAATGGTCTTTTTAGTTCCCCAAGCATGGAGGAGAAAATTTGCTTTCATGATGAGCCTATGCCTGTTACATATAGTAGTGATCATGATTGGGAAGAGCACACTACTTTTGATATTGAAAATGATGATATAGAAAGCTCTAAACTTGTGGATGATGTGTTTGAAAATCCTTTTGGTACTGATGATTATATGCTTGATACATCTTCTCCTAGTAAAAATGATGATATGTTTAAAAATGAACACATTTTGGAGGATAACTATTCTATTGCTTATGATGATATTATTCTTCCTATATATGATGATTAGAATAATGAATATGATATTTTCAGTCCACCTACTATTGAGGAGAAAATTAATTATGATTGTAAAATTTCTCCTATATTTGATCATTATGGTGATGAGAATAATAATGATAGCTATTTTGTTGAATTCACACTACTATTAATAAAAATGGCTATGCTTGTGTGGAGAGTAATAATTCTGTTATGCATGTGGCTCATGATAAGAATGTTTCTTGTGATAGTTATATTGTTAATTTTATTCAAGATGCTACTGAAAGTTATTATGAGAGAGGGAAACATAATTTTATGCATCTCAACAATATCAAGTTTCCCCTCTTTATGTTGAAAAATTTGAAGTTGCACTTGTTTTGCTTTCCTATGCTTGTTGCTTTGTGTTTTCATGACTTGTTTTTCAACAAGATTATTTTTCATAGGAAGTGGGTTAGACTTAAATGTGTTTTACATTTTCTTCTAGATGCTCTCTTTTGCTTCAATTCATATTTCTCATTTGAGCATCTTCTCAAATTATCATGCCTAGCTAAAAGGCTTTAAAGAAAGGCGCTACATGGAGACAATCCGTTCTATTTCTCTGTTTTCAATCAGTTTTCCATTGTTTTCTTTTGTTTGCTTTGCACCTGGTTGTTGTCTATTATCTTAGAAACCCTTATGTATCTTTACTTTTGTGTTTTTGTTGAGCCAAGTAAATCCTCTAGTGGAAAGTTGAGGCTATATTTCGGATTTCTGCGCAGGAAACAGGTTTCTGCTGTCCACCGTAAAACATCGTATAAAATTCTGGAAGATCAGAATAATCTTAGTTTACCACTTTTTTATTTGAGCAACAGAAGATTTTTGAAAAAAAATCATCTTTACCCGCTGTTCTGTTTTGACAGATTTCTGCCAATAATGCATTTGCATCTTAATCTCTTTCTTTTGGTGTTCTTTTGAGAAAAAGAGTTTTAAAAGAAGTTGTGACAGAAGCTAATGTGTTTATGAGTGTTAGTCTTGTGTTGAAACTGAACCATGTGAATTTATTATTTCGATTGCACTAACGTTGCTAATGAAGATTGTGATAAGTTTGGTGTGAAGGAAGTTTTCAAGGGTCAAGAGAACATGATGATATGATGTGATAAAGAAGAGTGAAGAGACTAATCTTGGGGATACCCCGGTGGTACATCCCAGCAAATTCCAAGAAGACTCAAGCGTCTAAGCTTGGGGATTCCCAAGGCATTCCCTTCTTCATCAACAAATTATCAGGTCACTTCTAGTGAAACTATATTTTTATTCGGTGACATCTTATGTGCTTTACTTGGAGTGTATTTTATTTTTGTTTTCAATTTGTTTTGTTTTATTTGCTTTAGTTTATGGTTGGATCTTATCATACTTGTGTGGGAGAGAGACACGCTCCGTTATCATTTCTTAGAACACTCTAGTTTTCATTCTTATTGTTCTGTGAGTGTTCACTTTTTGCTACTACTGCGTTTAACCTTTGTTTTTATGCATCTCTTATTCAGAGCTGTTAGTTTTAATAGTGTTATGTGAGAACTCTCTTGTTTGCTTGCTGTAGCATGTAGAGTATTTTTGTTAAAACATGTCTTGTACGGTGCTTGTTCGGAAAAGAAACTGCTGCTTGATGTAGAATTTATAACAATGCTAGTAGAAGCTTGTATAGACTGTGGCTAGAACTTTTTCATGCCATGCTAAATGTTATTTTAGTTTTAAAGCCTTGTGGTTATTGAGTAGCATGAATAGTATTAAATAACTGAGAGCGTTTAATATGTCTTGAAAGATTCATGAATTGTTCTTGTCATAGTAAAGCATCAATATATGGTATTCTCTTTCAAATGTTTTATTTGGTTGACTTGGCGCATGCTCACACCATGTTTATGACTACAAACCAGTCACGAATAGCCTCCATAACCACTTAGTTTTTGAACTTGTGATACTGCTTATGTTTTAATTAATGATGCTTATGTCGCTATGCATGATTATGGCTCTTATGCTCTCTTGATCTGTCGCTCTCAGTCTTTTGCTAGTCTCCACATGTACTGAGTATGAGCTCTACTAGTGCATCCAAACTCCTTAAACCAAAGTTTTACCATTGTGTACACCATACCTACCTACATGTGGTATTTAACTGCCACTCCAAGTAAATTGCTCATGTGTTACCTTTAAAACCTTCAAAATTATTCATGTTTTGTGTTCTTGCTTTTACTCATGAGGACGTAAATAGAGAATATTTATCTCACTTGTTTATTGGATTTCACACCCTGGACTAGTGGCTTCATCTGTTTATCCAAATTATAGAAGAGCTGGCAGCGGGGTGCCTAGCCCAAAATTAATACAAACAAATTCTCTTCACTATTTTTCCCCTAATTATATCAGTCAAATCATAATTGTGTAAACAAAAGATAAAGAGGGATGACCTTCTACACCAGTTGCATCCTTCACCATGGGAGCCGCTCTTGTTAATCCAGTTGGCTTGTGACGACTGTATTGTCTGTTTACCATTCATTGACATTAGCATACACCTCTCCTAAAAAAATAGACACTCCTCCACGGTGTCAAACTTTCAATACCTCTGTTTAATAAAATAAAAAGCTCTAGCACATGAGTGATCCCTGCTTCCCTCTGCGAAGGGACTTTCTTTTACTTTTATGTTGAGTCTCCATCTTTTAACTTTATGCAAAGTTGAGAGAGCATTTTTGCCATTCTGAGTTTTATGTGCATTTGTCCCATAAACATCAATAATTACTTCATGATGTGATATCTTTTGTTCTCAAATTATTTGTTCTAGTCTTCCTCATGAACTTTGAAGGTGTCCTGACATTTATGTTTTTCCCCACTCTTAAGTAGGGCTGGAATTAAAACTCGAAGCTCGCGAGTTAAACGAGTAGCTCGCAACTCGACTCGGCTCGGCTCGAGCTCGTTGTCCAGCGAGCCGAGTCGAGTTTTCGTTTTCGGCAGTAAACGAGTTCAAGCTAAACGAGCCGAGTTTACGAGTACTCGTTTAGCTCGTTTAACTCGGTAAAAAGAATTTCTAATAATATTTTTATATATGTGAACATTTTTTTACTGATTATTGTAGTTTATTTATGACAAATTATTTTATAGTGACATCTTTTCATCGATTATTGTGATGATTTTATTATACGTGCCCCAAATAATGAAAAATAAGTATATATACAATACATAATGTTGACTTTTTATAGTTTTATAAAATAAAAAAAGTTAAACGAGTAGCTCGCGAGCTACTCGCGAGTTCACCGAGCCGAGCCGAGTTTTGTTTTCGGACTCGTTTGTTCAACGAGTCGAGCCGAGCTCGACTCGTCAGTTGACCGAGCTTGAGCGAGTCGAGCCGAGCTGACTCGGCTCGGCTCGAATTCCAGCCCTACTCTTAAGGACTATCGAAATATCACTTTGCCATGTTTTCTCTATACCCGAAACAAACGTCTAACTTTCTTTGCATTATTATACATGATCCTTTATTTAAGAAACTCTTCGTGATGAAAAGTGATTGCTATGCTTTATTATTAAAGTTCTATTTATCATGTTTGTGTTTGAAGTTCTATGATCTCAGCGTACATATGCTTTTACATTATAATGATCAAGTTTATGTTAGTAGCATGTCACCTCAGATTTTGTTTTTTTATCGTTTACATACTCGAGGACGAGTAGGAACTAAGCTTGGGGATGCTTGATACGTCATAAATGTATCCCCAATTGCTATATGTTTTCTCCCTTCTTTATAGCATTTTTATCGATTTTTCGGACTAACCTATTGACAAGATGCCACAGAGCCAGTTCCCTGTTTTCTGCTATTTTTAGTTTCAGAAAAGTTGTTCTGGAAATTTTCCCGAAATTGGAAAATTCGAAAGCGAGAAGTCCTAAAAGTCCCAGAAGCTTCCAGAAGTCCCGAAGAGCCCCGGAGGGGGGCCACATGGTGGCCACACCATGGGGTGGCGCGGGCCCTCCCTGACCGCGCCACCTACTGGTGTGGGCCCCCTGGCCAGCTCCCGGCATCGCCCTTTCGCCCAATATATACTCCCCGATGCATAAACCCTAAAAACATTGACCATTTCCGCAAAATACATCCGTAGCTCCTTCGCCGCCGCCGACAAGTTTCGGGGGACAGATCTCTATCAACTCCACCGCCATCTCCATCTCTATTGTTGTCTCCTATGATGAGGAGGGAGTAGTTCTCCCCCGAGGCAGCGGGCTCTACTAGTAGCTATGTTGTTCATCTCTCTCTCCCATGGTGTGATCTTTATGTGATCATGAGCTTTGTAATCTAGTTGAATATGTAGATTGATCTTCATCTGTTATGCTACTCAAGTGGTTTTGTTATCTCCGTAAACACTTTGATCACGGGGTAAAGGTGCTCCGTGTGGTTTAGCATGATATTTATATCTTGTGTTGGAAGATGAACCTATGAAATTGTGGCGTTTGTTGAGTACTAATTTATGGCGCTCGTAGTGACATTAGGGTGCCCTAGAGAGGGAATATAGACTTGAGGAGTGCTGTTAAATCCCTACGCAATGATTAGTGTTCATTATTCGACCGGAGAGTGGTTTGGAGTAGCATAGTGAAGAAATGATATTATATGCATTCAATTATGTTTTCAT
The DNA here is from genome assembly GCA_028641055.1 of Alopecurus myosuroides. Lineage (NCBI taxonomy): Eukaryota > Viridiplantae > Streptophyta > Magnoliopsida > Poales > Poaceae > Alopecurus > Alopecurus myosuroides. Next base: position 113,211,308 of record CM054059.1, on the reverse strand, counting down.
TGTTGAGAGTGTCCTCTAGTGAAAGTAGGAGCCCTGGGCCTTATTTCCAAGCATTGAAACACCGTTTCCCGCATGTTCTGCTACATGTTTGCTTGCTGCCATTTTAATTCAGATTGTTATTATCACTTATAATTATCCATACTACTTGTATTCTACTCTCTCTTCGCCGAACTAGTGCACCTATATACCTGACAAGTATATTCGGTGTGTTGGGGACAAAAGAGACTTCTTGTATCTTAATTGCAGGGTTGACTCAGAGGGATATCTTTGACCTCTACCTCCCCGAGTTTGGTAAACCTTGGGTGATCCACTTAAGGCAAACTTGTTGCTGTTCTACAAACCTCTTCACTTGGAGGCCCAACACTGTCTACAAGAATAGAAGCGTGCGTAGACATCACCGTCCTATGTAAACATGGTGTTTGATGCTATAATGTTTATCCTATGATCTATGTCATGTTTGTGTAGTTTATTTGTCTTTTGATTGCTTGGTTGAATGTCTTTGGTTCATTAGAGTTGTATGTTGATATGGTACTGTCCTTTGGTGTCCATTATATATGTGCGCGCTTGTATCAACACCATAGGGTTAGTAGTATGTGTAGAGGAAGGGGCGTAGTTCTGCCGGAGTGCAGAAACCTAAGGACTCAAACCGGTTAGTTGCACGCATGGGAGTAAGAGGACTATTAACTTAAGGCTATGGTTGAGTATTTTTACCTTAATGTATCTTATAGTAGTTACGGATATTTGCTAGAGTTCCAATCATAAGTACTTGCAATCATTGGATAGTGAGAGCTTGTTAACTTTGCCTCTCCCACATAGAAAACTGCATCGAAGACAATGAACCCGATATCTTCACTAACTAATTGTCAGACCCCGGACCCAGAGATATACATACTGTTATGTGCTCCTAGCCATGGACTCACAAGGGCTTCAGGGTTACCAGCCCCGGCCGCAACAAACAACGGCAGGCAGACCGGATTCATCGGCACGTAGTCCGGACCCCCGGTCTACTACTCCTTGTATCCATGCTAGTCATAACCAATGATGCATACCCAATCGTCCACGAGTCGGATGAAACTGAAGGAATGGGACCAAAGTTATACAGAGCTGCTATGTGTCCAGAAAGTGCAACAACAATCGAGGGTTACTGGGGTTACCTCGCCCCAGGCCGATCACATCGACAGGCGGGCTCGGACATGGATCATCGGCTCCACAACCCCTCGACTGCGACAACTATGCATGCATAGCCAAAACTGTATAACCATGAGCTCGAAACCAACAACCGACCAAAGCAGTACTCTAAACATGAAGCTTTATTAAACATGTGTTACTAGAGTATAGCTTACAAACAGAGGTCACACGACCCAACATTACATCAGACAACGGAAGGCGAATTATGTTGCTAATAAACAAGAACCAAAAAGGCCTAAGAGGCCGCAACATAAGGCGACGTCCCAGCCCATAGATTCCAGGCTGCTACCTAGGGACCCCGAACTACTCGTCGATGTCCACGTTGAATCACCACCGATGTGAGATCTTCTCCTCAACCAAAATTAAGCAAACCTGAGTACGGGAGGTACTCAACAAGGCTTAGTTAACCTATTATATATCTGCTATCTTTAGAAAGGTTTTATGAAGGTTATTTGCGTAAAGCCATCTTTGTTTTCCAAGTTGAGGAAGAAACAACACGTCTCAGAGAGTATTTTGAAAACAGATGAGAAATCTACTCAACTACTGATATCATCATCTTTTAATCCACCGAAACATTTCAGCACCTCGTGCTTCAAAGATCACCTCCTCCAATTGTTCCACACTATCTCATTCTACAAGGTAGCCCCTCTCGGCATCTCCGAGGAGGCATCCTTCATTCGTTATCAACAAGTTTTAATCATTCCGTTTAAGTTATCTATGATCACAGAATCCGTCACCAAGTCGTCCTTAACCGCGGACACGGCTTTTCGAAAAGATTTAACCCTGCAGGGGTGTAAAACTTTACCCACACGTACCAACTGACTCTTAGTGCCACATGATTAGCACTAGCCAGGGAAGTGCCGGCAGAGGGTGGTCGATTCCCAGCCTTTACCTTGTCGAACCATATCCATGAGTCAACCCAAACAGGGCCACCCCGTCAACAGGGAGTTGGCCACCTCCTGACGGCACCTGTTATGTGAGTCGGGAACAAGATCCGTGTACGTCCATCACTTGTCCCGGTCACGACCTAATTTTCTCCAAAACGTTTTCCAACACACACGCAGATGGAAATCTCAAACTACGTGGCTCATGGATAAGGTTAAACAAGTTAGTCAGCCGGGCGGGGTTCATCGGCCCACGTGTGGCTGTACGCTCAGTCTTGGCTCGAAGGCGAGAACTCGCTCCTAGGGGCATGAACATGACAAAACGCCACAACCCATTGTGGCCTCACATCCATGCCGTGATTAGTCAAGTTATCAAAGGTAATTCAAATCATAAACACCTGACATAGTAGATTCACGCATTGACCAGATTCATCAACTAGGCATGGCTAAGCAAGACTCACAAGGTTTAGCGAATCGCGCAAAAACAAATCTATAGCTGCTAGGAGCAGTGGATCAGGATATCTAGGTTATGCAATATATAGGAGAACTCTATCTACTGACATCAAATAGTTTTGAACCGAATGCAAAGTACGAGATTCAAATCACTTTGAAATCATATATGAGCAGATAAGAGGTTATACTTGCCTTGGTTAAGAAAACCATATAAATATCTTCTGGAATAAGTGCTTGACTTGTCGGTTAAGATCAAGTATTCGTCATTTGGACAACTGGCCTTCTCTTCGGAGTCACGTTCTACCGAGGGGGGAAACAACACCGAAACAAAGAAGAACAACAATCAACATGGCATCGATGCAATGCGCAATATGTATGCATGAGCAAGTTAATGCAATGAAATAAAGCCCTAAACATGCTCGATGAGTTTCTAGGGTTCGTATGTCAGTTATGCAATTTTACTGAAATCGACACGAAATAGACCCCGGAGGGGTACTTCGGCCAATTAAGAGGTGAGTACCATTTTAAAAGCTCAAATGGGTTTGAAAACATCATAACTAGATTGTACTTGTAATTTTGAGCAATTTGGTATATAACTTCTAATTTTCTAATTTTAGTGAATAAAAACTTATTTTTCTATTTTTAAATGATTAAACAGCATTAAATAAAGGCCAAAAATGAAGTGTGTCAAACATTTATGAAAGTGACATTTTTGGGTAGCTTACATTTTTATGAACATTACCATGTTTTTACTTTATTTTTCTGATTAACAGAAATAAAGATATTAATTTTACAAGTTTTATTTCTTTTCTGGAAATAGGAAAAACAGGATTGTGACGTTCTGATGATGTCATGATGACGTCATGATGGCCACAGAGGCTCTGCCGGCGAGCAATTCGCTCGAACCAGCTCGAATTTGACCGTGGGGTGCGGTTCAATCGATTGAGGGGCTCAACGCGAGCCATTAGGTAGCGGCGCCGCTCGCTTAGGGTCGCCGGAATGCGGCCGACGACGAGCTTCTGCGGCGGCCCGAGGTGAGGTACGGCGAACGAGCACACCGGAGGGAGAGGAAGGGGATGGAGGGGTGCCTGAGCACCATGGACTCACCACGAGGGCGATGGTGAGCTCGGGGAGGCCGGAGGGGCGCCAACGGCGGCGAATCGCGGCGGCGGCGCTCGGCCGGCCGTGAGGGAGAAGAGGACGGCGGCGGCGATTTAGTGCACTTCGGCTTGATTCCAACGGCCAGGAGGTAGAGGGGAGGACGACCATGCAGATGGCGCCCACGGAGTAGCTCGGGAGAGGCGGCAACGACGACTCGCAACGACGGCGGCCCGAGCTAGGGTTTGGTCTTCGGCAGGAATTACAGAGAGAGAGGGAGAGGATGACGGCGAGTGAGAGCGAGAGGAGGTCGCACGGCGTCGACCTGGAGGCCTCATCCGCTCGCAGCACGGACCGTGGCATCGAACGGACGATCAGGGGAGCTCCACCGAGCTGCTCCCGACTGGAGGTAGAAGACAAAGGGGGTTCTTCCCCATACCCCCCTGAACTTTCAGAAAACCACAAAGAGGTCCCTTTTCCATTAAAAACAGAACAAGAACAAAGTTTTGAGGGCCTTTTTGGAAGAATAAAATTTGGCAAAAATTATCTTTGGAAAGCTCATGAAATTTCCAACAACACCATGTGTTAATTTGGTGTAATTGAAATATTTTTCAGAACAAGATTTTGGGAACCAAAATAAGTACTTTTTGTGAGATTTTTCTGAAACCTTTTAAATGCACAATTTAAATTGGTTTAAATTGGTTTCAAATTTTGTTTCCATGCATGTATAGGATGAACACACACCACACACCCTAGTTTAGCAAAAATTGGAATGTTACAAATCTACCCCCCTTACAAGAATCTCGTCCCGAGATTCCCGAAGGAGAAGAAAAAAGGAACACCGGTTTTGAACGAACTTCTCGAACCTTACGATTCTCTTGTTGAAGAGGTTGATCCGTAGCATCTTGAAGTATTAAACGGATACACCTTAGGTAAGAGGGAAACTCTTAGGAAATGATCTTCACGAAGATCGAGTATCTCATGAGTAACTCATGACAAGAATGTTCGTAAAGAACTTTTGAGTTAACAGGCATGAAACACATCAAGATAACGGAGGGAATAAAAGATGGTTTCAGGTTTACGGACGATGGTTCTTGAAAGGATTTGGAATATGAGCTTTGCACAAGACGTTAAATCCTTTTGGAAAAGAAAGGTTGAACAACTTTTGATATCGAGGTTTCTTCAAACAGATTACCAAGATGGAAAGGATTGTCTTGGATACCAAAACATAATATCCACATACGAGGGAGAACACGAGAAAACACTGTAATTCGTGCGTCAGAGAAAATTTTGATACAAGATCATGTTCACTCTTCAGAGTGGACACGAAAGATGAGGGAACTTTCATTCCGTTAAAGTCTATCGAAAACTTGGTCAAAGATCGGGATGTTACTTCACGACAGAAAAGGAGTAACCAAAAGATGTTGGGAAACCGTAATGAAGAAGGTATTCTTGGTCATACCATAAGGATGGTTAACCAATGGGGATTGAAACACCGGAATGAATATGAAATCTCTTTCCTATTGTGGTTTTGACGTAGCAATATGTTTACCACATGGTTAAGATCCCATGGCTGAAGTGACTGACAAATTCACACAATGTGTGAGATGAACAGAACTTCAGGTAAAAACCACTTGAAAAGGGGAACTGATCAAGGACAGTTACAAAACACCACGAGATGGTTCTCACGATGAACTTGTTTCCATTAAGACGAAGGTTTTGGAGGTTCAACAGAGAGATATTGGAAAGATCAACTTCCAAGTTACCCTTGATGTTTTAAATACCGACATCAGGCTCATGAAAAGCCTTCTATAGGTCATCAAGTGAAAGTGAAACTTTGGTTCGGAGGGACGGTGAGGGAAACTTGTTAGAATGAACCACACAAGAATTCTCACGGATAGTGGTTGTTCTTACGGATTCGAAGAGATATGACATTAGGCCTTCCGGCTAATTGTGTCAACCACAACATCAACCATGCCGGATCTTAAAATAGACCTAATTCAATACCCTTGAGGAAACACCAACCGTCTTGGCTGCTTGATATTCAGCTCTGGTTAGTGGGTTGGATAACTCAGACTCAACATGTTTGACCAAAGAGGTTGCTCCGGTTACCAACGAGACACATATGCTAGATTCTCAAGATATGGACTATGATGTCAAGCTCAAGAAGATGAGCAGGATTGTTAAACTCATGTATTAGCAACTTGCGAAAGACGGTTGCACCTACATGGACTTACTTGCAATGAAACACATCGGAGTCCTGGTTGGGAAGATGATAACAAATATGACGAAGTTCTTGGACTTCTTCTCTTTCACGGATAATCAGTCGGTGGCTTAGCGTGGATACAACTTAATCAAGGAGTGGAGGTAACAACCTATCCTCTCAAGAGTAGTCCACACATGCATGACCGACTGGAGATTATTCCCGAGGGAACAATGGAACTATACTCGGATCCACGGCGACAACTTTCACCAAGAGCACATGGACCGGAGTAAGTCACTTCGAACATCGAGAGCACAACTTCGTGATAACACAAAGATGGTTCTCAAAAGTTTCCAACATTAGTGCCAAGTGTTCAACATGAACCTCTTGCAACTCGGAGAAAATAGGGATGTCATCGATGGGCTCGACAACACCTTATCACGATACTCCAAGCAGAGGGATTCATATGATATATAAACAAGGCAAAATATTGGTCAGACCAGAGGACATGAAGGTGTACTCGGCAGAACACCATGAGTGAAAACACCGTCAAGATAGTCCTTGAATCTTTTCTCGATTTGACGATATTCGAAATCAAATCAAGAGGTAGAGTGATAGCTTTTCCACAAAGGAGGTACTATCCTGCTTCAACAGGAGGAAAACTAGATATCCCTTAACAAAGGAACAAGTTAGGATGAGCTTTTGTCTTTCAACTCTCCAAGTTATTGTTTAAGCTCAACCGACTAGTCCAGGATATCCAGCGAAGTTTCTTGGAGAAAGGAGTAGTTCAAATTACCCCTTATTTACACATTACGGTCAGGTGATAAACCTGGTGATACTTCTGGGAAGACAACTAGAATATCACGAACCACCGGTATGCCTTGGAGTTCGAAAGGAATTTTGCTTTTCAAAACAATCGATATGATCTTGAGAGCTTCAGCATGAACCTAACTCTCTGACCAAGAAGGTGCATCAGAATGAACGGATTTGGTAACACGATCAACTTTATATAGAGACCGGGTGACCAATAGTGCTAAGAAGGATACATATGGTTCTTAGATTTTTTTGAAGCAATAAGAATTGCTAGGAATATCTGATGCATACATCGGTACTCACTCAACCTTCTCGAGCATTTCAGGCTTGGAGGAAGAGTGAGTGGAATCATGTAGGAGTATCACTTCATCAATAATGACATGAAACTCAGCACAGCCTCTGGATATGAAAGAGTGTGATACTCGAAGGTGGAACCGAACAGAAGCTAATGAAACTTCTTTAATCTGCGGATTACAAAAATTTGACCTGGTCCTAGAGATGAACGAGGTACTGGAGTTTGTTTCTCCTAACATTCCAAGGTGGAATGTTTTGACGGAAAACAAGAGCAAATGCACTGGAAGAATCCAACACTCATATGTAACTTGGTTTCAAAACAACGGATGGATATTTGAGTGCAACTGGAAGGTAGGAACATGCTCCGGAGAATCCAGAGATCATGTGAAATGCACATGGTGGTACTCATTTGTAAAACCCATGCAAAAGAGTTGGTATAACTAAAATAAGAACGAAGAGGTGGAATTCAGGATGATCACTCTTGCGGTGATCCCTTTTGGTTCCAGTAGAGAGCCTATGGCTATGAGAGTTGGAATTGCCTAGCCATCCTGAGGTAGAACAGATTTCTCAGGATCCAAAGAAACGGAACTTGGGTTAAAGGTCAGCATCCTGTACTGATAGCGTGAGCATCACATGGTTATGAAACCACATGACTCAACTCACCGCAATTTAGCACATTCCGGGACCTTCGGTTCAAGTCCAAGGTTGAAAACTCAACGAAAGGAGTAACTACTATTCAAGTGCCTTAGGACACTACCAGTAGCAATCACGAGGTGACTTTCAAAAGCCAAACATAACTCCGGAAGAATTGGAGTGGAGGATAAAGGGTACATTCGAGATGGAAGGAAATCTCGAGGTTCAGGATTTGAAACTCTAGAACATGATGATGTGGAATCCATACAACTTTGAGAGATTATGAATGGAAGGAAATCTCCCAGTTTAAGAGATAACGGAACATGGAACACACACGACTCTAGAAACTGAACACTAGGTCAACTTGGGTAGCAAACGTCATTGCCGAAGAAGGCATCTAGGTTTTGAATGACTAGAAGAGATAGCAAAACCTTTTTAAATCAAAACAGGTAAGGTGACTCAGAGTTAGAGCGATACCAGATACGGACACTACTAGGAAAATGGGCATCAGTGGCGCACCATTTTAGGAATCAGTGGCGCACCATGGTGCGCCACTACTATTGCGCCACTGATTCCCACTGATTCTCCAGGGAATCAGTGGCGCACCAATATGATGCGCCACTGATTCCTCAATGTTGTGCCACTGATTCTCTGGGGAATCAGTGGCGCATGACTTTGGTGCGCCACTGATTCTCTAGAGTATGCATGCACTTTAGGGAATCAGTGGCTCACCAGACTGATGCGCCACTGATGCTCTGTGTCACTGATTCCTTTTTAATGTGCCACTGATTCCCTTGGGGATGCGCCACTGATTCTTACATACGTTTACGCAGTTTTGTTTGTACACGTATTTATACTGGTATGTATACATGTATTTATACAGGTTATACAATTCAGATATCAGATTGCAAAATAGTATAAATAGACAAAGATGATCATTGTCGCAATCTAGTTCATCATCTCACTCAGCTAAAACCCGAAATAGTGACAAGTTTGGAAATATTACAAGTTCATCAACACATAGTCTAGCTAGCTAGTAGCAAGTCGTCCATCACAAGTTCATCGATCTCATCACATTACACATTAAGTAGGTGACAATCACCTATACTATAAACAGAAGAAATAGATTAGAACCACGGTCCCGGCGGCAAGCAAGACAACAAAGGTCTTCATCCGGTTCCTGTTCCTCCGATCGCGTTCCTCTAGCTTGTGCTTCATCCACCGAGCCTCCGCCTCCGCTATAGTATTGTAGCTTTTGTAAGAGTTGCCACTGAACCTCGTCACTTGCTTGTGACACTGCTCCCAATGGGCATAGACCCCTGGAACCCTACCCCTAAAGACCACGTAAACCCTCGGCATCTGCAAAACATGAGATATAGCATTAGTCAATGTTCTTGAAAAAAAGACCAATGTAAACAAGTTAGCGTAGCTAGCTAGGGATAAAGTATAATGACATCTCGGTAATTAGGAAACACCTCAAGACTTATTAACAGGAGGTATGATGCCATCTTTTGACAACATCGTCCACGGCCTATATAGTCACCATGCATCTCTAGGCGACCGTCTATGTCTCTGTTAGGCGGTTGAATGACGGTGTAGAAGATCCCCCCTTTGTGTAGATATCGTGAACGATGATTGAAAGGAACTGAAGTCGGGAGCAACGAACTTGTGGCCACTCAACCTCATTTTTTGGTACTGGTTTAATTCGATAGCGTCTCTGTTAGGGATAAGTAACTTTTTCTTTTCTTTTTGGCTTACTTAGGTGTCAATCCATGGATGCTAACTTGTTGTACGTATCCAACAACAATTTCATAGGGCTAAAGAAATAATAAACAAATTCATAAGCCGCGACTTTCACCGACCAAATAGTGCTCTCTCCTAGCGAAATTCTCAACACTGGCACCACACAACTAACACCATATGATAACGATGTAGCAGATAATATTTCAGACCAAGAGAATAAGTGAAGAAGGTTCCAAACAAGTATTCATAGAGAAGCTTGGTTGTGGACAACATGCAAGTATGTCTACAGGTTATCTTATCATTACAAGCTAGGCTAGAAGATGTAGACAACAAACCATGGCATGGAATTTCGAATTTGCATGTGTAGGCTTTGAATATGAACATAGTTACTTGCAGCAGCAACAACAAATATAGAACAGGCCGTGAACCAAGGTACAACCGGCGCACTCAGTCGTAAGAAGCAGTGGATTTTTTCTTCAGCTGGGCAAGATGAGCATGGTCCATGTGTGCATGCATATCAATAAAGGATCGGGGCATGGTGTGTACGTGTTGTATCTAAAAATGCAGTCAACATTATAGTGTGACACAAGAAACAGCGCAAGATGCTGCTGCATTTCAATCAAGGGTCATAAACACATTACGAACAAGCCTGAAGACATATACTCATGGCAGTAAAAACTGAATATTTCTTGATTTGGAGTTGGACTTGGACTTGAAGCTGAGCTGACTAGGAAGAGGAATGGAGGTCGGTGGCAACTTACAGTCAGGCGGTCAGCAGCAGCCCATCGTTGTCGTCGGAGCAGAGCAAGTAGCCTTGTCACGGCGGCAGAGCATCTGCATCCTCGTCCGCGGACCATGCCTTGGAGACACCATACTAGCTGCAGGGGTCGACATCCTCTGGTTGGTCAGCCTCCCCGCCATGGCGTTGAAGGCCAGCTTCAGCTCCAGCAGTGCCTCCCTGAGCCCCTCCATCCATCAATCTCCTCGTGGTCCCCGACCACGCCATGCCGTGATGAGGAGCTGCTACGGGGACGAGGGCCAATGGAAGCCTCATTCGCCTCACCGCCGACGGCCTCCTAGACATCCCAGTTCCGTCGGCATCGTTCCTTCCTGCAAAATAAAGTAATGAGAAAGAAAGGTTAGGAGAAGCACAAGCATTGTACGTGATAGAGCTCATAAGAACATATGTAATTCATCTTAATATATCATTCAAAGATGGTTGCTGCTGACTGTGCTTAGTCTAAACATATATAAATCTTTAGTGGACATAGGAAACTCTACCATAAATAAATCAGATTAAGGGGGCATTAAGCTGCATTAAGCTTCTAGTTTAGTGTGACACTAGATTATGAGGAAATAAACAAGAGCCTTATTTTCGCTACATACTAGATACTACAAGACCCTAGTTGCAACATTAGGAGCAGAGGAAAAAAGCAGTTTTATGTTGGTCGCATAAACTAGTACTGGGGTTGAAAGATGACTCGAAAACTAATGGGAAGACAACCACATCAACATGGTTTCGGTCCAGCCTTGTACTATGATTAGTGAAATTCATTGCTGGCGACACGACAAGTAGCGGGCAAGGTGAAGAGAAGCACAAGTGTGAAGTGTGAGCTAAGCTAGTAGTAAATCAAGGCATCATATACGTGAGAACTGCTAAATATGACTGGCAGCAGCTCTAGAGTATATTAAAACGTGTTGTCTCATGTGTTGACCTGAGAAAATACAAATTTGCATAGCAAAAACTCTCCTCTTCCCAATGCATATGCTCCTAGCGTTTGGCAAGTAGATGAGCGTCTTCCATTGATCAAGCATGGATACGGAAGCAACATGTGAGAGAGCCTGGAGAGATTACCTAGCTGACGCTTCATCAGCAAGTATCCCATTCACGGTACCTCTACCTCCTAGAAGTGCAGGTGCAGCAGCAGCAGCAGCTCGTCCTGTCGTCCTACAGGTAGCCAGCGTCGTGACCAGAGGGATTCCGCCAAGTCGCCGGCGGTGCCGGAGCCAAAAACGGTGGTGGAGCGGTGGTCGTACTGCTCGATGGACGCGACCAGGCTTACTCCTTGGGCTGCTCGAGAAAAAGGCGAATTTCGTAGTGAGATTGAGATGCGGATTTGGATTTGGGGTTGGGACAGAGCGTGAGCGTGTACTTTGAGGTAGGCCGGCTCTGTAGACGGCCGCCTAATCTGAGGAGCGTGATTGGGGAGGGTCCTCTTGGGAGGAGGAGGCGAGGAAGGAGGGCGTCCCCTCGGCACCAAATCTCGCACGCCGGCGAGCGATACAGCCGCGACGGCCTGGTTCCTAGGCGAATGCCACCCGCGGGCGCGTCGCCATGGACGCCAAAGGTCGAGCTTGGGATAGGGATTATTGTGGGGGCGCAGTTTGGTGGTTCTAGGAGGTGGAATCGGAAGGGAGAGGAGGAGGATCCGGGGATGAGATCTGCAACGCTCTCTCCAGGGATCCCGCGACCACGCGGGTCAGCGGGTGTTCTTGGTGGCTGCATAGAATGAGAGAAGGGGATCGAGGGATCGACAGTGAGGCATCCCCCTTCCCTGGACGAATCCGTGGCGTATCGGAGGCGCGTGCGCCACATATCCTAAACAGAAATGATATGCTAAATAAACAGAATCAGTGGCGCATCTCCTAATAGGACGCCACTGATGCTAATGGGCATACATGGTATATGGAATCAGTGGCGCACCACTAGACGGTGTGCCATTGATGCTCCATAGAATCAGTGGCGCACCGGCTAGTGGTGCTCCACTGATTCTATTACATATACATGGGTGCCAGGTATCAGTGGCGCACCAGTGTGTGGTGCGCCATTGATGCTATGACAATCAGTGGCGCACGGCTACATGGTGCGCCACTGATGCCTGGACATGTTTCCTCTCAACCACATCAGTGGCGCACGGCTACATGGTGCGCCACTGATGCTAAGTCACCTATAGCCATTTTTCTAGTAGTGGGAGTAAAAAGAATCCTAAGAAGGGTTTTCACAATCATTTGAAGTTTTCAAATAGTTTTCACAAACACTAGACTCGACATCGACCAAGCAGTAAGGTTTTCCTACAGGCAGTCCTGCTCTGATACCATGACTTGTCAGACCCTGGATCCAGAGATATACATACTGTTATGTGCTCCTAGCCATGGACTCACAAGGGCTTCAGGGTTACCAGCCCCGACCGCAACAAACAACGGCAGGCAGACCGGATTCATCGGCACGTAGTCTGGACCCCCGGTCTACTACTCCTTGTATCCATGCTAGTCATAACCAGTGATGCATACCCAAGCGTCCACGAGTCGGATGAAACTGAAGGAACGGGACCAAAGTTATACAGAGCTGCTATGTGTCCAGAAAGTGCAACAACAATCGAGGGTTACTGGGGTTACCTCGCCCCAGGCCGATCACATCGACAGGCGGGCTCGGACATGGATCATCGGCTCCACAACCCCTCGACTGCGACAACTATGCAGGCATAGCCAAAACTGTATAACCATGAGCTCGAAACCAGCAACCGATCAAAGCAGTACTCTAAACATGAAGCTTTATTAAACATGTGTTACTAGAGTATGGCTTACAAACAGAGGTCACACGACCCAACATTACATCAGACAACGGAAGGCGAATTATGTTGCTAATCAACAAGAACCAAAAAGGCCTAAGAGGCCGCAACATAATGCGACGTCCCAGCCCATAGATTCCAGGCTGCTACCTGGGAACCCCGAACTACTCGTCGATGTCCACGTTGAATCACCACCGATGTGAGATCTTCTCCTGAACCAAAATTAAGCAAACCTGAGTACGGGAGGTACTCAACAAGGCTTAGTTAACCTATTATATATCTGCTATCTTCAGAAAGGTTTTATGAAGGTTATTTGCGTAAAGCCATCTTTGTTTTCCAAGTTGAGGAAGAAACAACACGACTCACAGAGTATTTTGAAAACAGATGAGAAAGCTACTCAACTACTGATATCATCATGTTTTAATCCACCAAAACATTTCAGCACCTTGTGCTTCAAAGATCACCTCCTCCAATTGTTCCACACTATCTCATGCTACAAGGTAACCCCTCTCGGCATCTCCGAGGAGGCATCCTTCATTCGTTATCAACAAGTTTTAATCATTCCGTTTAAGTTATCTATGATCACAGAATCCGTCACCAAGTCGTCCTTAACCGCGGACACGGCTTTTCGAAAAGATTTAACCCTGCAGGGGTGTACAACTTTACCCACACGTACCAACCGACTCTTAGTGCCACATGATTAGCACTAGCCCGGGAAGTGCCGGCAGAGGGTGGTCGATTCCCAGCCTTTACCTTGTCGAACCATATCCATGAGTCAACCCAAACAGGGCCACCCCGTCAACAGGGAGTTGGCCACCTCCTGACGACACCTGTTCTGTGAGTCGGGAACAAGATCCGTGTACGTCCATCACTTGTCCCGGTCACGACCTAATTTTCTCCAAACCGTTTTCCAACACACACACAGATAGAAATCTCAAACTACGTGGCTCATGGATAAGGTTAAACAAGTTAGTCAGCCGGGCGGGGTTCATCGGCCCACGTGTGGTTGTACGCTCAGTCTTGGCTCGAAGGCGAGAACTCGCTCCTAGGGGCATGAACAGGACAAAACGCCACAACCCATTGTGGCCTCACATTTATGCCGTGATTAGTACAGTTATCAAAGGTAATTCAAATCATAAACACCTGACATAGTAGATTCACGCATTGACCAGATTCATCAACTAGGCATGGCTAAGCTAGACTCACAAGGTTTAGCGAATCGCGCACAAACAAACCTATAGCTGCTAGGAGCAGTGGATCAGGATATCTAGGCTATGCAATATATAGGAGAACTCTATCTACTGACATCAAATAATTTTGAACCGAATGCAAAGTACGAGATTCAAATCACTTTGAAATCATATATGAGCAGATAAGAGGTTATGCTTGCCTTGGTTAAGAAAACCGTATAAATATCTTCTGGAATAAGTGCTTGACTTGTCGGTTAAGATCAAGTATTCGTCATTTGGACAGCTGGCCTTCTCTTCGGAGTCACGTTCTACCGAGGGAGAAACAACACCGAAACAAAGAAGAACAACAATCAACATGGCATCGATGCAATGCGCAATATGTATGCATGAGCAAGTTAATGCAATGAAATAAAGCCCTAAACATGCTCGATGAGTTGCTAGGGTTCGTATGTCACTTATGCAATTTTACTGAAATCGACACGAAATAGACCCCGGAGGGGTACTTCGGCCAATTAAGAGGTGAGTACCATTTTAAAAGCTCAAATGGGTTTGAAAACATCATAACTAGATTGTATTTGTCATTTTGAGCAATTTGGTATATAACTTCTAATTTTCTAATTTTAGTGAATAAAAACTTATTTTTCTATTTTTAAATGATTAAACATCATTAAATAAAGGCCAAAAATGAAGTGCGTCAAACATTTATGAAAGTGACATTTTTGGGTAGCTTACATTTTTATGAACATTACCATGTTTTTACTTTATTTTTCTGATTAACAGAAATGAAGATATTAATTTTACAAGTTTTATTTCTTTTCTGGAAATAGGAAAAACACGATTGTGACGTTCTGATGACGTCATGATGACGTCATGATGGCCACAGAGGCTCTGCCGGCGAGCAATTCGCTCGAACGAGCTCGAATTGGACCACGGGGTGCGGTTCAATCGATGGAGGGGCTCAAGGCGAGCCATTAGGTAGCGGCGCCGCTCGCTTAGGGTCGCCGGAATGCGGCCGACGGCGAGCTTCTGCGGCGGCCCGAGGTGAGGTACGGCGAACGAGCACACCGGAGGGAGAGGAAGGGGATGGAGGGGTGCCTGAGCACTGTGGACTCACCACGAGGGCGATGGTGAGCTCGGGGAGGCCGGAGGGGCGCCAACGGCGGCGAATCGCGGCGGCGGCGCTCGGCCGGCCGTGAGGGAGAAGAGGACGGCGGCGGCGATTTAGTGCACTTCGGCTTGATTCCAACGGCCAGGAGGTAGTGGGGAGGACGACCGTGCAGATGGCACCCACGGAGTAGCTCGGGAGAGGCGGCAACGACGGCGCGCAACGACGGCGGCCCGAGCTAGGGTTTGGTCTTCGGCAGGAATTACAGAGAGAGAGGGACAGGATGACGAGTAGTGAGAGCGAGAGGAGGTCGCACGGCGTCGACCTGGAGGCCTCATCCGCTCGCAGCGCGGATCGTGGCATCGAACGGACGATCAGGGGAGCTCCACCGAGCTGCTCCCGACCGGAGGTAGAAGACAAAGGGGGTTCTTCCCCATAACCCCCTGAACTTTCAGAAAACCATAAAGAGGTCCCTTTTCCATTAAAAACATAACAAGAACAAATTTTTGAGGGCCTTTTTGAAAGAATAAAATTTGGCAAAAATTATCTTTGGAAAGCTCATGAAATTTCCAACAACACCATGTGTTACTTTGGTGTAATTGAAATATTTTTCAGAACAAGATTTTGGGAACCAAAATAAGTACTTTTTGTGAGATTTTTTTGAAACCATTTAAATGCACAATTTAAATTGGTTTAAATTGGTTTCAAATTTTGTTTCCATGCATGTATAGGATGAACACACACCACACACCCTAGTTTAGCAAAAATTGGGATGTTACACTAATCTTGGACAAAACCACCACAATTACGACCACTTTTCCACACTAATGGTACTGTTAGTTTATGGTTACTTAGTATATTTTAGTGTTGTAGCACTAACATTTACTTTCTTGTATTTATTATCTTGCAAAGCTATCTCTCATATCCGTATTATTTCTCTAGTTTTATTTCCTAGAGAATGCAAACGTTTAGTGTGTGTAGAGTTGTATCAGTGGTCGATTGAACTTGAGAGAATATTTATCCTACCTTCAGCTCCTCGTTGGGTTCGACACTCTTACTTATCAAAAAGGCTGCACACGATCCCCTATACTTGTGGGATATCAGTGATCCGGTAGGCTTTCGAGTATAGGAACTGATTAGGCGCTGGTGGATTCGACGGCTAACAGGGGGCACAATTTACCCAGGTTCGGGGCCCTCGTAGAGGTAATACCCTTACTCCTGGTTTTATGATTACAATGGTGGGCACGTAGATCGAGATATTGATCTCGAGAGGCGGCTCCTATGATGTGAAGTCTAGATTGGATGATCCCTCCAGGTGGTTCTCCCAGCCTTTATATAGGAGGCTGGGTCTCAAACCCGTACCCGGGTGGGTTACAGAACCCTAGCTGTAGTCGGTAAGTTTCTTCCATCTTGACCCACAAGTCTTGTGTGTGCGCCGTAGCAGGGCCTTCTAGAACAATAGGGTGGTTCCTCATGCTGGGCTTTAGTGTTGGGCCTTAGACCAGGTAGGCTCATCTAAGGGACTCGGGAGTCATCCCCACGTTAGTAACCCTCGAGTGTTTGTTCGACTGTAAAGAGTCGAGTACGACTCAAGACTTTTTTTAGAATCTTGCGGCTGAAAAGCCAGGTTTTAACTTGAAGATGTGAACCTTGTATGGATAATACTCGAGTATCGAGCGATAAATGCGCCATGCGTTGGCTTTTTTCACAGAAGGATGCGACTCAGTTGCTTGGCTCACCCGACGGATCAGGGCCAATTAATTTCACTCGAGCAAAAACAGGTCTGGCCTACACAAACTCGAGACCTCCAATTCAAATCCGGTTAGATGATCATTGCGACTGGGCCGTGGAGGCCTTATCGGGTCAAATTTAACCTTAAAAGACGAACTCGGCGCATCCGCTAGGATTTTTCTTCGTGTTGTTGACACGGAAAATAATTGGCGGACGCATCTTGAGTGCGATTCCAGACCCCCAGGACAGATCCTTGGGTCTTACCTTCACACTCGATGAATGCGGCATCCAGATGTGCCAAGATGAATGAACGACCCGGGGTTTGTTGTGTGATGTGTTCATAAATCGTAATCACAAGTTATGATGTCGGATGGGATCTAATTACATTGAAGATTCAATGTGATAAGTTAATCATATTGATGAAGTGGAATAGATGAAACAATTGAAGTTTCAATATTTTATAAAAGTCGGTGGGAATTTTTGAATAAAAAACTGAAATCAAAGAAATTTGATTGAAGTAGATAATGACTTAATAGAAATTATAACATGGATTGACAAAGAATATTTTCTTAGTCAATAATTACTCATGATGAATTTTGAGAGATTCAAAATTATCGTGATAATAAAATCTTTGTGAAACAAGTATTTGAGCAATGTTATAATTGTGTAATGTCTTTGTGTGATAGCATGAAACGAAAAATAATTCTCAACCCGCTAAAAAAATTATTTTGTTTGTTTGCTTAAGTTGGGACTATGTCATTAATTAACTTAGAGTTATTTTAATGATAAGTTCCTCGTAACCAATATTGCTCAAGCATGAATCATAATTGATTAAAAGGTTTTGCGTAAAACCAATAAATTTATTGGCAGTAAATTTCTAGTTTTTACTCCATTTGTTTTAAACACAATGGATTAAGGAGAAATATGACTTTCATGAAAGATATGTAGAAATTATATTAAGTTGGGATTGTGATTCTTTGGAGAAGGATTGAATGAAAGGGGAAACATGCAAATGTTTCCAATTCATCACCTTGTCGAGGAATTTATGTATGAGATACATAAAGTTTAAACTTAATATTTGAATAAAGTTCATACGAGGAATTTGATGTAATATTCGATTTTCGAAATATTTATCAATT
Source organism: Alopecurus myosuroides (assembly GCA_028641055.1). Taxonomy (NCBI): domain Eukaryota; kingdom Viridiplantae; phylum Streptophyta; class Magnoliopsida; order Poales; family Poaceae; genus Alopecurus; species Alopecurus myosuroides. The sequence goes on along the minus strand of CM054059.1, from coordinate 113,193,265 downwards.
TTCCAACATAATGACCACAATGTGCAAAACACAATAAACAAGATAATACATCCATGTTAGAAGAATATATTCATTTTGACTCCAAGATTTTATCTTGAGAGTAAGTTGGAGTGATTTTATAAATCACAAGCAAAATGAATGTTTTCACAGGAAAAATAGATATGAATATTTTATATTCATATAGCTAGTATTGATAAAATTGTTTTATAAAGTACGAATAAATGATAATGCTGGGATAAAAAACTTATCATATCAATTGCTTGGTACTGTTATTGGATCAACTAGTAAATTATTTTGCTAAGTGTAATTCATTTTTTATTATTGAAGTAATAAAAAACAATTACAAGTATGAGTATTAAGTGAGTCATTTTAATGAAACAAGAAGGTATTTCTTTTTCATTGTATAAAGCAAAGGGAACTAAAAGTCAGTGCAAGCTGATTATGAGCTTTTAATTTGGCTAAGCCCAATTAAGAGAAAGATACCTCGTGGAAAAGATTTAAAAAGGTTTTAAATGCAATATTAGAAAGTGTCTTATTAAGTTCAGGTTCTCTGAGATAGATTATGGAATTTAATAAACATGAATATAATGGGTGTGCTAAGTGTAATTCTGAAAGAAATTTCGAATTACATTGAGATAAAATTATTTCGTCTCAAAAGATGTAACACCTGGGGTGTTACCCTAATAGAGAGTTGTTTGTTTTCTTTTTTGCTTGCATCATATGCATAACATTGAATTGCACCATGTTTGCATCACAACTGAAAATTCAAATCAATTTAAACTTTCACCCCTTGCTCAAACTTTCCAATTTCAAACTTGCAAACTAAACCACTCATTTGTTTTTCAATAGTTTGAAATTGTTTTAATCAAATTGCCTGTTAACAAAATTTCCCCCTTTTGATAAAAAAAACCCTAATGGCAATTCAAAAATTCAAAGCAACTCAATCCTACTTATCATATTTTCCATGTGGGTTTAAAGATTAAAATTTGGCAAACAAATCAAATTCAATAATGTTGGTATAATTGATTGAACTTATTAAATACAATTTGTTTATTTCCAAAAAACTCCAACCCAAACACTATTTGAGAATCACCTAACAATTTAATATCACCTTAATAATTAAAGTTGTTGAAAGTAATTTTAAACTACCTTGTTGTTGTTGTGTTGCAAAATTAATAAAATTTATTTATCAAATAAATACCCCAAACTCTATGGGAAAAATTCACTTAACAACTTAAATCCAATTAAGCTTTCAACCTTGTGAAATAATGTTAGCTTTTGCTTTCTTTTCTGTTTTAAAAATTAATAAAAATAGTTCCTAACACAAACCCCAAATCCTTTCTCTCTCTCCCTCTTTGATCTCTTGCACAAAAAAAAAGAAGGAAAAGAAAAAGGAAATTCCCAAAAGGAGAGGGCAGCCCACCCCTTTCCCCTTTTCTCACCCTAGCCCACCTCTCTGGCCCACTAACTTCCCTGCGAGGAGATCATCCCCAACCTCCGTACAATCCCCCCTCCCTCTCTGTCGTTTTCTCTGCAGGAAAAGACTACAGCACCCCCCCACCTGCTCCTTCCCCCTCTACAAGAAGCTACCGAGGAGGCATCCAACCCTAAAACCTCTCTACTCCACGCCACCGCCGCCACCCGTTTCTCCTCGCTGCACCCCTTCTTCCCTCTCGTTACTTTTGCCTTCTCTGAAAAATACTGAACCTTTCCATCGCCGGAGAAGGAGGCGCACGGCGACGGGGCTTGAGCAGCGGCCAGGGACCGCTGACCGCGGGAATGGAAACCCCACCTCGTTCTCGTCGGGTTTGGTGAAGGAAGGGAGGCGGGAGAGTGCCCGGAGCGCCGCCGCCGTCGCCTCCAATCGCCGGCCACCTCCTGCCTCGCGACCTGCTCCCTGCGCCAACCTCCTGTCCGCCTGCTCGAGGTGAGGACCCCGTCGCCCCCTCGATCCTCCTCCCTCTCTCCTCCTCTCTACTCGCCAAGCGCCCCACAGCCCCCACGGCGCCCCCCCCCCCCGGCGAGCAGCCACCACCGACGGCCATGTTTCCGTCGTGGCACAGATGCGTTACCTGTTCGAGTTCAGTTTTGTGATTCAGTTAACATCCCGAGCCAACAGTACTTACCCCCCGAGTCCCTTTTCTGTCACAACTAGAGCAGTATCCCATCTGGTTCAGGTTCCTTGCGCAGCCAGGAGGTGGGGGGATCGAGTCCCCCCTCTCCCAATAAAAACAACCTTTTTATTTTCAAATGTTTTGGTCACAGCAACTTCACCAATTCACAACTAGGCCCTTGTAAATTAATTCTAAACCCCTGAAATTTATTTCCAAGTCCCTGGTTCATTAGAAAAATGGCAGATTTGCACTATATCTTGTAAATTGCATAAGAAAATAATTGTAACTCCAATTTTGACTTTTTAAATATGTTTTATGTCCCAAATTAAATTTTCTATCCAAATATGAAATTTGTTTACTGTTTTGAATATTTTAAATTGGTGCAATATTTGAAAACTTGTCAAATTCACATAAACTTGCAAAATTCATAACTTGTTCATACAAATTCCAAATTTCACAAACTAAATATGTTTTCCAATCAACTTTTCATGTACTTTCCAAATATAAATTTTGTTTGCTGTTTTGAATAATTTAAATTGCTGAAAACAACTGTTTCTTGTTTATTGCATTTAATATTGCCAAAATAATAACTTGCTCATTTTAAATCCAATTTCCACAAATGAAATATGTTTTCCATGCAAAATTAAACCACCTTTTCAAATATAAAATTTGTTTCATGTTTTGAATAATTAAAATTGGTTAAATGATTTAAACCTTGTTTAAATCATTTAATATTGTTAAATTCATAACTTGATCAAATCAAATTCTTTTGGGATATATAAAATATGTTTTCCAACCATAAAATTATAATCTTTTCAAATATGAATTTGGTTTAATGCTTTGAACAAATAAAAATTCAAATAAGTTCATGTTTGAATTAAATTCATTTAATTCTGGCTTAAACTTGTTTAATTCATAAATAATTTATTTGAAATCCTTTTTCAACAAGTGAAACATGTAATCCACCCAAAATCTTGTGTTCTTTTCAAATATAAACTTTGTTATCTATTTTGAACAATTTAAATTGATGAAAACAACAAATGCTTGTGTAACACCTTTAAGTAACCAAAATTGCATAGCTTAATAAATGAATTTCTAAACTTGGTAAACCTTATTTCTATTTGATTCTATTGTTGTTATTTTGTTGTTTTCCTCATCCATGCATCATGCTAATCCACCTTCACCTGTTGATTAGTTGGAAAACAAATCATCCAACCATAATTCATGGGCTTTTCATATGCAACTCAAATTGCATATGGGTCCATTTAAATCTGTTTATCATGTCAACTAGTTTATTTCTATGCATCAATTAAATTGTCATGCATCCATATCTTGATCATGCTGGATCTTTTGCCGTAGTAGTAATTGCTGCATCCGGTGTTTGTTCGAGGTTCATTGCTTCTTCCCGGATAGGACGTTGAGATGATGTGAGCAACGACAAGTTCTGCTACCTTGCGGGATCTCAGGCAAGTATACTCACTTGCTGCCAAATGGCTGCCTTTCATCACTTGTTACCGATACTTTCCGTTGTTCTGTTCTGCTAGCCTTAGTAGTAGTTGTTTCTGTTACGAACCTATCACATGAATCCTTTAACCCTGATATTGCCTCACCTCCACACCTATAACCATTGCTTGTGCCCGTGTCTTACTAGCATGCTTAGGTTGTTTTGCTCGAGTCTGTTACCCGTTACTTTTTGTTATTACTTCATTATGTTCTGGGGGCTCGTTGTTTAATCAATCAATCAATCATGCTACTGTTATTGTTAAATAATAATTTGATGATAAGGCACCGGCAGGAGGCCCTTGTGGTTTTGAGGCCTGCTAGTGTCGACCCTAATAGGAAAAGGGTCTTGTCTACTGATCCATGATGAGCGCACTACCCGCATGTGGGAAGCGAGTATGGACGCCCCCCTCAATTTGATTCGATTCGCATCTCGTCCAAATCGCCTCATTTAGTTCGGGCTTTCCATTTGCTGCATGCATGATCTTGCGAGCCCTTGGATCCCGGGTGGAACTTTCGTAGTCGGCATATAGGAGGACACGTTCTTAGAGTGCTATGAGGGTCCATTTTCTTCTGGGCTCGATTAGCCGTGCGCCTAAGGTGCTTTGGGCTTGATGCGAAGAAGAGTCGAGTTGTGTTGAGTACCTCGCTTGGTGGGTTAGCTCCCCATCTGGCGGGTTATTCTTACGTGTACGGCCAAATTGGTGCAACCCTGCAGGGATAATCTTCTCGAGAAGCCGTGTTTTCCGCGGTTATGGATTACTTGGTGAAAGTACTGGCTAACAAGTACTCAGGACAACTTAAACCTAATGATTAACAACCTTTCACCCAATGATTAACAACTTGACTAGTAATAGGCTTATTGACACAATAATCTGAACCATCATTAATCCAACTGTGTGAGTTATCCTCGGATTGCTTCTTTGGATAAAGGGGCGAGATCCAGGATGGGTTTGTTTGAAGTTATCTTTCAGTTGGTTACAATACTCGATCTTATCTCCTTTCTGTTAGCCGGAAGTGGTAGTATCTCTCTGTAGTTGGTTAGTGCAGCCCGCTGTCGCTTATTTGCAATAACCCCTTCCTTTCCGTTGATCCCAAAGTATTTGTATCTTGTGATGACTGGCTACGCCGGTATCTTGTGAGTATGGTTTATCCACTTGCCAGTACTTAACCGTACTGACCCACGAATCTTTTTCGTGGCTGCATATTCAATATTGCAGTCAACAGGTATGAAGTCTGACGATGTTAGCTTGGGAATCCCTCCGGCTTGGCCTGGGCAGGGATTGGACGCTCTCGGTTATCTTCAGGACTCTTAGTCCAATTTGTATCTTGTCCGTAGCCGGACGTTTGTTTCTTCCGCTATTATTTGGATCTTTGTATTGTATCAGTTGTATCCCTGACTCGTTTGAGTCATCTTGTAAATCTCTTTTCTGTTGTTGTTGTGGATTATTCGTGAACTATTGTAATGTTATCACAAGTGGCAACCTGGAATCGGTTATTATGTGGATTCTGGCGGGAATGCTGAAATCTGCATAGTGCCCGATCTCGGGGCGTCACAAAAGAAAATTGACATGATATTTTGCAATAGACATGACCTCATTGGTGATCAATATATAAAAGAATGAGATCAAATTGTAATATTTTTTGATTTGACCAATCTCATAGTCATTAAAGGAAAAGCACACAAGAGCAAGTGGATTTCCGTTGACTAAAATTGTTTTACTCAATCCGGTATAAAGGAGAAAAACTTAAAAATGTTTTCTTATGGAGTTAATTGTTTTTAATAAAACTAAGGAATATTATGGTGAGAAGTTTCGCATTGAAATATTCAACATTAATTTTACAAAGTGAAAACTAACTCATTGGATATTTGTATAGCTGCAAATAATATTGTGAGAAGTATTGACATATGTATTTGTGGTGGAATTGCAAAATCAAATCTGTATTGATTTTAACTCAGATTATGATTCTTCAATTGATAATATTGTATGTGGTATAATTATCAACATTAGAGTATTATGAGTGGGATCTACAGTATTTTTGTGGGTAGTTGCGAAATGGTGGAAATTGTTGGTTGCAAGTTATTGGATAAAAGTCATTCGACTTTGTGAGGTTTCAAACGATAATATAATAATTAATTAGGAGTCGCTTGAATTACTAATATTGTCACAGAACCAGGTTCACACAAATTCAATTCCTAATAAATCCAAACACAAGTTTATGACAAGTTTATTAGATCAAAAGGTGAAAGACAAAAGTCTAATATACCACATGCATAGTGTGAGTAACACCGGAATTCCATAGGTGTTATGTCATCATACTAAATGGAGTATAAATTGACTCTAGTGCACATGGGAGACTATTGGAGGCATGCCCTAGAGACAATAGTAATCAATCATTATTCTATCTCCATGTTTAGAGTTATGTTTAAGTCATCATGCAACAACCGCTATAGCACTTGAAAAGTGAGTTTTCAAAGGAGAATCTTTGTGCATGTGTGAAGACATAAAAAACAAGATTTCCTAATCTTGTCTCTAAGATTAGCTTATGGTTTGTGAGATGATGATATTTTCCTGATCATGGACTTAAAAGAAAGTGTAGAAAAACATAAGAGTTTATTGTTAGGGTAACAATAGTACTGAACTGACCCAAGTGTATGTTGTTGCTGAAAGAGACTAAACAATCATTATATATTTTAGCAAATGCATATGAAGTTAACATTGACTATAATTCCTATAGTATAATAATATCTAGTGACAACACGATGGAAATTTATACTTTGAATATCATCAACCGTCTTGCCGTAATTGGGGACTATAACGGTGATGTGTGGGTATGACCTAGAAAGTGTAATAGAACTGAGATCGTTCAACACTAGTACTTAACTCCTCTAGACTATAGAGAGATACATTCTCTAGGCCCTCTTAGTATCACCATAGAAGTATTGTCTGGCCAGACATAGTGTGATTTTATCACAGGGTCATCGGTGATATGGATGAGAAGAGAGAACGCTGCCAGTAAACAAGTTATATGTGTGATGATCAAAGAGTTTGATCATACTAGATCACATAGTCTCATCTCATGATATCATTGGTATCGTGAATTTAATGGAATAAACAGAATGAGTAACTTATAAGTTTTCCTCTATCTTCGGGAACACATAGGAGCCATCATGGACGTCCATGGTCCCGCTGCTGGTTATTGTTCGGTAAGTGCTCGAACATGACTGTGTGTTATCGAGCCTTTACGAATCATACACTTAAGTCGTGCCAACCTTTTATTGAGATAAATAATATGTTGTTACTTCTTTTATGTATGTTTGATGTCGTTACGATATCACAGAAACAAATCCGTTGTCAATCGGAGTGGTTTCGAGAAAGTTACTATAAAAGAAAAATTATGCCGGTGTTAGGAATAATTGATATAATAAGTTACAGAGGACATGAGATGTCTCCGGGTGTTAGAAATGTGTTTCTAACATCGTTAGATAATATCATTGATTTTACCTATAGGCGTAACGGGGTTTCGGAAGAGTTTCGGGGGACATTCCTTATATGGAAGCAATGGGAGAGGGGGTGGCAGATTTCTCCTATGGGAAAACCTGATTTTAGGGAACGCCGGGTAGGGCCCATGGTCTCACAAAGTTCACAACCTTTCCGTAGCAAATTTCCTGAATTTATTTGAGAACTAAATGAGTGAGGAAAAAAGAAAAAGGGAAAAAACGGGAGAGATTGGACTCCACTTGGGAGTCCAATCCAAGTTCGCCTAGGAGGGATGGCACGGCCAAGGGAGGGAAGAGGAAAACCAACCTTTCCCCCATGGCAGGTTCCCTCCTTGCTCCCACTATATAATCCCCATCCCCTCCTCTTTGGAGAACACAACAACTGAGCATTTGTCTTTCTCTCTCTCTCATAGAATTAGATAGCCTCTAATTATAAGTTTAATTAGAGAACCTCTAATTATAAGTTTAATTAGAGAACCTCTAATTGAATTAGAATTAGAGACTCTTCTGATCGGGTTTTTGAGTGTTATTCTCCCGATTAGTCCTATCTCTAATTAGTTTTCTCTCTTGTGTGTTGAGAACTTCTAGATTCATAATAGCTCTAACACAGTTGATTAGAGCTACCAATTAGTAACGACGGAAGGCTATCTCTCTTCGTCGCTGACGATTCTTGGACGGCGGAGCGCTGACGGGTTGACACGAGTGTACGCGTGCACACCATAAGAGGGATTGCACGTGCGATCCTTGACGAGGGAAGACTTAGCACGTGCGATCCTTGACGAAGGAAGACTTAGCGATATCCTTGGACCCAAGATCAATCCTTAACGTATTGCATTATTTAGTGTCATTATTAGAACTGGTCTCTTGCGCCCAAGATCAATCCTTAATGTATTGCATGCCAACCCATCGTCGGAGAGCAGGCCCCTTGCGTGGGAAAATATCTCGTGATACCACATCTTGGGTGATGCCATGATACCACTCTTTAACATATAAATGTGTAAGTTTTAAAATATTTCAAAATAAATTTCAAATGTGGGAAAATAGCTGTTCACAAGATGTCTGTTTACAATCCCTAGAATTTTCAAAACCAAATTTCAAATATGTCATAGAAAAACAAGAAACATAAAATGACACTATTGACATAGCAATTTGTCTTTTTTTTTTCTCTAGGAGTATTTCGAATTTGGTTCTGAAACTAGTAGGGATGGTAGGTAAACACATCCTGTGAACACCTACAAATTTGTTTTGGGATCTTTGACGCTTGCAAATTTGAAATTCGGTGGGACGAGACAGAGCGACTGTTTGATGCGACAGAGCCACTGTTTGATGCATCGTCGAGCATATGCATCAACGAAAAAAATAGCGTGCTATCCAAAATAGCGTGGCCCTTCTCGAGAGGCTATAAAAGATATAGCGGGATATAGCGAAGTTACATTTAAAATAGCGTGATGAAAAAATGGTGCAAAATAACCCAAATATTAAAGATTTTAGGCTAATCAACACTAAAAATTTGTCCAAAAGCAATGCATGCATAATCAGGTAACCATTTCAAATGTCAAGGCCAAGTCCATGCACAAATACAAATACGAGGTGGGATGTGAATCTGTAGGTAACCTGTTACGTCTGTTTGTGTGATATGCATATCGCAAGAAACATGCATACACTACCCAAAATTTAATTATATGAAAGAAACATGCATCAAGTTCAACTATTTAACTGCAAGCAGTGTTGTATAAGAAAAAAACTATAGGAAAACAACATAATTTGGGCTACTGCATGCTATAATAATATAGCGCGCTATAGCGTTACCTAGTTTAGCGTGATTTAGCGTGCTAAAAACGTCATTAGCTCTGTAGCGGCAACTTTTGGCAAAATATAGCGTAGCCCCTCAAATTAAGCTATAGCGTGCTAATAACCGGGAAATAGCGCGCTATTTTTTTCAATGATATGCATACAAAGATTCGGTTCTACTGGTACATGCATGTAGTAAGTGGAAGGTTTTGGAAAATGGAAAAGGTGTGTGGTCTAGCTTCCTGCTTACCTGCACGGTGGACTTGGATGTCTTGTCGTGGGGCATGAGAATTTAATACTACTCCCTCCGTTCAACAATAGATGACTTTTATTTGTCTATATATGGATGTATCTAAATATGTCTAGATACATCCATATATAGATAAAAGGAAGTCATCTATTATTAAACGGAGAGAGTACATGACTAGTCTTTTATTTTAATTGTCCGTAGTAACTGTACAGCATACACCCCATTCCTGCATTCCTTAATGATCTGCCACAACGACAACCGCTTTTCCAAGACACAGAGCTCACGGCTCAGTCTCGCTTCTTTTCGAAAAGAGGGCTCATTTCTTGTAAACACGTGAGAATCAAGTCATGCAGTATGAAATCATGTTATTATTAAGCCGGCGACGGTGCAACTAGTTATGGTGCAATTAGTCTTCTTGGATGTGAAGACTTTTCTCTCATTGGAACCGGTATTGTTTATAGTTGAGAAGAGAGAGAAAAGCAGGTGGCTGGGACCATGAGCTCTCCTCCCCCGGCTGACCCCGTTGGCGACCCAGCGCGGACCGCCGGAGCCAAAACAACCATCCCCACCAAGCCAACCACACCGCCGCCTCCACCTCCGGCAGCCCACACCCGGAAGCCCCCCCCCCCCCGGAGGAAGATGAGACTGCCCTGCCGCCGCGCGTGCATCCGCGGCTCTATCCTGGCCCCGGTTCGCAGAGCCCGGCGCGTTGTGGGCAACACCACCCTTCCTCTCCCCGTGCTTCTCTGCCCGTGTGCTGGAGCACGCCTTCTCCTTCTTCTTCTTCTGTGAAGCACCCGTGCGGCTGCCAACGACGGAGGTCGTCACGGCCGTGTTCCATGTGCCTACGTCCTCCCCCGCCATGGTCGCGTTCGTTACCTCCGTAGGCGAGAAACACTGCTGCTGCCCCGGGCTCCGTTTCCACGGCTCACTCGCATCTACGACGACCGCCGCCGCCACCCTCTCCACGTCACCGCCGGTTGTCAGTCGCAAGGGACAATGGGCACGTGGTAAACGCGTGCCCGCCTGGTCCTCTCTGCCTGTTAGTCACTCCGGCTTTCACGGAAGTGGATTACTCCCCCGTTCTCGCGACAGCATGGACGAACATTTACCCCCACCCACCGCTGTCCCCTCAGGTGTCGCATCCCCCGGGGGAAACCGCGTCGCCCACTGCTCCCCCCTCACCCTACACCGCCGCGCTCAGCCCTAGTCTGCCCCCGCCGAACGGCGCCGAGCGTAATGGCGATATCTACATCCCGGATCCTGCGCGTACGAACTTGAATGCTTCACCGGCCCCGTTTTCGATGCCTCTCCCTCAAACACAAAGTTCGTGACTGTCGTAACCCCGTTCGCTGCCGCCGGTGTGGCCACTCTGGTCACCGTGCTCGCGGGTGCACCATGCCTTTCCCCCATCCCACGTTTGTGCCCACCTCCATGTCCCCCCCCCCCCGATGTGTCCACCCTCCCACCTCCACCACGCCCCGCAACACCCTACCCAGCCTCCCGTACCACTGCCCTCTCGCCCTCCCTTTCCTCCCTCGACGAGAGCTTCCTCTCTCCGTTGCACGCAGGAGATGGAGACCTCTTCGGTAGCGGGTCCTCGAGCTCCCGCTCGCCCGTCCCCGCGGAACGCACTATCCTGGAAGTGCCACCCTCCCCCGCGGCCGCCTCCGACCCCGATGAACCTACCGAAGATGAGGAGGATGTCGAGTCCGACGACATGTCCGCTGTCGCGCACGTCGAAGTGTTCATACCACCTTGCGACATGGACGCGGCGCGCAAGCTTGCGGTGGTCTACATCGACCGCCCCGCGATGTTCTCTTCCCCCTCGTCCTCCTTCGCGGAGGCAATCTGATAGGAACTCCCGGGGCTGCACGTCACGATGGTCCCTTCTTCCATCGGTGACTCCTACGCCAAGTTTCTATCCCCCGAAGACCGCGAAATCTCCATCGACCACCAACATTACGTCCACGAGGGGGCCACCTTCCTCCTAGTGCGTGAGGAAGTGGCTGGTCGCATCCCATGCCCCATGATGTTCGTGGCTGTCGTTGTCGCCAAGCGCATGCCTGCTGAACACATCTCCCAGCTCGGGGTCGCGACCGCTTTCAGCCCCTTCGGGGAAACTCTCTAAGTCGACCCCAACGGCCTGACTGGCACCGACCTCTCCCTCGTCCGTGCTGTGGTTCTGCTCAAAGACGGGGACAGTGTCCCTGAAGATGTCATAGTGTCACGCGCGCCGTGGGGCTCGCGCCTCGTCTCTCTGCGGCGCATCCGTCTCTGGCGGGCCTCTGAATCTTTCAACCACGACGGCGAGTACGTCTCATTCTTTGGGTAGCCACCCCCACCTCTCTACCAACGTCGTCACGAGCGTCTCACCCTCGCGACTGCTCTGTGTGCGCCCACTGCCTTTGAAGCGCACGACATGGGCGCCGAAGGCGGGGGGCGCGATGATGCTGAGATGGCGCACAGCGCCCTTCTGGCCATCCTTGACAGTGTCGCAAGCTCGCCAATCCACCCCGGCAGCGTCTCCTCCTCTGCATCGAAACGCTCGTCACTCACGCTATCGTGGTGCAGTGATGTCGCCCACGGCGCGGACTCGGGGTCTCTGAGCTCGGAGCCTCCTCTCTCAGCCACTCGGCGTCACGGCGTTATCATCTCTAAACTTTCAGAGAGCGCGCACGAGCCGGATGCCTCTGACGACGCTTCCGGCGAGGAGAACGCCGATCGCCGCAGCGCTCGGCTTTCTCTAAAAGCTACACAGTTCTACGAGCCAGTTGCCACCCGCGTGATGAAACTCCGCGGGCTCAAGGACGCTCTCGACGGATGCACGGCCGCCCTGCAGAAGCAGGTGAAGACGCACAACACCCTGACAGTCATCAAGCCACTCCACAAACGCGCCATCGATGCCCTCGCAGCCACCATCTGCTCCTCCATGGTGCCACCGTGGTCCGATGAATAGTGCTCCATCGTGCGTGCGCTGTCAAGGCTGCAGCACCCAAAGCCATTGTACCCCCCTGTCGTCTAGGTTGCAGTCTTCTCCTCCGTGCCCTCCTGTAATTTCTCCGGTGCTCGCCATGGTCACACATGACGCGCGCTCTTTGTGATGTTAAAATCAAATCGTGGAACGTCCAAGGGGCTGGTTCTCTTCTGAAACGACCCCTCATTCGAGACACGATTGCCACCTCCCCCTCTTCCATCGTCTGTCTCCAAGAGACAAAAATCAGAGAGATGGGTCGATCCATCGCCTCCGCCCCTCCTCCCCCCAAACCTCCATGCGTATCAAACTATCGACGATGTTGGATCCTCCGGCGGGATCATGACTGGCTGGGATACCTCCCTCTTCTCCCTAGCATCAACACACTGCGATCGTTTCATGCTTACAACCACGCTTCGGTCCACGCTCACTGATCTCACTCTCGGCACCACAAACTTCTACGCACCTGCATACCACGCCCTCACGCCCATGTTTCTCCTCGAACTAGAAAGTATCGGGCCTCTTTTCGAATGCCCGTGGCTTATAGTTGGAGATTTTAATCTCATACGCGACCCTCTTGACAAGAACAACGCCAACTTCAACTCCTCCCTCGCTGATTCGTTCAACAACAGCATTCGGCTCCTCTCCCTCTTCGAACTCCCCCTCCTCGATCGCATGTACACTTGGTCCAACAAGCGTGAAGAACCCACACTCGCACGCCTGAACCGTGCTTTGTGCAATAATGCGTGGAACACGGCTCTCCCCAGCTCCCCTCTCACCTCCCTCCCCCACTCCACTTCTGATCACGTTCAACTGCTGATCACCGCATCCACAACCATCCCCAGTGTTGTCTGCTTCCAGTTCGAGAACGCGTGGTTTCTTAACCCTCTCTTCCTCCACACTACCCTCCCTTCATGGTCCTCGGCCAGGTTTGTCACGGATGCCGCCGGTGACCTCGCTGATCGCATCAAAGCCTTCCGCGCGGCTGCTAAGGTTTGGAAACGCTCCCACAAATTCCACAAAAAACTCGAGAACAAGTGCTCTTTCCTTCTTGAAATTCTTGACGTGTTCGAGGAATCTCGCAACCTCTCCTCGGACCAACACTCTCTCTGTGTGCTCTGCAGATCGCAGCTACAGTGGTTCATCAGCGAGCGTGCGGCGCATTGGAAGCAACATGGCAAATCCGAGCCATCACCGAACGCGACTCGAACACAAAATTCTTCCACGCTCGTGCGTCGCAGCGCCTGCGTCGGAACAGCATTCGCACCCTTGACGTTGGCGGATGCGTGGTCACCGCGCACGAGCCCAAGGCTGCTGCGCTCCTCGTCTTCTACAACAACCTCGACGCCCACGGTGACCAGCGACATCGACCTCGACGCCCTCTATGCCTCGCACACGCGCGTGGACGACGACGCCCTCTCCGCCCCCTTCTCGCCACTGGAGATCAAAACGGCGATGGACGCCATGGACCGTGCCAGTGCGCCCGGACCGGACGGCCTCGGGCCAAGTTTCTACCGCGCCACCTGGCCAACGACGAAGCGGGCCGTGGAGCGGCTCTTCGACCACTTCCACTCGCGCACCGTCGACCTCGCACAGATCAACCGCAACCACGTCGTCCTCCTCCCCAAGGGGAGCGGCATGCCAACTCCATCCTCCTTCAGGCCAATCGCCCTGCAGAACTGCATTGTGAAGATCATCTGCAAGGCGCTCACATCCCGCCTTTAGCGCCACATCGGCGAGCTCGTCGACGTCCACCAAACTGGATTCATCTCCGGGCGCAGCATCTCCGAGAACTTCGTCTACGCGACGGAGCTAGTGAAGACATGCCATCGCTGACGTGCTCCGTGCGTGTTGCTCAAGCTGGACTTCGCCAAGGCATTCGATACTGTTAATTGGGACGGGCTCCGATAGTCATGTTTGCGTGCCGTTTCTCTGACCTCTGGTGCGATTGGATCATGGACATCCTCTCCTCGTCGCGCTCTGCGATCCTGCTCAATGGCGTCCCCGGCAAATGGTTCAGGTGCGGGTGGGGTCTGCGGCAGGGCAACCCACTGTCCCCCTACCTCTTCCTCCTCGTCGCCGACGTGCTCCAGCGCCTAATTCAGCAGGATGACGTCCTCCAGCACCCCCTGGTCGATGGTGAGCCGTGCCCCATGCTCCAATACGCTGAAGACACCCTAATCATTCTCAGAGCGGACGGGGAGGCGGCTCGCCTCCTGCGGCATCTCCTCCAACAATTCGAGGCCACAACAGGGCTTTGCATCAACTACTGTAAGAGCACAATCATGCCTATGCATGTCACAGATGCCGTTGTCGTCGACATCCAGACCACTCTCGGGTGCGCGGTCGAGGGGTTCCCTCAGACGTACCTGGGACTCCCGCTGTCCACCGACAAGTTGAAGCTTGGCGCGTTCGCGCCCCTTATCGCCAAGGTCGACAAGTACCTTGCAGGGTGGCGCGCCTCTCTGCTGTCTACGGGCGGGCGGCTGGTGCTCATCAACGCGGTGCTCGACGCCCTGCCCACCTACGCCATGGCCGCTATGGGGCTCCCCGCGGGCGTGATCACCGCGATCGACAAGATGCGCCCTGTCTTCCTATGGACTGGAACGGACCGCGCGCACGGCGCCCAGTGCCTCGTCTCGTGGACTCGCGCCTGCAAACCACGCGAGGAAGGGGGCTCGGCATCAGACAGTTTAGCACGCAGAACACGTACCTCCAGGTCAAGCTTCTCCACAGGCTCTTCACCTCCACGGAGGCGTCGTGGCCTCGTTGGGTCTGGCGCTCACTCGGTCAGTCGCCGCTCGACATCGACTCTGCGGCCACGCCGCTGTGCGGCACTCACTTGAGATCGCTGCGACGGCTCCTCCCCCTATACAGGAACATCTCGTGGGTGCGCGTGGGCGACGGGAAGAAGACGTCCTTCTGGTACGATTCCTGGCTGCCTACCGGTGCGCTCGCCGGAACGATGCCCAAACTGCACTCGCACAGCGAGGCCCCGTTCGTCTCAGTGCGCCACGTCCTCGATCACGGCATCGACTCAAATCTGGTTGCCAGACTGACCCCAACCGCGGCTGCGTAGAAACGCGCTCTGATGCCCATGCTGCACGCCGCACGGGTGACACCCTCCGAAGGTCAGAGATCGCTACCTCTCTGCGGTGGCGCAGACGACCGTCTCCGCTCCTCCAAGCTTTACGGGTTATGCTCGTTCACCGGCGAACTCTCGGCCAACTTCGAGTGCTTCTGGAAGAACCATGCCCCGTCAAAGGTGAAGTTCTTCTATTGGTGCAAGGGCAGATTCAATGCCGTGCCAATCTCCTCGCCAAGTCCATCCTCGACGCCGATGAGAGCGGGTGCGCCATCTGCGGTGCGCCCATGGAAACTCCGGAGCACATCGTCTTCGAGTGCCCTTTCGCTTGGGCGTTCTGGCGGGCAATCGTGGCACGCGACGCCGCCAACCTCTCCGTGTGCGACGCCAAGCTCTGCTCTCTGCCGCCTACAGCACCGAGCGCGGCGGCTGACACACTGAGCCTCCTTTTCCTCTGGCAGATGTGGAAGCATTGATAGGGGGATAATAACCCGGTAGGCCAACTCCAAGGTATAACCCGGCCCAAAGGACGCTGCGCAGGATCCGGCTAAGGATAAAGAAACTTCTAGAAGGCCCAAGGTTTATAGGTCTCGTAACCCGGATTGTGGGTCGCAGTAAGGAAAGCTAGGGTTTGTAAGCGGTGTTCGGGTAGGACTCAAGCTGCGCCTTGGAGGGCAAGCCAGGTAGGGGGACGGGTGCTTTATAAACCGGCCCTATGCTTAGCTTTGCAGAGATCCAAGTAGTTATCATATCGCCGAATATCGAGTATCCATTGTACACAAAGAGATCGAGTTAATAAAGCGAGATCGGAGACCCGGCGACTTCATCGCCGGCTACCAGATTGAATTCCATCATGTTTTCCTCTGAGCTAAATCCTCTCCCAAACGCCTGTGTCAACTTGCCCAAAGATCAGTTACCCCTGGTAACATCTGCCGTGATCATCCCACGACAGTTGGCGCCCACCGTGGGGCCTGCGTCCAAAGGTGTTTACATCACGGGAGAAGCTCGGAAAAGCATGGAGAACCTCGTCGTCGGAGAGATCTACGACGACCACAAAGGAGAGAAGGTGGTGGACGACTCCGGCTGGGGGCCAGAATCGGATCGCCTCGAATCCGGATCTGTCGTGACAATCGGCCGGATCAGCGTCTTCATCGGTATGGTATGTACCTCTGGCTCGGCTCCTGACGATGTTGGATCTGATTCTGTGTCAGGGGAGGCTACTTACGCCCAATCAGATAGAGAAGAATCAGTTGGAGCAACAGACCAGATAGAAGAATCCATCGCGCAGTGGGAACAGCCGGAGGAGCCGGCATGGGCCCCGCGTGACCCGGACGGTGGAAAGGATGATACTGAATCTATCCGGGACCTGCTGGAAGACCGGTACGGAGAAGATAACAGCGGAGACGAACAGCATGAACTCACAACAAGCGTAATACGCCGAGCGGCGGTCTACACGGCTCCCGCAGCCAACCTTAATCAAGGAAACGTGACTACGGCTCCGGTCGGGGCGGCTCAGGCATTGGCGCAGCGGCAGGACGCAGCTAACGGAAACCCGATCCTGGCCCGGGTCGACGGAGAGTCGGCATCAGTGACTAGCCGTGCGGCGGATGAGGAGTTGCACGCGAATACGTTCGGGTTCCTGGATAACCGGACACCGGGGGCGGGTCCTTCAAACCCGCGCCACCCGGCCTTGTTCGACAATAATCTGATCCTAGACCCCACGGTCCTTGCTACGGTTATCACTCCAGAAAACGCAGCTGAACGTGTCAGGGACCTGGATGTGGCCCGCCGCGCGTTGGAACAGCAAAGAAGGCAAGTGGAAGCGGAGAAACAAGGGATGGCTACGCGTCAACGTGAGCTGGATGCATTGGAAACCCGGCTCCGAGAGGAAACATCTAGAGTACACCAGAGACATCAAACTAGACTACCGGCCACGGGTGGGGTCATTAACCCGGCAGCTTTGTTCATTACGCCTCAGGACCAACCGATCCCAGCGGTAAACCAGGGAACTGCGCCTCAGCCGGCAACAACAGAAGCCCATGCGGCAAACGTGCAGGCCGGGTTACCCCCACCACGAACCAGAGTCACAACCGTCAACGAGCTGCCACCACAGCAACCGTCACGGTTTCGCACACCAGCAGGCCACTACAACAATCCCATGGACAACGTGTATGCAGCAACGCTTGCATTGAACCAGATCCCGGTAGGAGAATCGCCCCATGCAGAAAGGACCCGGCAAGCGATCGATCTACTGCACGCTGCAGTGGCGCAGCAGGTCAATTACCCGGACCACAGAAGCGGGATGCATGGGACGCCATACGCCAGTCAACAACAAGGGAATATTCAAGCAAACTCGGCGCGGCGGAGGGAAGAGCAGCAGCAAATGTCGCCTCCTCCCCGTGTTCCGGCAGCATCGGTGGCGCAGGCCGTTGTGGATAGCTCCAGGGCTCGGAGAGCCGGGGCCGGGTCTGCTGCACATGGGTTACCTGCAGCCCCGCGCCCCGCTGCGCCCCCGGCTGGATCGCACGCTTCCCGAGTAAGGCCAGCCTCAACCGTCCTCGCAGGGCCCAAGTGTCTCTCGGATGACATCAGAGCTGAACCTTACCCGGAAAAATTCAAAGAGCCGGGAAAAGTAGTGAATTATGAACCGACCATGGATCCGGAAACATGGTTGAGTAGTTATGAGATGGCAATGTCAATCCGCAATGCGTCCGAGAATCTTCAAGCCAAGTTCATGTACTTGATGATGTCAGAAGGAGCAGCAAAGTTATGGTTCACCAACCTGCCAGAAAAATCGATCAAGTCCTGGGAAGAACTGAAGACCGCGTTCGTCAAGCACTTTCATGGAACGTGCAGGAAGCTATTCACTATTGATGATTTAGAGCGATGCGTTCAGAAGAAGGGAGAATCAGCACGCAGTTGGGTACGCCGGGTTATGGAGATACTTCACTCATCCACAGATATTCAGCCCAAAGATGCGCTACAAGCTATGGCAAAAACATGCAAGTATATTCCTTTAGTGCAAAAGTTAACTCGCATGAAGTCCAGCAGGAATGCATCGGAGGTTACGATGGGAGAATTAATGGATGCGTGCAACAAACACGCCGCAACAGACACTACAGAGGAGGAAGTTGATGACAAGAAAGCGAAGGTGAATACCAGTAATAGTGGAAGAACCGGCAATGGGTCGGCACCGAGTAATAACGGAAATAGTCAGAACAAGCGCCCATTTGAAGGAGGTTCCGAGTTTGTAGCTAATACTGAAGCCGGGTCTTCGAGACCCAGATCTGAAGGGAATTTTAATACCGGAAATCATAATGGAGGACACTATCAGGGACCTCCGAGACCCGGCAACAGTTGGGACATATTCAGGATGGCGTGCCCGAAGCACAGCAGGAACGGCAAGCCGGCTAATCACTCCTTGGAGCAATGCGCCGACTTACAGAGATGGAAGAACGAGGAAGTAAACAGAGCCATGCGAGGTGCGGGTCGGGGAGGAGGCCCGGGTCCAGGTGGAAATCTGGGCAACGGTCCACCCCCAGCCGGTAACCCGGCATCAGGAAATCCGGGCAACAATCAAGGGGGAGCGGGAGGTTTCCAGGCTAACCCCAAACAGTTGGGTCAGTATCATGTGCATACTACGGGAGACTCTAACAAGGACAAAAAGATGCTAAAGCAGGCGGTTAACTCAGTTTCTTCTGCCGTTCCGAGGTATTTGAGATGGTCAGAACAGGAGGTAACATGGAGCAGGAGGGATCACCCGGATAGAGTGGATCACCCGGGAGTCTTAGCATTGGTAGTGGCACCACAGGTCAATGGGTACGAGCTGAAAAAAGTCTTGATGGATGGAGGGAGCAGCATCAATATCCTGTACTGGGAAACTTTCCTGCGCATGGGTCTAAAGGAATCTCAGCTACAAAAAAGTACAACAGTTTTTCACGGGATAGTGCCGGGTCATTCAGCGTGCCCTGAAGGAAAAATTGCGTTGGAGGTAGCTTTTGGGGAATCAAAGGACAATTATCGAGTCGAGTGGCTTACTTTTGAGGTGGTTAAGTTGCGCAGTCCTTATCACGCATTGTTTGGAAGACCGGCTTATGCCAAATTCATGGCAAGGCCGTGCTATATGTATCTACAGCTGAAAATTCCGGGTCCTAAGAAGACCATTACCATACATGGAAATCGAGATATAGCGGCTGAGTGCGACGAAGGAGATGCAGCAATGGCTGAGCAAGCCTGTAGGAAAGAGGAACTCAGGCATTACCGATCTCAAGCGGACCTGGAGGAAAGGGCAACTTCAAAAAGGCCGAGCTCTGAGGAAGAAAAAGCAAAACCCAGGGCAGAGCAAGATGCTAAGATGGTGGCTTTCATCAGGAACGATCCCTCCAAATTGTCCGACATAGAAGGGGAAATCACACCGTCGTCTACGGCTAGCAGCGCTGCGATAACGACACACCTGGATTGGCTAGCAAACTCGGCACTCGTCATGAAAGGGTCTAACAAATGGAGAATGTGCGTCGGTCGCGCCAGCCCGGGACCGATTGTCGAAAAGAACTAGACAGTGTAACGGGCAGCAGGTTTCAGACGCGCTCTTTTCCTACCCAGGGTACCTAAGGGGACTGGAAGGTTTTTAATGAGGCGGCTTGCTGACCCAAACTTTATCGTATCAATAAAAAGAGGTGGTTTTCAAGTATTGTCATGGTCTTTGCTTCGATTACAGGTAAGTGGTACTTGTTATTATCAATACATCAGTATCATCAAAATACATTGCACATACATAGGTCTTTGGGGGCTAAGCTGCTTAAATAGCAGACACGAACCCAAATACCCGGCCTCGATGCCTATGAGTTATGAGGGCCGATTACTCGCAAGACGAGTACGGTTGCAATCTTATAACCGGACGAAGGAGCCAAATTTCTTGGTTATTCTTACTTAAGCTCGATGTGACTCGCACTAAAGTGGCATGATCTGTTCGCTTACGATTACAATCAACCACGCAGCCCAATGGGGTTTGCTTGACCCTGTTTTTCGTATAGATGTAACAGCATGGTATCCACGCGAAAGCCGGCTTACAGTACAAGATAATCAAAAGGGTCATCTAAACCACAAGTCTATGCAGAGTACAAGGCTAATAGCCGGAAACTCAACGAATATTAAGCATGAATTCAGTATTTACGCAAACGGCTATTGGTTTTCGGCTTGGTAAAGAGCAATTTGTCCTCTGAGAAAGGCCGCACCCCCCTGGCTCGTACTTTGGGTCATGGGGACTGGGGACTTCGAAACAGAAACAAACTGTTTAGCTATCGAAGCTCGAGAGACCCTAGCTTCCGAGTCTTGGGGACTTAAAGAAAAGTCCACTTATCAAAACCCGTGATGCTCGGAAAACCGAGTCTCGCAAAGGGAATCAACAAATAGTTGGGTATCGAGAATAAGTTTAAAGAATAAGACAAGTGTCAAGACTACCAAAAGCCGGGAGAGGCACAAATATATTCCGAACCAAAAGTATGTTACAAGTGATGGTACCAATATCAAGGGTGCACAGACGCACCATCAAAATCATATTAGTTTTAAAACACAAAAGTACCAGATAACGCTCTACTCGGTATCCTGAGAGCGGTCCTCCGGGTCTTGGTCCTGGATCTGCTCCTTGGCCTTTCCAGCAGCATTACCCGGACTTTCCGCGTCAGGACGGGTAGGTGGAGGGACAGCTGGCGTAGAGGTAGACGGCCGTAATCCTAGCTCGGCCTCTCTCTTTGCAGCTTCTTCTTTTCTCCTGGCCAGATCAGTCGCCCATTTTTCCAACATGTCAAAGGGAGGGGGTGCCTCTTCCAATATGATTTTTCCTTCAGCATCGTATGAGCTCATGATTGTGTCCAGGTCCATCTTATCGGCCAAAGCGGTGGTCGAGGGGCGTACTGCGGATTGTATGGCCTTGAAGTCCTTGGGTGTAAACTTGGAGCCATCAGCCTTTAATTCTGGAAACCCGGATACTACCTTTGCCGGGTCAAGCTTAGGAAAATAAGCCTTCGCCAGCGTCAAGGCCCGGGTCATACCGATCCGGCAGGACGAGCGCTTCCATATCTCAATCCATCCAGGCACCGTTGAGCAGGCTTGCACAAGATTCTCTTCACCCGGGTATACCTCGGAAGGCCACTTCACAGCGTCCAATATAAGCTTTGTGCCGGCAAAAAAGGTCCGGAGCACAGTCTTCAACGTTTTTACCTTGGCAATGGCATCGTCCTCTGGAGCAGCGAGGTTCGCACCTGCAGTTGAAACAAAAGGAAAGTATATCAGTTATCCCGATTGTCATAACGATAAAGTAGAGGCAATTAAGTTAGTCGAAGGCAAAAAGCTCACTTAGCAAGATGCGATAAGTATCCGCAATCTGGTTCGATAAGTTCTTCAGCGCGGATTGAGCAGTGTTGTACTTCTTTTTATATTTGGAAACGTCTTTTTTTCAAAGTTTCCATGTTGGCCTCAAGGGCTTCTCTTCGTTTCACCTCAGCAAGTAGGAGCTGTTCGGTCTTGAGTAACACCTCATCGGACCGGGTCACTTCCGCCTGTAAGGAACGAAAGTGTCAGTCGGATATCATGGAAAACCGGGTATTGCGTGAAGTACCGAGCACAACTTCGGTAAGTTATGCCCGGAACTTGGGGACTAGGTATGTACCAAGAGATATCCGGTGTCAATTACCTGATGCGCTGCAGACATACGCTCTAGGAGGTTGTTCTCTGAAGCTTTCATGGTGAGGAGAGCGCTCATCAGCTGGTCAAAATTATCGTTACCCGAGTTAGAAGTCTCGGGGTCGCGGAAACTTGGAGAAAAAGTTTTCCTCTTAGCAGAAGATGGCACCCGGGTCATTCGAATGTCGGGGTCTGCTCCTCCTCTCGCACCCAAAGTGGCAGTGTCTTCTTTCTCGCTTGCGTGCGAGGCTATCGGATACCCGGCTTCTCGCCCAGCCGGGTCTGTCGGTGACGCTTGTCCATCACCAGCTGCGGCGAACACGTCGTTAGTTGGCTTCTCTTTGCCCGGGTCCTCGGTTTCCATGTCTTCTTGGTCACTAACAACGACCGTGGCCCTGTGAAAAATATGAAGGCACAGTTAGCACATAGCCGTGAAAAAGACAGCAAGAGTATGGTATAACATTAGGAAAAGAAGTTTACCCGGGATTCACCATAAGGTCTGCAGGGAATTCGCTGCTAGAACCGGATGAAACTGAAAAATACCAAACGAGGCGTGAGGTTACCTTGCGAGGGAGTATTTTAAAAGGATCTTTATGTTTAAGGCTTTGTTCGTTTCCGCCCATCCCGGCCGGGGTTGGGGCGAAATCCCCGTGGGTCAGACAGGATCAGACCCGCGCGGATTAAATCCCGGCCGTCTCGTGTGACGCGTTCGGTTAAACCCGGCATGGATTACATCCCGACCAATTCCGCTCCAATCCCGGTCATTTTGGACGGGAATTAATCCTCGAGTCTTATCCCGTGGAACCAATCCACGAGAGGCGCTCCTCTACCTCGACTCTCTCTCTCGCCTCGACCTATTTCCCCCGGTCCCGCGATTCGGAGGCGCAGCCGGCGGCGGCGGCAGAGGCTCGGCGACGGGCCGTCGTGTACCTCGGCGGCGCAAGCAACTGGTAGGAACCTGACGGGAATCCCTCGCCTCCGCGGCGCAAGCAACTGGTAGGAACCTGCAAGCTGCAACGCCTCCCTGCCTCGACCTAGACGCAGCCAAGAACCTGACGGGAATCCCTCACCTCCGCGACGTCCTCCGCCGCCCTCGAACGCCGCCGACTGCCGCTGCATCCCCCTCCGGCTACAGCAAGCCTTTCAGTCCGGTTAGTCCCTCTACTCATCTTCCCCTTTCCTTCCCCCCCCCTAGGTTTTCTTGGTTGTTGCCGGCGTCCGACTCTCGGTCGTCGTCCAGGTTGAATCTTGGACACCCAGCCTCTAATTCGTGCTGCTGTGGCGAAGGTGTTGCTGCTCTTATTCGTGCTCCAGATCTCCAGCCTGCTCGCCTCAGCTGTTGGTGGGGAACCTATTGGGATTGAGCAATGAGCTTTCTCTTAAGCTTGCAGATTTACTTCTACACCTGATCTTGATCTGCAGATTACCTGTCACTTAACCTTGAGCATACATGATAATTAACCTTGAGCAATTATATCATCTGTTGATACACAAGTTGTGAGCTGTTCGAATCTGTTTGAGGTGATTACAAACCTCAAGTCTTCTTGCTTTCTTTTTGATAAAATGCCACACACTGTAATACCATTATTTAAATGTCCATCCATCTAGTCTCCTTGCTTTTTTTTTGATAAAATGCAGCCTACTTCCACTATGATTTGTTTAGATGATATGGACAGCAAGTAATATGTCTCTCTGATCATGAAATTAGTATTTGTTCCTGTTATTTACTTACGTGCAGAACCGAAAATGGTATGCTAGCCCAAATGCCTTGTTCCTGTTATTTCAAGTTGTTCATGTAATGCTGGTACATCGTCGTCAGGTAATATATTTTACTATCGGGTCTCAAGACTGATTGCTGAAAATGGCAGTAGATGAATGCGTCTGTAATATATTTTATTTTCCAATCTTCTGTCCCTGTAACAAGCTATGTTGGTTTGTGCTGTTGTCGATCATTGGACTTTTCAGCATTAGATGCTTGCTCCATTCTGTCTGGCTCCTTGATTCCTTGTTTTCTTTGGATAAATTCTCATGTGTTTAATTCGTATACCACCTTTGATCCGAGATTGCCAAGCCAGCCAACACCACCACATGCCTGCAGAATTTACATGATACAGTATAACCATGTACAACCTGGGGGTGAAAAAAGAAACTAGAAGGGGATGATTGTAGTTTCAATATCACATCAGATTAGTATATCCAGATAACTATCCACCTAGGGGCCTACTGGTCTTGGCAGTGTTTTTCTCATGTGCCAACATTATCAAATTTAATGGCATGCTTTGTTTGCATCTTGTGGTTTTCTGCTCAACATTGACACCATTTTCTAGCCGAGCCTTGTGCTTACATTATCTCTATAAATTATAGGTACATGACGAAGGAATATGGCTGGAGCTCTACATAAAACTTAAGAAAAAAAAAGGCAACGGTTATGTGGGGATCAATGTGTGTGATTTACAACGGAAGGAGTGCATATTGATTCGAAGTTGTTGCATATTTGATCAGTTTGTTGTGATGATCAAGTTGTCTTCTCTAAGAATGAATCGACTCTACCTTTAAACACTCTGAGATTATTTTGAGTTACTTATGTCTCATCTGCATCTATCCACAACATTGTATTTCGTTCTATATCTTGATTCGTAAGCATGTTTGATTTCAGCTTTTGAGCCATGCTCAATGTTGCTGTTAAAAAGGACATTGTTTGGATTGAAAGATGATTTTTTTCTCTATTTGCGTGCTTCTGCTGGGTTGCTACTTGCTCCCTGCTGCCGCTTTTGCTTGTTCCATGTTACGTGAATGCATTGAATTAATACCGATTCCCTTTGGGAGATGGGAGTAACCGAACGAGTCAGCTAGTATAAGGATTCAGGGTACGGGATTAATAGGGGGATTTGGGTGAGGATCACCCAATCCCTGGGGGGTCTCGTTTCACGTGGGGATTGCTCCCCTAGGAACCGAACGAGGCCTAAATAAGGGTATGGTCAGTACCAGTATGCCGAGTTGGAGGTGATGAAATACCCGGGTTAAGGGTATCATCGCCCGGGTGGTTCCGAGTTACCCTGCGCTTGGTCATAGGCGACTCCTTCAGGTATGGCAAAAGGGGGTAATGCCATGGTCAGCTCAGGAATATTATCACAGGAACGCGAATCAGATGTGAGAAATTGATGCAAAACCTTGAAAACGACCCCTTGGGGTTTTCTTTTAGATCCGGCCTTAATTGCCGGCTCTGGTTCATCTTCCTCGCTGGCGGACTCCACTTTGCCGTCAGTTTCTTCTTCCTCGTCTTGGTCTTCTTGTTCTAAAAATTACCATGGTTACAATAGGAAAATGAAAAGTGGGATGCGGCGAACTCAAAGGAACTGAGCATGTACCTTCGTCCGAGTTAGCGGCATCCTCCTTTTCCTCCGGGTTTCCGGAGTTAGGAGAAGCGTCCATCTTCCAGAAATCATCATCGGCCTGAAATAAAAGCATAAGAGCAAGGGTTAATGGTTGTATCAAGTAAAGAAGATGAGGGTGGAATCGAGAAAACTAGGTCCTTACCGCGGGGGCCGGGTTCTCGAGAGTGAAGGGCTCTAATCCGGCTATGTTCCGGATTACCTCGAGCTTCTCTGTCAGAAAGCCCTTGATTGTCTTGTTGGTGTCACTAGGGGCGAAGCTGCTGGTGGAGTATCGAATTGGGTCCGTGGTTTGCCCCGAGTATTCGCACATCAATTTCGCGCGAATGGAGTTGGGTTGGATGCGGAAATCGACCCAAGTTTTCACCAGGTTAAGCCCGATGAGGCCTTGGGCATAAAGGATGGAGATTTTGGCCAATAGAGGCAGAATTTCTTCCCTTTCCGGGTCAGGGGCAAACCCATTGAAGGTTTCGGAAATGTCAAGCTGACCCTCCGAGTAACCCGGCAATTTCTTTTCGCCGGGTGGGGAGGTGTCCCGGCAGTAAAAGTACGAGAGCTGCCAGTGCTTGACGTGGGAGTTGAGGGTGAGAGGAGGCATTAAAGAGTTCTTGCGGCGTTGGATAGAAACCCCGCCGCAAGTAAGAAGCGCACCGTCGCCGCTTTCGCGGCACGGTTTGCACTGGAAAAGTTCGACAAAGAGAGCCAAACTTGGCAGAGTGCACAAGTAAGACTCGGAGAGAACGATAAAATGGGAGATGTTTAGTACAGAGTTGGGTCCTATGTCGAAAATGCGAAGGCCATAATGGCTTAAAACGTCGCGGAAGAAAGGGTGACCCGGAGGCCGGAAGCCCCGGGTCACGTGTTCAACAAAACAAATTACCTCGTTTTCTGCTGGGGTGGGCCGGGTTTCGTTACCCGGTACCCTCCAGTGGATAGTTTCTTGAGAAGGAAGAACCCCTAGTTCGACCAGTTCCTCCAGTTTGGCCTTGGTGACGGAGGACCGCGCCCAGTTGGCGGATATGGAGTTTGTGGTCTTGGCTTCAACCGGCAGTTTTCCCTGCTTCTTGGGTGCCATGGGGTTAACCTGAAAAGGCGTCAGAAGAAAAGATGTGAGAAACAAAACTCGGAAATTATCAGTTGACCGAGTATAGACGAGTGGAAGTTAAATATGATCCGGGTATTATTTTTCTAAGCAAGGTATGAATTGTCCGGGTATCGTGCATTATTACAAAAGTTGTGGAATTTTATGCATGGATGAGCGTTTGGGGATGATAAGTGGGTGTCCGTACATCTGTTATGAGCAAATGAGCCGGAGAAGGAGGATTTTCCGGGTGATAGGAACAGGGGCGGAAGATTTGGGCGGCTCAAGCCCAGATTGGGAATTCCATTTCTAGGTTATTGGTGAAATTAATGATTACAGTTGGTAGGAGAATGAGTTGAAGGGTATATCCTACCTATTGGGTGGGCTAGAGTGAATACTAGTGACCTAATTCGGCGCGACCCGAGAAATCGTGGGCGGCCCAATCCAGATCCAATCTGAGGGAGAATTAAGAAGCTGTGAGGGAAAATTAGAGAATGTGAGAGACTTACCGGAGGAGATTGAAGTGAAGCTTTGCGGAGGCAAACGGCGCAAGCTTGGTGCCCCTTCGCGATTCCTGGCGGACAGGCTGGGGGTCTGGCGGCGGATCTGGGCGGCGGGGCGGAGCGCGTTGTGGCGGAGCGCAACCGGCAATGGATGGGCTCCGGTGATGCGCGCGAGGCTTCCGTGGTGACGCTCTGTGAGCTCGAGCTTGAAAGAAGGAAGGAGGAGAAATGGGGGAAAGTGAGCCGTTGGGGTTAGGGTTACCTCTAAGGAATTATTTATAACGGCCGGGGTGGAAAAACTCATCCCAACGGGTGGGACCCGGAAATTACGGGGTAACGGCTATTTGTGTGAAATCTGCGAGATACGCCTTAAGTGTAGATCGAGGTCTCCGAACGAAAAAGGGAAGCAGATCCTCTCCGCGGTGTCAATGCAAATTATCGAGAAAAGTATAAAGTTTTGCTATTCTTATCAAGGCTTAGACCGGGAAGTAAAGCAAGGCATCTGGAAGGAAAGCCGGGTTACTATGTGGCCACCAGGGAGTTGGGCCTAGTCATTTCAAGAAGTACTTCAACTCGGTTTCCACACGTTCGTGTGATTGATATTTTTTGCGGGGAATAGCCAGCGCTTCAAGGAGGGATCTTTGAAGCCCAAGCTATTCTGGGGACTACTGATAGGGGGATAATAACCCGGTAGGCCAACTCCAAGGTATAACCCGGCCCAAAGGACGCTGCGCAGGATCCGGCTAAGGATAAAGAAACTTCTAGAAGGCCCAAGGTTTATAGGTCTCGTAACCCGGATTGTGGGTCGCAGTAAGGAAAGCTAGGGTTTGTAAGCGGTGTTCGGGTAGGACTCAAGCTGCGCCTTGGAGGGCAAGCCAGGTAGGGGGACGGGTGCTTTATAAACCGGCCCTATGCTTAGCTTTGCAGAGATCCAAGTAGTAATCATATCGCCGAATATCGAGTATCCATTGTACACAAAGAGATCGAGTTAATAAAGCGAGATCGGAGACCCGGCGACTTCATCGCCGGCTACCAGATTGAATTCCATCATGTTTTCCTCTGAGCTAAATCCTCTCCCAAACGCCTGTGTCGACTTGCCCCAAGATCAGTTACCCCTGGTAACATCTGCCGTGATATCCCACAACAAGCATCGTAACGGGGTTGTCTTCAACGGAATGGCGCCCTCCATCCACGGCCTTCTCCACGAGTGCAGGGCGGACACTGCGCTGTGGCGCCACAGGCTGCCGCTCGAACGACGAACGGACGCCGACGTGTGGCACACACTATTCGCCCACCCCCGCGTTTAAACCTCCCCCCACACGGTGTTCGCGCCATCTCGTTTACGCGCATTTTCGGTGTTGACTGATACACACACCACCCCACCCCACCCCCACCCCTCTCTCTCTCTCGACCATCTCTGTAAGATGCTCTGAATATTCTTTGTGAATGGAAAATTTCAAGTGGGAGGTTGCTTGTCCAGGTATAAACTTAAAAAAATAAAAAATAATTCATTCTTCTTTGTGATAAAAACAAATGAACAAAGCATCACGCTCCCACACAATGCCTCTTGCTGCATTCAAAGCAACAAAAAAACAAAACACAGGACGCCGTACCATACACCCAGTCACCCACCCAGTTCTTCACTTCGACAAAAGCGACCCTCCCTCCTGTAGAAACCAAAGCCCTAGAACCAGGCCCGTTCCAAATTTGGACCCGGGGTGAGTTATTTAGAAATATAATTGTACTAAATTTTATACTTTGTTAGTTCTTCTTATAATATTGTAGTTTTAACAAACATATGTTTTATACAACTTGATTTGCAGTACTAACAATATAATCATATTTTTCCAATATTTTTTTCGTTACATGGTTGTAATGCATACCAAAATATATTTGAGGTGCACGTTTTATTTGTGAAGTATTTTCTTTAACAATACATCTTAAATGTGAAAAAATAAGGGAAAACACATGACACATTATCATTTTACAATCGATGAATTATATATGTATATTTTTTGTGAATGTTCTTATCTACTTTGAATATTATTATATATATGGGTAAAAAGTAAAAAATCATACACCCTAACAAATATCTTCATATAGGTTCGTAGTGTATGGTTATGTAAACAAATATATAGAAACTTCTCGAGTATAAATTGAAAAATTGGCGTAATCATTTTTTTTGTGTGTTACAAGTTAAAGTGCTTTCGATAATAAGTTTATAAGATGTGGATGATCCATATTTTTTTTTTACTAAAATAGTATTTCTTATTGTAATCATCGATAAACATTAAATGTTATGGCTTCTACTAATTTTGCACACACATGATTCAGTTATCATATACGCTCACCACAATATGCTCCATGTGCATGGTCTAAAGAATTTCTTCTCTTAATCTCTCAAATAAGAATTTACGCACCAAATTAAACTTGCGGAAATACTTTTCTACTCACACGCATGGGTACATGAGCTATCACCACCGTCCGCATGTTGTCTGCTGCTTTGGGATTCGAGCAAAGAGTGTGGCAGTGAAATATTTTCGGGAGGTTTCCTCCATTTTCCAATATGCGCATCTGACCAAGAAGACTGACTAATAGCAGCAGGATTCGCGGAGACGTGCGAGTAGAAAAGTAGACCCTATGCTGTTGCCAGCCGACAGACAACTATTACGATGTCAGAGACCCCACACATAGTTGCATACGAAAGCAGGCTTGATACTCAACCGCTCCATTCTCCCCACTCTCACCCGTATCCCCTGCATGTCACTTCTCCCCTCCCTTATCCACTCGATATCTCTCGCTCCACAGTCGATTCTCCATGACAGGCGATTCATCCCGCCGGAGTAGCGGTGGATCCGGTTCCGCATTGAACCCCCACAGCAGAGCAGTGGCGGATACCGGCGCCGATGTGCTCTCGCCGCCACAGCTGCTCTGCGCTTGCAAGATTCCCATTTGCAAGAAAACTTCCCACTCTCACAGAAACCCAGATCGAGAGTTCTATGCTTGTCCGAAATTTGGAACCAACGTAAGCAAGATCATCTCTTTATTTTTGCATTTTGTGTTGGTTTTGTACGCCCTCTTCTCTTTCCCCTGCACTTTCTAAATTTTCCCCAACCCCAGGCCCCATACGTTTGCAAGACTTGGATCTGGGTAGACCTCGTTACCCGCTACGTCAACGAGATGGTCAAGCACTGCCACAACGTCGAGATTGAGAAGCTGCAACGCGAGCTAGAGTCACTCCAGGGTGAGCTGGCAACTAGGGAGGAGACTGTTAGCTGCATTGAGGGAGAGATCGAGGCTTATCAGGAGCATTCCATCGAGTTGGAAAGGCAGGTGTCCACTCTTCAATCACAGCTAATCGGGATCAATTCTTCATGTATGAAGTTCAAGAAGATTTGTTTTGTGCTCTTGTTTGTAGCTCTGTCCTTGTTCATGCCGCCAGGAGCCTTTCCAATTGCAGTCACTGTGGCTCTTATAGTAGCCATCATGTATTTAGCGTAGTCTCATCTATGTAATCGTTGTCAGTGTAAGATGTTAGTTTAACCTTTGATGCAGCCCCTTGTCTCTGTATATGCTAGCACTGTTTGTTAGCTAATTTGAATTAATGAGCTCCAGTTTGAATTAATGAGGTCTAGTTGGACAATGTAATCTATATGCCATTTTTCTCTGTGTCGATGGCACCTTACTATAATTGAGGTGAATTTTTTTGTCTTCACTTAGCCTTGTAATCTAGTGTGCGGTCAACTGATCGCTTCTCACTGTTTCCGGCTTTTTTCGTCGTCTACAGTAAATCGTGGAAAGTGCTGACAACATCCCCTGCCATGTGTGGTCAATTCACGTAGGGGCATGGCGTGCATTTCTCTTCAGAGACCCCACCGCAGCCAGGTACACTTGATTAATGCTAGGCCTGGTCAGACCATACCGTGCTACTCGCCGTCCGCCCCAATTCGTCCTCTCACAAACAGTGTCTGTCAAGCTCGTCGAAGGAGGGGAGCCATGGAGCTCAGGAGCGGGAAGAAAGCAGACGAGCTTTCAGTAAGTGCTCAACCCAACCCCCCCCCCCCGCGCTGCCCACGTTCTTCAACATCTAGTTTGTTCATATCACCTTCGAATCACCATAAAATCTATCTGCTTTTGTTTGCAGGAGAATATACCGAAACCAGATTCATGGGCAACATATAAGATGAGGACAACCCGGAAAAAGCTTGTGCAGACTGACATCGAGCCTGTCGAGGATGGAGAACAAGCAGCTTCAGACTCCGATCTATCAGAGGCAGAGGCAGGAGGAGCTCCTCTTCTTCTGAACTGAACTGAACACACACGACCTATGGCATGGGCGATGTACGACTGGTCGGTGGTGGCAGAGCCCTGTTGCAAAAGTCTACAGAGAAGCGGCAGGGCTACAACGTAGCTTCTGCGCAAAAGGTAACTCTGACGTGACTGATAAAACCGAATAAAAACGGACGGGAGAAATCGAAAAGGGTAAGGGCCAGAATGGTGCACATATCCCGAGCAGCAAATGGGCGGTGGTGATAGCTCTTGTACCCATGCGTGTGAGTAGAAAATCCATTCTCTTAAATTTGTGAAATATATATATATATATATATATATATATATATAAATTGAACAGTATTTCGTACAGGAGCATGGGCACCATGGAGCATCTATCAATTTATCTAGGAAGCTCAAATGGGGCACCATGGAGCATGGACACCTGTATAAAATACCGTACATTCTAGGTATGTAGACACCATAGATACCTCGGCTATTTATACATTGCGTATGTGGTATGTATATGTAACCATAGATATACATATATTGGGGTATACATACCTAAAAAGTATACATATATACAGGTATATATACTTAGCTGTCAGGTACGCGTACACTAGGTTATACGTATTGTAGGTATGTAAAGCACGTAGATACCTTATTGTATGTATACCCAAGGGTATATATACGTCATACATACACAAGGTACAGGTCTCCGAGGTATCAAATGGTATATACCTGTATAAATTGAACATTATTTCGTACAGGAGCATGAACACCATGTAGCATCTGTCAATTTACTTAGGAAGCTCAAATGGGGCACCATGGAGCATGGACACCTATATAAAATACCGTACATTTTAGATATGTAGACACCATAGATACCTCGGCTATTTATACCTTGCGTATGTAGTATGCATATGTAGCCATAGGTATACATATATTGGGGTATACATACCTAAAAAGTATACATATATATATACATGTATATATACTTAGTTGCCAGGTATGCGAACACTAGGTTATACGTATTGTAGGTATGTAAGGCACGTAGATACCTTAGGTATGTATACCCAAGGGTATATATACGTCATACATACCCAAGGTACAGCTGTCCGAGGTATCAAATGGTATATATCTGTATAAATTGAACAATATTTCGTACAGGAACATGGGCACCATGGAGCATCCGTGAATTTACCTCTGGTTCCAACCGACCAACCCAACGAACCGACCGAGTCAACCCACGATCCAAACCAACCCGCCCGACCAACTGGCCCCAAAAATAAATCACACCCACGCGAGACACGACCCACCCCTTCTTCCTCCCGACGACTCCCCTGCACGACTCACGCATCCTCCGATCGCGGGGCCTCCTCGTCTCCGCCCCCTCCACCTCGCCCATCCCGGTGACTGGCAGCGCCCCCAACCTCCTCCATAGAGCCGCCAACGGCCACCGCACCACTCCCCCTCCACCTGCGAATCACCGTCGGGCCATCGCCCCTCATCGACCTCGCCGGCGACCGCGCCCCTTCCCCGTCCACCTGCGAGCTTCTGTTGGGCCTCCACTTGGCGTGAGGCTGCCCGCAACCGATGACGGCCGTCGGCCTTCCCCCTCTGCGCCGCCCTTCCGGATGCGCCGCCCTGGCTTCTCTCCTAGGCGTGGAACATGCTGGATGTCGCCAGTTGACCCGGTGGTCACGCGCTGCCGGCGCTCCAGGAGGTCGAGACCCCCTCGCCACCACCGCCACGGCAGGCTCAAGGCCACCGCTCGCCCGCCCCATGATCTCCCCAGTGCGACGATGGATTACTCTCGGAAAAAACTGAACTGCTACGACGGTCGATGTGACCGCTCACTGAAAAATTTGTGCCTCCTCTTAGAACTGTTCTGTACCGGTCCGAACAGCCGTTGTTGTTTTAGGGGATTTTTGTCAAGCTACGCTCAGAAGTTCACTTTATCTATCCAGCAAAGTTCACTTTTGTCCTATGGCGGTTCTCTTTTTTATTTGCAAAAAATTGTTAGTTAATTTGCATGGAAAAAGTTCACATTATTCCGTCACGAAGTTCCCTTCTGTAATCATTGGAGTTCTCTTTGAACTGCGAGGAAGTTCACCTCGAAAATAATGTATTCACTATTCTTTTAAAAAAGTTGCGGAAGTTCACTTGGTATTTTACTTGGTCCGGAAAAAATAAAGTAAATTTAGCAAAAACTAGAAAACAATTCACTATTGTTAACCCCCAAGTTCGGTTCTTCTCTAAGAAGACCTTCACTCGTTTTTGCAAACGAGAACAGAAGTTCACTGCTTCAGACGAAAAAAATCACTGCTTCGGACGAAAAAAGTTCACTGCTTTGGACGATGAAAATTTCAGTTCTCAAACAAATGAAAAAGTTCACTGCTTCGGACGAAAAAGTTCAATGCTTCAGACGAAAAAGTTCACTGTTTTCGGACAAAAAAAGTTCATTGTTGTGGATGATGAAAAAGTTCAGTTTTGAACAACGGAAAAGTTCACTCCTTCGGACAAAAAAGTTCACTGCTTCGAACGAAAAAGTTCAGAAAAGGTTCCCAAATAGCTGACGTATATATATACATATTGTGTTGGATGACCCTATGAAATTTTGGTGTTTGTCTGGAACCATCTAGGTCTCATGGTGAAAGCGTGGAGTTACCTGGATGAGGAAATGCGAACTCTAAGGATTGCTTTTATAGCCTTATGCAATGATTGATGTTTGTTATCCGATCAGAGAGTGGTTCGGAGTAGCGTAGTGAAGAGATGATATTTATGCATTCCATTATGTTATCATTGTTGAGAGTGTCCACTAGTGAAAGTACGATCCCTAGGCGTTGTTTCGAAGCATTGAAACACCATTTATAATAGGTTCTGCTACATGTTTGCCTACTGCAATTTTTATTTCAGATTGCTATTATCACTTATAATCATCCATATAACTTGTATTCTACTCTCTCTTCGCCGAACAAGTGCACCTATACAACTGGCAATTTTATTATGTGTTGTAGGGGACACAAGAGACTTCTTGTATCGTAATTGCAGAGTTGCTTGAGAGGGATATCTTTGACCTCTACTTCCCGAGTTCGATAAACCTTGGGTGATCCACTTAAGGGAAAATTGTTGCTGTTCTACAAACCTCTGCACTTGGAGGCCCAACACTGTCTACAGGAATAGAAGCATGCGTACACATAAAGTGCACAGTTCAGATGTTGTTTGCCTTACTCAAGGAAGCAGAAGCTCACATTAAACTCGGAGATCCTACATGGACTAAGACAGGTATAAGAGTTATACTAATGCAATTGATATAGTTCCAACAAAAGTCATTTAGTACGAGATACTAATTGATGATCTTACTTACACAATTGGAAGGTACTTTGGATGGAGCAAATTTTAGACAGAAAAGGAAGTTTTGGAATGACGTAGAAAATGCACTTTGAGTGTAGCTGGTCATCTCATGAAGTCCAATTCAATAGAGAGTACCAATACTAGGAATTCGAAATAATAATTATTTTGAGTACGATAATTTTGTAATGAATATTTTATGTTTGTAATCCTGTTGAGTTTGAATTATAAAATATGTGTGTGAATTCCAAACTTGAGAATTCATTATTTATGATCCTATTTATTGTGCCATGTCAATTAGTTCTATTATTAGGTCTTAAATATTTTGATTCAAATTAATGCTTAAGTTTGAGTAACAGTCTTATGACTTGTTAAATAAATTGGAGGGAAGTCTTTTATTTGATTTATCAAGGTTGAGAGACTACCTCCAAAATATTTAATATAACCAAAATAAACACTTTTTAATTTCGAAATTCACATAAGAGATGGGTGTTTTCTCAATTGACTTAATTCCATTGAAGATTTGATGTGATAAGTTAATCATATTGATGAACTGGGATCGATGAAATAATTGAAGTTTCAATGTTTCATAAAATTAAGTGGGAGTATTTTGAATCAAAACTAAGATCAAAGAAATTGTATTGTGGTAGAAACGACTTAATATAAATTATAACAAGGTTGACAAAGAAAAGTTTCTTTGTCAAAAGTACTCATGATAAATTTTGAGAAACTCTAAATTATCGTGATAATAAAATCGTTGTAAGACAAGGATTTAAGTAATGTTATAATTATCAAATGTCTTCGTGTGATAGGTGAAAGCGTGAAACGGAAATAATTCTCAACCCACTAAAGATTTTTTTTTGTTAAGGTTGGAGCTATGTCATTAATTAACTTGGAGTTATTTCAATAATAGTTCCTAGTAATCAATATTCCTCAAGTATGATGCATAACTGATTATAGGGTTTTGCATAAAACTAAGTTTATTGCTAGTAAATTTACATTTAAACTCCAAGTGTTCTAACACATTGTATTAAGGAGAAAAATGTCTTCTCATGATTGAGAGGTGGAAATTATATTAATTTAACATTGAGAATATTTCGAGAAATGATTAAATGAAAGGGGCGACATGCAAATGTTTCCATTTCATCTCCTTATCCAGGAATATATGTATGAGATACATAAAGTTAAAACTTAACATTTAACAAAGGTCATATGAGGAATTTGATGTGATATTCACTTTGTGATGTAGTCATCAAAATTCCAAGATAGGGACCATGATATGCAAAATAAAACAAATAAGATAATATTACTCATAAATACGTGATATTGGATTATCATATCAATTCATGATTAAGGAGATATTCGTGTTGACTCCAAGACTTCATCTTGAGAGTAAGTTGGAGTGATTTAAAATCAGAAGTGACATGAATATTCTCGCAAGAAAAACAGATAAGAATATTTTATATTCATAAAGCTAGTATTGATAAAATTGTTTTATCAAGTACGAACAAATGACAATGATGAGTTGAAAACTTACCTTATCAATTTCTTGCTGCTATTATTGGATCAATTAACAAATTATTTTGCTATGTTTAACTAAATTTGGATTATTAGAATAATCTGAAATATTACAAGTATGAGTAGTAAGTCGGTCGTGTTAATGAAACAAGAAGGTCTTATTTTTCATTATATAAAGTGAAGGGACTTAAAAATAAGTGGGAGTTGATTATGATTTTTTAATTTTGTTGGGCCTAATTGAAAGAAAGTTACATCATAAAAATATTTAAAAAGGTTATAAATGCAATATCAGAAAGTGCCTTATTAAATTTATAATCTACGAGATATATTAAGGATTCTAATAAACATGAATATGATGGATGTGCTAACTGTAATTCTGTAAAAGAAATGAATTACAAAAGTATTTTGTCTCAAAAGTAAAACATGACATGCTATTTTGCAAAATACGTGGCCTCCGTAGTCATTGGTGAGAAAAATGTGAAGGGTTGAGATTAAATCATAATATTTTGTGATTTGACCAATCTTATAGTCATGAAAGAAGCACACAAGAACCGGTAGATTTGCATTAACTAAATTGTTTAGTCAAACCGGTATAAAGGACAAAAACTTAAGTATAAGTTTTTCTTATGTAGTTAAGTGTTTGTAATAAAACCTAGGAATATTGCGGTGTGAATTTTCTCACATAAATATTCAACGATAATATTACTAAGTATAAATGATTCAGTAGGATTTTGTATATCTACAAATAATATTGTGAGAAGAATTCACATATGCATTTGTGGTGGAATTACGAAATCAAATCTTTATTGATTTTATTTCAGATTATGATTCTTCAATTGATAATATCGTATGTTGTATCAATATCAATGTTAGAGTATTATGAGTGGACTCTATAGTATATTGCTATGGATAGTTGCAATACAGTGTAAGATATTGTAGATTGCAAGTTAATGGCTAAAAGTCATTCGACTTAGTGAGGTTTCAAATGAGGTATAATAATTCATTCAGAGACGTTGGAATTATAAATGCTGCCATGGAACCAGGTTCACACAAGCCTCAATTCCTAATAAATCCAAACACAAATTTATCACAAAGTTGATAAGATCAATAGCTGAAAGACAAAAGTATAAAGTACCACATGCATAATGTGAGTAACATCGGAATTCCATAGACGTTATGTTATCGTACTAACTAGAGTATTAGCTGGCTCTAGTGCAAGTGGTCGAATGTTGGAGGTATGCCCTACGGACAATATATTAAGTTATTATTCTATCTCCAAGTTCATAATTAAGTTTATGCCATCATGCTACAACCTCTATGATGAGATACCGGTAACGAATTTTACGTGTTATGATGAAAGAGTTAGATCAGATCATACCACGTAGTCTCACCTCATGATATCATTGGTATCGTGAAGTTAAGCAAATAAGTGAATGAATATACATGATTCATCGTGGACGTTCACGGTCTCGATGTTGCTTATTGTTCGAAAAGTTCGAAAATATTGTGTGTTATCGAGTCTTTACGGGTCACACACACTTAAATCGTGCCAACATTTATTTGAGAGAATTAATATGTTTTTATTTGTTTTATGAATGTTCGACATTGTTATGATGTCACGGCACTAGTAGGAAACTGCCTTTCTATGGAAGACTTTCTAAGACGCACCAGACAACCATGCGCCACAAAAATTAAATTTTGTGGCGTACGACAAGAAATGCGCCATAGAAAAGACAAATTCCATGGCGCACAAGACAAAGGTGCGCCACAAAAACTAGGTGGGGCCCGCCCCAATCATTGCCCTCAAACATTTCTGTGGCGCATGTATTTTGGTGCGCCACAGAAATGTCATATTCTGTGGCGCATCTGTATTGGTGAGACACATAATATGACATTTCTGTGGCGCACCAATACACATGCGCCACATAATTTTTTTCTCTCTCCACACCCCCCGGGTCGTCTTTCTTGTTTTGCCACGGGAGAGTCCTAGGTCAAAAATCATCAAAAAATAAATTCCTGATAGATGCACAGAGAGTTTAAGATATACTTTTTTTTATCAAATTTTGAAAAATAAATTTCGGCTTTCTGAGCAAAAGTTCGTTAAAAAGGTAAAATGGGCATAACTTTTGCATACGATGTCGGAATTTAAAGTTAAATATATGAAAAAAAAACTAGAGAAAAAAAAGAACTCAACCTTACTCGCCTTCGGTCTATAAGGTTTTTTTAGATTCTCTAAATTCCAAAGGAAAAAAAGTTATTTCAAACAGAAGATTTTTTCCTACAAAATAAAAAAAATAGAAAAAAAATTCTGTGGCGCACGGGTGGTGGGCGTGCCGCAGAATTGTTGGGCGGGATTCGAAATTTGAATCCCGCCCAACATCCCTTCTCTTCTTCCTCTTCTTTCTCCTTCTCTCATTTTACTTCTCTACTTCTTTCTCCTCCGCTTCTCCTCTTCCCTTTTATCTCCTCTACCTCTACTTCAACTCTACTCCGGTGATCTTCTCCTCCTCCACCACCTCCGGCGACTTTCTCCTCCACACCATCTCCGGCGAGCTCCTCCTCCACCAACTTCGGCGAGTTTCTCCTCCTCCACCAATTCCGGCGACCTCCTCCTCCACCACCACCTCCGGCGAGCTCCTCCAACTCCACCAACTTCGGCGACCTTCTCCTCCTTCACCAACTCCGGCGACCTTCTCCTCCTCCACCAACTCCGGCGACCTTCTCCTTCTCCACCACCTCCTCCTCCTCCTCCTCAAGCTTGTAGGTGTAGGCGTTGAAACTGGCTCCGGTTGATCGTTTATTATTTTGTAAGCCGTTGTTGAATAATTCAATTAATAGCCGGTGGTCGGATGCCGAGGAATACCTAGACATGTACCTGCCGCCTGTCACCAGTCCCAACAGCTTCCATGCCAGGGTCCTCCGTCACTTCCTCATGATGCACCACCGCTTCGCCAACGCCGTCGACGGATATGTCCGTGCCCAGGAGCTACCTCCAACTTAACAACAGCAGAGCCATCGGCCACGCCGATCTGAGGCTCCGCTCCATCTCCTTCTCCATATTCGCCGTCGACCAAGTCAGGTTAGTATGTAATTTCTGTATGCGCGCGCGGGGAAGATAGATTTGTGCGGTGTGGACTCATAAATGTTTATAACTTTATATGTAACGCATGCAGGGCCAACATGAACTGGGAGGCAGTGCGGCGCAAGGCATCACTTGTTGTCTCCAGGTTGGCTCGTTCTACTCCAGAGCTGCGAGGTTGCCTTTCTAGATCTGAATTCCTGTGTTCTTCATTTTCCTGTTTGTTGACTCTGGATAATGTAGATTTCATCAGATCCAGATTCTCTAGAGCAGATTTTTGTATAGCCAAAATAATGGTTACAGTTTTGTTTACCATGCATTTTGGCTTGCCCAGAGTTGGCAACCCAAATAAACTATGTTAGCAAAGAGAATATTTGGTCATAAACCAAAATATGATATGGTGGAAAATTGATCCATTAATTCATGTTACTAACCAAAATAAGTAGTGGTGTCATCCCCATTTTGAAAAAAAAATGTAACTAGACAAATAGTCTTGGTCATTGATATGTATCTTTTTCCTCGGAAGAAATCAATCAATGGTTATGTGCAGTGGATGATTTTCGCCCCATGCTCTGTATGTTTGCTCAAGAAAATACTCATTGCGCCTAGCTGTGATGTGCTGTGCATCGATCTAAAGGCAGAACAGCGTACAATAGCCAGTAGAGTGATTCCCTGTTTCAGTAGAAGTAATTCTCAGTTAATTTGCCATCCTGTATTTTTTATGATCTCCCCTAGTTTACGGACCCGGAGGCGCTACATGAAGACGAAACAAATAGTGCGACCAGAAGCTATCGTCAGGGCCTTGAAGAGGTACAACTTCACTACTAGCCCTCTCCTCAATCCGCTCTTGTTTTTGCTGACATTTGAACATACCCACATTCCTTGCTTTTTGCAGCCAGCAACTTATGGTTCCAGGCATTGGTATGATATACCCTCTACTTACAAAAACCTTACATATGATTAAGCAGCATACTAGGTCTTAAATTTGCACACACCTGCAACAATAGTTGTTAACCATGTTCTCCGACTAATGGGCAGGGTCGTTTGAGGAATCAAATGAATTGCTGGCTGATCTCCTTGGTAAAAACTAGTGTCTCTTCATGTTCTTGTGTTCATTAGGACCTGGTAGCTCAAAATAATCCACAATAGAATAGATCTGATCTACTTATAGTACTGTTCTACTGTCTGAAAACACCAGCTACGAATTTTGTACCTATGGGAAGTTGGGCACTGACGAATTTGTGTGACCTTCAGATGAAACTTTAAGAGATGGAGTACAAAACACATATGGTCTATTACCTCCACTTCGGCCCAGCCCGAAATTATTCCTATCGTCAGCTGATCTGATTCCGAGTTTCCGTTTTATTGGTCTTTCCTTGCCGGGTGCTTGTCAACGTCGTAGAGCGTTTTGTTGCTCTTTCCTTGCTAGAGAGGGGGATGAATGGCGCGAGGAGGGATTTCCTGGCCTAGAACGACAGCAAGTACGGAGCCTCCGTGAGCGACCCCAATAAGCGGACAAGGAGAGAAGGAGGCCAGAGTGGAAACGCAAAAGACCCCGGCTGTGCAGGCCCGATGGAGCGGTTGTTGATCTTGTCACGACTCATGTACGTACCGCACAAGCCACAAATTTGTCATAAAATATGCATATATACTCTGTTTTTGAGTTCTCCACTGTGAATTTCAGGCTAGGTCGGCACGCCCATGTGTTATTTTCTTCGATGAGCTTGACTCCCTTGCTCCTGCATGAGTATCCTCTGCAGATTCTGGAGGTGTGATGGATAGAGTTGTTTCCCAGGTATAATTAACTTCAGCAAGGTGGAAAGTGCACTACTAGAGAAAAGCTTACCACAGGCGAACAGAAAAGGCCTACTACAGGCGCATTTCAGTTCGCCTAGGACCATATCGCCAGTGGTAATCACTTACCCCGGGCGAATACCAAAATGCGCCTGTGGTAACTCAGCATACCCCAGGCGAATCAGCCTTGTGCGCCTGGGGTAACTTACCCCGGGCGAAGACCAATATGCATAAAGCCATTGTTGTTATTACGCGTGCAGCGTCTGACAAGGCTAGCAACAGGAGGAGTAGAATTCTTACTCGCACGGGTCATGGCACGGGTCGAGACATGAGCAGCGGAGGAAGAAATCGTCGAGGTGCCTGGGAGATAATCCATATAAGAAGATTCAACTTGGGGTGGGTCAAGCACAAAACCCAAGTACGCTCTAATCAAATCCATGGCGTCAGGGAGAGAAAGGTCCATTAGGACATCAGGTGCAGACCCAGTCGCAGCATACAGGTAGTTTGCTGATACTTCACTGAAAGAGTGTATTGCCCACCTCTCAACTATCTCGTAGTACAACCCTCAACTTCCTTCTCTGGAAGTTTTTATTTTTTGCATCATCAGGGGAGCTTACCTAGGTTCCATTACCATTAGTAAACATGGGAACCATTGTTCAGTTCAAATAACATGTTAAGAAAGCAAGCTAAGGCAACTCAAAACAGAGAAACAAGTCTAGAGTTAGAATGAGAGCTCGGGATACCGGGAAACGTAGCGCCATAAGATGGAAGCATACAAAATCAGACATTGCCACCATGGTCACTATCTCAGCTTCAGATTTTCTCTTCTTCAGCAGGAAAGGGCTAGGAGGCTAGGATCTGATGTCGAGCCGTGAAATAGGACTAAGATTTTTTGGTTAGAGAGTGAAGTAGAAAATAAATTATTGGCAAGCATCCCAGTCTCCTTTTATGAATAACTGGACGTTTTCAATCTGCAATTCCACTGCGTTCGTCGATATTAGCCATGTTGGAGGTATCCGGCTCAAATTTGGCATATTTTCTGGTTTACTGTTGCAGGGACTAGTGGCAGACCCAGTAATTTTTTTTCCACCAGGTGTTCATACTTGCAGGGAAAATTGTAATATTGATACAAAATTCTGGAAAGTACAATGTATAGCCCGCATTCTGAAAAGTACAATGTATTTACTGTCTATGAAAAGTACAATGTATATAGCTTAATAAGTCTCTTTGGGTCGTAGGATTAAAAACCATAGGAATAGGAAAACACCCAGAATTTGTCTTTTGCAAAGCACAAGAACAGAGTGAGCTATATCAATGCGGTATCCATGGAGTAACGCAGACTGCCTGCTGATGCGTGATGCTACCAAAATTTGTTCTGCTTGTGTGATTCCTCTTTACATTTAATCTTGGCAAAACATCATGCATCAGTCATACACTGCGACTTATACTTACACTTACAGGATTAGATTAGCTTTGTTTTCCGCAGGAAGATGCTAATACAGGAAATATGCCTTAGCGTGTCGCTGCCTGGGCATTGTAGGCCATGGATAAACATAGTTGTGCAGTTAGCTTTTTATTCTGTGACCCCTCTTGTACGTTGTCCGACTGTTGCAACTTTTTCTCGATCGTCTCATTGGTTTCCACGAATGGCACTCTGGAGTTGGGAGCATCTCCAAACGTGCTGCCTGATAGAGTTACACATCTCTGGTTTTGGGGGCTATGTCTGCTTGCTGGTTGGAATTAGAGTTACAGATCCGTAGTATTGTACAGTACTGTAATAAAATATATAACAGCAAAAACACCGAAAAATGATAGAATCTTGCTAGCAAGATAATAATTAGAAATGCTGATCATTGATGTCAAAAGAATTCGTGTACTTAAAAATTGAAGAGTACTTGCCCAATAGAAAATTTGGGAGATATATTTGGATATTTCCTAGTCTTGAAGAACTGAAGACCCTAATCCTGGTTCTAATAAGCTAGACACTTGTTGGAGAAGCAGCAACCTATATGTATCCAACCTATTCATATGCAGGTACACTAGCAACGTGAGCTGAACACTTGGGATTGCGAAGACTGCCGGTCTTCTCCCAGAGTTCAAGTAAAGCCGAAGGGTTTGTTGCTTTGAGGTCAACATACCCTTTGCTTGCCACTACAGCATCAACTTCCTTTCCACCCAATGAGGCGATATACTTAATACAAGCATCTTTCAACCTGTCGCAATGGTGCTGATCAGCCAAAGCCAGCGTAGTCACCACGGTCTTGACATCAAGGGTTTTACAAAGGATGCTTTCACATATCTTCTTCAGCCTTTCCATGGCATACCTATCGGCGGCAACGAGCAGATGCCGGATCATCTCTTTATAGTCGTTGCCGCCGAGACCATCCATGGCGGGCGACAGTGAATCACTGTAGATAAAGTGGAGCAGGGCGTCAAAGACGGCGGGCTGCATGTCGCCGATGGTGATACGGTTCGTGCTGTTTTCTCTCATCGCACCGTATAGCTCCGCTTTGAAGACTGGTGACCGCATGGAGAGCACCGTCTTGTGGGCAGGAAATTCCTCTTCCGACCACGAAAACCACGTCGGTGCCCTCTTTCCGCTGCAGCAGCTTCTCGAGATGCTCCGTGATGTCGGACGGCGGCACCTCGGCGGCTACATCCGGGACCTTGATTGAGTTGTCGTCCTTGGTAACGGTGATGAGGCACGCAATGGTGAGGCGATTGTCGCGAAGGTAGGGCGATGCCTCGAGCTGGCTTTTCTTCATGAACTTGCAAGTGCCGCAGACGCCGTTATCATAGCCGGAATCAAAGTCCATCGTGACTGTGTGAAGCGGCGAAGATCCGGTGACGTCCACAAAACTTAGCTCGAGGATATTGTTACTGCAAGCTCTTCTACAACTCAGAATGAAGAAAATCATTTTTCTAAAGAAGATATTTTGTCTTCCTTAGAACGGGCTAAGAAAAGGAACCGGGCTGCATTGGGTACACCGAAAGTAAATTATTAATCCGTATCTTCAAGAATTTTAGGCCCATCTGTATATAAAACCCATGAAACCATACATGTCACCTTTAGCTTGCTCTCTGCAAGTCCCTGGTTTGATTGTTTTGCGCTATTAGAGCATGTCTAACAGACCCCCTAAATGGCCCAAACCCGTATAATAACCGCCGATATACGGGTTTGGGCTCTACCCGGCCATCTAGCAGACCCCGTAAATGGACCACCCCGGACGGTTTTTTACAAGTTTGGGTAGGGGGCGGCCCGTCGACCCCTACATGTGCGGGTCGGGAGGGGATATAGAGGGCCAACCCTCTACCTCGTGCGAGCTAGGGCGCGCTGAAGATTCAGGTTCCAATCCGATTTTCGTTCGCCCCGCCGCCAGCCGCCGCCGCGTAGATCCGGTCGCCTCCGAGGCACCGCACCCTCGCCGGACACCGCCGCTCCCCCGCCGGACACCGCCGCACCCCCCGCTGGGCCCCCAGCGGACCTCGGCGCCCCTTGACTCGCCGCGCCGTGTGCATCTCCGCCGCCTCCCCACGGTGAGTACTCGCCGGGCCGTGTTTCCTCTTCGATTTCGCCGTTCCGCGGGGGCCTGATCTCTGCTTCGCGATGCCGTAGATGCAGTACATCTTCCGCATCAAGGACCTCGAGGACCGCGCGAAGCTGCTAGATCGGAGGAAGGGTTCCGCGAAGGGCCGCATATGCATCCCGCGGATCAGAGGAGTATATTTTATTTTTACTATAGGGCATTGTTTTGAATCTTGGATGATTTCCGGATATCACTACATACGCAGTGAATAATTCTTTGAAGCTT
This sequence comes from Alopecurus myosuroides, assembly GCA_028641055.1. NCBI lineage: Eukaryota > Viridiplantae > Streptophyta > Magnoliopsida > Poales > Poaceae > Alopecurus > Alopecurus myosuroides. The sequence goes on along the minus strand of CM054059.1, from coordinate 113,148,566 downwards.
AGGTTCATAAGACAGATTAATGGCAATTTCATGCATAGCCTGGTGAGTTACTAAAATCTTCTTTTTTCATTGCCTCGTTCTCTTTTGTTTTTCACCTGTTCCTGCCTGCCACAGGTCATACCAGAGTGGTTTCTGAACTATTTTGGAGGAAAGATACCAGGAACTGTCAAATTACAAGCCCCTAATGGTATTGCATTTGATGTTGCAGTTATGGAGAACATGAACAGAACAATCCTCAAGTATGGGTGACCCCATACTTGAGGATTGTTCTGTTCATGTTCTCCATAACTGCAACATCAAATGCAATACCATTAGGGGCTTGTAATTTGACAGTTCCTGGTATCTTTCCTCCAAAATAGTTCAGAAACCACTCTGGTATGACCTGTAGCACGCAGGAACAGGTGAAAAACAAAATAGGATGAGGCAGTGAACAAACTTGAGGAAACCCCAAAAAAGAAGATTTTATAGTTAACTCACCAGGCAATGCATGAAAATGTCCAAAACCCTGTTTTGTGAGGGGCCAAAAGCTCGTGCGAGCTAGCAGACCCCCTACCCCACCCCGTAAAACAGAATATTCTGTTTTACGGGGTGGGGGTAGGGGGTCTGCTAGCTCGCACGAGTTTTTGGCCGGCGAAATGCGTATACAGGGCGCTCTACACGCGTTTTAGGGGGCGAAAACATAAGGGGTCTGTTAGACATGCTCTTAGGTTCCTGATGTGAAATGGGAGGATGTTGGAGGGCTTGAGGAAGTGAAGAAGGTTATTCTAGATACTATTCAGGTAAATTTGACTTGATTCATCCCTGAATGTATAATACTAATGCACAGCATTTATGGAAGAAAAATAGAATTTTGTTATCGTAGTTTCTGTTCAGCACCAGAAGCTGTTGCAGTAGGGTTTGGAGGTACTAACTTGTCCTTTTGTTTTGCTGGTATACAGTTACCTCTGATGTACAAGCACCTTTTTTCTTCCAAATTGCCGAAGCGATCAGGTGTCCTGTTATATGGACCTCCAGGCACTGGGAAGGTAGGTTTAATGAGTTTTATTACCTTGCCCAACTGTAGTTATCATTCCTATTTGTTAAAAGATAGCTGTATCCAACAGCACATGATGCATGCTCACTAGGATGTTTTCTCCTGAATTGTTAGACATTATTGGCGAAAGCAGTAGCAACTGAGTGCTCATTAAACTTTCCTAGCGTGAAAGGTCCGGAATTGATAAGCATGTATGTTGGAGAATCAGAGAAGAATGTCAGGGACATCTTTGAGAAGGTATATTCATCTGCACAAGCCACACATTTTTCATGAAATGTGCATATATATAGTCAGTTTTTGAGTTCTCCACTGTGAATTTCAGGCTAGGACGGCACACCCATGTGTTATTTTCTTTGATGAGCTTGACTCCCTTGCTCCTGCACGAGGATCCTGTGCAGATTCTGGAGGTGTGATGGATAGAGTTGTTTCCCAGGTATAGTTAACTTCATCAAGGTGGCAAGTGATGTCACAGTTTTCCGTCTTATTTCCAGTTTTACAATGTTTGCTGATACTTCATTGAAAGAGTGTATTGCCCACCTCTCAACTATCTCGTAGTACAACCCTCAACTTCCTTCTCTGGAAGTTTTTATTTTTTGCATCATCAGGGGAGCTTACCATAAGTAAACATGGGAACCATTGCGCAGTTCAGATAACATGATAAGAAAACAAGCTAAGGCAACTCAAAACAGAGAAACAAGTCTAGATTTAGAGTGAGAGCTCGGATACCGGGAAACGTAGCGCCATAAGATGAAAGCATACAAAATCGACATTGCCAGCATGGTATCTCAGCTTCAGATTTTCTCTTCTTCGGCAGGAAAGGGCTAGGATGCCAGGATTTGATATCGAGCCGTGAAATAGGACTACGTTTTTTTGTTAGAGAGTGAAGTAGAAAATAAATTACTGGCAGGCATCCTAGTCTCAATTTATGAATAACTTGATTTTTTTCAATCTGCAATTCCACTGCGTTCGTCGATAGTAGCCATGTTTGAGGTATCCAGCTCAAATTTGGCATATTTTCTGGTTTACTGTGCAGGGACTAGTGGCATACCCAGTAATTTTTTTTCCAACAGGTGTTCATACTTGCAGGGAAAATTGTAACATTGATACAAAATTCTGAAAAGTACAATGTATAGCCCGCATTCCGAAAAGTACAATGTATTTACTGTCTTTGAAAAGTACAAATGTATATAGCTTAATAAGTCTCTTTGGGTCGCAGGATTAAAAACCGTAGGAATAGGAAAACACCCAGAATTTGTCTTTTGCAAAACACAAGAACAGAGTCAGCTACATCAATGCGGTATCCATGGAGTAACGCAGGCTGCCTGCTGATGCGTGATGCTACCAAAATTTGTTCTGCTTGTGTGATTCCTCTTTACATTTAATCTTGGCAAAACATCATGCATCAGTCATACACTGCGACTTATACTTACAGGATTAGATTAGCTTTGTTTTCCGCAGGAAGATGCTAATACAGGAAATATGCCTTAGCGTGTCGCTGCCTGGGCATTGTAGGCCATGGATAAACATAGTTGTGCAGTTAGCTTTTTATTCTGTGACCCCTCTTGTACGTTGTCCGACTGTTGCAACTTTTTCTCGATCGTCTCATTGGTTTCCACGAATGGCACTCTGGAGTTGGGAGCATCTCCAAACGTGCTGCCTGATAGAGTTACACATCTCTGGTTTTGGGGGCTATGTCTGCTTGCTGGTTGGAATTAGAGTTACAGATTCGTAGTATTGTACAGTACTGTAATAAAATATATAACAGCAAAAACACCGAAAAATGATAGAATCTTGCTAGCAAGATAATAATTAGAAATCGTGTACTTAAAAATTGAAGAGTACTTGCCCAATAGAAAATTTGGGAGATATATTTGGATATTTCCTAGTCTTGAAGAACTGAAGACCCTAACCCTGGTTCTAATAAGCTAGACACTTGTTGGAGAAGCAGCAACCTATATGTATCCAACCTATTTATATGCAGGTACACTAGCAACGTGAGCTGAACACTTGGAATTGCGAAGACTACCGGTATTCTCCCAGAGTTCAAGTAAAGCCGAAGGGTTTGTTGCTTTGAGGTCAACATACCCTTTGCTTGCCACTACAGCATCAACTTCCTTTCCACCCAATGAGGCGATATACTTAATACAAGCATCTTTCAACCTGTCGCAACGGTGCTGATCAGCCAAAGCCAGTGTAGTAACCACGGTCTTGACATCAAGGGTTTTACAAAGGATGCTTTCACATATCTTCTTCAGCCTTTCCATGGCATACCGATCGGCGGCAACGAGCAGATGCCGGATCCTCTCTCTATAGTCGTTGCCGCTGAGACCATCCATGGCGGGCGACAATGAATCGGTGTAGATGAAGTGGAGCAGGGCGTCAAAGACGGCAGACTGCATGTCGCCGATGGTTATACGGTTCGTGCCGTTTTCTCTCATCGCACCGTATAGCTCCGCTTTGAAGACCGGCGACCGCATGGCGAGCACCGTCCTGTGGGCATGAAATTCCTCTCCTCCGACCACGAAAACCACGTCGGCGCCCTCTTTCCGCTGCAGCAGCTTCTCGAGATGCTGCGTGATGTCGGACGGCGGCACCTCGGCGGCTACATCCGGGACCTTGATTGAGTTGTCGTCCTTGGTAACGGTGATGAGGCACGCAATGGTGAGGCGATTGTCGCGAAGGTAGGGCGATGCCTCGAGCTGGCTTTTCTTCATGAACTTGCAAGTGCTGCACACGCCGTTATCATAGCCGGAATCAAAGTCTATCATGACGGTGTGAAGCGGCGAAGATCCGGTGACGTCCACAAAACTTAGCTGAACGGATGCCATCACCTTAGTGTCGTCCCTGATCTTGTCACGTAGGCAGAGGTACACCGCCACGTAGCCGTAATCGGTCTCCGTTACACCGCCGAGGTAAGTTCGAATTTGCCAGTCGTGACCGCATGCTGCGAACACGGGAGACTCGGCGCAGTCCATGGGTCGCTCCAGGCGTGGGCGGCACCATGGGATCTCGAACACGTGCAAGCCCTGCACCGCGTTGGCGACGTCGAGCGCGTCGTCGGCGCGGGGCGTGGACGTCGTGCTTCCCATCGTCCGGTTTGTTTGCTGGGCGTTGATGAGAGGACCGGCCGGAGGAGGCACTAGTAGAAAACAGGGCATTGAGCCAAGCCCAATGGAACCGGATGTGATACAAACCGGTTCAGAAGGGTCTGTCCCTGGGCCCCACCCATGCAGCAAAATGCCCGCAAGGCCTTTAGGACCGGTTTGTAACACAAACCGGTCCTAAAGGACTTGCGGGCCATTTGCTGCAGGGAGGGGGGCCCAGGGGCAGAACCTTTAGAACCGGGTTGTATCACAAACCGGTTCTACAGGTTTTCTCATTTTTTGCAGCCACTGCGGGTCCCGCTGTCATAACCTTTAGAACCGGTTTGTAACACAAACCGGTCCTAAATCCCTCCCCTAAACCCTACATACCACCCCGAGCTCAGCTCATTTTTTCCAGCTCGAGCTCAACTCCATTTTTGCTCTCTTCTTCCTCTTGTGAGGTCTAATACATCCCCATTTTCTCCACCATTTGTCAAGATTGTTGGTACCCATCGGTTCTACGGTTAGCATCAACGTTCCCTCTTCCGGCATTGCAGGTTTTGCTCGTTTTCTTGCTCATTTCATTTTTGTTGTGCTAGCTAGGTGTTTGATGAAATGCCTAGCTAAGCTAGAATTTGTTATTCATTTTGTTATGTATACAAATTGATGCAATTTGAGCTCAAAATTAATTATGATTTGTGCTTTTTTTAGTGTCGCGCGCCTTGTCCCCTTACTCAGTACTACCGTCAATCGCCCCATCACCGACACAACCTTGGTGAGCCTATTGTTTTTATTTACCAAAACAAATTTTGATTTGTATGATTTACGTATTTACTTGTATATAATTTTCTAGAGCCATGGTTTTGATATCCGTCCCCGTTGGCCCTCGTCCAGTCTATGATTCGGATGTGGTATATTATCTTTTTTCACTACATATTTTCATTTCCTGATTATACGACAATTACTTACGCCGACCAACTTGACATAGATATTTTTATATAGGAGGTAGTGGAACCGGAAATGCCAGTCGACCCTATTGTTGAGAAGTTATACTTAGTTGAACAAGAAAATATTGGCTTGAAAGAAAGATTGAAAAAAACTGAAGAAAGGTTGGAAAAAACTGAAAGAGAGAAGATGACCTTGGAAAAGGTTCTTGCCGGTGTCATCGATAGTCACAAGAGCGAGATGGACGCAATGCGCCTGAAGATTAGAAAGATTAGGAAATATGCAATTAGTAAAGAGGCTTGGTATCATTATGTCGTCGGGTCAATTGTTACCTTTGTTGCGATTTTGATCGCATTTGTTGTTGTTTTTAAATGCATTAATTAGAGAGAATTTTTATGGATGGTTTCAGTGTGTATTTTTCTGAGAACTATATATGTATATATGGTCACTATACGCTAGTTTGGTATTAACGTGTGATGAACTTTTTGTATTAATTAACTAATTTAGTCATGATGATTTAGCATATATAATGGTTGTTGATAAATTTATATAATGCAGATGAACCGGCAATGAATGTACAGTGATCGACGTCGTCCCGAATTCCTTAATGGCATGCATAGTTTTCTCAATGTGGCTGAGAAAAACAGGCAGAATGGATTTATTTTTTGTCCATGTAAAAAATGCCAGAATAAGAGGAATTTCCCTAGCTCAAGAACCATACACACCCACCTGTTGCAAGAAGGCTTCATGCCCAGTTATTTTTGTTGGACCAAGCACGGAGAAAGAGGGGTTATAATGGAAGACAATGAAGAAGAAGAGGATAATGATGAGTATCCTATGTTCGATGAACACGGTGATACTGAAATGGGGGAAGATGAGCCTGAACTTGAGGACATTGTTGATGAGTCTGATGATGATCTTCGTCAAGTCATTCGTGAAGAACAGATAAACTGCGCAAGTGAAAACGAGAGGTTGAAGTTGGAGCGCATGTTAGAAGACCACAAAAAATTGTTGTACCCAACTTGCGAAGATGGCCAGAAAAAACTGGGCACCACCCTTGAATTGCTGCAATGGAAGGCAGAGAATGGATTATCTGACAAGGGATTTGAAAACCTGCTGAAAATAATGAAGAAGATGCTTCCAAGAAATAACGTGCTGCCCTGCAGTACATACGAAGCAAAGAAGGTTGTCTGCCCTCTAGGATTGGAAGTGCATAAGATACATGCATGCATCAATGACTGCATCCTCTACCGCGGTCAGCACGAGAATTTAAATGCCTGCCCGGTATGCGGTGCATTTCGGTATAAGATCAGGCGAGATGACCCTGGTGATGTTGAGGGCGACGATCGCCCCAGGAAGAGGGTTCCTGCCAAGGTGATGTGGCATGCTCCTATAATACCACGGTTGAAACGTTTGTTCCGAAACAAAGAGCATGCCAAGTTGTTGCGATGGCACAAAGAAGACCGTAAGGAAGACGATATGCTGAGACACCCCGCTGATGGGTCGCAGTGGAGAAACATCGACGATAAGTACGAGGACTTTGCACGTGACGCAAGAAACTTAAGGTTTGGTCTGAGTACAGATGGCCTGAATCCATTTGGGGAGCAGAGTAGCAGTCATAGCACCTGGCCCGTGACTCTATGTATCTATAACCTTCCTCCTTGGTTATGCATGAAGCGTAAGTTCATTATGATGCCAGTGCTTATCCCAGGCCCGTCGCAACCCGGCAACAACATTGATGTGTACCTGAGGCCACTGGTTGATGAACTTTTAGAGTTGTGGGCTGACGAAGGTGTACGTGTGTGGGACGAGTACAAACAAGAGGAATTTGACCTACGAGGGTTGCTGTTTGTTACCATCAATGATTGGCCCGCTCTTAGTAACATCTCAGGACAGTCAAACAAGGGATACAGCGCATGCACACACTGTTTAGGCGAGACAGAAAGTATACATATAGGCAAGAATGTGTACCCGGGGCATCGTCGATTTCTTCCAGACAGGCATCCCGTAAGAAAGAAAGGAAAGCATTTCAAAGGCGAGGCAGATACACGGAGGAAGCCAACCCTCCCTAAAGGTACTGATATATATGACATGGTCAAAGATATAAAAGTAATCTTTGGAAAGGGTCCTGGCGCACAATCTGTTCCAAATGACGCCGACAACCACGTAGCCATGTGGAAGAAGAAATCTATATTCTGGGAACTACCCTATTGGAAATTCCTAGAGGTTCGCTCTGCGATCGACGTGATGCACGTGACGAAAAATATTTGCGTGAACCTGCTAAACTTATTGGGCGTGCATGGGAAGAAGTCAAGAGATACACCAAAAGCACGGCTGCACCACCAACGTATGCACGAACGAGACGACCTGATGAATCCAGAGAATTTCAAAGGTCCTGCCAGCTACGCTCTTACCAAGGAAGAGAAGGAGATCTTTTTCCAAGTCCTGAGTAGTATCAAGGTCCCGTCTGGCTACTCGTCGAACATAAAAGGAATACTAAACCTGGAAGAGAAAAAGTTCCAAAACCTTAAGTCTCATGACTGCCACGTGATCATGACCCAGTTACTTCCGATTGCATTGAGGGGGCTTCTACCAGAAAACGTGCGAGTACCCATTGTGAAGCTATGTGCATTCCTCAACGCAATTTCTCAGAAGGCAATCGATCCAGCAACTCTACCAAGTTTACAGAAGGACGTGGTCCAATGTCTTGTCAGCTTCGAGTTGGTGTTCCCACCAACCTTTTTCAATATTATGACGCACCTCATAGTTCACCTAGTCCAAGAGATTTCCGTTCTCGGTCCTGTATTCTTACACAATATGTTCCCCTTTGAGAGGTTCATGGGAGTCTTGAAGAATTATGTTAGAAACCGTGCTAGACCAGAAGGAAGCATGGTCAAGGGCTATGGAACAGAGGAGGTCATTGAGTTTTGTGTTGACTTTATTACTGACCTGAACCCGATCGGGGTTCCTCAGTCGCGCCATGAGGGGAGACTGCGTGGAAAAGGCACGCTAGGAAAGAAATCAACAACATGTATGGACGAGCAATCTTTCAGTCAAGCACACTACACAGTTCTAGTTAATTCCAGCTTGGCGGCTCCATATATCCAGGAACACACGGATATTTTACGCTCGGAATATCCGGAGCAACCTGAAGATTTCATTGCTAAAGAACACGCGAAGACTTTCGGAGGTTGGTTGCAAAGACGTCTGATTAATGACAACATTGTTGAAGATGAGCTATACTTGTTGGCCAAGCAACCATCTTCGACTGTATTGACCTTTAAAGGGTACGAGATAAATGGTAACATATTTTACACGGCAGAACAAGATAAAAAGAGCACCAACCAAAACAGTGGCGTCCGGTTTGATGCAAAAGACGACAACGGGCAAAGGGTCACATACTATGGTTACATAGAGCAGATATGGGAACTTGACTACGGACCTTCCTTTAAGGTCCCTTTGTTCTGGTGCAAATGGTTCAACCTGTCAGGCGTGAAGGTAGACCCGAAGTACGGAATGACAACAGTGGATCAGAAGAATCTTGGGTACGACAATGATCAATTCGTCCTAGCCAATGATGTGGCTCAGGTTTTCTATGTGAAGGACATGTCTAGCAGACCGAGAAAAACAAAAGATAAAGAAACGAATACATCAGACGATGAGCCAAGGCGCCACATAGTTCTTTCAGGGAAAAGAAACATCGTGGGAGTCGAGGACAAGACAGACATGTCAGAAGATTACATTAAATTTGATGAAATTCCTCCCTTCAAAGTCAAAGATGATCCTAGCATTCAGTTAAATGATGAAGATGTTCCATGGTTACGGCGCAATCAGAAGAAAGGCAAGAAGAAAAATAGAAACGGATCGTCCCTTTAGTACCGGTTGGGGACACCAACCGGGACTAAATGGGTTAGGGTTTCGTTTGGACCAATCAGATAGAATCACACGGATCGTGTGTTTGTTTCAACCGCTTGTGAGTCGTTGGATCCGGGGTGTGTTTCTTTCCAGCTGTTGTGAGCCGTTCGATCAGGGCTACGGTGTGTTTCTTTCGAGCTGTTGGATGAGATGTTTCTTAACCGTTGGATCAAAACCCTAGCTCAACACTTTGTGAGCCAGAGGACCCTATATATAGCCCAGCTTCATACACCGTTCAGTTCATCTCCCAAATACAAAACATCCGGATTCGCCAGCATACGCCCCGCGGTGCATTTGGTATGCATATATGCACTCAGTAGCCACTGCGGGGTTGTATACTGGCGATACCGTTTGTTTTGTTCTACACCCTCCTTTAAGGTTTGATACATCATATACTCAGTTCATCGAGCAAATACAAAACATCCGGATTCGCCATCATACGTCCGGCCGTGCATTTGGTATGCATATATGCACCCAGTAGCCACGGTCGGGCTGTATGATGGCGATACCGTCTGTTTTGTTCCACACCCCCCTTAAGGTTTGATACATCATATACTCAGTTCATCGAGCAAATACAAAACATCCGGATTCGCCGTCATACGTCCAGCCGTGCATTTGGTATGCATATATATATGCACCCAGTAGCCACGGTTGGGCTGTATGATGGCGATACCGTTTGTTTTGTTCTACACCCCCCTTTGGAAACAGAAAGAAGAAGAAAAAGAAATGTGCGCCCCCCTGTACAGGCCTTTAGGACCGGTTGCCGTTAACAACCGGTGCTAAAGACCCTTTCGCAACGGTTGCCGTTAACAACCGGTTTGCCGTTAACAACCGGTGCTAAAGACCCTTTAGCACCGGTTGTTAACCGCAACCGGTACCAAGAAAGGCAAGAGTAAGATTGTGACGACCGGTTGTCACAGAGGCAGACAGAAGAAGTCACGGTATGGCAGTCACGTATTCAACATCAACCAAGAAAGGAAAGCGTAAGATTGTGATGAAAGGTTGACAGAGGAAAATACTCGCAATATATGTATGTACTTTTTAAAAGTGAGAAACAAAGTACCAGCGGGCTAGTATACCAAACGCGCTAAATCAATCTACATGTATGGTATCTCGCTAAATCAATCTATATATATGTATCCACGATATATATGCTCGATGTATCACTTGCGCTCTCACTTCTCGTTGCCTTACTCATTACCCACCCTAACTTACCACAGGCGCATAGACTACAATATGCGCCTGGGGTAACATTACCGCAGGCGCATAGACAGAATATGCGCCTGGGCTAAGAGCTATACCACAGGCGCATGGTGTGCGATGTGCGCCTGGGGTAATTGATCAGATTACTTTAAATTTGATGAAATTCCTCCCTTCAAAGTCAAAGATGATCCTAGCATTCAGTTAAATGATGAAGATGTTCCATAGTTACGGCGCAATCAGAAGAAAGACAAGAAGACAAATAGAAACGGATCGTCCCTTTAGTACCGGTTGGGGACACCAACCGGGACTAAATGGGTTAGGGTTTCGTTTGGACCAATCAGATAGAATCACACGGATCGTGTGTTTATTTCAACCGCTTGTGAGTCGTTGGATCCGGGGTGTGTTTCTTTCCAGCTGTTGTGAGCCGTTCGATCAGGGCTACGGTGTGTTTCTTTCGAGCTGTTGTGAGCCGTTGGGATGTTTCTTAACCGTTGGATCAAAACCCTAGCTCAACACTTTGTGAGCCAGAGGACCCTATATATGCACCCAGTAGCCACTGTCGCTCCTCGAGCGCTTCTTCTCCATCCCTCTGCACCGTCGCGCTTCCACCATGCCTCCGAGGAGGAACAGCACCACCGGTTTCCGCGGCGTCCGAGCACGGCAGAACGGAATGTTCAGCGCAGATATCCGCTGGGGGGACGACCGCATCCCCCTCGGCACCTTTGCGACGGCGGCAGAGGCAGCCCGCGCCTGGGACGCGGCGGCCTGGCGCCTCAACCGCCCGCGGTCGCTGATGAACTTCAACGACTGCCACACAGTCTGGGAAGCGGAGGCCAGGGCGACGAAGCCACAGATCATCACTGCCGCCGACCACCTCCACCTCCGCCACCGCGCGTTTCAGGGCCTAGTCGACGCCAGGGAAGACCGCGTCGTCCGCGATTATTACCGGAACAACCCGGGGGAGGAGAGCGCCGACGAGGAGCTCTGGCAGACACGCGCGGGTCAGCGGGCGGAGCGCCGCCTCGAACGCCACCTCGCGTTAGATGCGGCTCGGGAGGTGAGGACGAGGGCGCTGCAAGAGCTTCGTCGGGCCGACCGCGCCGGCGAAGTCTGGGCCTCCGACGATCCGAGGTGGGGGCCTATCTCGGACATACCATCATGCACCTCCGATGATGACGAGGAGGTCACCGACGAGTTCGGCGACGATGATGACCCGGAGGAGGTCACCGACGAGTTCCCCGACGACGATGGCGAGGAGTAGTGTTCGTCTGTTTTCTCTTTTTAATAAAAGAATTTGTATTCCGGCGACACTGCGGCAATCGCTAAATCAATCTGTATGGTATCTCGCTAAATCAATCTATATATATGTATCCACGATATATATGCTCGATGTATCACTTGCGCTCTCACTTCTCGTTGCCTTACTCATTACCCACCCTAACTTACCACAGGCGCATAAACAGCAAAATGCGCCTAGGGTAACTTTACCGCAGGCGCACAGTAAGGAAATGCGCCTGGGATAAGAGATTTACCGCAGGCGCATTTTGTGTAAGGTGCGCCTGGGGTAAGTGATCACATATACAGAAACAGTAGTTTTTCTGTTTTGTTTTCTTGATGTGTTTTTGTTTGTCTGTTTTGAAATGTGTGTTTGACATAATATAGAAATAGTTTAGCTAGGAATTAATATAGAAATAATATCCATTACATAATAATATATACATTACATGATAATATATCCATTACATACTAATATATCCATTACATGCATATATCGAACACAAGAGGCGGTACACAAACAACATCTATGGATCCGTCGAGTAGAAGCGGAACAACTCGTAGGAGACGTATGCATCTATGGCTGCATACGTGATGTTGGTCCAGTCCAGTGGGTTCTTCTCCCACAACCAGTGATTCTTCGAGGGGAAATCAGTCTTCATGGTTCCGTAGCCCTCGTGGATGAAGGCACTTGCCATGCGAGCCATACCGGTCTTTGGCCCGTTCAAATGGATAAGACCCTGAATATCAATGTAGTGATCTTCAGGTATCACAATACCCAAGCGCATCAACTTCGGACGGTCTTGCGTGTTGTCAACGCTGCAAAAGTCATACCCCTTGTTGACAAGAAAATCAACAAGTGCCGGAGAATGCTTTGAACTACTGCAACAACAAAAATTTGATACGTGTACGTGTTAGATATATGGCAACACATGTATTCTTCACATGCAACAAACAAATCGAAGATGCAAGATTGTACGTGTGCGTTACCTTGACCATTGGAAGACCAAAACGGCCTCCTTGAACGCAATCTGGATGACTGCAACATTCCGTTTATCCGCCGTATACTCTAAATCAAGCCCGAAAAACCGGTGTTCTTCGGGAGAGGAGAAATACAGATTGGTCAAATACCCAATAGCACCGGGGAGCTCCTCGCAGTTGTTGGTGTAGAACACGTCGAGACTTTTGCCGCATGGTGTGGGCACATCATATCTCTTAGAAACTTCAGCCATGGTGCTTAGTGGAGGAAGATCAAGAGAGGAAGAAGAAGAGACAGAGGAAGAAGAGAAGAAACAGAGACTCGCGATCGGGCCGGTGCGCACTGTAGCAATAAAACCGCCGCGCGCGGGAGGCGAGCAGTTTGTATTAAGACCTTTAGCACCGGTTGCTAACACAAACCGGTGCTAAAGGCCTGTAGTGGGCGCGCAGTCTGGGTGTGGCCCCAACTACAGGCCTTTAGCACCGGTTTGTGTTAGCAACCGGTGCTAAAGACCCTTTCGCACCGGTTGCTAACACAAACCGGTGCTAAAGGCCTGTAGTGCGGCGATATCTCCAGGACTTGTGAAATTTTGGCCTCATTTCGTTCGCGCGTCTTCTCCTCTACCTAGCTACGGCGAAGCCCTGCGCGGTCCGCCTCGTCGCCGTCCGTCCGCCTCGTCGCCGTCGCCGTCTGCCTCCGCGTCCTCGGTCCGCCGCGCCTCCGTCGCCGTCTGCCTCCGCGCGACCCCGCGTCCATCGCCGTCGCCGTCGATCCCCCGCGCGGCCCCGTCCGTCCGCCTCTCCGTCGCGCCGTCGCGCCGTCCGCCTCCGTCGCGCGTCGTCCGCCTCTCCGTCGCGCCGTCGCGCCGTCCGCCTCCGTCGCGCGTCCGTCTCGCCTCCGCCTCCGCCGCCCCGCCTCTCGCCCCTCGATCGCCGTCGCCCCGTCGCCGGCCACGTACGTACGGTAATTAAGTTTTAATTTCTTTTTTTTTCAATTTTGTTTTAGTGTTAGAGTTTTTTTAGAGTTATTAGTTAGATTGTTTTATGTTAGATTGTTTTTAGAGTTAGTGTTAGTGTTAGAAATTTTTAGATTTAATTAGTGTTAGATTTTTTTAGAGTTATTAGTGTTAGTGTTAGAATTTAGTGTTAGAAATTTTTAGAGTTAGTGTTAGATTTTTTTTAGTGCTTTATTTTGTTTTTACAATTTTGTTTAGTGTTAGAATTTTTCTGTTAGAATGTTGTGTTAGAAAATTTCACTAAGTTAGTGTTAGAAAATTTCAGAAAGTTAGAATAACTATATAATTTCAGTAAGTTAAATTTTTTCACTAAGTTACCATATTGTTCCTGTTTAACTTTCATCTTATTTCTGTTATATTTCTCAATTTACTATTTTTTACTAAGTTATGGAATATTTACTTAGTCCGGGCAGGTTTTTAGTTCATGTCTTTGTTGGACCCGCCGGGGGATGTCCGGGACTGGGCCCCGCCAGGCTGGCATTGGGAGCTCCTTAGTACCGGGGCACGCGGCTTGGTGAGAAATCCGGGTGACGTGGTCGACCCGGATATTCTTTGGTGGCCATCGCGTGGGCCACGCTCGGTGCGGAGAGAGCCGGCCCCTGAGGAGGTGGTACAACAGCGTATCAGGGAGGAGGACGAGCACGTCCGTCACTACATGTACTTGCTCGATAGGCAGTATAGGCAGTATAGCAGCAGTTGGTCGATTATTAGGAGGGTTCCTTACCACGTGAGCTATGACCCTAGGAGGGTTCCTTATCTATGGATGCGTAGCACCCGTGACTCAGCACCCCGCGGCTTAGGACCCGGTCGGAGTTAATTATTTTGAGAGATGTCACGAGACTATGTATAAGTGATATTATTCGATCGTGATGTATTAGGGTTAAAAAAATCAACCCGAGCTATGTATAACTCTTGGTGTGTCCAGAACTATTATTTCATTAATATGTCCAGAACTATTATTTTATTACTGTCCGATAAAATAATTTCGCCAAGTGCCCGATGAAAATTTCGCTAAGTGTTCTTCATTTTATAAATTTTACTAGCAGGTGTTGAGCTATGGATTCCCAAGAACCTGTACATGATCAGCACGCCGATCAGGTCGCCGGAATGGGTGAGGCGGAGAAGGAAAGATACATGTGCCAGATGATTTTTGATAATGCAACGGCCATATATCGTGATGACGACGATGGACAGGCGTTTAGCAATCAATTTTTGAACGACTCCGGCGACGGAGATCAGAATATAGAAGATGTAGTAGATGATGACGACGACAACGTCGATGATGAAGAAGTGCCCTCCAGAACAAACTCTGCCAATGTATATCTCAAGTCACTGTTCACGCAACAATTAATTTGTTTTGCACTTACTAACGAATCATTATTTTCCCGTTTAGGCGCCCTCCGGAACAGCTAGCGCAAGTACTGAGACAAAGTCCAAACGAGGCCCGGCCACAAGGTTGAAAGATACCGTAAGGTTCTCGATTGATACAGTTGCTGCTGATGGCAAACCACTGCAGCCCCCAGAAACTTATCGCAAATTCGTAAATCAGTGCGGAGTTGTTGTAAGAGACCTGGTCCCGATCAACTTAATAGAATGGAATAAGCCGAAGACCGGGGCCAACGTTGGAGCTAGTTATGTCGATGAAAGATTGAAAAAAATTCTTTGCGAAACGCTATGGCAAAATTTCAGCGTAGCGGAAGATAAGAAGAAGAAAGTCGAGAAGTGGGCTTTGAAGAAGATGGCCACACAATTCCAGAGGTGGAAGAAAGAACTGTGGAAGAAATATCAGAAAGAAGATCCAGTTTTCACTGGGAACCTAGTGAAGATAAGAGACGCTTGGGATGATTTTAAGGCGTACAAGAAATCGGGTGTCTTTGCATCCCGATCGGCCAAAAATTCGGAGAATGCGAAGAAGAAGAAATATCACCATATTTTGGGGTCAGGTGGCTACATGACTGCCCTGCCTAGGTGGCGAAGCTATGAAAATGCGCTTGTGAAAAGAGGTATCATTCCACAGACACATGACTGGCCCGATAGGTCCAAGTTCTGGTTGTTCGCGCATGGGGCAACGTTGGACGCTGAGACTGGGATGATTGTTGCTCAGGGACCATGGTCGGAAAAAATAACAACAGTCGTAGCAGAACTAGAGAAGGCAATAGAAGCTGTTCGAAAAGGAACTTTTGTTCCCGATAGAGAGAACGACGAGCTGACGAGGGCACTCGGGAACCCCGAAAAGTGGGGACGAACACGAGGCTTTGGAGCGGATACCCCGTGGAGCCAAGGGTTTGCAGCGGACATTGCCACTTACAGAAGCCGTGATAGAAGCAAGAAAAAGACGAGTGACCGGATATCGACATTAGAAGAAAAGGTGGATTTTCTCTTGAAGAAAGGGGGACACCCTCTACCTGACACTGAAGAGGAGGTAGAACATCGTCCTGCACCTGATCTGCAAATAGAAGACGATCATGCCGTCCCATCTCAGCATAGAAGCAGCGTGGGTTCCACGCACCTGCAGCTAGAAGACGGTCGTGCAGTCGAACCGTCGGCGCCTCACTACCCCGTGGATGATATCACGGAGAAGACAAACTGTGAGATACATATGCCAATGGGGAACATATCCTTCAGGGTGGCGTCAGGCTATGCTTTACCGAATCAACCTGGAGCAACCTACCATGGTGGTCAGATTCCAGCATCCCATGCCCGTGTCGGGTTGTCAACAATTACGCCGGGATGCCATTCAATTGAGCTCAGTATTCCTGGAGGTGAGGGCGAGAAGACACTGGGAGAAATGGAGCTTGGTATCATCTTGTGGAATAAGAAACACATCGTGTTCCCTAACTCGGCGCCAAGGCCACCGACTCCTCCAGGTACGAATGCACCATACCTCCATCCATTACTGAATGTTGCACCACATGTTATCTTATTTTTAATAGTTTTTTCACATTCGTACAGAGAATGCACGACCTCCAAGTCCACCCCCCAACGAACCTCCAAGTCCACCCCACAACAAAGATTGGCCCGAGCCCGAGGCCGAGGGTCCATCGCCCGTGCACTCCCGTGAGCCGACGGATGCGCCCACTACGGGTACGACAAAGCGGAAGCTGCAGTTCAGAAGAAACGGGACTCCTCCCAAGAAGAGACCAAGGAAATCCAAGAAAGTCAAGACTCCCCCGAAGTTACCAGGCTTGATGACTGAGGAGGAACTAACCAATGCAGTGGCATCCAAAACCAAGGCATGGTTCGCACAGTTTCCCCAGAAGCCCCCTCCAGACGTCTGGAAGGAAACTCTGAAGGACATCCCAAAGTGGAAAATTGAGCGGACCATCGACAACTTATATTATCCTGCACCGCCGCCACCGCCGCCCCTTTCAGACTATGAACGGTATATTGAAAAGAAGCACGCCGCACAGATGAAGCAGGCGGAGCAGACGAAATGCGGGAAACAAGTTCCCCAGCTCGGACAACAAGAAGCACAGTCAGTTGGCCCGCTCAAGGTCTTATCTGACGCGGCTTCAGTGTCCTGTCCACGCATGGGCGACGTGGGTTACGCTATTGCTGATGTGGTATATAAATACAAGCCCGGGCACCCTCTGGTCGAAGATCCTACTGCTCTAACAACCCAATTACGGAGTTTACATGATTGGTACTTGGAGGCCGCAAGGCAGGAGAGAGACTGTATCATGGCTCAAATTCAGGATCAACACTACTTCGGAGATTACGGTGTCGAGCTTGGGTTCGATGATTTCTTCCAGATGTACAATCAACGTGCCCTCGACAAGTCTATCCTCAGCTGCTACTGTTTGTAAGTGATTTATTTGTGTAATTTAATTATTTAGTTAAGCTCGCGTTCGTTGCCCGTATAATTATCACTGACGACATTCTTTTTGTACGCTACTATGCAGAATGAAGATTCGTGAATGCAGACTGGCAGGAATCTGGGACTTTGGGTTCATTGACCCGTATTCGTATCATCAAACCACAGTAGAAACGTTCAACAAGACTACACCGGATGATTTGCTAAGGTTTTTGAAGCGACAAAATACCAAAAAAGAAATACTTTGGCCCTACGCATTCAGGTGAGTGTTACTGTCTTGTAGACATTCCATTTTGCTTACCTGATGTTAAGTGTAATTGATGAGTATGCATGACTGCGTGTGTACACGTGCGCAGCGGCCACTTCATATTGTTCATCATTAGAATCGATAGAGGACAAGTTGAAGTCTGGGACTCGTTAAACTGGGGCGCTGACAGATGGAAGAGCGCGCGTCAGATGCTTCAAAAGTATATATATATATCAGCCTCTTTCGTTCATCGGCCTCTTTTTCGTTCATTCCCTGATATCAAGTAAGTAATAATTAACTCTTCTATTCATTTTTCTTTTGTCGCCCAGGGTTTGGCAAATGTTCATCAAGGAAGAACCCGGTACATGGGCAGACAAGCTCAACTTTCAGATTAACACAGTAAGTAGTACTACGTACCCTGATTTAAATACCATTACCATTCTCTTGATTATTATTAATTTGACTGAATTATGTTTCTCGTATATAGAAAGTCCCGCAACAACCACAGGGAACTGATTATTGTGGATACTACGTCTGCGAGTTCATTCACAGGAGGATCAATGAGAAATCCCGTACTACCAGAACTCTAGAGGTACGTAACCGGATCTTCACAACTTTATTTATGTTGCCATTAATTATGTTTAGTTTTGTTCATAACTTAATTGTTTTCATCTACTTCTTTTCAAGATGGCACGAAAGCGGGCGCAGCTCAAACCAATCGACCGTTGCAAGGCTATTGCAGAGGAATTGGCAGGATTTCTTCTCACGCAAGTCATAGCAGAAGACGGAGAATTTTTCCATCCTATGAACCAATTATAGCCAGCTCCCTTCTCTATGCAAGTATACAACTATTCAAAACGAACCTCAGATTATGTAATTATCGGTCGATTACTTCGTGTTACATGTATATATATATTGTACTACTATTTGGTGCATCAACATTTAACCGCAAACAGAAACGGAAACACGTAAACGGAAACCCTGAAGATACGGAACACGCCCTAAACCCTAAACCCTAAATACGGAATTGGAAACCCTGAAAAGAAAAAAGAAAAAAAAAAGAAAAAAAAAACTTTAGGACCGGTTGGTATTACCAACCGGTTCTAAAGGTCCTCCGCCTGCGCGCTCTCTTCGGCGCCCACGTGGAGGCCTTTAGAACCGGTTGGTGACTGACCGGTTCTAAAGGGGGGGGGGCTTTAGTCCCGGATACGTAGCACCGGTTTTGTATCCGAGTCCAAAGGCCCTTACAAACCGGTGCTACTGGCCTGTTCTCCACCAGTGAGGGTTTGTTTGCGTGGAGATACGAGGCAGGAGAGTCCCTTGTAGCGCCTTGTAGGTAGGGGCCAATAGCTCCTGTGCGACAGGTTTCAGTTGAATTGGAAGGAATGCGACGTTTTTCGAGGAAATAGCCTACGTGCGACGGTTTGGAGGGAGAAAATAGCTCACGGGCGAACTGGCATTAAAACCTTAGTCAATTAGTTCCATTTGCGTTAAGACATGTCATAACTAATTTGCCCCCAAATTAATTAGCACCGCATCCCCTCAAACTGCCGAAACTGCCCGCGCTCGAACTGAACTGTCCTGCCCGCGCTCTTTTCTACAGCTCTGGCGGCGGCGGCGGCGGCGGCGGCGGCGGAGCCCCCTTCTCGGCGGCAGCTGATCTGCTCCCCTTTCGGCGGCGGCGGCCATGGTGGTGAGTGAATAGTATAGGCAAGCATCTAGTCCCAATTTCCTGTGCCTGTATGTAGATCTGAGCTCTGTTTTGCTTGTTCAAACCGATAGAAGGTGAGAGGTGGCGGCGCGGTGAGAGGAGCACTACAGGAATGCGAAGGTACGCCGACGGCCGGAAGCCGTCGGCGTCTACACGATCCCCCTCGGCGTATCCATACGCCGACGGCCACCCTCGGCGTAGCCCCCTCGGCGTACAAGTCCGTCGGCGAAGCCCTTCTGGCCGTCGGCGTATAGGTTCCCCTCGGCGTATACGTTTGGTGGGCCCCACAGACGGCCAGGACGGATCCGTTACGTCCCCGCTACGCCGACGGCCACGCCCCTCGGCGTCTGGGACACGTGGCGGTAGCTGGCGCTGCGCAGCTGCGTACGCCGACGGCCACCCCCTCGGCGTCTGGGGCACGTGGCGGCAGCTGACGCAGCGCAGCTGCGTACGCCGACGGCCTCCCCCTCGGCGTCTGGGGCGAGCTGGACTGGGCACAGGCCTACCCCGACGGCCTCCCCCTCGGCGTAGCCCCCTTCCTGGGCTGGGGCAAAGGCCTACCCCGACGGGGTTCCCCTCGGCGTATCCCCTGGCCATTTTGCTGTTTTTTCGATTTGTTGCTGTTATTTCTTGCTGTACCATATCAATTCACATTATAAAAGCTGTACATTATTAAATCTCATCACAGAAACATCATAGACTTCACACAAAATAGTACATATCAATCCAAACATCACAAAAGCAAGATCCAACCGTGCATACATAATCATCTAACCATCGTGCATACATGATCCAACGACACTACTCAACCGTGCTTACAAGCACAACCATCTCCTAGCTACACGGCCTCGTCGCTCGAGGTACCCATCTCCGACCTCGTGAAAATCGGCGACGCCTGGCGCTGGGTAGCCGCCGTCGAACCAACCCCGGAACTCGGCGAGGCACGACCACCGGCACCGCCATGAACCGGTGTGGTCTGACGAGACGAACTCGGCGAGGCTGTGATCTCTCGGGAACCCGTGGGCGAGGCATCAGGACGACCAAAGGGTCGATGCGTGGAGCATCCCGAGCCCTACATGCATGTGTGAGCAAAAGTTAGCAAGTTAGAATGCACATGATATCGATCACAACTAGTTTGCCAAATTACTTACCAGAGTCGATGAGTAGTATGCAACAGCGAACATATCCTTCGACGGGGCCCGTGGCGCCGGCCCCGGGATCGGTGGTGCCTCTGGTAGCGACGTCGGCCTCTCACCAGTGATAAGAAACATGCGGGTCGCCTGCAAGATAGGGTAGATGTTAGGCGTTGTAGATATGAAGGTTCAAACCACGGGAAATGAGACTTGTAATATTTTATAGAAACAACAGGTTGTAACTTACATTATCGAGCATCTCTCTATACTCGGCGTATGCCTGTGAGACCTGCAGCCACTCGTTATACGCCGTCTCATACTCCGCAAAAGCGGCTGCGTAGGCCGCCTCGAAAGCAGGCTACAATCCCAAGAAAATTGAATCTCGTGAACAGTCACCTCAGGAACGAATGTCGAAAATAGGATGAAATTGAGACAACTTACATCGTGGTCAGCTCGGGAAGGCCGGCGATGACGCGTGACCTTTGGGTCATCGGCGGTGAGGGTAGACTTGACACGCGTCAAGCTCAACTCAGGCATGTGCGGGGTCACCGTATCAGCTAGGAAGTAACGCCCATGCTCCCTGCCACCTCCCGCCACGACCAACGCTCTCATATCGGTCTCGTGCTCCAAAGGGTTTTCCACATGCGGATGGAAAGTCTGGAAAGTCGAGCAGTACAAATCCAACTTGTCCTTTGCGTTGCCGTAGTACTCGGGAACCTCGGGAGGAGGCTTGGATGGATCGGGCTTCTTAAGCTTTATTGTTTCCCATGCTTTCACGTCCGAAACAAACGCTCCAGTAGATTGCGCCTGCGTATCAAGTAGGAACACAAGAGGAAATGTTATGTTCATCAAGTAGGAAAACAACACGAAATAGATGCAGGTTGTTCCATGTATACCATCTTTTCCTTGAAGTTGGCAAGGCCGCAGGCACCCGCACGGTGTGTCCCGACGTGGCCACGGTTTGCCTTGTTTCGGTCGCTCACGGCTTTGAACTCGGCGTCTTGCCCGAGCCACTTTGTCGCCACCGCTTCCCATGCGTCTTCCCTACCTAAGGTCCACGAGGGTCGAACCTGAAAAATCGATACTCATTTGAAGCACAGAAATTGCAAATGCACCTTAGCAGCAACATATGAACTTTTTGACAATTTACTTACCAACATGTAATCATCCAGGGTCATGTTAGGTGGATTCTCCACATTCTCGTGCTTCGGCGCCCTCTTGCCCAACTTCTCAGAACTGAATAAGTTCATGGACGTATTCTTTTGATTATAGAACTGTTGCGGCACCAATTTCTTACAAGCCCCCTGCAAAGTCTGGTCCGCCTTCTCCTGATCCTCCGGAAGCACCCTAAAGAATCTCTGTAAATTAGGCATAAAAGTAATTGTGAGAGTCATGAGGTAGCATGGTGGAGTCATCAACTATCAACTATGAAAAGAAATTTGAAGAGTTTGTCTTACCCAAAACCTGGTGATAACAGCGTCAACAGCTGACTCGTAGCCAACCCAAGGGGCGGCCTGATAGTCGGGCCAACTGTTGGCTAGAACCCTCTCGCCACCGGGGACGGGAGAGTAATAGCCCGGCCAATACTTCCTAAGCAGAGATCCAACCAGGCTGTTAGGAGTACGCTTGATCCCCGGTGGATAAATCCAAGTGCTGCACAATAATGAAACATTAATACACGTCAACATGAAATTACCGTGTTCAAAATGGGTAGTCATTTACCTTTTGCCGTTGCCCTTAATGAGGGTTCTCGCCTCCGGTGCAGGTTCCTGTGACTCATCAGGTACCCCGGATTCCCCACGTAACTTTAGCTTCTTCGGAGCCTCGGGGTTCTCCTCTCCAGAATCCTCGTCCTCCACCTCGGCCTCCACCTCGGCCTCCACCTCGGCCTCCACCTCCTCGTCTCGAGACTGCTCCTCCGCCTCGGCCTCAGGAGACTCCTCCACTCGTGCCCGTCCACCTAGTCGTCCTCCAGCTCGTCCTCCACCTCGGCCTCCACCTCGGCGTCCCCTCTGGGGAAGTGCATCAGAAGCTACCCCTCCACCTCGTCGTGCACCTCCTCTCTCACCCCCCTCCTGAGTGTAACGCGGGTTCGCAAACCGCCGGCGCTGCGACTTGCTCAAGGTGGCCGAGGATTCCTTGCCGCTCATATTGCTCAATCACCTGCATTGACAAAGGGTAAACAATTAATAAGCATGTTCAAAAATATATAGTAAGCATAATAAAGAATGCAAGGAAAATAAGTATTAAGCTAACTACATGAGAGAAATTAAATACTAAGCATAAACATAAAAGACCCTCACCATCACTCTCATAGTTAAATCTTGTGTTCTCATTGTCACTATCAGAATCACTATCACGTGAGTAGTACGGTGGATGCTCATCGCACGGTGGAGGCTCATCATTGGCAATGTCCGAATGAAACTTGTTGAGCATATCTATGTCCTTTAGATCCATCACTGCCTCACCGCCTGTTTGTGATTCGTTCTCGAGGTCCACAAGATCTTGTATGCCAAAGTCCCCAAAGCTCTCTTGCTCTTGGTAGAAAATCCCCTCATATGTTTTAGGGTCGATGTTGTTGTAATCATCGTCCGAGGGCATGGGTAGCTTACCATGTGGTGATACATGGAACACGACTTCCCATCCATTGAGTCCATCTTTCTTGCATGGGTAGGGCAAATAATAAACCTGCTTCGCTTGGTGAGCCACAACAAAGACATCGGATCGGCTATAGGTGGTTGAAGGCTTAACTTCAACTAACCCAATGGAAGGGGTTTTTCTCAGTCCATGCTCCGTTGGGTCAAACCAGTGGCATCTGAACACGACGAGCTTGAGTTCTATGTTCGTATTATTGTACGTCACCTCGTATACGTTTTGTAACCTCCCATAGTAATCAAACTCTCCGGCTCCTTTGGTGAAGACCCCGGTATTTATAGTTTTTGCATTGGGCCGACTGTTCTGGTGAGACTCTGTATGGAAGCGAAACCCATTCACGTCATACTTCTCATACATCTCAACTTTACGATTACAACCTTGGGAGACACATCTCAACTCATCCGACATCACAATAGTGGGATCACCTCCCTACAAGTTTGGTACAAATTGTTCTGTGCATTAGTTACGTGTAATAAGATGGACAAGACACGAATTGCAAGGTAGGAGGGACAGGTTAGAGTTTACCTTTTCCCTAAACCAAGCCGTGAAATTTTTCTTTCCGGGGGCACCCTCTTTCATAAGAGTGTCCAGCTCGGCTTCATCGGGGTCCACAGTTCCCGGCCACATTTCATCGGTGAATTGCCTAAAAGGACAATATACGTATTAGACCAAAACCAAGATACTAGTTGAAAAGATACTTTGTTCACCATTTTACCTAAGGAAACTGCCCGCCTCATTTTGCTCGTCGCGGGTCACTTCTTTCATGTTTTGAAGCACATAGAGCATTATGCACTCCTGCTCTTCGAAGGTCAAGTTATACTTCTTTGCGCCACCGGCCTTGCCACCGGGAAACTGGAAGAGGAGGAGCTTGGGGTCTTCCTTGGGCTCATCAACATTGTACCGAGAGGCCTGGTTATGCATAGTGGGAACATCATCGGGAAAGTAGGTTAGCCTGGCGTCTGCCATCTCCTGGAGGACAGTTGCCTCAGCTATGCATGCTTCAATCTTATTTTTGTTTCCACACTTGGTTCGAATATACTTAAACTCTCTCTCAATACAAAACTGCCAACGAAATTGCACCGGTCCACCCAATAGTGCCTCGTTCGCGAGATGCACAACAAGATGTGCCATCGGAGTAAAGAAGCCAGGCGGAAATATCATCTCTAAGTTGCATAGCAACTCCGGCACTAGCTCATGCAGCTTCTTAATCATCAGGGGACATATCTGCTTAGCACAAAGCGTGCGGAAGAAATGGCTCAACTCCGCGAGCACACGCCAGACACGTTCGGGGAGATACCCTCGAACCATCACCGGCATCAGCCGCTCAATCCATATATGATAGTCGTGACTCTTGAGCCCGTTGACTTTTCCCGTTGAAAGATTGACTCCCCTACTTATATTCGAACAATATCCATCAGGGAACATCACGACGTATTTGAGCCACATGAACGCCTCTTTCTTTTGGATACTATTAAGGCAGTAGAAGGCATGCGGCTTGAACCAGTTTTTTCGACGGCCCTCAGGTTCCTGCATGTGTAATCTCTCCCTATCACAGAGCTTCTGAACATCGACTCTAGCCTTCACATTGTCCTTTGACTTCTCAGGAATGTTCAGGACAGTGTGAAACAGAGACTCTCCGACATTCTTCTCGGTGTGCATCACATCGATGTTATGGGGAAGTTCGAGGTCCTTGTAATATGGGAGTTGCGTAATGCTTGCCACGTGAGTCCAGTTGTGGTCCACACCATATCCCGAATATCGTGGGCCATTTCCCTGAGCAAGCACGAGAGCACTTAGCTCGGCATCAACAACTGCACCATCAAAAGTTGGTATCTCTGCCTCTACACGCTCAACTCTGCCCTTCTTAAAGTTCTTTTCGTCATCTCTAAACCGATGTCTTCTTTTGAGAAACTTTCGATGCGTGTCAAACGCGGAATACTTCTTACCCGCGCTTAGCCAAAGAAACTCAAGCCGGTTCCTGCACACTGGGCATGGGAACTTACCAGCTGTACACCATCCGCAGAATAGGGCGTACCCCGGCATGTCGTGCATGGAATACTGGAACCAAACTTTCATCAAAAAGTTCCTCTTCGATGCACGGTCGTATGTGAAGGTACCGTGGTGCCAAGAGTGGTTTAGATCATCCACAAGCGGCTGCAAATAGACACTCAAATTCTTCCCAGGGTATTTAGGCCCTGGAATGATCAATGACAGGAATATGTTCTTCCTTTGCATTAGGACTCCGGGAGGGAGGTTGAGCGGAATAACAAACACGGGCCAGCAGCTGTACGAGGCAGTCGACATACCATACGGATTGAAACCATCGGTTGCTATCGCAATTCTGACGTTCCGAGCCTCGGCTGCCTCCTCAGGGTATTTTGCATCGAAATTCTTCCATGCCATACCATCAGATGGATGTCCCATCTTTATCCGTCCGTGCTCGTCCTCGTATCTCTTCCCATTCTTGTGCCAGGTCATCTGGGTGGCAGACTCCTTATTCATGTAAAGTCGCTGGATTCTTTTTATGAACGGGAGGTACCGAAGAATCTTCATGGGGACTTTTGTCTGCCTCTTCTGACCATCACGTCCATTTACCTCATGATACCTAGAGGCCCCACACTTGATACAGTACTTGTCTTCCGCAAACTGTTGCCGAAACAAAACGCAGCCTTTAGGACAGCAATCTATCTTCTCATAATCCATGTTCAGCTCTCGCAGGATTTTCTTTGTTTCGTACATGCTTTTAGGCAAACAATGTCCTTCAGGCAGCATGTTACCATATGTTTGCAGATGAGATTCAAAGCATGAACGGGTATTGCCGTGCTTGAGCTTTTCGGCTAGGGCTTGGGAGATGGCATCGAGCTGACAAATTTTTGCACCATCGTACAGAGGCCTCTGACCCGAGGACATCATACGAAAATAGGACTGTGCGGTTGGCTCTGGTTCCTCTGGTTCACTCGGTTCGGATGGTTCCTCCCGTGAAGGTGGCGAATCTGGTATGTCGGCATCACGGAGATCTTCTAGGAAGTTTCTTATCCCATCATCCTCAATGCCATTGATCCGCTGCCGCATCACCCTACCATTTTCACGTTTGTACTCAGCAAAGTCGATCGTCGTGGTGTACTCCGCCCAATACCCATAAGACCATAGGTGTTTAGTCATATCTTGCTTTCCCTTACGAAGACGCAGCTTGCATCGAGCGCAAGGGCAACCTGGACGGATGCCCGACTTTGAACCACGCCCTAACTCCCTCACTAAGAAATTAGTCTTCCATACCCACTCATCTGTTCTTTCCATCGCATTTTTTCGGCCAGTGAACATCCAACCATTATCAGCCATAATCTGCTGTATTGCGAGGCAAACAACACATATTGTATTCGAGACAGGTCAAATAATCTGCTGTAATCATCTCAAATAATAGCATGAAATTAAATGCATGATATTTTTATTTCCTAGCGGCAAAACCTACATATCTAATAGGTAAGGGTCCTAGCAGCCGCCGGATCCGTAGATTGAGTACGTTTTCCATGCTCTACCCCGATCCGAGACAGAATTTCGGCAGCACCTCCCCGCTGCTCTCCCGATACACGTCTCGGCAAAAAGCCGAGAGAATGTGCATAAGGAGAACAACGGGGAAGCGCTACCGAAATCCTGACCCAGACCGGAGCAGAACATGGAAAACGTACCCAACTACGCATCCGCCGACTGTCCCGTGAATGCCGCAAGCGTTACGGTTCAAAATATGCCTACCACTATTGCATATTTATCTTCGTAACGCTTGCGGACGGGAAATGACACCTAGGTGACGCGACAAAAAAAATGCGAGGGAGAAGACAGAGTTCTAGCTCACCCGCGGCGGTAGAGGACGTAGTCGAACAACGGCGTGACGGGGTCGGGGATCGACGGTGTGGCGGGGTCGGGGATCGACAGCGTGTCGTGGCGGCTCCAGACAGCGGTGGCGGGGTCAAAGATCTATGGCGTGTCCTGGCGGCTCCTACCCGACATCCTGTAGCACATAATATGTGAATTAGAAAAACAGATATCTATAATATGCAGATAATATGCCAAATCTAACAGCTAATCTCTCGCGAACGAACAAATCCGTAGGCTCGTTATTTGTTATGTTCGTTTCCTAACAAATATGGAGTTATCCAAAATAATATTAAG